>CM036583.1:25103514-26303514 GCA_020745775.1 Theristicus caerulescens | reverse complement strand
CTGTCTAGTTTAAAAACAAAAAAAAAAACTTTGAAAATCTAAGTAAGAATGAGGCTTAACCTTTCCAAGGTCTCTAGGGCCAGGATTTGAGAAGGTGCAGGTTTCCCTAGTCATCTAAGTGTCACTCATTACTTTTTTCTGTGCAGTCGGATGTAGATGTTTGTGAACAAGGACCTGATGGATTTGGCAAGGTCTCACTCCCAGATTTTTGTTCTTGCGTTGCTTTGCACCAGGATGTGTTGGAGGCTGAATTTTTCTGTTTAATGGGAGCAGCAACATGTGGTGTTTATTTTGACAGTACAATTCAGGCACTTGAGGCCAAAAAAATTTAGATTCCTACAGGCTCTGGGTGCTGAATCTGGTATTTCAAGCGAGATGACGTTTTCCAGTGGAACTGGAGTAACTACAACTTTAGTTCAGCTGGTAAGTTCTTAGAGTTGGGATTTTAAAAAGCAGACTGTCTGGTCCTAGTGAGTATTTACTGTGTTGCCATGACTAGTGTCTGACAAGACTTGGATGTTTCAGGACACTCCATTTCTCTTTCTCATACCGTAATATTTAGATGAAAGAAGGTGAGGAGGTTCTGCTAACTTCTAGCATGAGTGTGTGAGATTTTTTTTCACATCTTTGAGGGCTGAGGTATATGAGGATCCAGATTTTTCAGGTGAAAAAGGAGAATTTAACACTTGTTTTTATGTTTTGGTGGCCTTGATCCAGAATGTACCAGGATCTATCTGGGTGTGACTACGTGTGTAAATGAGGTTATGGAATTTTTTATTTTTGCAAACGCCATCTAAATTCTATTGATGGATATTGTATGGTTTGCTGCTTCAGTTGCCTGCATATATCCTACCAATGTTGTGCATTCAAATATATGTGGTGATGCATGTTTGTTCCTTGATGGACTATGAGCATATCTGCTTGCTGTCTGTTTTGATGGCACAGTTTTGAGTCTCGGTAGGATTTGGGCCGAGCTTTTCCTTAGTGACTGGAGTTACAGAGTGCAAGAAAATTGTTTTATCAATGGTGAAATCAGGATAAGGGCATCCAAGTGTAGCACTGTCAGGTACAAGTTTATTTCCAAACTGTTGCGTTAGGATGTATCATTGTGAGGTTTTGTTTTTTTTTTTTTTTTTTTATGGCTGTTTAAAGGGCTGAGTTCATTCTCGTTAATTTTGGTATACAACTGGTAATTAGTCTAGTAGTCTTCTGCAGTAGTTTTAGTCCAGAATACACAAAAGCATATTGTCTTCTGCTTTTCTCTCTTTGACTGCGTGAATGCTTAGGAGAGTGTGCTTAGATTCACTTAGCCTTCAGCTCAGCAGTTCTTATAAGTAGCTGAGCAGGACAAGAGAAATTCCTGTTAAACGGGTGGAGTTTGGGAACTGGGTACCTAACTCAAAGCGTGTGGTGTTTTTGAGGAAACGCTAATTTGGAATTACTGTGCAAGAACTATTTGTTTCTTGGAGAATCTCAACTTCCTTTTTGTTAGCACCAGTAGTGTTGGCAAAAAATAAATCAGTTACAATAGGCAATGCGAGCTTTATCCATCAGGATCTCTAAACTACAACATCTTATTCTCTGTCAACGCTCAGAATTTGGTGCAGACAAAATGGGAGAGCTTACTTGTGTATTTGACTACAGTACGGTTGTACCTTCCCATGGTAGCCAATCCAGTAGTGTACCTAAAGTCAGTACAGCTGTACTTCTGTCACTGTCAGTTGGGTAAATTGATTCTTCTTTAATTAAAGGTAGTTCATGTTTAAGAAAATAAACCAATAGAATGACATGCTCTTTCCCTTTTGGCTCTCTGTTTTCTCTTTTCCTTACCTGTTAGTGGTTTACTTGGTCCACAGGAAATGCCTTGCTTTTAAGCAAATACTGGTATTGTTTGTCATTGCAATTCTAAGCAAATGAAGCAGTGGATGATGGGTACTGCTTGGTATTTCTGAAGTAAAGGTTTTTCGTACTTTCAAGAGAACCTACTGAATCAATGTTTCATCTCTAACTTACTTTTCTGTCTGTGCTTGAAGTCTGCCTCTTAGCTGATTCTGCCTGTTAGCTGATTGCAGGAATGTTGGATGCCTGCAATTTTAAATGGTTTTGCCTCTTACAGGAACTTTTGGGGAAAAAAGGAAGGGATTGAGTAGCATTGGCAGCCGAAATGGTATCAGGGAGCATAATGAATGTGGAGGGTCTTCATTAATTTAAAATGGTGCAAAAATCAAGTTTAGAAGTCCAAGACTTTGGCTTAACATTTTAAATAATGCCTCTGCGGTTTATGATTATTTCATGTATCTCCCCCCCCCCCCCCGACAAATTCCTCTGTGCAGTTACATATTACTTGAGAAACGCTTGCAGTTTCTGTTGATTATATTCTTTGGGGTAGAGAAGCAAAGTGAGCAACAAAACCTCTCATGGTCCTTGTTTCAGCATCCCCTACTTGGCCATCTGTTGCTTTCCATAAGTTACACACAAGCCAGTTTATTTTCACAGCAGTTAATAACTGTTACTCTTTGTAACAGGCATTTTTATCTCTGTCTCAATTATAAACCTTTAATAAGCCAGAAGAATGTTGCAAGTAGAAACAGATCCAAGATGAGGAAGAAAAATAGTTGTAGAGGAACTGTATGACCTAGAATTAATTTCTTCTGCATAGTTTGCAGTTTTGAAATAGCACATCTTTTATTTTTCCAAATAAAACTATTAATTCTGGAATAATTTAGGAATTTAATTTATGTTAATTTATGTTTAAGTAAAAACTTGTATCTAAAGGAGTAGCTATTGTTCTACCTCATTATTGAAAATGAATAAACACTTGTTTGGAGCCCTTGTTCATTAAGTTTATGCCTGTTTAAAAAATTCTTAGGGTGCTCAGCTAGAGGTCTAAGTTCCCAAATGGAGACATGATATGGAATCAGTTAATGAACAGATAAAAAGATGTTGTTATTTCAACAGGGAGGATGACACTGAATCCTTATTTGAAATTACAGCTTCTTGGTCAGTATTTCAAAAATCTTAAACTTTGCGTCTAGAAGGCAGAAAAAGTTCTGCTCTGTACTCTTGTTCCTGCCAGTTTCCTGTCTATGTTCCTCCCCATATACCATGGGAGGAGTTTTTCTAGGCTAAGTGTTCATGCTTGTAAATTTTGTGAGTATAGTAATATCAAAGATCGTGTCATACCTCTTTGTCAAGGCTGTGTTGGCAAAAGGTTGAATGTAGTCACAGTTTTGCTGAATAAAAAGTGGTGTTAGTATAAACTATGATTAAAAAGGTTTGGTGGCTTAGTCGCACGGACAAACACGTTCCATTGTATGCTTATCCTTTTACTTGCTCTTGCATAGTGAGTTGTCAGCTTGGGAAGCCTATCTTTACAATACATGCCTACTTCAGCATCTTTGAATTAATGGTACCTGTGAATCTGTCTGTTTCTTGTAGCTCTTAATTGCCATGGCAGTCTGAAATTTGGCAGATGATAGCCTATAGGATCTTGAATGCCAGTTATGAAACTAGTCAGAGACTGGCTTTCATTTTCTTTTTGCATCTGTAAAATATATGAATTCTAGTATCTGCAGGCACACTGTTAAAGACCGTTTTCCATCTCTGTTCTGTGTGTGTTCTTGTGAATTGCTTTAATAGAAAAGTTCAGAAACACTTTTTAGTGCTGATTAAATTCTGAAGAAATTCTGAGACCGTCTTATTTTCCGTGGTTAACCTAAGACTGTCTTGGGAGTGAGGGCCTACTGATACTTTTAATCTCCTTCCCCTGTATAGTGGGATATTTTACTAAGCACCAGAATAACCCCGGGAACTTTTATCTTATGTCGGTTGGCTTAATTTGCTTTTGATTCAAAGGGCTAGCAAGGTTAAGAAAACTTGACATAAAAATATTTTATCTATTTTGTTACAGTAACAAGTTGTATGAGAAGAAAATGTAGGGTTTTTGACAGAAATCTGTATTGTAATTTTCTTTTCTTCTCAAATGAGTATGTATACAATTTTTTAAAATTACTTGCACATCTTTAGTAGGGACGTATTTTTTGTTTTCAGTGAATGAAATATGATTGTCAAATCACACAAATGGATAAGTAATTGATTTGGTTCTAAATCATGGAATTTCACATTTGTTGCTTTCCAAGGGTGCTGTTGCATACTTTTGTTTACATCAAAAAAGCTAATACCCATAGGTTATTCTTTTCTTTTGTTGAACCTGTTATAATATTTTAGAGAAAATGAATACTCAGAATCATCTCAGTCACTAGGAGAATTTCAATTCCTTGCCTTTGACTATGTGCATTCAGTTCTAAAGTAAATGTGTATATGGTAGGTAGTGGGGCACTGTACCAAAACGCAAATTTTCCAGAGGTAAAGTGACCCCTTTCTATTCAGTGATCTACTGCTAGGCACAGTGTGATTTAAAGAGAGATTTCAACATCAAAGTTGCATCATAAGTAATGCAAAAATAAATAATATTAAACACTACAAAAAAGATTCAGTGTTTCAGTAATACAAAAAATAAATGCTAGCAGTAGTGTTTCCATCAAAACCAATGTAATATCTTTCTATGCAAGAAGCAAAGTAAACTGGATCCTGTATGTTGACTGCAATAGCTAGATTTAGAAGATATATAAGGTGTCTCAGGAGAGAATGCTGGTTAAGGTTTAACTTTGGGAGCAGAGAGGATTAAAATAAGATATACTGTGGATTTTGTTTTCCTATTGACATGACTAGAGCAGAGTTAAGACTCATGCTGAGCATTCTGGAAACCCAACCTGTTTTTGTTTGAAAGCTGCTTTTTAGGTACTCATTATTTGTAGTGTTAACACTTGTTTGCAGTAAAACTGTTTTGATTCACTTCTAAGTACTTTGTAAATATGCTATTTAAGTACTATAACAATACTATAAGTTAGTACTAACCAAAATACGATATGTCAGCAGCTGTAGAGTATGCTCTGTAGACAGGTAAGTAGACTCCAAGTTCTTAGGAGAAACATGATAATGGTACTCTGGCTAGTACTTGTGTTGCTGTCCAACCAAAGATATTTTCTTCCTTGTTAGCCATCACCTTTTTATTGATCTAATTTGCAGCTGGAGTCATTAACAGTTATTTCCGGTTGTTACAAACTAGTCCTAAGTTAATAAATATTTTAAAGGCTTGACATTTTAGGCACTGGAAGTTCACACCTGACTCATTCTGCAAGCATCAAATCCAATAGCAAGGATACTGCAATACGTTTTCAGATAAGCAGAATTAAATGTGGAGTGGTTCCCCCCTTCCCTTTTTCTGCAAATCATAAAAACCTAAGTCACACGGATATTTTGTTTTCAGTGTTTCAGTGAGTTTCTGAAATGTGTTCTGTATGTATAAATCCATGTTAGAAGTTAAACACTTGATGGTGACGTGATACTACTGGAAGATGTGGAAGTAAGATAGAGAGGGCTATTTCACTTGAGATTCTTGGACCCTTATAGTAGCAAGGAAAATTAAATATGCAACAGCTTAATCATATGGTGGACTCACAGTTGCTGAAAGCCTAAGATGTGATTACATTAGAGATTTATAGACTTGTGGTCAGAGGTTAATTAGATTTTTTTTTTCATGTTTGTCAATCTTTTTGTGTTGTCTCTTTTCCAGTCCCAGTAGGATACTTGTTTTGGATTTGAAGTTTGGGTTGGTTTTTTTTTCTTCTTTTTTCCCCCTTTCTACAGTGCACTTATATGTAGATAGACTTCATGCGTTGTTTTATTAATGCCTTGTTAAGTTTGACAAGAGCTAGCTGAAGACTATGAATACTACTGCATCTGAAGACAGCAGAATGCTTAAAATAATGTACATTTCTTCAAAACATGTACAAATGATATGTACACAAAGAAAAGGACATTTGCTTGAAAAATTAGGTTTTCCTTGCCAGAACTTAAGTCTTACATGAAAAATAAGAGTATATTCTGTAGAATATAGCAATACTGTTCAGTATGACCCTTAGTCAGTAAGCTTAGACTTAATTTTTAGAAACTGAAGTCAGCAGCTTGCCAGTCTCATAGTTCATTTCCTTATCCAAGTACCCGGGAGAAAAAAAAAAAAAGGAAATAAAATGCAATATATCTTCTGTTTAACTGTCTGAACTAGGATTGGGGAACCATTTATGTCTTGTAGTTGGGAGAGTATTCTGCTGCTGAGAGTATTTTTTTTGATATTCCCCTTCAAAATTTGAATTGTTTTCTTTCCCTAGATGTAGAGGTAAACTTTCCTCTATTTTTTGTTTAAAGTTGTTCTAGTTGATGTGCAGTTGCAGTGTTTTCATAGGCCAGGATATTTTGAAGACATGTACCACCTATGCAATAAACACTCTGTAATCCATTATGCTCCTCGGGATTCACAGCTCACTTTGTTTCTTAGCTTTTAGAGGTGGTGTCGGGTTGTCTCTTCTTCATGTTTACCTTTGTCTTCTTGCATATCTTTTTCTCAAATTTTCCAACATTGTTTTCTTTCTCTTCAATTGTCCTACCTTCAAGTTGATGCTTTTCTTAATCTGCTAACTTTTTCCCCCCCTCTGTTTCTGTCTAAGATAGTATTATACAGGCAGGTTTAGAATTTGAAAGCAGATTCTTTCTAATCATTTCATCTTTTATCTTTCTTGCTATAATATGACAAGACACTGCTTACAGATGATCAGTGAGGTTTATGTTGTTCTTTACGTACGTAGATATTGCTACCACAGAGCTGAAGAAGGCACTGCAAAGCAGAGTTTTTCAGAAATGGCTGGACTTACCATTTTTCCTCTTTGGGGGGGTGCTTTTAAGGATCCCGTTTTTGATATTAGTAGAAACAAGCCATTGTAGTCCACCAGGAAATTGCTGTTATTGGCAAGAACTTCAGTCAAAGTGGGGACTCAGTCCAACTAAAGATACATCTGCAAAACTTTTTTATCTTTTCAAGAGATGAAAACTTAGCTGTAAGGAATATGGTAGGGGAAGAAAGAAGATAGGATAGGAGGAGAGGGAAGGAGAATGATGATATTCTTAAGATACATGTTGATTACCTGAGTGATGTTGTGTGTGTGTGTGTGTGTCTATATATATATATATATATATATATATACACACGTGTGTATATATATATATATATATATGAGCTGTTGCTCAGACTGCTATCTGCTAAACAGGGGTTGGCAGTGGAATAAGTGGAATATATGTGTGTGTGTGTATATATATATATATATATATATATGAGCTGTTGCTCAGACTGCTATCTGCTAAACAGGGGTTGGCAGTGGAATAAGGTGGGATTGTGGGTTGTTGAGCCTGTTGCTTTAGCAGTTGAGAGTTCATCTTCTAAATATGCTCAGTCCTCTTCCTCCTTTATTTTCTCCAGAGAAGAATCAACTGTTAACATTTGCTGATACTGTAATTCTACTATGGGTGAGTCTACAATGTCACAGTGTATTTTTTTAGTACCATACAAAAGCAAGAGAAGCAAATGAACATGAATTGAACACTATAGAGGAACCTGCACCTAAAACATGTTTTGTGATTTTGGGCAACTGGAGTACTCAGGAGTTGCCAGTAATACAACAGTTACATTGTTTCTTCTCTCTTTCCCAGGAAAAAAAAAAAAACCAAACAAAAAAACCCTAGTTAAAATAAATTAACTTTATTTTTAAAATATGCCACAAGTTATTGTTAATTTACTATGTAGTCAAAGCTTGTAAATAAGATACTCTCCTGTTGTAAACATTTTCCTGTGTTAAAAATTGAGTGTCCGGAAGTTTTGTCCTGCTACTGGTATTCAGCATCGCAGTGCTCTGGGGAAGGAGCCTATGAGGCTAACAGAAACTGTAGGTTTAACCATGTAGTGTATAGTGATCTAGATTAGAAGATGGAGAGTTTTTGAGGAAGGGAGCCAAAGTTATACATTGGAACAATTTATTTGAATTACTCATATATTTTGTGTAGTACTAACATCACTGAAACCATTCAGAACAAACATCTTGGATAGTTCACTGAAGATCCCTGCTTTAAGTGCAGTGCTGTTGAATAGCAAGCATGCAACCATGTTTTAAGAATGGTGAAAAAAGAATTGTTGTGCCCTTATAGGAAATAATAGTATGATCTCATCAGAAACCTGGTGGGGCTACTTGCTAGAATACAGGTTAGTCTTTAAGAATAATTGTTGAAGCCCTTGCATAACTTGAAACAGGATTATAAAACCAAAGAAAATAGTCCAAATTTGTTGGGCAGGAGATTGGATGATCTCATAATATCTTCCAGTCATAAGCTGTATAACTTAATAAGGGAAATGTGTTTTTGTTTTAATTAGTTCGTTGTTGAAACTTGCCCAATTCCCATTTTCTGAAGAATTTGGGCCTGAAATATAAACCAAACCATTATTAGTTTGTCTGAAAACTTGATGAAGAATTTTAACACGCAATGGTAGATGTTAACTTGAAATGGCTCCACAAATGTCTCCTTGTTTACTAGCTGTTGCTTGTCAACTGTGTCCATTATTATTAGGAACCTTATTAGAGGCTCATTTGTGCAGTTTGAATTTTACTTTTTGATTAACTCTTCTCGTCCTAGGCAGAAAGGTGTTTCAAAGTGCAGAGAGCTTCCCTGGCAAGCTAGTTTTTGAAAATCATCATCTGGAACCATTCAGAGTAGATGCAAATAGAATGCTAGTGGTGTATCTGCCTATGACTCTGCTCACCAGTTGCAAACATTTTGGCAGAGGTTGTTTTCAGTTAAAAATCTTTTACTGGTAAGACTCTATCTCTGAGTTTCCTTTCTATCCTTTTCTGTTTGTGGTGTTTATATAGTAATGATGCAAAAATCCGCGGATGCTTCTTCTCACAGTCCGAATCTCCCCAAGGGAGAAACGGAGTATTCAGAGAGTCCCTGAAGTGAAACTCAATAGCAACAAAGTTCCTATTAAGCAGGTATCCTTTATTGCAGTGCTGGGCAGCACTGGGGATTCTCCACCGTAAGTGCTCCAATGAATTACTGAACTTTTAGAGAATATATACTATACAATCATACATATTCATAGGATTTCCGAGAATTGCTATGCATAAACATGAGATTTCCAGGAACTTATTAACATACGTAAATATCTGATTCGCATGCGCAGTCATCTCTTGTGGTGGTCTTTGGGGGTCTTCAGATGAAGGCTCGTAGTCTTCCTCACTGTGTTCGCTGATTGACCTTTGCTTTTGCACAAACTCAGTCCTCGGATCACGTAGACGTTGTCCTTCAAGACTATTGTTGCCATTCTTCTGTTTCTTCCTATCTTCATGGTTCCGTGCATCTGTTCTCTCTAACAAAATTATCCCGGAGCCCCCCTTATCTTATAACTGTTCTTCTAGCTACTCCCTAAATCACATCAGACTGCCCTCAAATCTAACAAGGTATTCACAACATCCTTAAATCACAACAGGGTGTCTTCTGATCTAATTGAGTGACTAAGGTATTTACAACATCTTTCTTGCTCTTGTGGTTTTTAACCCTTTCAGTAAGAGTTATCAAATGTATGGATTTTTTTTTTTTGTTACATATGGGGCAGACAAACATTACCCATTCAGAAAAATTTGAATGCTTTGTGGACTATTTTTGTCAACGAGTTGCTCCTGGAAAGGTGTTAAAAAACATTTCCAGTCACTCAGCACCTCCCCCCCCCTTTTTTTTCCTGAAAGTAAATTGAGTACCTCTGCTTTCTTAAAAGGTAATGGGAATTTTTGTTTCATTTATGCTACTGTTATAGTACTTTCCAAAATGCATTTGTAGACAAATGTTTATATGACCTTCTTTTGGAAAAAAATGCTCTGATATTGGTGTGAGGGGACTGGATGGTTTTTTTCCTTTGAAAAATGTTGTTTAAATAATCAATTAGCATTTGTTTGTGATGACTTGCAGACAATTTACGTGGGTCATCTAAAATTAGTAGTAGCACAACTTTTCATATAACAGCATTGCATCATGACTTGTTTTGAGCTACTTTAGAGAGAGGGTATGTAAAAGATTTTTCAATAACTTAGAATCATGGGTTATTATGTTAGATGGAACCTCTCTGGGTTTTCTAGTTGAACCCTATGCTTAAAATAGAACTAATTTTGATTAGGGCTTTTTTTTAAAAAAAAGCAAACAAATGAAACTTTAAATAACACTGTGTGCTTTACATCTGTTTTAAGGAAATTTTAAAAAAGAAATAGAAACAAATGTATTAATTCAGTTGTGAAACTTTTGAGGGAGAAAATCTGTAGATCAGTTTTAGAAGCTTCTGAAAGTTTGTAATTTTTCTACAAATAGCACTGTAGCTTCAGAGCCCAAATTCTTCAGCCTTCAGTCATGTGATATTTGTTTATAATCATCAGATGTCATAATTTTAAATTGTACCATTTTGTCACTTCAGAGTAGTATAATTCAGCAAAAAATCCATATGTGGGAGGAATTTTGAAAAATCCAAAACTGCTTGCAATATTGGAGCTGTTCTGGAAGAGTTGAATTAATAGGTAAATGACATGTATTATTTCAACTGTGTTTTATCATGCTGCTTTATCACATATGGATTTTATTTCTCCATAACATTTAAACTGTGTAACCTTTCCCCTTCATTCCTCCATGAAAACAAGAACAAAACCAACCCAAACTGGTAACACCACAGAATACATGTTGGTGTTCACTTGATACTAATGTAAATTGTTTTTGTCTGAAATGTTGTGCTGTTATGATAGTGATTTAATAGCTTATTATTTACATGATATTTACTGTTACAGTAAGAGGAAAAATAGTGTGCATGATGTGGGATTTCAGGAGTTTCTTGATACCTTATTTAGCCTTTCGTTAGTATTATTGGGCTGTAAATGTGTTCTTTCTATTGGGCTTTTTTGGATGTTGTATTGAACTTTTAAATAAAAAACCCCATTATTTTAGCTTAGAAACTTTAAAACTTGCATTTAGTCATACGTAATGCTGTTTTTTTCTTAGACCTGCCTTTCCATGATTTCACCATTGGATAAGGTGCTGTAAAGCTTGAAACAGTGTTGAACTATACCAGCCTTGAGAAGTCACATGGAGGGCTATTTGAGTTAACTGTCAGCTATCGTCCAGGGTTTAAAGGTGGTTCGCGCATATTTGAAGGGAGCTGAAGAACTGGGTCATCAGCTTGCTAGTGCTGAAAGGGGGGGGGGGGGTCCTATTGCTTTTTGTCCTCCCCCCTTCAGCTTTGTGTTCCTTCCTGTGTGCTTCTCTGTCCTTGCAGTGGGCTGATTCAACTCAGTAAATTAATCCAAGAGAAACTACAGAAATAGCTTTCTGCCAGATGCTCAGTTGAAGAGTCTGGTAAATACCAAAGCCAGTTCAGTGGAGGAAGAGGGCACCTGACAGCAGAAGGAACAAGGAACCTGTGTGGAATTGGAAGAAGAGAGGGAACAGGGGAGGAGAAGTGGGATCTCCTGTTGATAGGAGCAAGCCATTAGCTCAGCTCAGCTTTAAAAAGTAAATTCACCTGTACCAGTGCTTTGAATCTGGTATTGTCACAATGCTTTACCCGCTTTGAATTAGACTTTTAAAAGCCTAACATTAGATTTATCAGACATTTGAGAATATCTGCTACCATGCCAAATGCATGGTAAAACTGGTGAGAGTACTAATTCAGTGCTGCTGATATGCTACCCATGAGCTGATGTCAGAGTGAAATTGATTATACCTTTTAAATATTTTTTCTTCCCATCAGATTTTCACCTTTGTTTTCATAAAAGAACATTTGCTCTTTAGCAGAGTGGGTATTTGGCTAGGCCTGTGTCCTGACATTGCAAACCTTACACAAAGAAAGATTTTAAGAGTAGCATTGTAGTACCTGCTAAGTAAATGTATTCATTGCATGCAAATATTAGTTTGTTTAGACAGTTGTCAGTTCTGAGGCTCTTGAATATGTTTTCCTGACCAATAACATAGTTCAGAAGCACAGAAGAAGAGGGTCTGTGGACCAGAAGTTAATGTATTTTATGGCACAGCATGAACACTTACGTAATGTATGTTCTCAGTCTTCTGACTTTGGGTTTTTTTTCAATCAGAATCCTGCAGAAAAGAATTACTTAGAACTCATTAGGACATGTGTAAAATAAGCTTGTTGCCAAGCCTTCAGGGTGAGGTGTTGCCTAGAAGTCTTTTTGTTCAGAGTTACCATGTTCCAACTCATCAGTCATTCATTAGTGACTTTATCTTTTAGTTATTTTGCCCATTTCCAAAGGGAAGGAGTCCCAGAGTGCTATAATAACTTTGAAATACAGTAAACAGATCTATTTTATTCATCAAATTACATTACAATGTAAATACCTATTTCTGTGTTACTAACAGTAGAAAAAAGCTTAGCACTCTTGTACAACGGGCATTCCTATGCAATTAGCCCTTGTTTGCTATGATTTCTATAGTTTATTTGTGGCTGTGCTATTCTAAGTAATATGCTAAATTCAAACAAATACCTGTTTTTTATAGACACTCATTTGGCATGATAGTGCAACTCAGGAGTGTCACAGCCACATCACACGGTAAGGTAAGGTGATCAGATAAGTGCCATCTTAAAATAAAAGCAGATTTACCATGATGTTACACATGTTTGTCTTGTTTACAGAAAAGGGGATGCATAGTTTTTAATTGTTGACATCTCCCTCTTGAGCTTTCAGAAGAGATCTGGTGTGCCATACATTGTTGTCAGAGTTGGCAGCTTTAAGCCTGAGCCTTGTGATATTCCAACAAGTTTTATATATATATATATATATATATATATATATATATATACACACATATATATATACATATATATATATACACACACATACAGTTCTGCTGAGATTTCTATTTCGGATTTCGGGTGGGAGGGGAGAAGTTGCATTGTTCAGTAATGATGCATACATGGAAATAATGTTTTGGCTCACTTGGCTGTGTTAAAATACTACTTCAATTTTTCTTACCTGGTTCAGTTCTTTTCCTTTTCTATGGACTTGTATTACAGGTAGTGTGTTGATGGTAGGCAGTGTAAATGAACTTGACAAAAGTAATTGTTATTGTCCTAGGAGCTGTTAATCTAAGTATAAACGAAGGTAATGGATATGAGTGAAAAGAGGTCAGGCAATCTGCAGTGAGCTGGTCTTAGCCTTCTGGTGTGCTCTCTTGTAGTGGGTTGACCTTGGCCACCAGGTGCCCACCAAGCCGCTCTATCACTCCCCCTTCTCAGCTGGACACGGAGAGAAAATACAACGAAAAGCTTGTGGGTCAAGATAAGGACAGGGGGAGATCACTCACCGATTACCATTATGGGCAAAACAGACTCGACTTGGGGAAATTAATTTAATTTATTGCCAACCAAATCGGAGTAGGATAATGAGAAATAATACCAAATCTTAAAAATGCCTTCCCCCCACCCTTCCCCTCTTCCTGGGCTCAACTTCACTCCCGATTTCTCTACCTCCTCCCCACTGAGCGGTGCAGGGGGACGGGGAATGGGGGTTGCGGTCAGTCCATAACATGTCTCTGCCACTTCTGCCTCCTCACTTTCTTCCCCTGCTTCAGTGTGGGGTCCCACCCACAGAAGACAGACCTGCACAAACTTCTCCAATGTGGGTCCTTTCCACAGGGTGCAGTCCTTCAGGAACAGACTGCTCCAGCATGGGTCCCCCACAGGGTCACAGGTCCTGCCAGCAAACCTGCTCCAGCCTGGGCTCCTCTCTCCATGGGTCCACAGGTCCTGCCAGGAGCCTGCTCCAGCATGGGCTTCCCATGGAGTCACAGCCTCCTTCAGGGAACATCCACTTGCTCTGGCATGGGTTGTTCTGTGGGCTGCTGGGTGGATATCTGCGCCACTGTGGACCTCCATGGGGACAACCTGTGTCACCATGGTCTTCACCATGGGCTGCAGGGGAATCTCTGCTCCAGCGCCTGGGGCACCTCTTTCCCCTACTTCACTGACCTTGATGTCTGCAGAGTTGTTTCTCCCACATATTCTCACTCCTGTCTCCCAGCTGCTGTTGTGCAGCAGTTTTTTCCCCTTCTTAAATATGTTATCACAGAGGTCCTACCACTGTGGCTGATGGGCTCAGCCTTGGCCAGCAGCGGGTTTGTCTTGGAGCCGGCTGGCATTGGCTCTGTTGGACATGGGGGAAGCTTCTGGCATCTGCTCACAGAAGCCATCCGTGTAGACCCCTGCTACAAAACCCCTGCCACCTACACCCAATACATCTCTACACACATGTGCTGAGGTACCCAGGCTCTCTGCACGCAGATCTAAAACAGGGTTTAAAGAGCAATAATGTTGCTTGCTTGATATGGGCAGCTCTTTGGAGGTCTAGAAGACACATCTTATGGAATTGTTCCTTTTTATTTCCTGTGTTTTAAACACCCTTTGTTTTATTTCCCAATATCTTTTTCGGGTTTTGTTTTGTGTGCATGTGTTTGCTGTTTGTTTCTTAGAATAACTGCAAACTTTGAACTTGTTTGTTATGTGTGTTCTATGTGTGCATTTGGTTCGATTATTTTAATTAATCTGTAATTAATTAAATTAATCTTCTGTAAATAGCCCTTCAGAAAATTCCCTCAAAATCCAGACAATAACCTTTGCAATGCATCAGCGTACACTTCCAATTCCCTATCTTCAGAAGCCTGGTTGAAAAAATTGGACTTTTTTGTCCACTCAGTGGGTGGATGAATCCTTTATGTACCAATTATAAACTGTGTGGTTTCCAAATAAGTTTAACATGGAACTCACTCATTTGTATCTTCTTTTAATCTTAAGAGGTTAGACAGATGTAGTACTTGTTCCAGCACTTCTCATGCTGGGCAGTATTACCTTATTTGTTTATGCTATCCCAACTCTGCATCCATCTTTTGTATTCTCTTTGGTGATTTCTGCCTCAACAGTAAAATATATTTTAGATCTGTATTGGAGAGTCAGGCTTTGGTCCATTACTGGGGCATTCACCTGCTACAATAATGCAAATGATCTTTTTATATTACAAAGGTAAGGATTGTTGATGGCAATACAGTCATGCAAACAGAAAGCTAAATGTCCTGGCAAAGCTGGATCTTTTAACCACAACAGGTGATGTTTAAATACAGGACCATGCGTGTAAGAGAGAGAAAAGCAGTTTGCCTATACAGATTTCATGTAGTTGAGACTCCTGCTCATTACCGGGACATGTGGGTGTGTGTTTGTTTTTAACAAGAATTTTTTTCGTTTGTTTAAAGATAGTTTAAAAAGAGAGAGAATAGAAACAATTTTAAGCATGTTCTGATATAAGAAATGGCAGTCTGAGTTCAGTTGCTAGAATTTTACATCCAAATTTTATGTACTCTGGAGCTTTACTTCTTCGGAACTCGTCGTCTGGAGCTCATTGCAGACTATTGCAAGTGTATCAGTGGAAGGATTTGGTATTTCACTCTTAGGGCTCCTGTTCAGTGGGAAGGATGGAGTATCTAAAACCTACTCGATCTGTAGTACTGTACTTCTCTCTGCAAACAGCTGTTCCTAGTTTTACCTGTGATCTTAAATACACTGCTTCAATTAAAAATCTTTAAAATTCACCCTGGAAATGGCAAGTAATACTATCAGGCATCCGAGAATGTAAATTTGTAGGAAAACGGGGTATTCCATAATTACTATTATTCCAAAAATATGAAGAAGCTTAGGAAGAGACTGAAAAATATCTTTATGGCCTGTTTTAGCTAAAAATGGATATGTGTCGTATTGCAATGTTTTTATAAAATACACAAAATAAAATAGGAATAACAAGGAAAGTTTTGGGAATAATAGCAAAGGAAATGTAAGACTCGACTCTTCACTGATTAAATGAAGCTTTGGATTATGTTCCCAACTGAGGTCAACCCACACATAATTGCACTGTCTGCTGTAATGCTTTTAAAGCTTTATAGACAAAATAATTTTTTTAAAAATACTGAAGACAGAAATAATCTTTGTTATATAGTTCAAATATACGTGCTGTTAAATTGAAAAAAATGTGTTTCCTGCTGGTTAGAGTCTATTTGCATAATAGTTGCCTAGAATATATGGATTCATTTAGTTGTGAACAATGTAACATCTGTGAAACATGATTCTTAAAATAAATGCAGTATTCAATGGGTATAGTGCTAGTCAGACCTGTACAGGATATTACTCTGTGCTCCTCCACCCACTTCTTTAAATAATATAATTAAAAAATGTGAAAGTCAAAAATTCATACCGAGACTGTTGAAGTAAATGAACAGTAACACAGAATGTCTGTGCTGAGAACTAATAATGAGTGGGGCATAAAACATGCCACAAAAATTGTTCATGTGTTTTATGCTAACACTTTGAAAACTGCATGGTTTTAAGGTGCCAGGTTGATTTAGGCATCCGGCCAGCTTAAGCAATGTCTCCATCTTACTGACAGGTATTAGCTGAATTTTCATTTTTCTAATATAATGCATTGTCTCGGTACTGCCTGTGTGAAAACTGGAACATACACAGTTAAATTACCTGTGAGTCTCTGCAGGGCCTGGTTTGCCTTATGACATTATTAATTCAGTGGGTTCTGTGCTAGACCCAGCATTATTGTTATCTGATAGTCTGAATACTGTCTGGATGGCAGCCAGCTAAAAAAATGCTTCAGCTGACTTTGATCCAGAACAGGAAAGCTTCCATCAGACTGCTTTATAGAGCAAAGTGGGAGAGGTTCTCTATGCAGCCAGCTTAGCACCATCTGTTTCCTATGTCAGTGCCCCTTTAGGAGTGGTGGCAATAAAGCAGCCTGGACTCTTCATCAGGCTTACAAGGCTCTGTCTAGAAGAGAATCAAAGCTATCAGTCTTCTGTTCATACCACACCGTATGTGTGAAGGCTTAATAATTGGTAATCACATCAGTTCCAAAAAGTGAGAGAGAATAGTCTGACTCTTCTGTATTCCTTTAAACAGTGTATATAGAATCATAGAATCATTTAGGTTGGAAAAGGCTCTTAAGATCATGGAGTCCAACTGCAAAACCAACACTGCCAAGTCCACCACTAAACCATGTCCCTAAGCACCACATCTACCCATCTTTTAAATACCTCCAGGGATGGGGTATACCCACTTCCCTGGGCAGCCTGTTCCAGTGCCTGACTATCCTTTCAGTGAAGAAGTTTTTCCTAATATCCAACCTAAACCTGCCCTGATGCAACTTGAGGCCATTTCCTCTCGTCCTATCACTTGTTACTTGGGAGAAGAGACCGACCTCCTTTCAGGTAGTTGTAGAAAGCAATAAGGTCTCCCCTGAACTTCCTCTTCTCCAGGCTAAACAACCCCAGTTCCCTCAGCCACTTCTCATAGGACTTGTGCTCTAGACCCTTCACCAGCTCCGTTGCCTTTCTTTGGACATGCTCCAGCACCTCAATGTCCTTATTGTGGTGAGGGGCCCAAAACTGAACACAGTATTTGAGGTGCAGCCTCACCAGTGCTGAGTGCAAGAGGGTGATCACTTCCCTAGTCCTGCTGGCCACGCTATTTCTGATGCAAGCCAGGATGCTGTTGGCCTTCTTGGCCAGCTGGGCACATATCATAACTAGAATTTCTCTGTGTTGTTTTTCTTTTGAAATCAAAACTGGATTTTTTCACACTTCTTTGGTTTATTCTTTCTCTCATGTAACTTCTAACCCAAGCAAAATTTGAGGCAGCAATGTTGCGGTGTTGGTCTGACAGGACAAAATAATTTCAACGTGCTTTTAGGCTGGTTTACAACCTTTGTAGAAAAGGTTAGTGTTCGGTTTTTCCCCAAAATGGTGTCTGAATGAGCCTATAGAAGAACATGTTAATAGATAGATGGGTGTAATGAGGCTGTATGTAACCAGTGCTCGCAGGTTGGTTCCTACCTCTTTTGAAGAACATCCCTATTCAATAGCTCTTTGATATTTGCTCCAAACCAAATAAGGTGATACTCTTTGGTTTCCAAATTAGTTTTCATGTTTTGTTATGTCTTTTCTGGCAACAGTAGTTTAAATGAAATTTCATCACCATTATTATTCAGAAAGGTCTTCATTAGCCACAGGAAATGGACTCTGTGTGCATCATTGCCTTAGGACGGAAGAATATTTGCTTACATTGTGTTAATAATTTAAGAATACATATAATCTGTATGAATAACCTGCCCTCACTTGTATTTTTTTTATTGGTGGTTTGGTATTTCTGAAGGAGTTGAGGATTAGGCTTAGGATTGGAGTAACCCCAGCATCAGACCAAATAGAACTGAATATGGACAAGACCTTGAAATGATGCCCATTTACTTGTCTTCTGTATGTGCAGGAATGTAATGGGAATTTATTACTTTATCCATACCGTTTCCAATGGTGGACATGATTTTCACTGAACAACCAGCTAATTATAAGTAGATACTTGGTTTTAGTGTCCTTAAGATGTCTTTGTACTATAGCAATGGTCATAAAATTGAAATGGTCCTTCATTTCCTGGCACTTTCACATCAACTTCTGCAAAGTTGTGACTGTCTTCTAGAATACCGGAACTCTTAAATAGGCCTTAAGAATAGTCTGTAAAGGAAAAAAAAAAACAAACCCGCATTGTATTGTTCTGTTCCTGGAATGAGATTACTTAAGATTCTCCTTTAAATGGTGACAAGTTTTCTCTAATTTTTGTCATTTTTTTGTTGCCCTGTAGGACTTCTATCCTAATAGAATAGTAGGTTTTCACCATGAAACAAATGTGTAACTTTATTTGATAAGAAGGTACTAATAGCCTAAGCAACTAAAAGGAAATTAACATCACAGTGTGCTGTAGAGCTGCAGGTAATAATAGAGACCCTTCTTGGAATGGGTGGCTTGAGAAGAAAGGTTTGAGAATCACACCTTTGGGACTGCAAGAGGGTTTTCTGATAGTGCCAGCAGGAAGAAGGAGAAGTCTTGAGTATAGCAACTCTGTTTTTAGAGACTAGCAACAAGCAAGAGGAGCTGAGGAAGAAGGTGGCTTTATAGACTAGATGGTTAAAACAGCTAGTGGGCTGGAATAATGCATGAAATCCATAGGGACTGAGGATTCAAACCCAAGAGCATCTTGGGATGACTTCTGTCCCTATAATTGCAGGTTAGGTTATGTTTGTTTAACCCTGAAAGTTCATAAAATGTCAATTTTACAGACTACAAGCCAGAAACCACTACCCAGTACTCTCAGTGAGAACTCAAATGCCACAAAATATTATGTGCTGCTGGAAGACAGCAGAAGAGCGTAGCAAATGGCCTTACGATAGGAACAATTTCCTAGGTGAAGTTGTTTAGGTAATACAACAAATTGCCTCATACTACTGAGGAATGTCACATATGTTCTACACCATTTCTCCCAGACCTTTCATCGCTGCGAAGCCTTGCTAAGGGAAAGCTCTTTCTGGGTTGTCATCTGACCATTATTTTAATGCTGAACATGTAAATAAAGCTGCTATGAGCCTCTCTGCATTCTGCTCTGCATCCTCTCTCTAATCTTGCCTATAGTGCCTCAAAGGAAGCCCATGTGGGGTTAGTGGGATCTTCAGCAGCAAACTTTACATTATGAAGAAAGAGCAATTTTTTCTTGTCTGGTCAGGTAACTGAAACACAGCATAGTAATATAAATGTAATGGAGCAAACTGAGTAGACAGTATGGTAATCAAGACTTCTCTTGACTGTCCTGGGGTATAAATGAATGAGACACCAAAGGACTGTTGACCAAAGTTTCAATTTCTAATCTGCCATTCCCTCTATTTTGTCTTCCAGTTACAATACTTGATGCAGTTGAGTATACTGAGAATATTTCATGTAGGCTTGGCATCCAACTTGAATGAACAGATAGAAGATACGATGTGCTTATTCCATAGTGTTCCTAATCTATGTTAAGTTTAAACAAACTTGGACTGTGAATATATGCTTTTGAGGTGATAATATAAAGGACAAAATACTTTAACTTTGAAAAATACATGAGGGGAATTAATTTCAGATAATCTTGTGTTTGTAACTATATCAAGTACTCCACATGTCTGTATGAGATTAGTTTTTGTTAAACAGTTGAATATTTTTTTTTTTAGAAATGGTAAAAGATTTCCAGCAGCATGTGAGGTCTGCCCAGGCAAATGCCCAAAATAGATGCAAAACAAGCATATAAATTAAAAACATGCATCGTAGCAAATTTGTACGAACAAATGAATTCTCAGCTTCAGAAGAACTAAAGGAAGGAATGGACAGACTTTGTTGTGTTTTCTCATATGAATTAAAACATAAATTATTTTATTTTAAATATTTCTTTAAAGATTATAATACTTAGATAACTTCCTTTTTTAAAAAAAATCTAATGGAAACTTCATGCATTTGAAATTTCATGCCTAAACTGTCTAGGCTAAAATCATAAACTGGAAGGCAAAATTACCAGTAATGCAGATCACTGTTTTGTTTCATATAGATTCTTATCTGTGTCTGGAGCTGCACTGATATGATGGGGCTGTGTGGGTCTAAAGTACAGACAGGCAACCCTGCCTGCCCGAACACCAAAAAACCTAGAAAGATCAAAATGTGACTTCTCTTTTGTCTCCTTTCCTATCGCTCCTTTCCCTCTGACACCTGAAAGTGGGAAATGTGTGAAGTAGCATATTTGATTACTACGTTATAGATTCTTGTACCGAGTTGCTTTTTGTGCTGTCTTTGTGCTCATATTCATTACCTTCCAGAGATTTTTGGAAAGAAGAAAAATCAATAGGAGTGCTGCACATTTTGAGTTAAGGTTATCAGAGACATGCTCATACTTGACTGGCTAAATTCAAGATGTGGGTGGGGGTTAAGACTTTTTTGTTTGTTTGTCTGAGTGATGATTTTGTGGGAGAGGGAAGACAATACAAGAGGGTAGGTTAAAAAATGTATGTTTTTTTTTTTAATGACTGTCACTTTTAGCAGGAATGTTTGAACGCGTTCACTAAAATTGGCACTTTTTCTACAGCTTCTGGAAAAACATAAGAACACGGAAAGCATGGTAGAGCTGCTTGAACTGTATCAAATGGAAGATGAAGCCTACAGTAGTCTTGCAGAAGCTACCACAGAGCTCTACCAGTACTTACTACAGCCATTCCGAGATATGAGGGAACTTGCGATGCTTAGAAGACAGCAGATAAAGGTATGGTAAAGGTAACTGAACTTCTTATTAATGGGGAAATCATGCTTTTTAGTTACTATTTGCTGTTTATTACTTCTATTATGCAATATATGCAGTGATGATTTCTTCACTAGAGGCTGACCCTGTTTTTCTGGTTCCTCCACTCAGAGGAGTGCTTTTGAAGAGTGAGAACATCTCTGATATATGTAGCTAGCTATCACCTGTTTAACTGACAGTGTTTGACAGTTCAAATTCATGGCTGAATTTAATAGGTGAAACTTACAATTCTGTGATTACTGGCAATACTGACTAAGATATAAAATAGAAAGAGATGTTATAGACAGTATCTATGCTATTGTTAATTCTTTTAAAAGATTATACAGGAAGTTACTTTTCACTTTAGTTTTCTGAGATAATCTGATAAACCATGAGAAGTCAGTAGCTTCTCATGCAATGTTGTGAAACACTTAAACATGGAAGGGTATTAGAAGTATATAATTTGTTGTAACACTTTAACAGTATATTTTCCTAAGAGCTAAAAAAGTATAGCCAGCTGAAGAATACTACATTTTGGCAAAACTGTTTTATAATGCATATGTTTGTTTTATTTAAAAATAAATCTAATTTTAAATACTTAACCAAAAATAAAAAAAATTCATCTTTATTGCATCTTAGAAGTACTTTTGATAAAATCATTAGTTCATATGCAAATTATTAAGACTGCAGCCTTCTGATTCTTCTAATATATGTGTTGTAACATAGAAACTAAAATGGGTTTATTTAATCTGTATTGCAAATGTCAAATTATCTCAGCTTGGCACCTTGTTCAGTTAGCCAACATTGTTTTTACTGGTTTCAATTTAAAAATACAGTGTTCTTCTCTGGTTTTGATTATAGAATGAGGGAGGCAGACGAGAGGATTTACAATTCCAAAACTAGTTTTATTCTGAGCTATTGCTGTGTCCATAAAGTAATTTTTCAGAAAGTTCATCAATCTGAAACTAACTCAGTGAGATAATGTGATGATATCTGAACTAAAAGTGCTTTTTTCCCCTGAATGATAAATGTTGCTGCATAGATAATTGGGATTAATATTTTTTTTAGATGTATTATACGGTTGAAGATTGTGAAGACTACATTTAATAAAAAGCCTTCTTCAAAGCATGATGAAATAGTTCCCATTTTATTTGAATTTGTAGCAGAGGAAAAGATTATTTTTTTGTTCTTTTGTCAAACAAGAAAAGATAAATATCATATTGAGTAGGGAATATGAATTGAGTTGTGTTTTGTTTTGGGTGTGTTCTTTGTTTTGTTTTGTTTTTAACCTCAATGATCTCTTGAATTCCAGTTCTAAAATACCTCATTTTCTGTTTTTCCTGAAAGAATAATCTTGGTAAATGGGTTGGTTTTAGCTGGGATAGAGTTAATTTTCTTCATAGTAGCCAGTATGGGGCTGTGTTTTGGATTCGTGCTGAAAACAGTGTTGATAATGCAGGGATGTTTTCGTTATTGCTGAGCAGTGCTTACACAGAGTCAAGGCCTTTTCTGCTTCTCACCCCACCCCACCAGCGAGTAGGCTGGGGGTGCACAAGAAACTGGGAGGGGGCACAGCCAGGACAGCTGACCAAAGGGATATTCCATACCATATGATGTCATGCCCAGCATGTAAAGCTGGGGGAAGAAGAATGAAGGGGGGCATGTTTGGAGTTACGGCGTTTGTCTTCCCAAGTAACTGTTACACATGTTGGAGCCCTGCTTTCCTGGGGATGGCTGTTCCTTGTTTTGCTTTGCTTGCGTGTGTGGCTTTTGCGTTATCTATTGAACTGTCTTTATCTCAGCCCATGAGTTTTCTTACTTTTACTCTTCTGATTCTCTCTGCCATCCTGCCGAGAGTGGAGTGAGCGAGCGGCTGTGTGGTGCTTAGGTGCCAGCTCGGGTTAAACCACGACAGTAAACTTCAGAGGCATGTTCTGTGGTTGATTATTTTCATTGTATATAGTTGTATCTAATGTACATTAAGTTCTCTTCCTAACTTGGCAATTTTTTGAGTTATAAAACTTGGTCATCTGTATTATGTGGTAGAGAAAGATGCCATCTCTTGTTTTTCATGTCATTGTTTGAGAGAAAGCAGTAATTGTATCTATGATGACAAAATATATATTACGCGGGGTAGCTAGGGTAGAAGAATTGCTTTATAAATAGAACTTGTACGTGAAATGGTTTGTGTTAACTTGCTGCATATGTTTTTCTGGCAGGCTTAATAATGGAACAAAGATCCTTAGATTTCTATAAACCCTTATGACTGGAATTAGCTCCATTTTTATACATAGCAGAAGTATTTCTGATGCTTACTACCTCAGTGAAATGAGTGCTGTGAACATATAACACTGTTTACATATAAAGAGTGACAAGCAGAAAGATAGTTTGGATGTAAGACAGGGTAAGGAAGGGAGGAAGAACCTGCAGAATGTGTTACTAAAATGAAAAAAAAAAAAAAAGTTACAGGGATAATTAAGCTTGAATATAAGTATCAGTATTTAGTCAAGATTGCATATGCCTTCTGTAATTACTTTATTTAACATTTTTAGACCATTTCTGTATTAGGTATCTAGTTTTGATTTGTGGGGAAGTTATTTTAGTTTGTTTTTTGAGAATCTGTTTTTTTTAATAAATATTTTAATCAGTTTTCTTTTGTCAGTTTTCAGAATAAGTTTAGGAGGAAATTAATTGCTTTGCCTGTATTCTTTGAGAAGAGTGTATAGTGTATTCTCCTTTTGGAGCAAGACATAAAAATTGGAAGATACATCATGGGTGTTAAATTTCTGCTGTTGCTGTGAAACTTTTAGCAAGAGACAAGCCTACAGGAGGGAAGGGAGAAACAAACATGAAATTCTCTCTGCTCAGTGGAGGCTTATTAGAGTAGGACAGCTGTATTCTCTGCAGATTCCTTTTTTGGGGGGGGAAAAAAAACAACAAAAAACCCCTAAACAAACAAACAAACAAACAAAAACCAAACCAAAAAACAAACCAACCCAGAACAAAAGTTCATAAAAAAGTTAAAATATTTAGAAGCTTGAAAATGCAGATTAGTATTGTCCATGATAGACATGATAGAAGTCTTTCTTTTCTTTTTTGTTTGTTGTATTTTAACTTGATTGTATGCTAGTTTTTCAGGTGTATTTTGCCTCATTAGGTGTCATTTAGTATGGGTGAAGAATCAAAGCTGTATTGTGAAGCACTTAAATATCGCCGAATTCGGAAAACATAATGAAAAAGGTAGCAGATTATGGAAGGAGAAAAGGATGGCTTATTATGAAATGAAATGTCACTCTGAAAAAATTACTTCTGCCAAATTTTTTATTTAGTTATGGACTAGTGATTTGACATTAGAACAATGCATTCAGTGGTGATATGTTTTTCATTTTTTGGGTTCCCAGGCTCAGAAACCTAGTTTTGTTCATGGAAATGCTTAATGTTTCTAAGTGCTGCTCAAATCCATGGGGACCTTCCCCTAAGCATGGTAAAATGCTTACCACGCATGCTTGAAAAAAGCACAGCAGTGTTTGGGACTTTACATTTTTAAAATATATATGGTATGGGAATAATCCTGCTTGCCCCAAGGCCTTTATGGGGAACACACAAATAAAAGCCAATTCGTAATGGAATAGTAGTATCAAATTGAGAAATGCTCATCAAAGAAGCAAGTCTGTACTCATTTCAAGATTAAAATGTAAGATATGCTTACTAGACATATTCTGCGTGTCTAGTATGGCCATATTTTGTAAGGTAAGGGTGAAAAGTTGTATTGATAAGCCAGCCAAACAGTCAGAACTATAATTATGTTCACTAAATGCTGGAGAAGCTATAATAAAGGAATTGAAGACAGTATTATAATTTATATACACAGAAAAGCTGTGCTCAATATGTATAGGCATTTTTAAGTTTCATTATTTCTGGACTGTTGCTGGTTTAGATGTAATGCCATGTAAAGACATTCAACCAGTGAGTTAATTTCATGTTTATTTCACTGTTTGGGTTAGCATGTTAATTTCACTGTTTGAGTTACTGGTCCATTTCTTCTGATTTCAGACTCTCAGATGTACCATAGGCATCAAGCAAGTGAAGCTTGATATTCAAATGCTGTATTGTATGTTTTGGTCTATCTGTATATTTTTCCAAAGATCTGGAAGACAAGTATGAACTTAAAACCACAGGGCAAACAATATTTATAGATTATTTTATCTAACATTAATTTTGAATTCTAAATGGATTTTAAGATGCTCTTTTTGCTAGAAATCAGACTTCAAATGAACTCAAAAAAGCTGCAATATTTCTGATCCTAAAAGTGTTTCACTTTTATACCCACAAATTTTTCATTTATCAAAATGAATCATTTTCCTGTGAAAATTTATCAAATGTTTTGTACATTAAGAATACATATTGGCATGGCAAAAAAATGGGAAGTAGTAGACATCAGTAGCTGGAAACCTGAAGGTGAAATACTTCTCACAAAATGTGGAAGAAGCAGAGTAGATACCTGTGCTGTGCTGCCTTTGATTTCAGGTAGTTAAATCTTAATTTAGTAGATCCTCCATATATAGTGCAGTCTGTTTCTGAAAGCATGGAGGGGAGGGACCAGTTAGTGGTTGATATTTGGCTATAGAACTTACTGACATGTTAATATGATCAGCCTTTAAGCCCTTTAAGATATAAAGTGTTTTTTGATACAGGATACCAAATCTGGTTATTTGAAAAAAAAAAAAAAAATCTTTCAAAGGAATAACTTCATGGGCAAAAACCCAAAGCCTTTTATGCATATACAGTTGTGCTTGCCAGTCTTCATAGAGAGAAAGAAACTACCATGCTACTTTGAATTTTTATGGTCTTATAACTGTGGACAGTACTTCACAGCCATGTTGAACAGGCACTGTGTTTGATCAAACCCCAGGTGAAATCAGTGGGAGGCTTTCTTTTTTCATGCCTTTTTTTTTCCTTTTTTTTTCTTTTTAATGTGCTTGGTATTAGACTAAAGATAAAATGTAAGATAAATCGTTTCATAACCTACATGTAGATGCCAGCAAAACTTTGACACAAGCATTCTTGAAGGTCTGAGTTGGACTGAATTTGCTTAACTGAGAACTGATAATATCTTGATACAGATGAGAGCCTACAGTCGTCATTACCTCTCAGTTCATCTCCAGGAAACGAGAACATTAAAATGTAATTATATATTAAATATATTTAAAAGCACTCTTAGTTTCATTGCATACATATTCATTATTTTCACTGACATCTTAATTCACTTGAATGTGAGGGGGTTTTGAGGACTTTAAATACCCTAATGTTGAAGTCTAGCACTGGAAATAAGAGGTTAGAGCAGCATATAGCTTGATAATCCATCAAATTCAGTTTTTTTAAAATTGTGGAATGCTTTATTAGTCTATGTTGTGCTTCCTGTTGAAGCTCCTTTATGCAGATACTGGTATAGTTGAAAATATAAGTCTGGCTTGGCGAAACATGGATTTATTTGTTGGTTTAATACTTGATGGTGAATTGCAATAGTGAACCTTATAACTAATTTGACTTTGATTTGTGTAAAATGAAATACTTAGAAGTAAATTATGTGGCATTGAACATTTTAACTTTTGGTTAAAAAAAAACACTTTCACAAAGTATGAAACAAGTTCAAAGGAGAAGATAGGTTTAATGATGAGGATAGCTAGCAAAATAGAATTACCTAAAAAATACTAAGAGAGAATACTTTAAAAAAAGTCTCACAGTCAACTGAAGATGTTTGGGGAAGGGAGTGGATGGCAATGCTTCATACTCTTAATTTGTAGTGTTGCTCCCATACATCAAGTGGATGAGTTCTGTATTACTAAACCCATGGTTTTATCATTGGCTCTTGAATAACTGATGTCTTGGTGAGCGCATTTTTGAACTGTGCATTTTTATTTTTTTTTAAGCCTCATATAGTATTTTTGAGTAGTCTTGCAGTGAAAAACACAAATACAAAGCTACACAAGGCACATTGGAGGACGCTAAAGCAGCACTGATTA
Organism: Theristicus caerulescens; assembly: GCA_020745775.1. Taxonomy (NCBI): domain Eukaryota; kingdom Metazoa; phylum Chordata; class Aves; order Pelecaniformes; family Threskiornithidae; genus Theristicus; species Theristicus caerulescens. The sequence goes on along the minus strand of CM036583.1, from coordinate 26,276,340 downwards.
AAATGTACAATTACTTGCATGGCAGTCAGCGCAATTTCATTCCTCTCAGTTTGCAAACCACACCCTCTACTAGTTATAGACTAGTGACTTGCTGACAAGTAGCTGATGAAAAAGTCTGGTAAAAAACCCCAAGATAGTACTCAGTGGAGAGACTGAAACACTTCAAAGAATTCATAAGTCTCTTTTAGTATATCTGTAGTTGAAGATGTGTCCTCACGTCGTCAGAAATCATAGTTAAATAAATGTGGCTTTTGAAAAACCTGTAAAGTAGGGAAGAAACTGTAAACTAAGTTTACGCAAAATGCCTGGATATACAAATGAAGGTCATAAACTTTGTTGAAAATATTGCTTTCTTGCTTGAGAAACTGGTGTAATATGCTGAATTATGCTACGATAGTCTTTGTAGTCTCAAAGTCTGTTTCAGAAGGGTTATATGCCAGTCTGTTTACATTCTGAACTATAAATCCTCTAGATTTATTATATGAATTCATAGCAAAACATTTTGCTGATTTAAAATCGGGTTTATGGGCTTTTTGAAAAAATAATGCTCTAAACAGGCAATCTGATGGAAGGTGGGGTGGTAGTTTGAATCGGTGAGGAAACTGAACTCTTGGTATGAGGTTGCTGACTACAAAATCGTGTCATGTATCTGATCACTTAAATATGCCTGTCTGCAAGGTCAATAGCGTACAAAACTGCTCCGGATGTTCAACTGTAAAACTGCTTAATAAGACTTGTAGAAAAATATTATGATGTTTGAATGCCAAAAGGTTTGGGGTTTTGGTTTTGTTTTGTTCTGGTTTTTTGGGGATTTTTTTTTTGTTTCCCCTAAAAAGTTCCCTTGTAAAAGCCTGGGCTGGATAATAAAATGGCAGGTGAGATTGTCAATAAATAAAAAGTAATGCATGTGCAGAAGGGTGATGACAACCTCCAAAAGTATACATGCACATTTGTATGCACTTTATTAACTATAAACTCCTGAGAAAAAGGTATGAGAATTATCTTGAGGAGTTCTGTGAAAATAGCTTCCCATTCAGCATTTTGAAAGAGGAAAGAAAGGTTTTGAATTATTGGGGGGGGAGGAACGGGACAAAACAAAACAAAAGAGAAAACAACATTACACCTTTGTATATATCCATGGTATCCTTGCATCTTGAATGCTGCAGTTTTAGTTTCTCCTTCTCAAAAACATACTGTAGGATCAGAATAGTTACAGGATGGCAGTGAGGATAGTAAGGGTATTTCTCTGCAGACAGCCTCAGTACAAGGACAGAATAAATGAACAAGATTGCCCTAGTTTGGAAAGCACTTGATTCATGTAAGATAAGAAAGAGACCTATAAATCATGGATGATAAGGGGAAGAAAATACTGAATGATTTCTTTCAGTCTTTCTCATACTAAAAAAAAATAGGGGCCCCTCAGTGAACTCGTGCTTTAAAACAGCATGCAAATAAAGGAAAAACAATTAAACTCTTATTAAACATACCTTACGTGCTCTGTGGCAATAATTTCAACAGTTTATGGACACTAAGCATATATGTGTTCCAGAAAGAGACGGACCCATCAGTGGCTATTAACAATGATTCAGATTAGCCATCAGCTCAGGAAGCCTCTAAGCCATTTAGTAACAGAAGTTCGGAGTTATCAGTGTGTCCATACCTCGTGGCTTAATTTTTATTCTCCAAGTGCTAGTAATAATTACAGTTGGAAGCAAGGGCCAGGACAGCCTTGGATCTGACCTGAGATTAAGGTATGGGGACAAATGGTGTGGACAGATGCAGAATCAGAGTGTTCATTCAAAAAGGCATCTTGATGAAACTCTGAAAGGATGTTAAAGATGCAGAAGATACAGAATTGTGTGTCCCTGCAAGGATTAGAGTAAAGGAGGGTGAAAACTGGAGATGTATGATTTTTTCTTTTGCAGCAGTAGAGATAGGGAAGGAGAAAGAAGGTGAAACACTGGAACGGGTTGCCCAGAGAGATGGTAAATGCCCCATCCTTGGAAACGTTCAAGGACAGGCTGGATGGGGCTCTGAGCAACCTGATCTAGTTGTAGATGTCCCTACCGATTACAGGGGGGCTGAACTAGATGACCTTTAAAGGTCCCTTCCATCCCAAAGCATTCTTTGATTCTGTGAAAGAAAGAAGGAAGAGACTTTGATGTAATGTTATACAGGCTATGGAAGGCAAGGAAAGGGGCTTAAGGTCTTCAAAGACAGAAAAACTTGATCATGAGCCTGTAAATTTTTCAAGTCCATGTTTACCGAAATCTGTAAATAGATTGAAAACTAGTACTTTTTTTTTTTCCCCAGCAGTGCTCTGAAAAAAACAGTTTTTTGTAAGCTTTCATGATATTTGTTGACTTTGTACTGGATAGTGTAGGGCTTTATTTGCAGTTGTTACAGTTATTTTCAGTATACCTATTCATGGGTATTTATATGTGTTTAATCTGATTTCTTCTTGTCTAATACTTGGGACCTCATTATTTTCCTTTTTTCATTCTATCTGTATATAAAAATTGTCAACCATATTTTGATGAATTCTTGATGGATGTGCTTAACATTTTGTCTATTGTATACATTAATTCTTTCTTAACTGAAGATTTAAAAACCCATCCAATCCTTTTCATCCACAAATGGAATCTAGAACATCTGGAAACATTCAAGCCCCCTTGCTTTAACACTTGAGCTCACTTGCTTAAACAAAGTTTTCAAATAACTAGTAGAATATGTCTTATTAAAAATATTGTTTGTAATAAAGCTTTCTTTTTGAAGGTGAACTTTTTTTTTTAGCCTGAAGCTCAGTCAAGGCAGCTGAAATGTAAATAAAGGTTTTATGATATACATGTGGATAAATAAGGAAGGCATAACTCAGGATGCACAATTTAGCCTTAATTCTGTCAACTGTCAATATAAAGTACTTTAACGTAGTGGTCTTAATGCTCCTTTATATCCACTTTCATGTGTCTGAGGAAAAAAACAGTTGAATAATCCCAGTCATTCCTCTTACTCTTGCCACAACCTTAATCTTCTATGATTTTTCTCTTCTGAATACTTCTTAATTCTTCAGCATTCTCTGTAGTTCTGGAAAAAACATTCACCACTGCACTTTGCAGTATAATGACATTATTGTTTAGTCTTCTTTATGTATGTCCTAACATCTTATTTGCTTTTTAGTTTGTTACTTCCTTTACAGGCTTTATTGAATCATATATGTCGTTCTCCTGTATATTGATTAACATAATCAAAACCCCTATAAGTTTGTATTGCTAGTCCCAGGCTCCAGATATTTTAAGGAATCTAGACCATCCAATCTAAGTTAGTTTTCATATATTAACACTAAAGTCCGTGTCAGGGTTTGTTAGGATAAAACCAGTAAAACTGTAAAGCCCCTTTTACAGCTGAGTGCTTTCACTTAATATATTTGGGGCTATGCATATGTAATTATAACATATTTTGAGAAATAGTGCTGGGTTTGTGCTACCAGCTGGAAGCATAGTTAAAACCTGTGAGAGTAACTTTGAGAGGTCCCTGAATGGATGATGAAGCTGAAGTGCATGCATTATTGCTAATATATCCAGCAGACTGTGGTTGCAATTGGTTGTTTGGCCTCCTGGAATGTGTCGAGGGAAGGTAGCTGAGTGTTTGAGCTGAAACACTCCTTTACGTATGAAGCTGTTTCCTTTTTGTATATTGCCTCTGCCATCTGTAGCGCTCCCTCAACTTACTTTTTTTCGTTCTTACAATTAATTGCCTTGCTGTTGTTACATCTCGTGTTTTTCTCCTTTTCTGCCTATACAAGTTCGTCTAGGAGAAGGATAATAAAGGGAGCTGGAGAGACATGACAGATCCCTGCCTAAGCTATAATGTGACCTGGCCTAAGTCTATTTCTGTCAGTCTTGTCCATTCTTGTCCCAGGTGTCTTCAGAAAGAATCTGGGAAGTATTAAAGATCTTGAGGACTATTTCTTTATTTAGGAGTTGTATACTATATAGAACTTAACAGAATCCTATAGTTGAGGCCTGTTTCTCATCTTCTGAGAATAAACTTGCTTTATTCTCTTCAAAACTCAACAATATTCTGTGAACCTTTCCAGAGGAGAATGTTTCCAGTAGAAGAGTCTTGCCTCTTTGATTCATTCTCAGTTGCTCACAGGCTAGATTCCCTAATCCTTTCAGTTTGTTTCCTCTGAAGAACTAATTTGTTTTCTTTCAGAAACATATCCATACAGTGTAGAAATGTGTTCTTTTATGTTCTGTTACTCTGAAGCAATAGCTGATGGAAATAGAAGTTTACATGATGTGTTGAAGTTAATGGCTTCTGGTGTTTCTTCCTCTTCTCGTGTGCTTTCCGACAATCACTTTTGTGAAAGCTGTCATAATTTTCTTAGTTTCAAAGCATTATCTGAAGTAAAGCTTGCAAAACATGAAAGTCTTCAAAAGAGAGTTTCATCGTCACAGGAAGAAAAAAATTATCTTAGCCAATTTTACCATGAGGCTTGGATTCTTCCCAAAGAGGATATAGTTTTTTCAGGAAGAATAGTTGGAATTTTTTTTTTTTTTTTTGAGAAAGTGATTACTGGAAGAGAAACTGTAGATTTGGCTATGTGATATAGTTGTGAGATGAGAGGTTTTTCTGTTAGACCACACTTTCTCCAGAACTTTGAGTCCAAATGAGGAACTTCCAGAAGAAGTAGTGAGTTTGAGAAAATGTTGGAATAGAAGCCGTGGTGATTTGCTGGTAGTTTTCTCTCCTTTTTGTTTTTCATTCTTTCTTAGCCACCCTGAAACTGATTGCTGTTGGCAAAATAGCAACAATTAATTGTGCTGTTAATTATGGACTGATTTATTTTCAGATCTCAATAGAGAATGACTACCTAGGCCCCAGAAGAATTGAGAGTCTGCAAAAAGAAGATGCCGATTGGCAGAGAAAAGCCCACATGGCTGTTCTTTCTATTCAAGATCTTACAGTTAAATACTTTGAAATAACAGCTAAAACACAGAAGGGTAGGTATTTTCTACTATCCTATCAATCAAATAAAAGATCTTTAAAAATTTATTTAATGTTTACCATGTTCTGTATTGTACTGTGATGATTTTTTTTTTTTTTTTTTTGTCGATCCTCCATGAGGAAAATGCAGTTGTTGTTCCCGTTTGTTTTTTCTTCTGTGTCTATTCGAATCTTTCACTGTCCTGGTTTCGGCTGGGATGGAGTTGGTTTTCTTCCTGGTAGCCGGTATGGGGCTGTGTTCTGGGTTTAGGTTGAGAACAATGTTGATGATACACTGATGGTTTGGTTCTTGTTAAGTAGTGCTAAGTACTTGCTAAGTGGTGCTCACACTGGTCAAGGACCTTTCAGCTTCCCATGCTCTACCAGGGGCACGGGAGGCTGGGAGGGGGCACAGCTGGGGCAGCTGACTCAGACTGGGCGGGGGCTATTCCATACCATATGACGTCATGCTCAGTATATAAGCAGGGGAGTTGGCCGGGGAGGGGTTCGGTTGCTGCTTGGGGGATGTGCTGGGCATCGGTCGGCGGGTGGTGAGCAATTGTACAGTGTACCGCTTGCTTTGTATTACTACTGTTCTATTTTTTATTTTACTTTAGTTATTAAACTGTTCTTATCTCAACCCACGAGTTTTTCCCCTTTTGCCCTTCTGATCCTCTCCCCCATCCCACTGGTGGGGGGGGGGTGAGCGAGCGGCTGCGTGGTGCTTAGCTGCTGGCTGGGGTTAAACCACGACACACCAATAAGCCTTTTCAGAACATCATCAGAAGTGAGCAGAATAGGAATTTTAGATAAAAGTTTCACAACCACTTTCTCAATGTGATTGTATTAGCTGCACTTTACATTTGCAAAGGATTTAGGGAGCATAGAGTCCCTGATGGATTCTGTCTTCCATACTGGATATGGCAGACCATCATAGTAAGTGTTTATTACCTTTCAATTAATTTCCTTTTCCTGTCTTCCCTGCCTTTCAGTAATTTTTTTTCATAGCTCTAAATATTAAGCAACAGCTCAGTTTAACTACTGGGGGAAAGCTGCTCTGTTCAGAAATCTTCATGGATATAACCTTGTCATTTCTATGCTTGAAGAATGCGGCAGTTTTACTAAAGAGGTGGTGCAGTAAAACCAGGTGATATGACTTGCCATGTACATCTGTGCTCTCATCCTTGTATCATTTTAACTTAAATACTCAGTTTATTAGGGCAAACACATCCGAGGATGTGGTTTCATGTCACCTGTTTTAGTTTGACTCTGGGCTACCACTGACAGAGTTGATGTCCCACTGTCTTTCCTGCCTGACTGTGGGTTCCTGTTTCTTTCTTTACCTTGGTGATAGTGATTGTACAACCAGGTAAATGAGTTGTACCCCTGGGAGAAAATATTTTTTGACGGGTAGGTTTTCTGTCATCTCCCTGCATGACCACTAGATCTGCCTCAAGAGAAGCAGTCACTGCAAAATGATTCCTTTTGGTATCAACCCAAGTTAAGTATAACATGAAACTCCACCTTATTTTGAAAAAGTGACTAAAGCAGTTCAAGCATGTTGGAATGAATTTAATTAGAGCAAATTCTAAATGTATTTAATGAGTTTGGTTCCTTTTCTAGTATGACAAAGGCAGGAAATACCCCATTAGTTGATAAAGAACATATATTTACAGTTATTTACTTTTTGTTTTGTTCACATGCTTTTTTATGTACAGCCGTCAGGATTGTGGGGAAAAACACTGGGAAATGAAATACCTGGAGACGGTTTACAACCATAGACCTCTGGTGTACAGGTCACTTGCCTGTTCCGTTATGTTTTGGTTTTTTTGGCCTTCTGGTGATCACAGGGTGGTCTTACATGCCAAAATACTAACAGATGGCAGAGGAAAAACACATGAGAACATAAAAGTATTTTTTATTACCTAACAACAGCATGTAATATCTTCTAGCAGCTGGGGACTGAATGCTATCCTTTTGATTGTGTGACTTTCCTGGCTTTTGCTTTGCAGAGCTAAGTGTACAGTATCATGTGATTGTTCTATATATTAAAAATGGTGAAAATCTCATGTGTGTTAGCCTAGATGTTGTCTAGGGCTCAAGAATAGAAAATCTGAATCAGACAAGGGACTTCTGCTACTCTGAAGTCTTCCTGAAAAGGTTCTCATTCATCTTTGCATATTGAGATCAGATTATAATATCTTTTGTTAATTTGAATTAATTTTGTGAAGCAACCTGCATTTTGAGTTAAAAGGTAGATGTTATTTAAGTTTAATACAGTATTCTTACAGAATTGCACTTGAGGGCAAGCTGAAATGTTTGTTTTAAATCGTATTTTTTTTTCATTCTGCAGATTTGTTTACACTTATGAGTCCACTATAGAAGTTATCAAGGGAAACTCTAGCTGATAATTGGGGCTTTCAGAACCAAGAAAATTTGGGATGCAGTTTAAAACCACATGGTAGCATTAATGAGATATTTTCATTAAGTCAAGAATTCTGAACCAATGGTTCAAGTGTTCAGGTACTGTGTATTCAGAATGGTCCCTCTGTGTATAACAAAAACTGGAATTATAATGATAAAACAATCAACAAACAGCTAATTGTGTATTTACATGAATCCTAAGAGTACTTACATCCTAATTTTGAAGGTTAGTACTCTGTAGAATGACACCTCCCTGCTAAGAGAACTTTGTATGCTTTTGGATACACGTGTACATTGTCTTTGCAGTAGAATCACTAGTGATGTAAAGAGTAGACTGGTAAGCTGTCTGCCTTTTCTTCCTTTCTGTAGCTGTGTACGATCGAATGCGAGCAGACCAGAAAAAATTTGGTAAGGCAGCATGGGCAGCAGCAGTGGAACGTATGGAGAAGCTTCAGTATGCAGTTTCTAAGGAGACACTGCAGTTGATGCGTGCTAAAGAAATCTGTTTGGAGCAGAAGAAACACGCATTGAAAGAGGAGGTAATTTTTCATACCAATAAATAGAAAAATAAAACATGCAGAAAAAACACAAACGTTAAAGAATGTTGATGTACTTAAACAAAACAAAACCAAAAAAAACCCCAAACTTGAAAGTCATTATTCTTCCACTTTTAATGATGAAAGTTTGTATTTAAACTTCTGCTGTACTCTACCATGTTAGACAAATGTTGCAACGTAGGTGTGGTCGTTTTTGTACCACTTATTTATATTTTCTGTTCACCTTTTCTTAGTTAGTTAACCAGGAGGACAATTTTTACTGTTAATATTTGCAGTTATCCACTTAGATGAATAAAATGAAGAGAAGGGATAGGACAGAAATCTGCTGCTATGTGATGTCCACACTTTAGCTTTCAGAGGCATGACCAACTTTTTGGAATAGTTCTGACATTCCAGGTGGAAGGTGTCTGAACATTAGTAAATATATAGATGACTAGCCCATTGTACTGCACTCTTTGTCTCTGCTTACCCTAATTATTAAGGCAGTCTTCCAGAGGGGGTTGTGCTAGCTACAGCTTTCCTGAGGAAAGAGTGTGTGCATTAAGCTGTGTTTAACTGTCTTAGCAGAAGAAAACCACATTTATTGGGCTTTATGACACCTCCTCAAAAGCAAAAATGCTACAAATCCTCTTTTAAAATTTGCCATCATATGGACATTTGGTGCTAAGAACTTAATGTCATACTAATGTTAATTTACATTCTATTCAATCAGTTGCTTGTTTTTAGAGCACTTTTCGAATGTTTCAGCAAAATTTGCCTGAACCAGTGGCTCTGTTATGAAAAGGTTATACAGAGAACTCACGACTTCAGCACTGTATAGATTGGTAGGCTTGTAAGCCTGATAGACTATGTGCCTATTTTAGGAGCTTCTGTAGAAGACAGCTTGATCTGCAAGGAGAGAGAGTACACGCAAGACCCAGAGCACGAAAATAAAAAGTTTGCTCCATTTCAATGTTCTTTATATTTAGAAAGCCAAGAGTTGTCTGGAAACCTGAGTTCATCAGGCTGCTGGCATTCTTAGCGAAGAGTTGATGAGAGAATCCAGCAGTACTATTTGGAAATATTATATTTAATATGTTCACATATTTAGGGCAGCCATGCATTGTCTTTTCCGCAGCACATCTTATTTTTCTCCCAGTGGAGACCTTCCATGAATTTTTGTTGAATGAGATCTCAGTCTGGTAAATGAATGATTGATTGTTTTAATGTGCTAAAGCATTAGGGCTGCATAGGAAAGGGAGAGGTTCGTTGCAGTGTGCTGGGTGGTGAAGGGCTCTGAACTGAGAGGTTGGGGCTTTTGGAGACAGAGAAATGAGGAACATCCGATGGGCATGCATGGGCATGGTACTTTGGGATGGTGTATTACAAGATATAAAGAGTTGTGGGTCAAAACGTGGTGATGGGGAGATATAAGGACCAACTTCTGTTCTGAAACATCTTTTTTTGCTTTGAGAATGTAATAGCCCTAAGTATGCAAAGTTGAATGTGACAAACGTGACTGTGAATCCCATATTGGAGAAGAAGGGTTGCAGTCTTATCATAAAGAAAATATTTGGTGATTACATTAGCTGGTGTATTTGGAAGAGATGACAGTAAAAAAAAGAAAACAGCAACAACAAAAAATGAAAACGTGATACATTTTCTCCTTTAAGCTTAAGAAGTGAAGACCTTCCTGCTGTGCTTAGGTATATAAATTTGCTCTCACTGACTAGGAAAAGGGGATGCATAGGAAATAATATACTTGTTTCTCTTGCACTTAATTCCCTCCTCTCCAAATCTAAACCAGCCTTGCTGATTGATTTTTAAGAGGGACAGTAAAAATATCCTTGTTTCTGTAGTTTTCATTTAGTGTTAATCAAGCACTTTTTTGTTTCTGAAAATGTACTGACACTGTAAATATCTAGAAAGCTACTATATTTTCCAAGTTATAATGATAGGAAAATCACCTGGTTAGGTGATTAGGATAGTTATAATTTTTTTTTATTTGACAGCTGAAAATGTTAGCCTTATGATTATCTGTGTTTAAAAAAATATTGAAAGAATAACTCTACACAAATTACATATCGTGCTTTTTTGCTTTCCTGATTTGTACCTCTTAAGTTCCATCTGTTGTTCTGAATTTTCTTTGAGGGGAATGATGAAAACTTTCCTTTTGAGGTAGACCAGAGTTTGCTTTCGTGGACTGGTTGCCAAGTCTTGTCCTCATGACAGTAAACAGAAACATTAAATCAGAGTGAGAATCCTTTGTAATTCTCTAAGTATGTAAAATAGTTTGGACAAATGGAAGTGAGTGACTGGAGACTTAAATTCCAACAAGTCCTGTCTTGCATATATAGGATTCAGTAACTAGTCTTCTCTTTTTTTTCCTTTAGAAACATACAGTTCAGTTCTAAAGATAACTTCAAAAACACTTTTTAATTTACATGATAAATGTTCTGTGATATTTTCATAAACAAAATCATATTCCAACAAAGTACTGCTTGGGTTTTTTTAAGAATGTTTTTCATAGTTTCATAATTCTAAGAGTACTTTCCTTTCCTGTACATTGAGCCTGAATCAAAGATATATTTGCTTCCAATGACTTTGAATATTTAAGCTTATCTTGTGTTTCATGACTGTCATTTTATTTTTGCCTGAGTTCGATGCATCAGCTAAGATATGAATTTTACTGAAGATTCTATTCAAGAAGTCATGAATAGCTGTTTCTGGAAAATTAATCTTTTTTCTGTAAGAAATGGACAGTGATTTTGATACAGATGCAACACTATTTTTCAGAAAAGTATGTTTCACCTTGGTAGCTTTCATTGTATCTTTTTTTAAACTTTTTCTTTCTGTGACAGCTTTTTGGAAAGGCTAAGTATGAAGCTAAAATTGGGAAATCTTTGAAGATTTATTTAAACATATTGGAATTATTTTTAATAACAGATTAGGAATGCTTTTGCTTTCTTCACTTTCGGTGTTCAAATTGGCAAACTAAAATTGGTCATAAAAATGACAATGTTTTTTCTTTAATCTTACATTAAATATTTGTGTAATATTCTCCAGTTCAAAAGACTTAGAAGTAAAAACTATTTTAAGTGGTCATGGTGTTTAAAGAAAATAGAAGGCAGAAAGCTTTAAGCATCCCAGGAGAAGTAATGAGGTGCATTCTATAGACAAGACTTGGAGTCATAGTTAGGCTTTTAATAATGCAGTGAGACATTATTAGAAAATTACTAATTAACAATGATAACCTACTTTGGACTTAATATTTATCAAAACCCACATAAGTTCTTTTGAAATAACATTATTAGAACATAATTTATTTTTATACTTTTTTTTTTCCCCCCCAAGAATGACTGGGTAATCTATTTTAAAGAGTACTAAAGAGTGCAAAACCTAGCATGTGAAGAGACTTTTTTGGTTTGAAGGATTTTGTGCATCGCTGACATTTAGTTTCCATTTGCTGAGAGAAAGAAAAGATCAGGTATTTATGGTCACTTAAAGACTCACTGCAGTGTTAGAAAATCAGAACTGAAATACATTCGCTGGCAAACGATTTAGCTACTGTTCCCTAGACAGAGAAGGTAAAAACAAGATATTGCTTTAAAAAGATTAAAATGCTCAAGAAAATAATTTAGCAGGGTTTGAGTAGAGGATTAAGACAGAAGGAATGACAATTCAGATCAAATACCAGATCTGACTGTTTATGAGGACACTGTTGGTCATCAGCAGGTTGTCGATGGATTTTTGAACATTTAGTCTTGGAAAAGAAATAAGTTTATAAAAGCAGTGGTACACCCTTTTCATGGGGAAAAGATCATAGCATCATCGAACTGTTAAGGTTGGAAAAGACCCTTAAGATCATCAAGTCCAACCGTTAACCTACCACTGCGAAGTCCGCCACTAAACCATGTCCTCAAGCACCACGTCTACCCATCTTTTAAATACCTCCAGGGATGGGGACTCAACCACTTCCCTGGGCAGCCTGTTCCAGTGCCTGACCACTCCTTCAGTAAAGAAGTTTTTCCTAATGTCCAACCTAAACTTACCCTGGCGCAGCTTGAGGCCATTTCCTCTCATCCTATCGCTTGTTACTGGGGTGAAGAGACCGACCCCCACCTCTCTACAACCTCCTTTCAGGTAGTTGTAGAGAGCAATAAGGTCTCCCCTCAGCCTCCTCTTCTCCAAACTAAACAACCCCAGCTCCCTCAGCCGCTCCTCATAAGACTCGTGCTCCAGACCCTTCACCAACCTTGTTGCCCTTCTCTGGACACGCTCCAGCACCTCGATGTCCTTCTTGAAGTGAGGGGCCCAAAAGTGGACACAGTATTCGAGGTGCGGCCTCACCAGTGCCGAATACAGGGGCACTATCACCTCCCTGGTCCTGCTGGCCACACTATTCCTGATACAAGCCAGGATGCCATTGGCCCTCTTGGCCACCTGGGCACACTGCTGGCTCATGTTTAGGTGGCTGTCAACCATCACCCCCAGGTCCTTTTCTGCCAGGCAGCTCTCCAGCCACTCCTCCCCAAGCCTGTAGCGTTGCGTGGGGTTGTTGTGACTGAAGTGCAGGACCCGGCACTTGGCCTTGTTGAACCTCATACAGTTGGCCCCGGCCCAACAATCCAGCCTGTCCAGGTCCCTCTGCAGGGCCTTCCTACCCTCCAGCAGATCGACACTCCCACCCAACTTGGTGTCGTCTGCAAACTTACTGAGGGTGCACTCAATCCCCTCATCCAAATCATCAGATGTTTCTTTTAGTGTCTGAAATTTTTCTGATTGCCCGGGAGACTAATTGTGAGTGCGCATCTTAACCTTATTTTTTTATAATATTGTATCCGGTAGTATCATGGCCTGACTATAGCTGACTCCTGATACTTAATTGGTTGGAGGAGTACTTTTGTTCCACAAGTTGCTAGGTATGAGTGAGAGCCTGCCTTTTTCAGTGACCAAAGTGCTCTGTGTTTCCCTTAAAATAATTTAGAAATTCTTTAGATTTAATTTCTGTTGGTTTCAAGGATGAGCTTCCATATTCACACTTGAAGACCTGAGTTCTCTTCTGAATTTTACTCCCTTTTTCTGAGATTTCTCAGACAGCAACAGTGATGAGTTAAAATGAATACTTGAACTAGAGAACAATCAGGATTCACATGGGGTGGATTGAAACATGACTTTGTATTCTAGTTGAACAGTAACAGATTACTTAAAAGACTGGATAACAGAAAATTTAATAATAGCTATTAATATGTATTGCTAGGGAAAAGTAATACAGATTTTTACTGTGAACTGCAGGTTAATTACTTTTTAAGTGACAGCAGATGAGAATGACCATGGTCTTATAACCTAGTAGCAATGCAATTGAGCCACCCATGGATCAGGGTGGTGCAGCAGCAGATGCTCTCCAGTCTGTCAAATCAAGTATTTCCAGCAAAGGGAGATGTGTTAGTGTCACTGCACATCGACTTGTGAGGTTTCTTCTACACCTTTCTTCCACATCTTTCTGATCACCCAAGAAAAAACAGTTTTAACTGGAGCAGCTGTAAGGAGGGCTACCACAATGATGCCTGTTTTACAAGAGGAAGTTGTTTTCACAAATAAAATGAAAGCTGAGATGATACAAAATTGCTATCCACAAAAATAGGGGAGTTGGGCCTAGTAGCCCAACTGTAGGGCCTGTTGCAATAGGACAAGGGGTAATGGTTTTAAACTAAGAGGGTAGATTAAGACTAGATGTAAGGAAGAAATTTTTTACAGTGAGGGTGGTGAAACACTGGAATGGGTTGCCCAGAGAGGTGGTAGATGCCTCATCCCTGGAAACATTCAAGGTCAGGTTGGATGTGGCTGTGAGCAACCCGATCTAGTTGAAGATGTTCCTGTTCATTGCAGGGGGGTTGGACTAGATGACCTTTAAAGGTCCCTTCCAACTCAAACTATTCTATAATTCTATGAAAAATACTAATGGGAATAACTATTAGTGAAGAGTAATGTGTGTTGCTGTTCCGTACTGGTGCAAGAACAAGTGGTATTTTCTGATTGTGAAAACATTGGAAATATGGAAGAAGTTTTCTGGCAGTTAGGAGGGAGTATCTGGAACAGACTTCCAATAGGAGTAACAAACACAGAGTTTTGTGGAAGCTTTTTGTTTTGCTTTTGTAAAAACAAAAGCAGAATAAGAACAACAATAACAACATGGAAATTATTTTAAGAACTCAGTTTATGAAAGCAGTTAATTTTAGATTTGTCTGAAGGCATGGTGGTGGAAAGCTGGATTTGATGGCCCTCACTTCTGTATTCCATGTTTGGCTATTTTTCTATTAATTTGGTCATCTATCCATTTAGTATGTGTGTCGATGGTTCTTGTCAGAGGCTTTCTGTTTTAACCCATTATATCTTTATTACCAATGTGTGGGTTTACAGATGATATATTTCTGCCCTAGAACTATTGGGAAACCTGAGGTCCTGCTTAAGTTCTTTGCTTGGTATGAATGAAACATCAAAGACTGTAAACGCTGTTACTTGAATTAGGGCCAGAGAGATTAAATCATTTGCTTGAGTTAATGCAGGAGGTTGTGGCATAGCAGGGAATTGAACTCGAATCTCCTCAGTTCTAGTTCTTTGTCCAACTGCAAAATGTTTCTTTCCTCTAACATTCTCACATTAAAGTTATTCCTGTTTCTTTCAGCATGTTAATCAGCCTGAGACCTACCAAGGATGCAGCAAATTACTAGCACAGATTGGGTAGCAACTTGTAACATTAAGAACTGAACCACTCTTAAATTTTTAACAAAAAATGCTGAAATTTTCCCAAGAGTGATGATACTGGCTTGAATTATCACACATATATAGTATCTCACATAAACTTTTACCATAAATCATGGAAATTAAAGGTCCCCATTTTTCATCAGGGGCTATTACATAGCTAGGATATCTGCCCAAGAACCATATGACTATATTAATTTCCCATTGCTGTTGCATCTGAAAACTGAATATAGTGGTGTTGTACCCCTAAAACAGACCAGGTAGCTGGCATCATCTGTAATGTATGCTTGTAGGGCTAACATTCACTTGTCAGACAGGTCCTTTATCAGGCAGACACCACTGCAGCTGAATGAAATACTGAGCTGGTATAACTTGATTAGCTGATACTTTTGAAGATGGCCCATTTATGTCTCTATGCAGTCTTTATATGAAGTCTGTGGACTTAAATTTGGGAACACCTTTTTTTTAAAGAAGAAAAAATAGTGTAAGTTTGAGTGAATTTCACAGTTCACTGACAAAGCAAAAGTTCTTAGCTGTGGTAGAAGTTTGAATGACATTGCCTTAATTTGGAAAAAAACCCAAACCAAACAAAAACAAAAAAAAAACACAAAAAAAACCCTGCCACATTTTGTTGCTGTGGTATATTTTTTTTATAATGAGAAAATCCTTTGAAAATGCCAAAACCCAGGATACACTGCCTGACCAATGAACATTATTCTTCTTATATGGAAAAACTGGAAGATTCAAGAGAATCAGTCCTTTTGTCTTGAAAACTAGCATCTAATTCACTCCAAATATGCCATCATTGTAATTTACTGTTCTGGTCACAATTAGTAACTTAATATGGAAGCAGAGTAATAGAATGGCATAACAAGACATTTTGGTGTCACACTGGACTGAAACGTATAAATTATACATTATTGATTGTAAGTTTTATGATATTTACTTGAGGACTTATTGAACCTTTCAGGCTAATAGTTGATATAAAAAAAATGCATTCAGTAAATATACAATATAGTAGAAGAAATTTTTAAAATAGATGTTACACAAATTGATTCACAGGTTTTCTGTCTATCAGTCTTACACGGAAAGAAGTGTAATATACAGAACTGTTTCCTTAGTGTTTAGTTGAGCTGTGAAATCCCTGTCAATGGATAATGTTGCAGGTACTAAAAGCATGCATGCTATAAAAAAAGGGATAGGACAAATTTATAAAGTAAAATCCAGTAAGTCTATTTTGTATAAAAGGCAGCACTGTGGTTTAAGCTGTGCTGCAAGCTGTGCTACAGGCTGGTGAAACACTTTAGGGATGTATCACTGCACTGCCTACTATGTTTCGTCTTCCTGGATATTTGCAGTTAACCTTTGTCCGAAACAGGGTATTGAGTAACATGGGTCTTTGATTTAATTCAGTACAGATATCTTTCTGTTTTAGTATAGTTATATTTAAACATGTGTGATAAATAAAACCAAGGAAACCCATCTCTGGCTATTAATTACAGATACAGTTTTACACCTTGAAAAACCACCATAATGTGAAAACATACTAGCAAATATTTTTTAAAACATGTAGTTTCCTAGGTCCTGTATTTTTGCTTGGTAGACATCCATTTTTAATGATTGAATGACTGTAATACAGAAATGGACCACGTTTCATCAGAACGGTAAGGCAGATAGATCACAAATCTTCAGTAAAATTTAGAATTACTTTCATCCATTATCTAGGAGAAACTATCAGAGATACATTTTTTTGAGCAGGTAGAGAACTTGGATGTGGCCCCAACTCTTCTGCATGCAGGTTGTAGAGCTGCATGGCTTTGAATTCCCTCCAAAGTGAGACAGCACATAAAATTCCCTTGCCTGTCAGTATTTCTTAAATACAGTCTGAATGGCTAACTGTATTGAGCAGTTAAATCTTGTTTGGCTGAATGAAAGAGGATGGTTTGAGTTCACTTTGATTGTGTCTTGTGTCACTTTTAGCACTTATTTGTGTCATATGTTTGCATAGAAAATATATATAAATATTTTAATCTAGATATTTTTTTCTCCTGTGAAAGACTACAGAAACAAAGAAACTCCTCAGTTAAGGTGTCATTACAAAAGGATCAGTGCATGTAATTATCCCTGTTTCCACTACCTTTCACCTTTTTCCCCTCAGTTCAGCTTTAATGACAGTTTTAACTCTAGTTTTCTAGATGCCATTAGCAAAACAACTTTTAGACTTTTTGGACTGAAGATAAGAAAAATACTGATTTCTTTATGTATCTTCAGAGGATCAAGTAGTAGAGTAAAAGAGTGGTAGGGATGTTTCACACTATGCTCTATATGACTTGTCACTTTGACAGTCACAAAGACTAATCCAATGCCATGGATTTTTTTATTGCTATATAGAAAAAATGTCAGATATTAAAGATGTCTGAAAGTGCGTGGCTGATCAAAACCTATCGTCTTGTCTTGATGTGTTCAATTTTAACATGTTACATTTAGTGTACTAGACTGTATTTAGCTGTAATCGTAAAGTCTATGGTTTTGTTCTCCTCATTATCCTGGAGTCATGTGGGTTTTATTTTTTTTTCTCTTTCCATTTAGATGCAGGGCCTGAAAGGTGGTACAGAAGCCATAGCCCATTTGGACCAGTTAGAAGCTGATTATTATGATCTACAGCTTCAATTATATGAAGTGCAGTTTGAGATCCTGAAATGTGAAGAGCTGCTGCTTACAGCCCAGCTTGAAAGCATCAGAAGACTCATGTCAGGTGCTTTATGCATTTTAATTAAGACGTAATCTATAAAAGATAATTCTCTTCCTAAGAGTCTAGTAAAGCCTGTGGGAATGAAACAAGAAGAGATTATTTATCATGTGAAGAGCTGGGTCTTCTAACATAAGTACTGTTAAATTAAAATTTACACCTGCTCATAATGCATATACATATACATACAGAAGTTTTGGTCTGTTTCTCGTTGCCTGTGTTTGGAAATAAGCATATAAGATACTATGTAAGTTTTGGAAAACTAAATTCAGGGAGGAGGAAATATCTTAATTACTGGACTTGTCTCATTAAAAATTTGCATTGGTATTAATTTCTTTGAAGTGATTGGTTTTCAAAAGGTATTCCTGCAAATCAAGAGTCCTTCAGCTAAACTTTGAAGTATGTTGTATTGCTATCTCACTGATTTAGAGCAGTGATTCAAACCATATGTTTCCAGAACCTACTATACCTTGTGTACTTACAAACTATAGAAATGATACAGGTAAATCATACCATGTTTTTGAATCCAGTTCTGTCCTTTGGATCTTTCTACAGATAATTTTTTTATTCACACAAGCTCTGTTTTATTGTTTAGTGCATAGGGCTTGCATAGCAAATTTTGTTATGGATAGAAAAGTCACTTAAGAGAGATTTGAAGCTGGATTGTATTGTAAGTCACTCCTGGAAAAAGAGAAAACATAGGTATCACAGATTCTTTTCACTGTTATGAGAATCTCCTCCTTTTAGGCTTGTGATGGCAAAAACTGTAACTACATGTATGGAAGATAATGATTGAAAACTCTGTAAATGACTTAAAGAAATGTGGCAGCTTTGGCTGGGTGCCTCTGTGGAGAGCTAGTTAGTGCTTTGGAGACAGATAAGTTTTGTACTTGGGAAATCAGACATTTAATTTTGGTACTGAAGACACTGTATGGTTTGCTTGCCTGTGGACTGAAGGAAATCCCTTGAACAGGAGGCTGAGAAGGAATGCGTATCAAAATCCTTTCTCTTTGATGTAGCGTTAGTAAAGCCTAAGGGCCCTCAGAGATTAAGCCTGCTGGAAAAACATTGTAGGTCATTGCGACTTGTTACTTATGTTTTCTCCAGAAATCTCAAAAAAACCCCAACCCCACAAACTGACCCAAAATAAAACAAAACCCTCAGTCAGCTAAACAACCAACCCTCTCCTTCCCATAGGGCAACAAAATAGTTCACTGTTCTGGCTTCCTTTGTCGTTTTAAATTTGTAAAGTATTCTTTAATACAAAACCAGAAGTTGTTTTGTTTTTTTTTTTTTTTTTTCCTATTAAAGACTACTGTCTATGTTAGAAGGAATTACTGTTTTTTTAACAACTCTCAGTTAATATCCCCTAAGACAGAAAATTAAAAATACAGTTCTTAAATGTGTGGGAATTTTGTTTAAAGAAAGAAATCTCCTCTTCGGACTTTACTTAAGTGGAGGAGATAGAACAATTAATGTGAAGAATGTGACACTGAAGTGGCCACATCTCTTCAAGACTGTTCAGCACCTATTCTGAATGAAAGCATCTAAAACATATAGTGGTCTTTTAATATGTGTTGTTTCCTATGCAGTCAAAGAGAAAAGGACGGTCTGTTGCATCTTCTCTTATGCTTCCTTTTTAAAGTGTACTTATAGTCAGTAAAGTAATAGCCTTTTATTTGTGCACATCTGTATGATTTGAAATACATGTGTCTTCGTGACTTGTAGAGGCTGTTGCTATTCTTTACTCTTTGACTGTATTGGCTCTGCAGAGATATTTCAGAGTTTTGGATTCTGTTTTGATTTGAGGGACATCAGTACTGCTAATGAAGTCCCAACAGAATTTTTTGAGAGCGTGATTTGATTTGACTTCCAGTTGGTTGTAAGCTAGAAGAAAATTTTCTTTTGCAAATTCAATGCACTGGATCTGAAAAGTATCAAATGATAATAGACTGTCATATTATAAACAACAGTAGTAGTATTTTACTGTCATTAACCAAATACTTGCACTGAAATTCACAAAATGTGAATGTATTAGGTTAGAATTTTAAAGGACCTTATGCTAAACTGTTCCATACAAGCTATTCGTACATCCCTGTAAGACGGTTTTGTGGTGGATGGGTTGCCATCAACAGAGAATGTGATAGTAGGTTCCTGCTTTGGTTGGAGAGTGGGTTGAATGAGTGCAAATGGTGTAGATTGTATCTAAAAAGGAATAATTCTCATTGTGTTAATGTAAGTTGTTGAGTTGTTAGAAGCTTAAGCACGTACCAAATTTACAGGCATTTCAAAAGTTCAAAAGCTGTTTGTAGAAAACTCTTGGAATGTTTGATAGAAGCTGCAACAGAGTTGCCAGGGTTGGTGGGGTTTTTTGTTTGTTTTGGTTTGTTTTTTTCCCCAAACAGTAAAATGTAATTTAACATTATGTTTTAGAACTGGTAGATTTGACTGGTTTGCAGCTGAGCTGTCGGGGTTTCACTTGTAAATTCCTGTCTTTAACTCTGCATGAAATTGTTCTAAAACAAAATTTGCATGTAAATTCTCCCATTTTATAAGTGCATGGCAAAATATAATTGTTGTTAGCCATGAGTCTTATTTTTACTAACTGATGTCTCAAAGTGGGTTCTAGTGACTTGGGAGTTTTACATATGGATGAAACTTTGTGTTGTTTTTTTTTTTTTTTAACTGAACACTAAAGTAAAGCATCTAGTAGGTCTGGTTTTATTAGTTTTTATTTCAAGGTTAATATAGTGCTGTGTTTTCTTTTCTGGTCCTGCCATTTCTTCTGCTGAGCTGAAATTAGCATGACAAGCAGAATTTTGGTTTCAGCAGAGACTATACACACAAATAACATGAAGTGACAACAGCTGTTAAAATGGACAGTGTACTGAAGAAAACCCTTCCCCTCTCCCCAAATAATCTAGTAGCAGAAGTAGGAGGAAGTTATGGTCTTGTTGAAAGTAGTCGATGAAGTTGAAATGAGACAGTGTGGTGGTGCTGCAGAGTAGACACTTGACAGTCATGCCAGCTGTATCTTCCTGTTTCAACCACCAGTAATGCGTATCCCTCTTGGTGTGTTACAAAAATATCCTACTTGGTATGCCAGTGAAATAAGGAACAAGAGGCCTTTGCTGCTTCTTCATCCCAGCATTCTGCAAAGACTTATAATCATCTCTCTTTCCTTCTTGGCAAGAGATAAGAAGGCAGCATATAGAGATGAGCTCAATGTTACACTGAATGCTTCACTCAGGAGGCTAAAAATCATGAGTGTTGATACAACTATTAGTAATGGCCTCCTTTTCAGGCCTGTAATGCTTTGAAGGAGTGCCTTGAAGTTACCCTCCCTCTGCTGCCTCTGAGCAGAAGCAGTGACTGGGAGGTCAAAAACCTCCTAAGAGAGGATTTTTGGTGTTTTGTTGTCTGATTCCCCTTTCGTAAAATTAATAGTAGGTTGCGGCAGAAGAATCTCATGCCCAAGAGTTCGGAAAGAGTCTGTATATCCTGAACTTTGTAGTGAAGACCTGAGGATATTACTGCACATCGTGAGTCCCTTGTATTATTTAAGAGACCCGAAGACATGTGTGGACGTTCTGATCAAATTAGGCTACAGACACAAACATACATTCAAGGTTGCATTTGTTTTTTGAGGCTCTGAGCTTACCTGAATACTAGGCTGTGCTTCATTGGTATTGATTTCTGTTCTTCATAGAAACTTAAAAGCCCTACAGTGCTTTGCCCTTTGGTGCTTTTCCTCTGACCTTTTGATTTTTGGTAGTCCTCTGAAAGGAATATAGCATTCTTCTACATTAAATCTTGAAACTTGTTGGGGGGGGGGTTGTTGTTGAACAAACCAAAATGTTAATCAAATACAAACTATTGATTTGACTTTTTCATTGCTGACATTTTTAAAACAGAGAAGAGAGATGAAGTGGTATATTATGACACTTACGAAAGTATGGAAGCCATGCTTGAAAAAGAGGATATGGCAACATCTATACACTTGCAAAAGGAGGAGCTGCAAAAGTTACAACAAAAAATCCGCCAGCTGGAAGCAAGGCGTGGACGTATTTCAGCCAAGAAAGCCTACCTCAGAAATAAGAAGGTATTATTAAATTGCAGATGTCTAGCACAATTAGCAAATTTAATAAAACTTCAAAAGGTTTCATTTCAAATACAACTTCCAAGTCTCCCAGTATTTTAGTGGATTATATTTACTACTTACTAAAGTTGTTTTATAGAGTACCAAACACAATAGCATGTATTATTAAATTGATATATTTAAGATTCAGTTTACCTTTTAACTTTAAAGGAACCTTTAATCATTTTGAAGTCAACAAATAAACTTGTTTCTATTAATTAATCAGAACACTTTCATGTGGAAAGTACATGCTGGAATGCATGTTTTTACAGAAAGTAGTTTTCTGTATATTTGCAGAAGAGAATTTTCAAGGGTGTTTTCTCACTAATGAGTTCTGTTTTCATTCTCTTAGCTCATCCTTTTAAAGTTATGTCATGTGTCATTGATGCTCTGTATTCAGCAGATATATATGAAATCCGGTATATATTCTTAATTTGTAAAACTAGGTGTGCTATTTAGGGCCACTTTCATTTTTCATGCATTACATGATTGGGATGTTGTACCGAAAATTGTTTTAATATAGCTGATGTTTTGAAATAGTGTGTCAAGTGTACGTAAATATGTTCATTCCTTTTTTCCAGAATGACTTGTTTATTGTTCCCTAGCAGTTTGCAGTTACATGAATATGCATTATTAATGAGATAGCTTCATGAGTAGAATAGATCAAAGTTCTGAGAGAGCATTGTAATACTTGTTATAAAATAGGTTTCCACCCCATACTATACCCTATAAGCCTATGCAGAAGTCGCAGTTGAGACCTCGTTCTAGATTGGGATCAGGGGTTGCTGTGGTTGTTATATTCCCAGTCATGTCTCTTGATGTGGGAGATGACCCCTTCGTATAAACAATTCTAGTAGATTGAGGTAAAGCCTTCAGGTCTTGCCTCGCGTTCATAACTAATGTGTCTATTTCTGTACCTGAATCTGAAGCTTAACAGAGCAAACAAAACAGTATTTGGTACATTTTATATTTTGGATTGTTTTATATTTCTTCAGTCACTGTCATGTCTCTGATTAACACAACATGGAGAAGACTGCAAATAAGTTATTATAAAAGAAATGTCTCTTGTTAGCCAGTTATGGGAAGTAGTTTGCTCAGAGTCATTGAGTTTGTTTTACGTGACTTTGTAAAAAGAAAAAGTGTCAAGAAGCTGGGCTTTTTAGCACTTTAAGGAATAGATCCTATCTATCATGTTATGCTAATTAATGTAGACCACATTGTAATAAGTATGCTATTTTCTCCTGAATGTGAAAAGACACTGCTGGCATCTTAGAGAGTACACAAACCTGTTTAAAAGCAACAGCCTGATTGCTGTTACTTACTTAACTTCTGGGAGTTAACCAGTCAAGAAGCAACCCTGAAGCAGGAGTAGTTATTTTGTAGCGTGCCTTCTTATCTGTGTAATGAACTAGTCACCTTCAATTGGCTCATTTGTTTCAAGGTTATGCTATGATAAAATACCTTGTTTAAGCTGAAGGAAGTGGTTCTAGGCTGTAGTAGTAGTTGCAGCATGCCTGCTTGTGTACTGAGACATGATACAGAGCTGTATATGGTAATATTGCTCATCTGGGTCTGCATGCGGGAGTAATATAGTCATGTCCGCTCAACATTGGACTGGAAGAACATGGCTATACTGCTTTCAGGACCTGAGGTAATGTCTCCATGTGGAACTTCACTGCTGGACATCGCAGCGTGGACATCACAGCGCGCTCAGAACTAGTTCCAGCTCACTACTGATTTCATTGCTCAGTGTAGCATTATCTGCAGTTGAGTGCTGCAGTGAGATACTTATCTTTCAGCTTCTCAGGAAATCACAGATTAGAATAACACGTATTTAAACTTCCAGGGGGAAATCAAAGATTTTTATTTGAGCAAAAATAATAGGCAGAATCAGTTGTTGTGTGCCATTTTGCGGCGCTTCTTGGGCAGAAGAGAATGTAGCCGTTTTGATGGATATTTATGTTAGAGGTATTTACTGTAGCTGCTCTTACTACTGCTGAATAACGCAGAGACCTACTAAGCTTAATAATAATTACCTGAAAATCAAGACTCTTGTGGCTTTATTTCAAACATAAAGAAGCCTTGTATCTTGAGTGACCATTGCAGTGATATTGCAAAACATTGTTAATGAACACTATTTATACTGTCTGATGTGGGTAGTTGTACTTTATAAAACTGGGAGGAAAAAAGGGTTCTTGATCTGAAGAGTTTGCAGTTTAAGTTAAGTATGCAGAAGAAAGATACAGATGGGATGCAAAAGCAGACTCTAGATGGTGAAAATGAGTGCAGTGATGACTGAATGCTAAGTGGAGAAAAGAATAAGTTTTTGAGGGTACATTTGGAAAGTACATACTATGTGGTAAATCTTTCTCAAAGTCTGTCTGTCTCCCTCAATTAAGAAACATTTATTTTTGAACTGAGATGAGAGTCTGCTTAATGCTTTTCAAATTGTGTTCCTGACTATGCTTGTTTCAGCGAAGTATCTTAAAACAGAACTGTAAACAAATGTTCTGTTTTGGATTGGGTTGGTGAGGTTTTGGTGGGTTTTTTTTCTTCTTCTATTTTTTTTTTTTACCTTGTCAGTTCTGTAGTTAAAAAAAAAAAAAGCAAGCTGTGCATTAAGTTGTGTATATCACAGTCTTGTGATATATTTAGAAATTACAGTCCTTGCTCATTATTAGGTTTTTGGCAACTGAAGATTCCCTTAGGAGAATGCCTCCTTTCTAGCAGCAGATACCATGATTAAGAAAACAATAGGAAATTATTCTGTATCATCAGTTTTTATTTTTCAGAGGAGGTCATTTCATCATCTGGGTATTTGAAAATCTTTTCTGTTGAGGAGGTAACGCACTGAAAGGGAATCAATTACTCTGTGTAGAATAAGATTATATGTAATAGAAGTATGAACTTCTGTGACTGTAGTCTCTATTAATTTTTTTTTCAGAAATTCCTTCCCTGGTTTTGCAGTTGATGTTTTTATTTTTTAATGGTGTTGTCAAATAATTGTACCAAATCTTTATTTAGAAACTTTTGCTAAAGGTTTGTTAGAAACCTCATTCAGTTGTGATTCTGAATAACTGAGCCAGCATTTTTAAAATGTATGGTTTTAAACAGGTTGATGTTCTTTCACCGTACTACCATGCATATGAACTCTTTATTCTCGTATTTTTTTATACAAACTTATTTGCCTCTGTTAAGCAATCATTTCCTGATGTTCCTTCATGCTGGTGACAGTGAGTTAGTTATTCAAAAATAAGATTTTAATAGCAGTCTCATTATTATTCTTATTTCTTGAAAGATAGTTATGGATTTTTCATGCAGGACGTCACTATTGTTATCCCAGTCTACCCCCTGCTGGCTGCACAGTAGTATTAATTAGGCCGTCATATGGAAGAAGCAGCTGTTTTATTAGGGAGCTAGATTTATAGCAGAGAGTCAAGGTAAAAAAGATGGTGTAGAAGGCATCTAGAAAAATATCTTCAGCAAAATAGAGTTGTGAAGAGATTTGAATTATTTTACATACAGAAGAGTATTCCTCATCATAAGCAGACTGGGAGAAGCAACTCTCTGCTTTGACCTAGGAAGCTTCCTCACATGCTGTTGTGTCCATGTATAATAGGACACCTTTACTACTTTGCAAGCCTACAGTTTAAAGCATGGCCCTTGCCAAAACAGGTGTTATGTAGATGCAGTGACAGCTGACATAGGGTTACTTGGTATGCTTGCTTCCTTCCTTCTTCCCCCTCTCCCTCTCCTTTCCTCCTTTCTCTTCCCTGGCTTCCTTCTTCTTCTTCCCTGGCTTCCTTCTTCTTCTTCCCTGGCTTCCTTCTTCTTCTTCCCTGGCTTCCTTCTTCTTCTTCCCTGGCTTCCTTCTTCTATTATTATTATTACAACAACTTAAGGGTTATAACTACACAGAACACTTATAGTAAAATAAGGTTTCTGCACGTACTGAGCTCACTAAATGAGAAGGTAACCTTTTAATTGGGATGCTTTTCAATCTGAAAGCAAGGCTCACTGGAACTAGTTAAATATAACAACTAGTGCAGTATATTACATGTTACTAGCCTTAAACATGGTAGCTTATCCAGTGACGAGGGGTTGAAATGATTCCTCAGCTCTCCCTTTTTGTCTCTTTAATAGAAGTACGATTTGATACTGTGAAGTGAGTCAGGTGATTGAAAGAGAAATGAACATTACTTCTTGATGTTCTCTCAGTACCGTACAGTTGGTCAACGTCTTTCTTGAAGTGTTGCTCTAACTGGACATAATGCTCCTGCTTTCCCAGTGCTGAGAAGGAAGGACTACTTCACATGTGCAGCGGGCTGTATTCCTGCTCATGCACCCAATTATGATGTTATCTTTTTTTGCCAGAGTTTGTTGGTTTATGTTCAACTTGTCATCTGCCATAATCACCCAGATACTTTTCTTTAATGCTGCAACCTGGCTGCTTTTTGTTCTTCATGTTTTGTTTGCAGTCACTTAATTTTGTCTACAAGTAGAACCCCGCATTTGTCCCTGTGAAATTGCAACCTTTGTTTTTTTTGGGTTTTTTTAGACCATGTCTGTAATTAGTTAAGTTGATTCAGATTTCTAATCCTGTGCTGCAACATGTTTTCAGCCCCTCCTAGTCTTTTTTATTATTTCAAGTCGTAGAGCTCTAATTACATTAAAGTAGGTTGTTTATTAGTGCAAAGTCAGCACCAAATATGTTTTGGTCCTCTTTACATGATAAAAATGTCTTTCATTATTGCTCTTAATCAGAAAGATTTAAATAGTGATGATAAAGAGAAAATGTTTCATAAAAGTGTGCCCCCAAATATTTGTCATGTCAGAAAACCCAAACCTAGCATACATTTTCTCATTATTTTAGAATACTTTTGTATATCTCGTAACATACATTCCTCGTTATTTTAGAAGACTTTTGATCGAACTTTCACATAAATAGGGAATAAACTATAAAGGGAAATCATTAGCAGTATTACAAAGTCTTTCAGATTCTCTAATAATATTCTGAAGCTATTGCTGTGTCTTTGAAAAGCAGAAATTAGGTAGTTTGTACTTTTGCAGTTACAAATTATATGGATTAACTTTTCCAGCTGTATTAATTAAAATCTTTTCATTGGGGGAAAAAAACTCCACAAACAAACATACATAAAACCCAGCAGTGTTTAGCTATATATATACCCACCTCTGATGAAGCTGGGACAGTATTTCCACAGAAACTTGTGCTCTTGTCAGTGTTATTTGTATACGGTAGCAACCTTGATGGTCTTACTGTTTAGAAACATTCAAGACAGCACAGTATTTCTGTCCTGTACAGGAACACTGGCTACCTTTTTATGTGATCACAGTATGTCCATAGTCAGCTTGTAGGAGAATGTAGCTTTTTCTGCATTTCCAAGTGTACTGGTAGTGTAGAACAGACTTTTCAAGCAGCTGTTACTTGTGTATATTCTTTTGACAGTTAAAAGTAATAGGTGTGGGTTTGTCTGTCTTGGTTTTGTTTCCATTTTATGGTTTTATTGTAAGTTAAATTAGCTTGATTAAATTAGCTTGTCTGAGATAGGCTTTGTAATTTTTATTTTTCTAATTCTTAGTGCTATTTGCTAAATATGACACTATACCCTGTAAATCAATATTTGAAATTCATATTTTATAGATAACATTTTATGTTTCTACAGGAGATCTGTATTGCAAAGCATAATGAAAAGATCCAGCAGCATCACCAGAGTGAGGAGGAATACAAAATGCACCATACTGTTCAGCTAGTAAGTTTGAGTTTTCTGCTGTTGAATTTAGCCTTTAGTTAATAGGTTGCATTCCTCACTATACATTAGGAGAGTATTCAGAATGATAGCTGGTTTAAAAAGATGGTGTATATCCCTGACCTTTGCACTGTGGATTTCTGTGTTAGGATGACATTGAACCCAAGCAAATAAAACAGTTCTTTAATGCTTAGGTTCACAGTCTAAGTGATTACTGCTAGGGTTAGGCTGCATGTTGTTTGTTACCATGTGCACATAGATGATTCCAGACATCTGTGAGTACAGTATCAGATATGCTGAAATGAGTAAGGAAACAATATGCATTTCTTGAATCTTACTAAGCTTGTTTGTTATTTTTCTTCTTTCTACAAAAGAAGACACTTGAATTGTGTTGCATAAAGATGTAGTTCCAGCTGTATACTCCACAATTCTCTGCACAGTCTCATTGCAGAGAATAGGCTAGTTAGTCCGACTCTTGTGCTGAACATAATAGACTTTATGTTAAAGAATATTCAAATTCTGGGCTAGGTCTTGGGAGCTGATACAGTATCAATATTTAATAAAGATCACTGACAAAGATGCATTGAAATTCAAGTCTTTTTAATTCAGGCTTCAATTAGATTAGTGAAAGTGATTCTGTTTCATCCTTATACATTTTTAACATTGATACATTTGTCCAGGAAGTCAGCTGCATAATTTATTTTATGAAAAGGCTACTTGTGAAAGACAGTATGTATTGGCATACTTTTTCAAGAACTTAGAAAAATATTTTTTTTTTTCAGTTCTTACAATAAGGCAAAGGAATTTGCTGTGTGGATTGTAGTCCATTTATCACTCTTAAAAACAAGACTTGACAAAGCTGAAGGACTTTCTTGTCTCTCAAACACTACAGGGCTTTTGTTATTTATTTCATGGAATTGCCTGCTTGCATTGTATAAAGAACCTTATGCTAATTTTTTTTTTTTTCTTTTTTGTGTTAATAATGTGACTGAAAATTTCTACTATTAGTGTAAAACAGGTTTTCAGCCAGTGGTTTTCATGCAGAATTTTGAAAAGATAATCTCAAGGGTGTCCAAACCTGAAACCAAATAAGATTTGCAATTTCACTATTCTTATTTAAAAACAAAACAAAAAAACCCAACCCAAAACAAACAAAACCCTTGAGTTTGAGCCTGCTTCAGGAAAAGTTTGACCTGATTGCATATGTAACATGCAGATGTGGTGGTAGAACTATCCTTTCTTCTTGCTGTAATCTTTTCTTTATGCTTCTGTTTTAACTTCTTTGCCCCATTGCTCTGTTATTTTCTTTTCACCGCATGCTTCTATTCCTCTTCACCTTTTCCTGTTTCCTGTCCTTACTATTTTTCAGACATGTTCTCCTCTTCCTCTCCCTAATGCATCTATACTTACCTCCTTCCACATCACAGGAGTTGGCTCTTTATGAAGGACACCAGGCCACTAGCTGACTTCTGAAAATGGCAGGCAGGCAGACACTGCTTTTGTGTTGACTGAATGACAATAAAAGTTCACAAAAGCAATCAGAATTTTTAATTATGATGATGAAGATGGGCTTTTAAAAACAATACCTAGTGCTGTGAGTCTTTTAAGAATTAAAGCTACTGTTTCTGCTCAGGGTTTTTTCTTTATAGTCACCTGTTCTATCACTTCTCCTGATAACTTCTGAACTTGCATACAATGACTTTTGCCATCTGATTTTTTGCATCCACATTCAATAAATTTCACTGAAGAGTAGTGTTTTGATTCAAAGATGTATTAACTTTGCTGAAGTTTTGTTAAAATGGATGACTAGTTAAAGGAGGTGGATCCAAATGTGTGTTTTCACTGAGGTAAGATCCCCAAACAAGAAAAACCACAACTGTCATAGCTTCAAGGAAGAGTTTCAAACCTTTACTGAAGTAAGGTTATGGAAAATCAAGCTGGATTAAATAACGACAGCTTAAGTTAATTAAATACAAAACTTTCATTTACTGTTGTAAATGATAATGAAAATGTTTACTTAATTTGCTCAGGATTGGATTCAAAACTTGGTGGCACTGAGTTCTGTGATTTCTTGCACTATGAAAATACTAATATGACTTGTTTTAAATGGGCAGCCTTGCAATTTGGACTGTCATTTTGTTTTTGGAATGAGAGAAAATGGGTACTGGTTTGCTGTCTGGATAATTTATACCATTTTTAATTTAAGGGGGCTTTTTTCAGTATAATAATCTGTCACGTCTCTAGTTATTTCTCATCTTTCAAGGTAACAAGTCTTCAAGTGTTCCAGTTCCAGGTTGAAATCTTTCTTTACTGAGCTTTGCATTTCTTCGAGATTATAAAACATGAAATGCATAATATTTTTTTAAGGGGAAGACAAAGGCCAAATTTTGACTTTCAGAAATCTGTTTATTTGAGAAGTAGATTGTTAGGTAATCTCTAACAATTAGTAGAAGAGTTCTTTTAATTCAATTTTTTTAATGATGCTAAACATAGCATTGCATGTAATATTTACATGTTTTCCATGTATTTTCTCAGAAGCGAGATCAATTACAAGAGGAAGAGGAAAGAAAGAGCTCCTGGGTTAGTCAGGAACGACAGAAAACACTGGACAGACTTCGCACATTTAAACAGGTAACAGAAGAAGAGTCGTTCTTTTCCACCAGTTTCTTCTGGTGAAATTTTCACTCATTCCAGGACTATACTATGCTATTAGCTGTTCTCTTTCATTGTATAGTTAACCGTTCTTTGAAAAATTTACAACAAAATATGGCATCGGTGGTAACAAATTCCTCTAGCCATTACATTCCCAATGCCATAATAAGCTTCTGTTCACTCCTACATCTACATGTCGTGACAAGACACTTAGCAAACATTCCTAAAAGAAGTATAACCTAAGTAGTATTTCCTGCAAAGAGCATTACCATCTGACATACCCCCACTACCACTGATTGCTAGAATACCTGCCTATACCTGCCCCTTCTTATTACAATGTAAGTATCAGAAAATGGATGGAAGATGGAATGAAGGGGAGAGAATAAGGAAAGGGGTGAAAGTACAAGAAAACAGAGACTGTATTAATTGGTGAAGACTTTTTCTGGTTTTGCTGAATACATTAAAAATAGAGGTATGAGAAGTTTCTTTACTGGAAAGTTGTCTTGCTCAGCAGTACACTCTTTGTATCCTTATTGTTTGCAAGGCTTTTGAATTGCATAAGTTCTGTAAATTAAAGAAAATTTACTTATTTTAACCAGCAACTGTTAATGAACTGACTTTATGTATGAGCATGTTTATATTGTTATGATCTCTATTGCTTTAGGCCTACCACAATTGTGTAAAATGTATTAGACCTGTCTTTCAAAAGCAATTTAAATTTTTGCATAAAGATGGCTATGGATGAAACTAACATGAAAAGAGAGATATTGAGGGAGCAAATTTAAGAACTAAATTAAAAATACTTTGGAAAGTCTCAAAATGTTTGATGTTTTCAAGAGATACCTTTTTAAGCAGTATGATTCACATCTAAGGCCAGTGTATTAGGTCAGAGAAGACTTTGTTGCAGAGGGAGCCATTGACTAGGTTTAGAAAAGGAAAGCAAGGAGTTTTGAATTTGGAAAAAACAGTTTTGAATGTACAATCAGGTTCGTAGTGAAATCCTAATTCTAACCCATGTATATCCCTGACTAGACCAATCTCATGTAAATTGTGGTTTAACCAAGAACAAAAATTAAGGAAACGGATCACTTTTGCATAAAAGTGGGGATATATTTGCTTTGTTTTTACATCCAGAGCAAAATGAATGAAAATAGCAGATGAATTCCACTTGTCAGAAAGGCAAACCCTAATGACAGGTACTTAGTATCTAGAATAGAGCGTTGCATGTACTTATCTAATTGTCAATAACTTGTTCACTTTAGCGGTACCCTGGGCAAGTAATACTTAAATCAACCAGACTACGGCTGGCTCATGCAAGAAGAAAATGTGGAGTCAGCTCAGCGTCCTGTGTCGATCAGCCTCGATCTTTGCCAGCAACCATACAAATCCAAGAGAAAAGTGAAGAAGCTGAATTGGAAAATGCAGTTCAGCCTTTGCAAGTGCAGGAATCCACAAGCTTAGAACAACTTCAAGGTATCTCATTACCTCCCAATCGTGTTACCTCTGAACTGTCTCATGTTAGTACTTCTCCACTGACCAGTAATGAGCTTCAACCAGAGACTGTTACTGTAGCACCGCTTCCACCCCCTTTGCCTCCACCACCTCCACCTCCACCTTTGCCCTCCAAGGAAGATGCCACCAAATCCTTAGAGAAAAGCAACAGCTTTGTTAAACATCAGAGTGAGGAGAAGGGAGTCCAGCACTCTTCTGGTGTCCCACCAGCACATCTGTTTGACAGCAGCCAGCTAGTCAGTGCCAAGAAGAAGCTTAAGAAGACCGGTGATCTAGAGGGTTTACAGAGGAGGAGAGGTAATGTTTTCATTTCTGTGTATTTAATTGTAATGCACATCAGTTCCTCTTTTGAATTGCTCTATAGAAAAGTGTATGCTGTGATTAATTTATAATTATTAATGGGAAAGTTGTTAAATCCTTTTCAGTTGACAAATGTCAGCAACTCAAACAAATGTTAGGACCATTACAAGGGCAGGTGGTATACTTTTTCAGTTAGACAGAAAACACTTGTGAAACTGATTCTACGATATACCATGTTAGACTAGCTAGAAAATGGAGCTAAACGTTGCCTAAAAGAATCTTTTCCTATCTAGTTTACAGCCAGCACTGCAAATACTATATGCTTCACCTGAGGGTGCAGTGTTTTTTTAATAACAGAGTTTTACATAATTTATGACCTAGTAAAATGAATACTCGTCTTGGGACATAGGAAACCTTGAGCATGCTATTTTCAACGTTTCTTCAAATTTTCATACAAAAATCCACAAACCCTCAAGTACCCATGGGAGCTGAGTAAGAATATGTGTGTTTAACTACAATTGGAAATTAAATCTGTAATCATTCAGCAAAGCATGTTCATAAATAATTAAAGATCAACAACTTTGGAAACTGAGGAGAATGAATAGAGCACAGGGCTGAGCTGGGAGATCTGTTACAACTTGTTTTTTCTGTGCTACTTGTTTTTAACTGTTTATCCTTTATCCCATATATAAAATGGGAAGAATGGCAGCCATGTTTGAACAAAATAATCCTGGTGTGTTGGTGAAACATGCTATATTGGAGCTACGTTTTTATTTGAAAATCAGAGATGGGATTTTCAAATGCGCTCAGCTGAACTATTTTACTGGAAATCACTGAGAAAAAGTATCTTGAGTGGGCCCCGATTCACACTGCTGTAATATGGCTGTAATAACATTTTATTAAAAATTCTATCTGGCTCTGTCAATTACAGAAAACATCCTCCATTGACATTTTCCCTCATCCAGATGAAATCAAAATTAGAAATGTTGTCATCAATCAGACAGAAACCAGAGTGTTTCCTTTAGAATTGTCCTTAAGTGACTGAAAACCCTTGAAGCAACTGCATAGTTATAGAATTCTTAAGCTGTTATGAGTTTTGCAGGTCGCAGGTACAGTGTCTTAAGTTCATTATCAATTTTGATGCTGCTGTGCTCCATTTTTCTTTTTCTGTAGTCCTATTGTTTATTTTTCTGATACCCATTTTATCTTGCAGTTTTATGTAAAGCACGTATTGTGTGTGCAATTTGATATACATCATAAAATGACAAATATAAAATCAAATTATATCCTCCCTCTTAAAAGTGTTGTTAATGTCTGCAGCAGCGCTCTACCTACTGCTGTGTATTCCCTGAGATGTTCCAAGTCTGTAAGTGGCTTGAGAATTTTGTCTCTGTATGACAGATGAGTGTTTTACAATCCTTCCTTCCTCGTTCAAATGTGCAGTCCTGTATTCTTCCTTTATTTCTCTTTTCCTCATGTCTATTCCAGCTCTCTGGGCCATTAGTCTGATGGACAAAGCCCACTCATAAATGCAAAACAGGTTTTAAAAATGTATTCTCCGATATACAAAAAAGAACTGGAGATGGATATTCATCTATTGATTGATAGGTGCTGCATGTTGTATGTGCTAGTGTATGTAAGCTATTTCAAACTGTTGTACTTTATTATAACGCATTCTCTGGGATGGAGATATTACCTACTTGTAGCTCTTCAAAGAGCTAAAGCCTGATCTCTGTTTCTGCAGAGAACTAGTTTCAAATTGGTGATAAAGGAAGGATTTGTCATAAAGTCTTAACTCTTACTTCTCTGTTTTCATTAATTGTAAAGGAAGGGAATTTATATAGGCATGCTGTGACTAGGTGCTAGTACATACATGAATCCAGAGAAGCAGGAAAATGCATGCTGTTGCAGTTGACTATACTGCTGCTTCCCTCACTGGCATGTAGTAATAGTCATGGAGTAGGTAAAGTCAGCCACAAAATGCAAGTGCTGAGAATGGACTGCACAGTCCAATACTTAAGATATGTACTCATTACCTGAGTCTCAAAGTCAAGAAAGATAATGTAAAAACCACTTTCATTTTGTCGGATTCATTGCGGCTATTTTGATTTTCCTAACTGCGAACAGGAAAGCCATCTTGTTCAAAAAGTTTTACTACCTGCATGATAGGAGGTTAAGTGGTTTCAGAAATTGTAATTGTCTATCTAAACCAGTTTTGACCTGGTAATAGGGAAGATAAATTTGGAGGCTAAACCAATAGTGGAGTTACCGTTATACTTATGGTATGGGACTATCACATTAATAGTATGCAGCTGCTTTTTGGGCTGTAGGAGATATAAATGAAGATTGATAAAGTTTAATAAAAATAATACTGAAGGTCTTTTAATTTACTGCAGTGAGTTCCCCAATGGATGAAGTGCTGGCTTCCTTGAAACGTGGCAGCTTTCACTTAAGGAAAGTTGAGCAGAGAAGTCTCCCTCCTTTTCCTGATGAAGATGATAGCAATAACATCTTGGCACAGATCAGGAAAGGGGTTAAACTGAAGAAAGTACAGAAAGATGTTTTGAGAGAATCCTTTACAATTCTGCCTGATACTGACCCTCTGACAAGGAGCATCCATGAAGCATTGCGACGAATTAAGGAAGCATCACCTGAATCAGAGGATGAAGAGGAGAGTTTGCCTTGCACAGACTGGGAAAATTAACCTGTAATTAACCTACATTTAAAAAAAAATACTCCTTCAACACTTTTTGTATAACAGTAGCAGCTAAGCCTCAGGTTGTGCATTCTAGGAGACTTAGTATGAATGTGACTAAACTGTCTGACGTCCAATGTGGTAAAACATGCACATATGCATTTAGTATCACTGACTTTTCAAAGAATTTAAGGTTTATAGTAAGGAAGACTTTTTTTAGGCAACATCTTAGCCTTTTATTGTTCGAACACTTTTGCTGAATATTGACAGGACTGCTCCTATAAAAAGCTCTATTTTACTTAGCAAATTTGAAGGGACAGTTTGGAGCTTACCAAAAAGCTTTAAAAAGCTTTTAAGTAACAAAGCAGCACAGTCACTCTTGGACACACCTTGTACTTATTTTCTAATTACTTCTGGCCTTGTAAAAATTTAGCATGTTTATCACTTCAGACTGAATAGCTCCAAGTGAAGGATGATTAGATTTGACTGCTGAACACATTGAAATCTCATTGGTTACCCTGTGTGACTGACTCTTTGATAGCTTGGTTCTAATCTGTAAGCTTTCTGACTTAATTGAATTTCCAGACTATAAACAGTAAATATACAAATATAATTTATACTTCTGCTACTCATATGAATCCCATGAACTTGCATTATACTAAGCTACAGTACCCAAAAGTGCAGATATTAGACGTCAGCAGATGAAGTTAATGATTTCAGAACAAACCAGAAATTGTCAAGCGATTAGTTTTCAAAATTATGGCTGCATCAGTAGCACAAAGAGGTTCTTGATTACAACAACAGCATACAGCACTATTCTTCTGTGGTGGTTCTTTTCTGCTACTGGCATGTGGATGAACTTAAGTCTCAGTGAAAGCTCCTGCTAAACTTAAAATTTGGAGAAAAGAGAGGTATGACAATCTGTAAAGAATTTAAAAATCTGTTTAGAAATCAAAGGCTATTTCAAGAGTATGGAAGATAAATATTTATAATCCTTGCAACACAGCTAGCAGTAGAAAAAAGATAGCCTTTTTGGATGTTTACAATCAGGTATTCCTACCCTGGTTAGGTATTACCATAGCTGGAGAGTGACTATTGATAAAGTGCTACAGCTGTTTAAAAAGTGATGGTAACTTTGCACATCATCTGCTGAATGTTGTTGTGATTATGAAATACTGTGTCTCAAACTGTTCCATTGGAATGCTATTTTCAAATAATAATGTTTAAAATTTTTAAAAAGGAAAATACATGTTGCCTTTATTTCCTCATGAACTAGCCATTGGCCACACTAATGATTTAATACTATTTAATTATCACATGCTCCTCCTATTCTGTATCAAAT
Source organism: Theristicus caerulescens (assembly GCA_020745775.1). Taxonomy (NCBI): domain Eukaryota; kingdom Metazoa; phylum Chordata; class Aves; order Pelecaniformes; family Threskiornithidae; genus Theristicus; species Theristicus caerulescens. Next base: position 26,240,473 of record CM036583.1, on the reverse strand, counting down.
GTACTGCTAGTTTTGGAGTTGAAAATCCAGGAGTGGAGGTGTACTTAACTCTTGCTGAAATTCAAAGTGAAAATAGTTTTGCTTGGATATAGCTTTTTTCTATTACTTGCATACTGAAAACTCCTACTACCACAGCCCTTCAGAAATCAAGTGACAGCTATAAGAAAAGACATGCCTTTTGAATTGACTTGGCTTTTTCAGTGCAATTATTCTCTTTTCATTTCCTAGATAACTGAGCAAATTTAAACTTTGTTATTTAACTTCATGATTTTAGTAAATCTAACTTATTCTTTGGGATCTTGTTTGCGTTTTTTAGCAAGAATACTCTTTAATACTATGGGTCATTTGGGGGGGGGGGGGGAAGTCCAAGAGTGACTTTGAATTTATTTAACCTAGTTGGTGGACCTCCTAAACATTTTCAATTGGAAGTGTATAGCTAATAGCTCAGAAATGAAAAACAGGCCCCTGCTAGGGAGGCGCCTGAAATAATCTGGGAGAACAGAGATTGAGACAAAGACCTCGTGAAATTCAGCTGAATAAATACTTTTCATATAGATGAGCGAGCTTGCTTGAACATATAGACTGGTTTCCCAGAATTTATTACACAAGAGTAAAATCTAATGAAAGTCCGTTGTAGAAATAGCAGAATAGTATTTTTTACTATAAGGTTATCCATTTAATACCATGCTTTAAGATTGACCTACTGATTTTTAGCTGTAAGCTCTGCACATACAAAAAACAGTTGCATAGAGATTTTAGGTTGAAAGCAGTTATCAAAAGTATATTGGCACGTATGTTACGAACTATGCTTAATACATGTACATCTGTGTAGGCTAAATGTAATGCAATTATTTGCCTTAGGAATGGAGGCTAAATCTGATATAATGATGCATGTTTATCAGGTGCCAAAAAGTGTACTACTGTATGTGCAAGGAGTATCAACAATGCCCACTGAGGTGGTTTCATTAATTATTGAAGTTTGAAGACAAACTAATAGTAAATAATTCCTGCAGGAGATCTAGTCATCTCTTGTATTATCTACTCTGTGAGTTAACTTCTACATAAAGTTATAACTAACTTTAAGAGCAGTTCCTTCCTTACAGACACTCTAAACCACGAACAAAAATGTTGAGGCATTCTGGGTATTGGAAGTACAGCTGAACAAGCAGTATAAATACGCAGTAGCTTCGGTATGAGAAATCAGAAGATTACTGGTTATGAAAAGTATCCCAAGCCTATCTCTGTGTGTGTGTGTACATACATAATGGTACACATAAATCACTATAGTACAATAAGAGTACTGTAAGTAATGCGAAACCTGGGTTCCTGCGAGTGATGGACAAAATAATGGATAAGAAGCAAGCTTTTGCTCTCTCTAGTCTTCTAATCCAGTATTTTGGGCCTCTTCAAACTCTAATCTGTGTTCACTGCCAATAATACCAGAAGGCAAAAAAAGACCTGATCGTATTCTGTGTGTCCTGGCTCCAGAGTTAAGATTGTCATTACCCTGAGAACAGAGAGAAACAAGGCTTTTGAAGACGCTGCTCAGTATTGCATGTTGGAATTGCCTAATATGTTGATCAGAGAGTATTTGTATAACTGTTTAGCTTTTCAGATGTTCCTTTTTTTTTTTTCCCCCCAAACAGGTGATTCACAGCTACTGACGTGAGAAAAGAAACCCCAGTTGAAGATTAGTTTTCCTCTTCATTTCTGAAAATTCAGAGCCAGCAGTTATGACCATCAATTCCACAGGAGGCTTTCTTTGGCAAAGAAATAGTCTTTCTTTGGCAAATGATTCAGTCTATGGAAAAAATGGCCCGAAATGTTAATTTTTGGGTCACCTTTTTCTTTAATTTGTTCAAAAAATTCTGGTTTGGGCAGAAAGCTAAGTTGTTTAGATGTGCATTTTATATAACAAGGAATGCCCGATTCTTAAGCACTTTTTATATTTGTGTTAGTAATGTGTGGCCAGTTAAGTGAGGGGGGCGTTTTGAGTTGGGAGAATACTTGCTTTTAGAGTAACGTTGGGATTCAGCCGAGACATCAAGCCAGCTATAAAACGTCCCCTTCACTGCACTGAATATATCATCTGCTTGAAAGTACAATTAAATAGCTCCTTGCAGAGAAGCTTGCTATATAGCAGTGTGATATTCCAGAAAGAGCGGAATTCCTAGTTGCACTACAGTAGCTGAAATTCAGTAACATGCAACTAAGACTTTTTTTCTTCTTAGTTTGAAGAAGTGTATGTCAGTATGAAAAGTAACAAGTGATCACAGCACAATGAGAAATAAGAGTTGAATTCAGTACATATTCAATAATGTGTTTGTTTCCAGCATGGTACATTTAGCAAGACATACTGCAACACCTTTTTAGAAGGTCATTTGTAGTCTTACACCTTTTTAAAGTAGACATTTTCATGCTTTTTTAAAATAATATTTAGCTATGCTGAACCAAGTTAGTTATACTTCTATCATTTGTTATAAGAAGCAATATTTTGTAATTTCATACTTAAAATTATTTTTCTCTTTTGGTTTAAAATGGCTTTTGATTACTCTAAGCAGCCTTCTTTAAAAAATATCAAAGCACTTAAACATAGAGATAAGTCAGTTGTGAAAATCATACCTCTCTTGCTGGTTTTTATTATTCCCTGTAGTGGCTGCAAAAGTGTTAGTATTTCATACCCCAAAGCCTACTGGCTGAAAAAAAAAAGTTCCCTTTTGATCCTGACTATTTTTTTCAAAGGAGAGTTACAGCTTCCTCTGCCATGAATACTTAGAAGTAATCCTTAGCTTCATGACTAATGGCTGCAAGTAACCACTTTTACGATACCACAGTACTAAGAGGTATGTCAGTACCGAGATACAAGTAGCCTTGTACCGTCTAGAAACTCCATATGATATTAAAGTCATCCCGTTACAATTCTAAGGAAATGGAATTTTCACTAGCATTTTATTATTACTAGCATGACATACTACATGGAGAAATACAGAGCCCCTGTCCTTTGTGTAGTGTGTTCCATTCACTGTTCCTCAGGCAAACTGCTCATGTGGATGTTTTTTTTTTTTTTTTAAGTGGAGTTATGCATTGCTGCTGTCATGTAACAGATCATGTACTGTGTTAATAACAGGAGATTTCGCATCTTGCCATTTACTTACATAAAGAGGAACAGGAGAACTTACCTTAGCGATAGGCTATGTAACCTAAAGGAACCTCAGAAGTTGGACCCTTCAGTTGTTTTGCGGTGGCTGTCCTGAAATTCAAGCTCTATCAAACATCTCGAAAAGATGTCACTTCACTCTTTCTATCGACAGGCATTTTCTTAACCTTGTTGCCTTATTTGTAAAGTTAGTGCATTCATTTTCAAAGCACCTGTGGGCAGTGTTACTGTAGAATTGTATCAGTTTTGCTGTATTAGTTGTCAGGTCTGTATTATTCTGTCCTGAGATCAGCTCTATGAAACACTTGATACTGGCTTTCAAGGACCTAAAACTACACGATGTTTTTTTTCTTAAACGGCTTCTCTGAACCCTGAGTTCCATGATGTAGTTGTAAGCTGTCTAATACTGTGTTCATGCAGCAATAACAGCAATTTTGAAGTTCATTATAATCATTTGATGCCTGTACTGTGGTGTATTTTTGCTCTACATTTGTCTGTACTTCCAGTCACACCACATGTTAAAACCAAAGTAATCAAATGAATTTTTGGCTGTAGCACAAAGCAGAACTGTGATGTAGAATGGTAATTCAGATTATACAGTTCATCTGAAACTTAGTGCTAAATTAATAGTGGTGACTGAGCAACTTTTATGTCTGTTTTCTCCTGTTTTCCAGCCTGCAGTTTTATTCCTTAGGGTACGCATATGGGACACCAGCAAAATTCCAAGCTGAGGAAAAATAGTGTAGTTTTAAAGTGTATCAGTGCAATGGTCCCCTTGCACAACATTTGTGTCTACAGTTTACCACTGTGCTGTGATTTATCTAAATAGCTCTACTCTGTACTGTACTACAGTTACCAGATTTGTTTGCCACGTGATCTGTCATCTTTGCCTTGAAAAATGTGTGCACGATTGAGAAAAATTACTGTCCTTAATCTGTTTTATATTTAGCTGAAATCTTAGATTCCTGCAATAGCTTAGTTTATAGAAACGGAGTTCTCATACAAACATGTATTTTATGCACACACAAAAAGTAGCTGTTATGCTGAGCACAGCTGTTTATATAAGTTCAAAACTGCCATCTTCAATGTGGAAAGTAAATATTTTTATTTTCCACTTACTGCTAAAAAAAAAATCCTGGATTTTAATTCTCCGTGAGTCACTAGATGACACAATTTCACATAATTCTCCACTTTGATATAAAAATTGTGCATATGTAGCGTACAGGCTAATGCATAAAACTTCCCATCCTCTGTAATGTAAAATTTTGCAGTGGGATGGCTACAGCAGCAAATGGGGAAAGTTTAAGTATTTTCACATGAAACTTATGGACATTATGACATCAGTTCCTCCATGGCTGAGAAAAGCTCTAATAATTGTGTGGGTCCTTGAGAAATCTTAGCAAGCATCACTACAGAAAAAACACTGCAAGGAAATATGCAAGGAAAGAGAGCCTCCATAAACATACCTTTCTACCTATTACTAGTATTTTTCATTTGTGGATGGACTTCATTGTTGTGGCTGTGTTGTTCTGTTGCTACTCATTTATCTTAAGCAGTTTGTCAGCTTTCAGGCTTTTTCCATTTTTAGAAACTTCTTTTTTTGTTCAAATTAAAACTGTTTTAGTATAGTGTAACAGATCCACTGAGGTAAAGAGTTGGAATGCATAATCTTTATTGTATAAATGCTTACGTGAGGACTGAAAAATCTTTTATGAGTGGGAACAAGAAATGAAATACTCAATTTCTACTAAAATAACCAAAATGTAAGATAAACAGCAATAGTCTTTTGATAAGAAATGGAATTTGCATCAACATGAATTTCATGCTCTCATTCACAGAGGTTCCAGATCTTTACAAATGACCAATAGTCTTATTTTATTCACTTTACTGTGTTTTCATATGTTAGTTAAGTTACCTGTCTAGGGTAGCTGAAGGCTTTTTTTATTTTTCTTAAACATCACTTTTAAGGTTTGGTTTTGTTTGTTTGTTTGTTTTTTTAAATCTGGCAGTCTGCATCCTACACCAGACACTTATAAAATAAATTAATATGACTATATATTGTGTTCTTTTGCAGCTGCATTGGGGATAGAACTCAACATACTTCACTACATTATTTGTAAAGAATCCTTTTGAGTATAAGCACTATGTTCTGTAATGTTTAATATTAAAGTAATGACAGGTGCATTATTGAAGATGCAACTTAATGAGAAGAGGAGGCAGAAACTTTTATTGGTTAGTGTTACCCTTATTCCATTTGTTGCACTGAATTTCAAGAGTGTAATTTGTAAATCAAGTTTGCTCACGTGTGTAATCAGATTTTATTTTCATTGTAATGCTTATGTAGTTAAATTACCTGGATATATTTCTGGTAATGATTCCATAAGCATGAACAATATGTTGTTATGTTTAGCACTACAAAATTAATGTTAACAACAAGCGAAGCTTCTTGCAAAGAAAAGGAATAAATAGAAGCACCTTACTGGGAGAGCATGTTGCATGATTTCAGTGCTACTGGAGCTGACAGACAGTAGGTCATCCTAAACTTGACTGCAAATTGCTCTTTCATGTAATAAGCACATTGACATTCTGCTATCAATGCTGTAAAAAGTACAGCAATGGCTATTTTTAACCTATAAATATACTGTAATTTAAATGTTTCCTACAAAATGAATTTATATTTAACTGCTGCCTAATACATAAATACTTAAAATTAGAAATGGTCAAGGGTGGGTGGTCATGCCAGTATATTTTTGGGAGGGGCTGTTGTATATACGGTTCTTTGCACTTCCCATTCAGTTTGACTATTAATCCAAAACTCCCAGCTCTGACTGTGGTGAATCTGCAACCTGACATTTATGTATTTTTATTGTGATTCAGGTCTTCTATATTCTGTGGCCCAGAGCTTCAGAATTTGACAGAAAAGGTCGTCTTTCCATTCTGAAATGTGAATGCTCTGATGTACCTCCAATATGGAAAATGACCACGCAATGAATTTTACTCTGCTGAGTTTCTAATATTAATGTAGAGTATTATTTAAAGCTGATATCTAAGGCTATTAACCAGTAGTGTGTCCATTTGGAACAAGTAAAAAGGGATGGTGGCCATTTTGGTGAGTACAGTCCAGACTCTACAGGGTATTCTGGAGACTGTCACCTATTTGGTCATTAGTTTGCCATAGACTGGCTTGATTTTCAGATTTAGAAACATATTTTTGATTTCTGAATTGGGGAATAAGTGTTGGGGATTAGGGATACTCATTTAACATCTCCCAGCATGTTGCCGTGGTTGCTATATGTTTTGAATTTCACCATAAATATCTACAAATACATCATCATAAGATGAACGCTTAAGAAATACAGATGGCTGCAGGTTGCCTTGCATGAATGAAGCCAGTGAAGTTTAATGAAACTAACTTCTTTGTTAAGCCTGTTGAATAAATAAGAAATAATCAAAAGAAAACCAATTTGCCATTCACTAGCTTTGTGCAATATTATCAGTAGTCTCAAACACTACTAGCACATTGTGCTTGGCTTTAAGAAAGTTCTTTAACTCCATTATATTCAAAAAGACATATTAAATGCATATTTTATTGTAAACGACTCTGCAAATTTGCTATGCCTAAAAATGCTCGATATTATAAAGTATTAAGCAACAAGTATGTTTTAAAAAAAAAAAGGTAAAAACCTAAACAAACATTTCTAGCAATACCTAAAAACTAAAAAAAGTTTTAACTGTCTGCTTTTTGCTCTCTTTTTCTTTAGTGCAGCTTTTCTGCAATGCAAGTTTATTGCTGTGTATTTCATGTTTTTTATTATCGTGACTCCAAACTTTAAACGTGTACACAAAGTACTGCACTCACCTTCTTGTACATGCGATGTAACATCATACTCACAGTTTTGGTGCTTTAAAATGATTCCTTTTTTCTTTATTAAAGGATATTTATTTGACCACTGTCTGGTTTTAACTTTGAATATGTACCAACATTAAAAAAATAAAATATTTTTAGTCCAGTTTGGTTCCCACAAAAAAAAAAATTCATATCGAGTTCATTTTGGTTTCCGTTGTTATTTTAACTCCTCAAGCTGCCTGTCATTGTTTAATGAGAGATGGTTGTGCCTAAGCTATGTTGCAACAGGGAATAATTATGTTTCGGTAACGTCTTACTAAACTAAGGTATTATAGATGAATCTTGCTCTTAAATAATGCAGAATAGTTGTGCTTAACTACAAATCACACATGCTTTCCATCTCTTAATCAAAAGACAAAAACACTCTGTGAAAAAGAGTAAAAATTTAAACACAGAAATATTAAGAGCTTAGCTCCTGCATTACACTCTTCTGCCCTTTTAGAGCTAGCTAGTGGCAATGCCATTACACGGAGAGAGCAAGCCTCCACTTGCAATCACTTAGAAAGACAAGTAACGATAATGGAAAAGCTGAAAAACATGCGACTTCTCCACTATTTGCTTTTTTGGTATATGCACAATATAATATTTCAAAAGCAAACTAGATTGTGTATGAGGAACTTGAATACTTCAGAAGTACCTTTATGAGTGTTTTGAAGAGTTTAACTTTTTTTCCGGGGTGGGGGGGGAGGAATATCCCAAAGTAAACAACCAATTTTGTCCCAGCATAGAGTTGCCAGCTGGTTTTTGTTGGGTTCCCCGCCCCCAGCCATTTTGTGGTGTTATTTATCTAGACATAAATCTTATGAAAATATTCATGGTGTGCAGAGACATGTTTGTATTGTGTACCTTTTTCCTTTCACTCCTGTGTTCTGATTCAAGCACTATAATGCAGGTAAGTCAGTGTAGGCAGGTTCTGTGCCCAGCTGGTCCCTTAACATGAGAAGAAAAAAATTCTGTGTATTTATGGAACAGGAACTTTTTAGTGCAATTACAGTCATGAGAAAACAAGAAAAAGGTACGGCATGTATAGTAAGAAAGTGAAACAAAGGTTGCATTTGCAGTAGAAATCTATACTGCAAAGTGTCCAAACCACAATCTGAGGCCTGTCTGGCTCAGGTTTTCTAGTGTTGTTTTTCCCTTCTGGTCATAATGGCGTATGCTATTAATTTTGGGTTGTGTCAAACACATAGATCAAGTAGGAAATGTGCTTTGAAATAAGCAAGTTCTTTGATCATCACTGACTTTTCTTATGAAAGAAGAGGGTTGTATTTGTAGCTGAGGTCTGTTCCTAATCCTCTCACTGTGTCCTCGGCAGCATGTGTGACCTGGTGTGAGTGCCTTCACACATTCTGCTCTGCAGGACAAACTTCTGTTTAAGAGTATTTGCTACCATCAGCTGGTGCCTACTTTGGCATTGGCTTCAGAAGATAAGTAGCTGCTTTTTTATGATTCTTATGGGTATTTGTACAAGTTGGAAGTATATTTAATGCATGCATCAGAACTGCAAATTAGTGAATATATCTGCCTTGGAAGGCAGTGGTATGCTACTCAGAATAAAACCTAAATGTTTGTACAACACATAGAAGATGGGTAGAACCATCATTTATTTTTTTTTCATGTTCGTTACATGTCAGATGTAAAGGAAAGGTACAGAGTAAATAAATATTCACTGGGCCACAGTCCTCCTCAAACTTGTAGATATGAAACACCACCTTTATCTCACAGAAACCGTTGGTTTATATAGGGTTTATTTCTGTTAACACCATTTAATACTCAGCAGAGGGGATGGGGAGAAGGGAGAGAAGTAAAAAATGGAAAGTGAGTTTGTCAGATCTCTTTTTCCACAACCTACAAACTCTTCCTTTACTCAGCAGTTCTTACTGCTGCTTCCCAGCATAGGGAGAAGCCCATTTTAGAGGCTTTATTCTTCTTGCTGTAGGAGAGAGCTTACGTGAATCCTGGGTTTCTGCAGTATCTCTGAACCACCACCATGTCGCCGCCACCACCAGAACCTGAGCTTTATGCTCACATCACAGAACACTTACCTAGGTCTAGTGCTATGGAGTTTTGCCACTGAGTTTTGACTTTTTAGGAGTGAGGGATGTAATTAACCTAATGATAAAATAGCCTCTGTAAACTTTAGATGTAACGTGTTGACTATTTAACTGTTATGAGCATCACTTTGCTGACACAAACTGCACTACAGCAGAGAACAATTCCAGAGGGTTTTACCAGGAAGGTATAGCAGCATTGCCACATAACCTGCCCTGCTCACAAAGTGCTGCAACTTTCTGTCCATCTCTCCATCCTGCAGAATCGCAGACCTGACTTGTCCCCACAGATATGCCTTCCTGCCCTTTCCCCCCTTGCACTTCGTCTCTCTTACTTTCTCTAAACTTTATGCAAATCCTCACCACTGTCATGCTGACTGTCCAGACTTTCCCAAGCTCAAAGATAGCACATCTCCCTTGAAACCTTGCCTCAACAGGAAGGGCTGGTGGATAAAAACAGGCAGAGATTCTTATTCTCTTAGCTGCTGCCTGTCTGCGTTACTGCTGGGGTTCACTCTCTGCTCATTAATCAACCAAAACTCTGGGGAAAACAAAACAAAACAAAAATTACATTCAAGACCACTCCCTTTATCTGCTGCCTTATCTCGTTGTTCCTACTGTATTTGTGTGCTGTCCATGGTATGTGTGTAGGAGATGCTTGTGCCAGAGAAAAATCACCTGTATTACCTTCTTTTCACTTTTTCTCTTCACCATGGAAGACAGTAGACTTGACTTCTTTGAGACATCTCACTATGCCCCATATTGCTCATATAACACCAAGCGCATTCATGGTCTTTCAAACAAAATTCACTGTTTACTTCATTTTTTTATCTTAAACAACTTCTCTAATTTGCATCACACTCCCTCTGTATATTACTATTTAAAAGTCATAGGAATAAGAAAAATTGAAGAATCATGCAATTAATACACACCATTTATATTAACTATACTTTTTCTTCCCCAGTACTTTATTTTAATCCCATTAAATTTCAGTATGAATGTAAATGAGCTCTTAGCATACAAAATCATCAATGCATGCTCAAACTGCCATGCATGTTAACTGCACAATTTAAACAACACAACAGATGTTTTATGAATTGACTTCATATGAAGCATCATAAAGTGGTGGCCTTTTTTCCCCCCCCCCCCTCACTTGCTGTGACTAAAATGACTGTTGGAGTGGACAGAGTCTTGCAAAAACAGTATAACAAAGAAGCCATTGCACACTGCTCTTGGTTTCTAATGACATGTTAAAAAAAAATCTTGAATTGGCATTAAAAAATAAAATTAATAACATATATATATATAAAAAATCACACACCCTATCCTTTTGTGGCTGGAACATGTATACTGGTGCCATTCCCGTAATAGTTTCCTGAAGGTTTCTACTGATGGAAGGTCACAGCCTCTCCAAGTGATCCATTGCAGTGCCTGCTGGTTGAAGGCTTTTCTTAATATCAAACTAAGCTGAAACATAAGGTCATTACTTCTTCTGCACTACCACTGTATGAACAAATTATTTCCACCCTCTCTGCAACAGCGTTTTATGTGTGCCATCACCCCCCCCCCCGCCTTGCTCTGTCACTCAGCTTTAAATTAACCTGCACTCAGTGGGTCAGCCTGGCGCAAGCCATGCTGCACTGGGCTGGGCTACTGGAGTGACCTTTGTGAGGTCTGGCCATTCATGGGCCATTCCTCCACTGCCCATGGCCAACAGATGGGATCAAGAAAAGCTACACACTAGCCAGTGGCACTCACAGCATGTCTATTCTCATTTAAGCCATTCTGGGAAAAGATGGGAGGAGTGCAGAACTCATCCTCAGTCAAAGGTAGTATTAGTGAACCATGCTTGATTGATAGAGCAAATCTCTGTTCAGGAGATTAAGTATGTCACTTTTCTTTAAAAAAAAAAAGAGGTGTCTATTCAGTCTTTGTTTTCAGGGAGAACGTGAGCTGCAGGTTTTGCACCAGGACATGCTTCACTTAGATTTGTATACAAACTAACACATATTATATCTAAAACACATTTAAATATGCAAAAGCACTTACAGTTCCAAGTCAATGCTATGTCTCAGGAAAAAAAACACCTTCAGCTTTTAATCTCAATTTGCAATAAGAAACTCTAAACAGCAGCTCTGTGTCCCAAGCAGCATTTGTCAAGACTGCACTATCAGCCATCCGGGATAAACCTGGGTTCTGCTCCTAGCCATCAGTCGCCCAACAGATCTGAAGCCTTCCTGCCTTTTGAGGCCCAGATACGCTAACTCACTGAAGTCCTTAGTGGATACTCATGTTTTCAGGGATGCTTCTGCATAAGAAAGCTTTTGGTACTGTTAGCATGAGCTTGCTTAAGTGATTGAATGCAAAATTTGGCTCCTGCTGCCTTTGGAGCTCACCCAGTGGAAGAAGCCTAGCTGTTTCCCAAGACCATGCCAAGATGTTTTCTGTTAGCCCATCAACATGTCAATGCAATTGCAAGTCATGGAGTTTCCTTAAAAAAAAAAAATCGAATATACTGAAATACTGTAAATTAGAATTTCTTCACTTGTATCTGTCAAGACCTTTCAGCCGATGAAGGCCTGATCCCTTGACACACCACTGCCACTAGTTAACTATTTTCCAAGTAGCTACGCCCCAGCTTTTATCCAATATAAGACACAGAGCTATGCTTATGGGGATCATGGAGGTCAGCTTACAACTTCCCCAAGTAGCAGCTCCCTCTTCTGGTGCAGCATGTTGAAAGAGAGACTGACAATGTCACAGTGAATTCCATGGCCACCTAGTAGTTACTCCCGAGCTGTAAAACCAGCCTCAATGGCTGATTAATCTATTTGCTTTTTTCCCGTAAGTAAACCCTCCTCTCTGCCAGGGTTACAGAGGTGACTGCATAGAATCATAGAATCATAGAATTGTTAAGGTTGGAAAAGACCCTTAGGATCATCAGGTCCAACCATTAACCTACCACTGCCAAGTCCACCACTAAACCATGTCCTCAAGTACTGCATCTACCCATCTTTTAAATACCTCCAGGGATGGGGACTCAACCACTTCCCTGGGCAGCCTGTTCCAGTGCCTGACTACTCTTTCAGTAAAGTTTTTCCTAATATCCATCCTAAACTTTCCCTGGCGCAGCTTGAGGCCATTTCCTCTCGTCCTATCGCTTGTTACTGGGGTGAAGAGACCGACCCCCACCTCTCTACAACCTCCTTTCAGATAATTGTAGAGGGCAATAAGGTCTCCCCTCAGCCTCCTCTTCTCCAAACTAAACAACCCCAGCTCCCTCAGCCGCTCCTCATAGGACTTGTGCTCTAGACCCTTCACCAACCTCGTTGTCCTTCGTTGGACACGCTCCAGCACCTCGATGTCCTTCTTGAAGTGAGGGGCCCAAAACTGAACACAGTACTCGAGGTGCGGCCTCACCAGTGCCGAGTACAGGGGCACTATCACCTCCCTGGTCCTGCTGGCCACACTATTCCTGATACAAGCCAGGATGCCATTGGCCCTCTTGCCCACCTGGGCACACTGCTGGCTCATGTTCAGGCGGCTGTCAACCATCACCCCCAGGTCCTTTTCAGCCAGGCTGCTTTCCAGCCACTCCTCCCCAAGCCGGTAGCGTTGCCTGGGGTTGTTATGACCGAAGTGCAGGACCCGGCACTTGGCCTTGTTGAACCTCATACAGTTGGCCCCGGCCCAACAATCCAGCCTGTCCAGGTCCCTCTGTAGGGGCTTCCTACCCTCCAGCAGATCGACACTCCCACCTAACTTGGTGTCATCTGCAAACTTACTGAGGGTGCACTCGATCCCCTCATCCAGATCACTGATAAAGATATTGAACAGGACCAGCCCCAACACTGAGCCTTGGGGAGCACCACTCGTGACTGGTCGCCAACTGGATTTGGCTCCATTCACCACCACCCTCTGGGCTTGGCCGTCCAGCCAGTTTTTAACCCAGCGCAGAGTGCACTTATCCAAGCCGTGAGCAGCCAGCTTCTGCAGGAGAATGCTGTGGGAGACGGTGTCAAAGGCCTTACTGAAGACCAAGTAGACAACATCCACAGCTTTCCCCTCATCCACTAAGCGGGTCACCTTGTCATAGAAGGAGACCAGGTTAGTGAAGCAGGACCTGCCTTTCATAAACCCATGCTGCCTGAGCCTGATCCCCCAGTTGTCCCACACATGCCGCATAATGGCACTCAGGATGATCTGTTCCATGACCTTCCCCAGCACCGAGGTCAGGCTGACAGGCCTGTAGTTCCCCGGATCCTCCTTCCGACCCTTCTTGTAGATGGGCGTCACATTTGCTAGCTTCCAGTCATCTGGGACCTCCCCGGTTGACCAGGACTGCTGATAAATGATGGAGAGTGGCTTGGCAAGCTCCTCCGCCAGCTCCCTCAGTATCCTCGGGTGGATCCCATCTGGCCCCATAGACTTGTGGGCATCCAGGTGGAGGAGCATCTTTCGACATACCAAGAGTCCCTGGGATGGTCGCTTGCTCAGCCACAGGGCTGACTTCCACTGCACTCTGGGAGGCCTTAATTCCTTCTGGATTTTATTCTTAGATACATATGTCCTTGTTACAGCTTCATTACTGCAATTTGGCCAAAAAGTGTCACAATTCCCTTAAAAACCTTTGAACCTACAGCACAGTTTGCTACCTGCCCATCCCGCCAGTCCAGACTGTAAGACTTGTAGCTAGATTTCCCAGTCTGACTTAAGCACATTGCAGCTGCTGCACAGAGATCTGCTCTCATCTTTGTACCAGATCTTTCACGGAAGTTTCCAAATGTTGCCTTAATTCCTTTGCAAAAGATTTGTCTCCTATCCTAGCTGATGACAGACATCTTCTGGCTTGATGGGAATTTTTGCTGCCTGGTATATGATCCCTTTGTTTTAGCAGGAAAATCAGCTTAGTTTCTTCTGAAAACAGGCTGCCAATCCTGACACATCACTGTATTTTGACTTGAAGAGTTAAACACGCCTTACAGGAAATTTCCTATTTCTGCAATGCAGGCATCATCAATAAAGAGCATACAAACTCCTGTCTTCTGAAAATACTTGCATTGCTCACTGTTTTAGCCAGCTTTGATTCAAAATACTTCCTCATGGCATGCTTCAGTAATGCTTGTTTAGAACATCCCCGATGCTTCTTCAATGCCTCTTCTCTTGGCTTCTTTGGCTGGCCAACTCCTTCACTGAGGCTGAAAGATGTTCATGCACAACAGACAGCATCCCATACCTATAGATACCTTTTATGTGTGTTTTTGTTTGGGTTGCTGATGTGCCTGCCTGGTGAGCAGGACACTGGATGTTTATATATCTATCTATCTATCTCATTCCATAAGTAGTTTAGGACTTTCTTACATTTATTGTAAACATGTGCTTGGCTGCTCCCCATTACACAGGAGAAAAGAACACAGACAGAAAAAAGGAAAAAGACAAGAAATACAGGATAAAAAAAGTTCTGATTTGTCCGTTCAAAGGATAACAATAACCACCCCAAATAATTTCTTTTTATTTCAAAGAGGTGGGGAAAAGGTCTTTTTATCAAACCAGCACATTACGCTGCTTCTTTTGGATCTGCAGTATGAAATTTCCCCTCAGTTTTCTCCCCCTGCAAGCAAATCTCCAAATGTGCAGAATGCTCTGGAGCAAAAGGGCTCATCTGGTAATGATGAGGCTACAGTTCGAACCAGCAGCTTCTGAACAAAGGACAACAAACCCTCCGGGGTTGCTTCTGGGACAGATAGCGAGTGCAGCGAGTGCAGCCACGTTTGGGCTAGCTTCTACACAGCTAGCAGGGCGTTGCAGTGAGGCTGAGCAGTAGGGCCTTGGTGCAGGATGCTCAGACTAGATACTACTTGAGTCGCTCAACTACACATTACTATCCTGGCTCCTCTCGCTAAGTGAAAGTCAGGGAGAGCTGTGCCTTTCACTGATAGATTTCTGGTTCCCATTGCTGCAGATTCCTGAGAAACAACACTGCGGGAATTATAAAAATAACAGTATATTCAGATGCACAGAAAGTACATTGAATTTTTACATTTCCATCCACAGGTAAGGGCTGCGATGTCTCTCTTGCAGGGAAGTACAAGATCATTTTGCTTCCCATTTCTTTTGTTCTGTTCAGAGAAAATTCCCATCATCATTTAACAAAATACAATCCAGACTCAGAGAATTTCAAAGGTCTTGTTCCCTCTCTGAAAATCTTAAGCTTGCAAATATCTGCATGACTGTATTTAACTCAAAAGGGGGAAATCCATACAGGCAGATTATACTTAAACATACCTTGTCAGTGTAGCTCTTCCTCTCCCCTTAGCACCTGGATGCACATATTGTTTGTGAAGATCCTGGGCTCTGCCTCCTTCTTGATCTACTGGGAAAAAATTCTTCCTCTTCAAGAATTACCACAGTCACAGAAATGCAAGTTATATCTTCCAAGAAAAATTCTAGGTTGCTATTCTCAATCTAGTGGAAGCAAAAGCAGCTGACACACTGCTGGATCCATGCAGTGAGATGAGACTCAGATGACAGCAGATGAGAATCCCCAGAGCAGGGATGGACAAGGCCTGAAACTACTTCAAAGTTGAAAGAAAAGAAAGAAAACCCCAAAAACCCAGCTCAGAACTTTGTTACACAAACACCACAGGTGATAGGAACTGATGTCAGGAAAAAATAGCGTGTGTCATCAACCACTACCGATGACTAATATTGATACCAAACCCCTAGAGTTGTGAAGATAAAAGAAGGGTTTGCAGACTTCAGCTGTGTTCATGAAACACACACATAATGCTGACCTTAAGAAGCCTACAGCAATCAGAGCAGACTTTTGGGGCAAGCCAGGCGTGCTCAATATTAGCATGATGTGAATACCTAAGGAAAGCAAGATCCTTTCTAGTGAACTTTTTGTAGCTGATGTGCAGTTCAGGTGGTCTGTCCTTTGCTATGCAAACCGTTCTCGTCTATCTTATAGCTACTGGTTCCATGTAAGGGAATCTTTTTGACAGCTCTGTATTCCACACCCCTCCCCACCCCAAATTGAAAACATCTTTGATGGTTACTCCTCCTTCCCATGCCTGTATCTGAAAATGACACAAACTGCCAGATGTATTGTTGCAGCTGAGCTCTGCTTGTGCAAGACCCGGCAATGAGGGAGAAAGTGAGTATAAATTACGCTTCTGTTTCTTTGGTCCTAGGATGAGCTGCCAGCAGTGCAGAGGCAGTGCTGGCAGCTACAGGTCCCTGAGAGGTTGTGGTGGGCAAGCTACGAGTCCCCATATGGTGTGAAAATCTACTTCTAGCTATAGTATCTAGAGGCGTTGCAGGTATTGTGATATAAACAGTTGCATCTGCTTTCTGGCTGCGTTGCATGGCCAGAAGAGTGGATATGAGCTGAACTGACTCCAGAATCTAACAAAAAACCCTATTCATTGTTCCCAAACATGTAACAAAATGGGGAAAATTAATCCGAATTGTCTGAAGTAAGTGGAGTAAAACAAGAAACTAATGCTACAAAGCAAAAATAGAGATTTTAAAAAATATCTGTTATTCCGTGATATGTTCTCTGCTTAGCACCATTTGGAGGTAGTGCACATATGCAGCATTGCTAAGAAAATGTAAACAAGACAATCTGAACATTGCTTTGCAGAGTCAGGTCCATTTCCTGAAAAAACCCAGTGTATAGCTGTGCACTTAGCTGGCATGTCCAGTTACTGAGACTGAACTACGTGCATTTGGATGGAGTTTCTTGATGGTCCTTGTTTTTTAATTGTCTTTTGACATCCAGAGCTAATCTCTAATCAGATATATCTTTGGCCTCAAGATCCAAGATATCTGCAATCAACCAAATTAAGTGCTTTTACTGACATCCCCAGTTCTGCAGAGAATTAAGGTCTGCAAGAGTTTTCCATTCCTCTCTCCATGTGGTATTTCTGAAAACGGTTTTGATTTTGACTTTTGAATGCAGTGTTCAGTAGCCACTTCAGTACAGAATACAAAAGATGACAGAACAAATTGAGGTTTAGCCTCTTACTGAAGGTAAACCTGAAGTTAATCCCTAACGTGTAGAAAAATGAGCAGAAATCAGAAACCTTTCACAACTGACAACTGAAAAGACACATCCCAAAATATTTATCTTTAATTCATGCATTGTTCATTCTTGCAGGGTTTTCTTTAAAGGAATTATCCTGGGAATGCCACCGATAGCATTAAACAATACTTATTTGTGTTACATCTGGTTTAGCCCTTTATTTATTTATATTTTACCTGAAAACGTATTTTCTTAAAGACCTTATAACAGCATTTCTGCATTATCAGTTCATTTAGTTTGCCTCTTTCCTGGATATATTAGCCAGGAAAAGGAATCCCCAGTCTGTAACAGACAGATTAATTCACATATTTTACTTTGTCCACATAGAAAAATGCAATTTCTGGATCATTGAGGCATATGGATTATGAACAAGACACTCCAAAAACTAACTAACTATCTAGACGGGAATATACTTACAAAAATCTTTTATGTCAAAGTCAGGATTTCACAACATAACACACTAATGCAAAATCCAGTAGCACCTGAAAGATTAAGGTAGCTGCTGCTATCACTTGCACATACTTGAAAAAGATTTAAGAAAAGAATAAAGAGTAAAAGTACATTCTCCAGAGAACAGCAAGTGTATTTCAAAATAAAAAACTGTATTTTTTATTTTTCTTTTTTTTGGGGGGGGGGGTATTTCTGTTAGGTTTTTTGGTAATTCTTTTTGCCTTTTTTTTTTACAAGACTGTAGTTGCCATATAAGAAGTTATACATGATGTGACCAATCTCCCCTCCAGTGCAAGTTCATGGTCATGTTTTCAGGCTATAGTACTCAACACTGTTTTCTCGTATACATATTCCCATAGTTTCATCAAAGATAGATACAATGTATAATACCTGTCTCTGGGAAAGTAATGTTTCAAACAGGCAACTTTTATGTTAAAACAGAAGTGGAGAGGCTACAGTAGGATTAGCCACCTAAGTATGAACTTTAGGTCACAATTTCTAAACATTCACCTACTGTACATAAACATTAAAAATAGTCTTAGCAATAGGATTTTATTTATATGTGCACGTATGTCCACCTTATCCCATATTTATGTTTGGCAACTATTTGGGAATTCAAAGGTGCAGCCCTCAGTAATTGTATTATTTAAAAAAAAAGAAATGAAGCGTATCTACTCTATGAGAAAAGAAATTCTCAAATATCAATTTCCAATTTTAAATTTAATTTCAATAGGAAAATATTAAAAATGTGCACATCTAAATTTTTCCATGTTCTGTATATACATATGTGTGTGTACGTATACATAGAAATACCATGTACCACACATATTCACAAAATTTAAGTGGAAATATTTCTGTCCACTGTTTTCCCACATGTAAATGACATCATATCTTTAAAAATGTCAATAATAATATCAATAAAAATAATATTACATTTATTCCATCATCATCTTTCTGTGTTTTTATTTTTTCTTCATCCTTATTATGTCCACTGAGCATTAACAGGCCAGATTCTCCTTGCACCGCCACAGATGCTATGCCAAGTGAATGTTGCTGACATCACAATAAGGACACATCTGGTTTACAGCAGCTCAAGTGACAGGAGAATCAGGCCCAAACATCCCCAAGTAAATTAAAAACTGCTTGTATCTGCTCATCTGGACTTGATGAAGATATACACACCACTGTCTAAAATCCACCGAATGAAAAACATGTAGCTCACCACAAAGTTTTCAGCCAGTAGCACGCTAAACCAAGCTCCCCCCAACCCCTTAATAAAATCAGTGAGAAAATACCATAAAAATATGGAGAAAACTTAAACATTGTGTACATTACATAGCGTATAATACATGATGCTTTAGCATTTGATGTAAACCATTTCCCTGACTAGTCAGGGGAGACCTGATAAATCACTGGTAAAGAAAAAAAACGGTATTTTAGAAATAAAGGATGTAATTCTAATATAAATGAGAACCTGTGTGTATTATATGGTACATACACACAGTACACACATGAAAACAAACTTATTTTTTCTAGTTTTGAATAGCAGTCTCTAACTGGAGAAAATAGTGTTGTACAAATTTAATAAGCAGCTAGATTTCATGTTTAACATTCAAATTAATGTGGGGAGCAAACAAAGGTCCGTGCATCTTTCGACTCTGAAGTCTGACATTCATACATATTAAAAAAGCCCTCTTCAACATTACAAGCAATTTATGGCAAGAATGTACTTTGATGCAAGACACATGACACTTGGCTTACCTTTCAAAGAGTTTTTTTTTTTCCTAAATAAATCTATTATATAAAGAAATGTGTGTTTGCCAAAAGTCTGTTAAAATTACATCAAAACAACTTTAAAACCTGCTCACTGAGGATAACTGAATTCAATTTCCTGTTTTTAAACATTTAGTTAACAGTTCAGAATATTGCCTGGTGTAGTTTCAATAAAGATGTGATATGAAGACCCATAAAAGAGTAAACATGTCTCCATTTAAATTTGCTATGACAACAAAACTTCTAGAAACAGCTTTCTTGGCTGGACAAGTTCAGTGTACGAGTAATCCCTTGCAATAACTCTATGTCCTTAATGCAATCTGTAATAAAACAGTGCTCCCCATAAGCCATTATTCACAAAACCTGAAATTCATGTGACATTCTGAAAAACTCTCCTGCAGAACAGGTTAACAGTTAATTGAACATACATATTTGATATATGTATCGAGGCCAGAAAACAAACGACTGGCTATTCCTTGTTATCTGTGCATGTCAAATTTTACATTTAAAATTCTCAGGGTTTTTTTTGCCTTTTTTTTCCTGGGGGACTCACCTTCCATCATTGGTTGGCTTCAAAATACAGTTAAGTGGAAGATAGTATCTCACTGTAATTACATGGAATTCATATGAAAAAGTAAAACTTACATTGGACAATATTGTAGAACACCAGAGTAAGCTCCATAAAGAAATACGGTATCTTCCAGTGTGTGTGTGTGTATGTGTGTGTATATATATATATATATATATATATATATATAAAACCAAAAAACAACCAACCAACCAACCAAAAAAACCCCAAAAGGAAGAACTTTATACAAGCAGTTATAGTAACTTTGTTTCAATTAAAGATGCAACTCTCTCTCACTCCTGGCAAGAATAAATTGGTAATGGCACTGCTTCTCCACAGTGCAAAGTATCCTGAGAAATTATTAAGAACAACAAAATACAGGGCTGTCATCACTAAGTTCTTGCACAAAACACAGCAATTAAATATCTTAAATAAATAAAACAGCAGATAACCTATATTGTGTCTATCACAAAAAGGGGATGTGACCTGGGACACTGCTAATTCTTCCATCACTGATAATTAGAAAAGGATTGCATTCAATTACTGTTAATATCTTTCAAGTTATCTATGGCCAATAATGTACAAGGAGGTAATTTGTAATTCAAGTTTTTTTGTTCATTGTTTTTTTCTTCAACTAGCTACAAGCTGAGTTCTAAATTTTACATTGAAATACGACTCAAATTTAAAACAAGCCCTCTCAGAGGAGCATTTTCTAATTTTGTGCAACTTTGATGCAGAGCCCAACACAGTCCTATGAAGAGAGACAGTGCATCTTTAAGCTGATTGGCACTGAAATCCCATTTTCTTTAGCTGCATTCTATTAGCTTGGCCAAGTTATCTCGTAACTCTGTTAGTTCAAATATTTTTCCATCAAGAATTTCTAAAAGTGTCTTCAAGTTATTGCGAAAAGCTTCTTGCTCATTCTGACTTTTCTCCAGACGTTGCTCTAGATCAGACAGCTGGCCTTCCAGGTCTTTGTTTCGAATTTCTACTTCCTTCAGAGAAAATACATAACATGTTAATGTGTTGTCTGCAAACAGAAAGCAGTCTAACCTCCTGCTGGTATTTGTGTGCTATTTTTGTCAACTGTTTTTTAAAACAGTTTGTGACCCTTTACAGCTTCCACTAAGGCAAAACCAGAACCCAAATTGTTATTACGATTGCATATGTACTATCACTTCCTCCATTTTTAAAGTAATTCATCTGAAGGACAGAAACTTCTGGAGAGGGGTAAAACTTGAACAACAGATATGGTATACTTATTCAGCTAAGTTACTGCTGCTATCATTCAGAAATGTGCCATCTACTGAAAACAGCTTCTCAAAGGTTTACTTAAGTTCAAGTATTCCCTGATTTAGACTACATGAATTGCTCAAGGACATAGTCCCCATTAAATAGTCTCATACAGAAACTCATCCAGAATACTGCGTTATGGATGGAGGAGTACTGCCTTACTCCTGTCCCACATTATAGGCCTTTTCACTCTGAAAATTAAGACAAAAACATAAACTAGCAAGACTGATGTCAAGATGACATTGATTGTAACAAATTTAAACCAGCAAGTGCAAGCTGAATGTCTTGTATTGCTGCACGGTGCCTTGGAGCACCCACCTGCAAGCCCCACAGCTGTGGGAGCAGGGAAAGCATGCAAGCCACCAGTGCTGTATGGACAAGCTGTTCCCATTCAGTGGATGGAAAGATGAAGCGGCAGCATCTTAAACGCAGCTGAGGGGATCTGAGCCTGAGCAAGCTCAGCGCTCATTCATGAGGAAGAGAAGCCCCCCTGGTGCCGGCCCGCTGGGACCCCTCACAGGTCTGGCTTGCACCGGGCAGGGGAGGGAGGTCACGGCTGTTCGGCTCTGTGCAAACTGGGTGCCCTCTCTTCTATCAAATTACTAATGTAGCAGTCACGTGGGTCTGGACTAACATATTGTGATTTGTCCCATTCATTGCACGTCTTGTAAATTCATGCTAAATTTCCTAATTTCAGTTATGAAAAACACTTTCAAAGGCAGCACAGAGACAGTGTATTTAGTATACCATACACCCTGTGCAGCCATTCTCTGGAAAAGTGCATAGTGAAGTCGTATTTACATATATTAACATTTTTTCAACACCGCTTCCCTTTACAGTGGCTTTGTGTCACAAAGCTTTAATGGGCCTGCTCTGAGTTTTTACAACGACTAGTTTCACACAGCCATAGGGAGGGAGATTTGGCTCGCAGCATGAGCAACTCCTCTTTCTGCCCTCCCACCCTCCCACTGTTTTTGTTATGATTGTTCTGTCTCCCTCAAAGCTAACAAATATATTCATGTTTACATTGGAGAGATCTCATAAGAAACAACCTGACCCATACAGAATATGTATTTGGGCAGTCAAGAGTAACAGGTATAAAACGGTGGCCTCGTGTCTGTGGCCCAAGACACGTTTCCATCTGTGAGGGGTCTGCTGGCAGCGTCAATCAGCCGCTGCATCCCTGGGCAGAGGAGGGATGGGGTGATGTGGCCAGTGCTCAGTTTTGCCTCCTAGCCTCTGCAGTGGGGGAGAGCTCTGGAACTGCCAGCAGTGGTGCAGGTGGAGATGGCAGAGGCTTGGGAACCTGATCTCCTCCTACTTGTGGCTGCTTGTGCAGCCAAGGGTTACGTCCAAGCTGAACTGGAATACCTCCCTTTTACTTCTTGTTTGTAAATGGGCAAGTTAAAAATTACAGAGTTTTGGGCACTGGTCTTGAACAGCACAGCTGAGAGCAGGAATTACCCCTTGCTGCCAGGACCAAGAGAAGAATTAGTTTAATCTGTTTAACACTGAACAATATAGTTGCCAAAGCACTAAAGGAAGCTAACTGAAAAGACTATTTGTAGAAACAATATAAATTAAAATACATACATGCTTACGTAGTGATTAGCTACCCCACCACTGCTATAAATGAACAAGCTAACTGTTTATAACCCAGCCATACCCTCTGAAGTCTCTCCTTCATTGAGCCTACTCCTGCCCTCCAAACCGAGCACTGACAAGTACTATTTGGTGTAGTGATTGCACGGGTTCAAGACCCTCTGAGGCCAAGTGACTGCAGTACAGGACAAAAAGGGAAATTCAAGGTCCTCTCAGCTCTGCAGGAATGACACAGTCCTTTCTTTAGCTCACACAAGACCTATCGCTGTTTTTCCACATTTGCTCACGCATCCTGCTTCTCCTGTCACTACTCCTCTTCTACTCACCAAATGTGTGTGCTCTAGCAAGTCTCCTTGCCACTGGTCTTACCCCAGAAATAATTAATTTCTGTAAGTAGGCAAGCCAGTAATGAAAGGGACCATTTTGGAACAAATCCATATATGATTTTATTTTGTGATATCTGGGCCTGAAGAGCATCCCATTGGCCTGTATGGAGATGAAGATCATCTTTCAGGCCCTCCTCAGATGCTCTTGAACTGAGGAATTGTTCTGCTGTGAGCTGTTCGGGTGGCAGCACTGAGGTTAAACTGAAAGCTTTATGTTAAACGCTGAAACTTCCATCCATATTCAGCAAAAGGCTAACTCTCAGTTGCTAGTCCTTGCCCTGTATCTCTTCAAATCAGAAGAGCTCCCTTCTTCTGTTTAAACTTCCAGCTTGCATATTTTATTTATATTCCATTCTTGACATCTCTTTCCTAATCCATACACATTCAGCTTCCCAAACATTTCCTCAGATATACTTTCTCCCACACTTCCTCCTGTTTTATTCTCCCTGATTTACGCTCAACATATTTGGCATATGGGAAGTAGAACTAACTGAAATATGCAAGGAGCTGTTGCTTTTAATTTCTGGAAAATGTTTCCTCCCAAATTTTACATTTCATCCTTACACATCTTTACTCCAGATTAGTATTAACGATTTTTGCAATAGTATTGCATTACAAGTTCAAGTCCAGCTCATGTGCAGTTTCCTATTACAAATCAGTCTACCTCAAACCTGTTGCTTCTTGATTGGAAGAAGTGGAGAGGTGTCTGTTAAATGTAATCTATTCCCCTAGTTGTGTCATTTCACATTATTTGCACTTAATATCTCAGCTAACAATAAACTGATTCTTCCGATGCATTCAGGCCCCTTGCAAGGAGTATTTTATACTGTTTTTTCAAGCTCTTCTTACAGCGGACACAATCATTTCTCATACATTGTTTTGTTTTAGAAAAGAAATAAATTACTAATAAGTTACGTTTGTTTGCACTGTAATAATCTTTTGTGGAATTCAGTGCAAGGATCTGAATAAAATATTCAAACCATACACAACAGCTATATTTAGGAATCAGCCATAGTAATAAAGATATCCTGACTTACTGTGAGAGTCACACTGATCATGACTCATTGATATGTCTTCTCTGCATCGCTAATGAAATTATTAAGTAACAAGGCAAGGGCCCCAATACTTACCCTTCACAGTGATAACATACTGCTCTTCACTGGAATTTGCCAATGATGGATTTCTAATTCATTCCCTGATATGAGTGTGTCAGAAATGCAACACACTTTGAAATAGTAATTTCTTTGTATAGCATTTTTCATACAGGCTATATTCCAAAATATTCTAGAGTTACATAATCCATTTGCAAGCACAAGAGGGAAAAAATAAAGCAGAAGAAAGTAGAGTGAGACGAACAGATATGGACCCTGGAGACAATCACCCTGAAAACAGATGATGAGTCAACTAAGTGAACGGATGCGAGACGGTTAGTCTGGAGCTACAGAAGAAGACACCATTTCACTGACGTCACAGATGTAGGGTGAAGAGGCTCGGAGAAGGCTAGTACAATCAACAGGATGATTATAGCAAAGTAAAGACTCAAGATCTTTTAGATGGGCTGCATCAGGTCAAGAATAAGCTTTACGCTTAAGAAAGGCAACTTTTAACTCAGATCCTAAGTAAGCTTTATATTTACTTGAATAGAACCATATAGAACTATTTTTCAGAAACCAATTGCCTACAACGTGATGTATGGACATATATACACAATATATCCATTTCGTTACTAAAGATATAAATATACCAAAAGGAAGCTACTGACTTTATAAAGTACAAATTTTAATAAAAACTTAGCATTTTCCAATCTTTCATCTCTTACTAGTCTCTTATAATTCTGCTTGCTAAGGATAGCCAATTCCTGGCTCACTATTACTTTTCATATGATCTTACACTGAAATTACTGCATATGCTACTGCTAGAACAATTTCCAACTTTCATTATAATCTCCCTTTTGAGTCTCTCAGATAAGCACATTTTCAGCTGAAAACTCCCATTTTTAGCCTAAAGCCAGCAACAACTTTTGCAGTAGTGGAACAGGCAAGCTCAGGTGTACTCAAAACAATCTTTAAAGATTGTTTAAAGTAATAACATACTTCTTCCAAATAATTTGACTTAAGAATGGGAAAAAATGAATAAACTCATTTTGTTCTTATGTGGTTTATTCTGTAGGTTAAAATGAGATTCAAGGAAGTTCCAATTCATTTATGCATTTCAAAGAATACCTGCTTAATGATTTTTAAGCTGTGGCTAGTCTGAAGGGGCTTGCTTTCAGCATGATTTAGGTCAAGCCACAGAACAGCAAGGGTCACGTTTCAGCACTTTGGATTTGGAGCTATTTAATGCCTGAATTTCCAGTCCTATCAAAACTCTGAAGTCTGAATTCAGAGTTTAACCCACCTAAGCTTTGGGTCAGCCTCATTCTGAAGGCAGGTTTCACAAGGGAGGTGCGTATGTGCTGGCCGGTCAGCCCAGTGACAGACAGCAGCTCAGATGCAGCAAGGGAGGGTATACTGAGGGCACACTGATTCAGGTAGGCTGAGGTGTCTGGCTTTACACACAGTAAAGAAACAACCCAGAAAAAACAATAAAAACATAATGATTGTAAATAATTCCAAGAAAATGTCAAAGCGTGTTTTTTTAAAGTCTGTACTACACAAAAACACTTTAACTGTAACTTTCTCAGGGTATGTTTAAAAGCTGAATTCAAACTCATCCCAACCTGATGATACATAGCCTGACAATTTCAGTGGCACACAAGACCTACGGGAAGACACTGCAGTGAAAATGAGACCAGAACTGCACAGGACATGTATCGATGAGGGACATCTGCTAGCCTGAGAGTACTCTGTGGACTTGTAAATGAAATTTGGGTCTGTTCCCTTGAGTAAAAATAGCAACTTACAGCAGGTGGAAATTCTGATAGAAATTCCTAAGGATCATCCCAACCCACCACTTTGCAATGCCGTCTAACTTACATATTTATCTGGCACCTTCAGCGAATAGAGCACAAGTTGCTGATGCGAACTGCTCACTTGATGATCACTTTTCCCTTCTCTCTAAATTAAGATGATGCACTATAGCTCACCTGTAACTTCTGAGTCAGAGAATCCCTCTGTGCCTGGAGCTCTCTGGCATTGTCGATTTCTTGTTTCAATCCTTCTATTTCCTAAGGGAGAAGAAACAACCTTGCTAGCAACACATTACCTGGATTGGCTTCAGGGCAGGTAAGCTGGCTACCACTTCTTCTCCTGAGCAAGGCATTGCAATGATACCAAAACTGGCAGTTGGCTACTGCCCATCACAGCACATGAAGTTTAAGCCCTGCTCTCAATACTCCTGAATCACAGTCCTAGAACAGCAATTCCATTGTGAATAAACAACAATACAGATAAGCATTTTCTTTTATAAAAGTCCAAGTTTTCCTCTCCCACGCAAAAGATCTGAAATAATTTTTTCCTGGAAAATTTAGGGTTCTTGTAATTAGAGAAACAATTTTATACTTGAAATTCTATTTGAATCTATCCTTCTCCATTTTTTCAAGAGAAAAATCCAATTTTCATCTGTGAGCTGCTTTTTATGTTACTAGCAGCAGGACTGAGCATCAAAAAATTCCCTGCTTTGACCATTGATTTTTGTGAAAAGAGAGTCTAAAAGAAATGGTATCTTTAATTTAGCTAGAAGAAAGTAACAAGGTATAAAAATAACAAATATAGATAAAATAATGAATGGAAGAGAAACATTTTCTTAGCTTACTTTCAGGAGACAAGAATAAAAACAGTTAATGAAACTCAAAGGTATTGAACTTAAAACTATTAAGTACTTTTCCCCAGAAGGGCATATTCACCTCCCAGAACTCCTTTCGGAAAGATTTCTTTGCAGCCAACAGCTCAGCGTAATTCAAAAGTGAATGGGCACCAAAATGGGAAACATTACCAACCTGAGGCTAATCTCTTAAGTATGAGGGAGTTTGGAAAAGGCTTTGTTGCATTTTGGGAGGATATTCGGTAACTACTGTGACTCTCCTGCATCCTCCTTGGAAACACCTAACAACTGCCCTGCTGGAGGCAAGACCCTGCAAGACACACTGCCCCAACGAACAAGCACACCCATGCCTGCTGCATCTGTCATGGAGGGCTCAGGATCTGGTCTTAGACGGGGCAAATAGTCCTTCATATATGGCTCCTTCCACTTCCTTTTTCCCATCCATAAAGGGGCGATTCTCAATCATTCTGTGACACAAATCTGCTTTCTTCTAGGACCTGTGCCAGTGCAGGTGTTATTCCAATTCCTTTTGTTTTTTTGCTGCTGGTCCAGCCCAAGGCAGATGGCACAATAAATATCAAGTTTCAGGCTGGGGGCTTGGCATACGTTTAAGGAAAAGGCTGATCTTAGGGATCATAAAAGTCAGCTATATTAACATAGCCTGAAAAACAGATTGGCCCAAAAAAGGCATTGATCTATTACTTGTCCCAAACCCTACTCTCCAGAAAAAGGAAATAATGCATACGACAGCTTCCCTTCTTGTGAATTTGGACTGCACCAGTGTGATGATTGCTCTGTGGAAAGCACCTATGACTTGCTTTTGTAAACAGTGAGGCTTGGTAGAAGCAAACAGGAAAACATGATACTTTTTTTGTTGTTCAGATAGCCAGCTCTATATTGGACTGATGTAATTGTATACATGGAAAAATATTCATCATTTCAAAGCAGCTGAAAAAAATTTTACTTCCTAACATCTACAGGAAATAATACAGTATTTACCAGCCATCACAAGCTTAATATTGAAAGCCTTTAGAAATGACATAACAGAAAAGCCAAGAATAAATGTTAGCAAATACCTCTTCTTTTTTCTTCAGCGTAGACTCTAACTCCTGTATTGTCTGGTTTAATTCTGTTTTATGTGTGTGGACTGCATTGGCTTGACTGCTCACACACTCTAGCTCAGTCACCTGTTGAAATAAGTAGAAGCAACACATACAGAATTAATTTCAACAAATTCAAGGTATTACTACTTCTTCGCATCAATAGCTGCATTTGAAATACACCCTTAGTTCTGGGTGACTTCTGTTGATTAAAATGGTGAAGGTGTTCTTATGAAGTTAGCATAAAATTCCTTAACAAATTGCTTAGCATAAAATGGTTGCTATGACTTCTTGGAAACAATAAATTTAATATGTTGCAGGCTGAAAAGACCATTAATTAAAACTTATACTTACTAATTATTGAAAATTTTATGAAAGAAGCTGAATTATCATTTCAGAAACAGTAATGGCTAGACAATTAAACACAGAGCTGTCTGTCTAACTAACCTCTCCATCTGACAATTTTTAATGTTGTATCATCTTAATCAACTAAGCCACAATGCTCACCCACTTACTAGCAAGCCAATTAACATTTTACAGCCTGAATTTCTGACTTGACATCAACAGTGTAACAGCAGACACTCAGCCACCAAGGTACAGCTGCCAACTTCTTACTTCCTCTCGTTTCAGATCTCATCTCTCAGTCACAAAGCCAACAGCTAATGGCACAATTTGGATTTGCACAGTTCCTCTTTATTAGTAGACAGCAAACGCTCTCCATCTGCCCTTGGATAAGTTAAGACACCTGGCAGTGGTATATCCTTTTTATTTTGTTTTTTAATCAAAGAGATGTTAATATCCTGCCATTCACAGATAAACAGTTGTCAAAAAATAGCTTCTGAATGGAAAAGTCTTTGTTCATGTACCTCTCAAATTACAGATCAAAATAATAAGAGAACCCTCACACTGCATGTCCATGTGGATGTGTGCTCTAAAACCTTTTTGTTTAATAACAAACTGTTAAAATATTTAAAATTCTATTTAAAACCTAATAACTCATTTTTTTTCCAGAAGATATAAGCCTGTCAATCTTTGTATACAGTCTTCAACAGAGCTGCATCATCTACCTACATTAACTAGCAAATCTGGCCCAAAAACTCCTTTGAACAAAGAGCTACCCAATTTTGCAATGAAAACCTTTTGGTCTCCATTTAACTTTCTTGGAGAAGTAGCCCTGAGACAGAGGGTAGGCATTCTCCAGGACAATTTTATTTCTTAGGTAAAAGAACATCTCGAGGAAACAAGGTTGGTGGCCTATAGCACCAATGTAGTCTCACTAGTGAAGCCACTGTGATACCAGTAATTTCAGACTCTAAGTTATTTGTAGGCGCAAATGGTAGATTACTGAGTGCAGAGAGAAGTCAAAGGAAAGCCAAGATGAAATACAAGAAAATTAAAACAAAATCCTTATCAGCTTCTCCTTTCTGAGTCACAGGGCATGAACTTCCCCTCTGTAACGGCCAAGACGAGTCTAGTTTCTTCTACTGGAAAACTGTGATTAGACATTTTTGCACATAAGGTTTATAAATGGAGAGAACTGAGATTACAGCAAGTTCTTGGAAGGGTAAGGGGAACGAGGGTTGAGGATATGACTTGGTAACACAACATCTCACCCCCCAGCCCAAAGAACTATCTTATTTGCTGGAATTGTCCCAAAAGAAATATCAGTGCTCATGGCAAAAAGTAATAGCAGTTTGCTCAGTTTTATATGCCACTGAGCAATACAACTGAAGTCTTAGATAATTTTCTCAACTTGCTTCAATTACACAAATATATATCTATTTAGACTCCTTACGACTGCTACCAATTGTGACTGTTACAGTATTCACCTCTACAATTACACAAATGAGTAGAATTGGAACACACCAACTGGGATACATCTATGTCTACACAGTGTCTGAACTAACATCTAGATACAGCAAGAATCACAGAGGCACAGAGTAATTTAGGCTGGAAGGGGACCCTGGTGGTCATCTGGCCGAGGCCTCCTGCTCAAAATAGGGCCAATTTTGAAGTCACATTTGGTTGCTCAGGGTCTTTACCAGTCAAGAACCCTTCACTATCTAGTAGAGCTGCCACAGTTTTACTCGGGTTCCTATATTTCTGATACTGCGGGTTTATGCAGAGCTGTAGTTCATTCCTAAGTTTTGCTGGAACTGTCAGACTCACCCACCTTGCCAATCTTCACCCCTTCTGATGTTTAACTTGTTAAACATTTCCAAGCTTTTCTGCTGAACTGAGTCTTGAATTGGAGGTGGAAGCCTCTGTGAACCCAGGGGTAGGGTTGTTAGGGGAACCCAGGGACAGGCCCTCTCCCACCCATTGTGAAACACTGGAACATTGTATGGTAACCTCCAAGGTGGTCAATCTCTCTTTTAAAGCTTTTGTACTCAACAATATGCACTGGCTCTTACCAAGCACTGGCACAGTGAATACTCATTTACACAAAGTGTAAGAGCCTCAGCTGGAGGGACAGAAGAAAATCCAGTCCCCAGACCACCTCTGGCCTACTGCCTTGGAAGCAAGTATGCAGAGGTGCCTCAACCTGTGACTAAGGAAGCACTTGGACCCCCACTGTTCTCCACGTGGTTTCCTCTGGACTGGTACACACAGAGAGGATGCGTGTGTTGGTGCAAGCTTGGAATCCAAGGAGGCTGGTGGATTGAATTGCAGTGGATGAAGTGTTACTGCTCTCAGCTGCATGTATTGTTGCTGGCTGAAAATACCTTCTGCAACAGCCCTGCCAGCTGCACAGCTCACGTGGGTGCTCCCCAGTACACTCTGGTCCATACTAACTCCAGACACCTATTGAAATTGCTTAAGCAAACACGGCTAATTTTGCTTGAGCAGAGCAGGGAGTCCTCTCACAAACCTTCTTGCCAACAGAGGCAACTGCTGTCAGAAGTGCAATTAATTACCAATACTAAAAGGGCTGTGGTGTCTTACTCTGGTCCAGGTTTTCTCTGGGCAAATGTCCATCTCTTACTGCTTATGCAAGAAAATAATGCATTGTTCAACTGTTTTGTTTACTGTTCATTGAAAAATCAGTAAGTTGGAAAAAAAGAACAAATTCAATTAAAAAACCAGGGTTACTTTAATCACAGTCTTATTTAAATGCCCATCCCTACAGGGATCTGAAAAGATGTCAAATATCTTCATGATGTTATCTTCTTGAATGTACCTATAAAAAAGAAAATCATATTGTGACCCTTTCAAAAAAATCTGTACAGTAAGATGGGCTGGAAAATGATGTGATATAAAGAATACGCAATTGAAAACAGTAGTAACAAAAGATAAAGCTCTAGGCGAAAATCTGGATAGCATTTACTTGCTCTATTTCCTTGTTTCAAATTGAATTTATTTTTCTCATGACCAGTCGTCCAAAAATCATTAAAAATAACTGTTTATGCATTATGCACAGAAGGGGACACAAAAGGAAGCTAAAATGCTTTAGTCTGACCCTCCCATGTGCTATTTTCAGGGACATCTCCTCAGTCAGTATTTCATGTTTAAGAATAAGGCTCAATCAATCATTCAAGCCTTTGCACAGCAACATTGAGCAATGTACCTGTGATTAAG
Organism: Theristicus caerulescens; assembly: GCA_020745775.1. NCBI lineage: Eukaryota > Metazoa > Chordata > Aves > Pelecaniformes > Threskiornithidae > Theristicus > Theristicus caerulescens. The sequence goes on along the minus strand of CM036583.1, from coordinate 26,208,759 downwards.
TCTTGTTTCCAGTACAGAATTCAGACTGAAAGAACAGTCTTTGAACAGTAACTGATTAAACAAGGTTCTTCTATTGTGCAATTGTAAGACTGCACTGACTTGCATATCTGAAAAAAGTCAATACTGTGGCTTCATATTTGAGACTGAAAAAGTATTGTTCTTAGCCTCTGCTTCTTTATTTTGCATTTATCATCCAGGCAAGGATTGCATGGCGGGAAAAAAATTCTGAACAGGCTTTTTAGTGACTATTTAATGAGCTATCTCTTCTAGTATATGGCTGGCATTATACTTAACTGTATACTTTAGTGAGAAATACATCAGCTGAAATAAGACAGCAAGGCAACTTGTTCTGGCAGAGCCTAGACCTTCTCAGCAGAGGCCATTCTAGAGTTTTCTGGAAATTTTAATCTAGGGTCAACAGTCTATAAATAGAGGAGGATGCCAGGCAGAAGTTTTCATTGCAGCACACAGCTAGCACACACTGGGCTGTTGGGAAGACTGGAGGAGTGAGGCTTTGGGCCACGTAACACAACAAAGAGTAACAGCCTTGATGTGAGCTTAAGACAGTGACTACCCAAAGCTTCAGAAGACTGAAGAATCTCTCAAAGAAAACAAACCAAATCAAATCACAAAGAAACCAAAAGAGGAGATTGCATCAAATCCCAACACAGACAATAACTTTACAAGTAAAGACTTCAGTTAGACAGAGGCAAAGAAGTGGGAATGACAGAAATATTTCGAGTGGTCACCTTCCACAAGCAATTACTGACTGAATGAATCTGTGCTATGTTTGCTGCAGGTTGATTCATTTTTTCAGACCACTTTCTTGAGATAAATTGGTACACTTCTGATGTCAAACAACAATAGCTTTTATTCAGCATCTTAAATTCAGTACCAACAGATCATGAAATTCCTTCTAAACTTCATAGAGAAACTACTTCAACTGCTACAGAAACGCAAAGAAAGACAGTTTAGAAAAAATTTTCAGTGTAGCTGTAGCCTATTTTATATACCTGACACTATTAACCTGTTGTTTCCTAAAGGTATTTTTATCCCTTCTATTTACTGTGGAATGCAACATCCAAGATCTACTAGCCGAGGCACAGAATAGGCACAGTGCTCGCATGCAACACTGAATTTAAGTATTAATTATGTATTTTTAGCTGGTTGAGTGACACCCCTAAATGGATCATAACTGTGACTGTGACAATATTATGCCATCAATAATTCAAGATGAACCTCCTACAAAGAAAAAAGAGTCCTTTGCTTTCCACAAGGAGAAGAGAAATGATGTTGCACGGCTCAGCAAAGCTAGGAAGAACTGCACAAAGTTTCACATAATTTATGCAGAAGAAGCTTCTAAGAAGTTCTTCATGGTGGACAGTAAGATGCAAGACAGCATGCAACAAGCCGATCATAAAAATAATTCTAGTATAGCTTTCAAGAATAAAAAACTCTGGAAAGATTTTTGGTGCTAAGAAATGTGAAAATTCAGAAAACAAGGAAAATTGCTTTTCAAGGTTGCTGCTGAAAGAACAAAAAGCACACCATAGTATTATTCATATACATCACTTCTGACAGCAAATTAATTATTGTTGTTTTCCAAGATTTACTCACAGAAAAAATTATAACCTGGGGCAGGGGGAAGTTTTGTGCATTACCAACAATATATTACTTTTTTCAACAGAGAAAACAATTAAAGATTTTGCTTAAAAGGACACATTTTTCTCTGTGGGCACTGATGCCTCAAGCCATGGAAATATCAAAACGTTTTCCACAGTCATTCATTTCTACAGAGATAAAAGAGGAATAATCCATCATCTGCTTGATTTTTGTGAAAGAAGTAATGAAACTGCAGTAGAAATATTTGAAAATATAAGAGGTTTGCTAAAATTTATGCTTTCAGCTTCAGCCATGCATTATTATTTGCAACTGATAATGCTAATACTAACTTCAGGGGACATCCCTTTCTCTGCAACCTAATTAGCAAATACTTTTTCCAGCTATCTGGCCAACTCATGAAATACATGTGATTGCAGACACAGTACAGATATGTCATCCTTTAATCCTGAGGATTTAAATCCCATAACTTCCTCATTCTCCAGCAGAGTTTTGGAATTACAGGATATGTTTCATTCTACAAAGCTTTGACTACATAAAATTTTTGTGGCATGTCTCCACAAAGTATGCTTTTTATAACTTCTAGATAAATGGATCTTAACACTTTTCTTAGGTTTTTTAGAAAGATGAAGATAGCGATGAGAGACCCTTCTGTGAAAATTTTTTTCTTCCTTTCCCAGAATGACAGTAGTTTGGTTGGTGGTTTGTTTTTTTTTTCAAATTATAATCTCATATATGACACATTCAGTGAAAGTGAATTCCCAGAAAAAAACCTAATGAAATAGTCTTGGCTTCTAATGCCAATCTGCTCTAAAAACAAATCAAGGCAAATGGAAAATGACAGAGAAGACTTGCCTCAGTTCACTGTTCATTAAAAAAAGCCAAATTCACATTTTTATTTCAGGAACATGACCTGATTCATCTTCTCTGTCTGAAAAGAGACTGTCTTTTTAGTAAATTGTAATTATTAACCAAGGGTTGAATCTTGATAAAGATGTGCATTGTTTGTATTAGGAATCACACACAGAAAGGGAGCTGAGAGTATGTGCTGGTTTCAGAAATCCTGTCCTAGGAAATGCTCTCATAGTCTAATGTCAAGACCGACAACACATACCATTTCAAAAATCATATGGGACTTACGATACCTGAAATGGATATTGGAGGAGCAAAAATGTACATCTGATAAAAAAATACATATCCCCTGAAATAAAATGCTTGTATTTTTCCTTTGGTATCCCCTAACGCCATGCAAAGAAGGTGGCCAGCTTCTGCAACGGTTTCTCAAGGATTTAAAAAATATTACTCTGGATTTCTTTTTACTAGAAACTAGTTCTGCTGAGAGGATAACTGACTTTACACAGATAATTACAGTCTGCTCTGAAACATAAACTCTTTTTTAAGGCAAGATTGTAATTTCAAAAATAAAAAATAGCCACTATATTCCCATGTGTCTTCTAAAAAATGGACTATCACAGAACGATTAGCCTTTCCAGATCTTACTGTGTCACACTAAACTCTAATATTCCCCAGAACATCTCTCTTGAACATTTGGTCAATATTTAACATTATGACCTCACTTGGGCAAGAGATGCCCTTTTTTTTTGCCTTTCCAGGAGTTTCTCATGCAACAAGAGTTTGCTTGCAATTCCAGATGAAAGGACTGCATACAAAAATACATGCACTTAGTTGTCCATTTTTTGTGCACTCAGAATTTGTCCATCTGCACACATATTCAAATAAATGCTTAGACAAATACTAACAAAATTATAATCCCACTGTTGTGATTAAATTGCCAAGCTACCCATATCTACCCTGCAAAATGCTCATCTATTTTCATTATAAACAAATGGTACCAAGCTGCTATCTAGCCACATGCTAATTACAATATCTTAAGAAGGAAATTACACTTGGATAACTTTTTTCTTTAATCAATCAAACCAAATTTAAAGATAATGTAAGTTTGGATTGTTCAGTGGGGGTAGGAGGGACACAGTCTTAAAGGGAGGACAACAAGAGATAGGCATCAGATAGAGAAGGTGCATTGCCAATAAATTTTTGGATCAAAACTCCATTCATAAATTTCTTGTTACCACACTTTCTGTCACCTTCTTTCATATTTCCACTTTTAGAAAATGATCTTCCTTGGCCACATAAAATGAAAGTTATTCACGGTAGTCCCACAGTGGTGCTAGTAAGACTTCTCAGCAAGTAGGAAGCCCACAATATGGGCTCTGATTCAGCAAGCAACTTTATCACATCTGCATGTTCAGAATTTAGTTTGGTTATTCAATTATTAATGCAGCTGGTGGAAACATGGAGGTGACTGCTAAAGGGTCTGCAAAGATTTTCTATAGATAATCTGAGCAGATGGCTTATACAGTATTCCTATTTCTTGTGGACTTTAATAACTGCTTTTATAGATTGTTGTTTTCTTAAGTAGCACAAAAATAGCCCCAAAAAATGACCATGGTTTTATTTCTGTATGCTCATGCATTTTTTTTAATATCCGCTTTAAAATTCCTTTTAACAGTAGTGAAATCAGGGTCCATTATTCATCAGGTGGTTTTGATGACTACAGAAGATGTCCTCATACTTATTTCATTCATTAAATAAAAGAACCAGAACACAATAGGCTAATTTGATCTTATTTCCTAGGAAATCCTGGTAAAATAACAAGCTAGAATTCAAGAGTTTACCCCTCTGTTCTTTCAGGAATACCCAAGAGCTTGATCACTTCCCTTCATCTCTTTTTATCTTAGGTTTCTTTTCCTGCAGATGAATGATCTTCAAGGACTGCAGCTCTTACTATTATGCACTGGTGTTATTACTCTCTGCTATTGCCCAGTGTCATAGGATGATTTACTTTTGCAGTTAGCATGCAAGAAAAAAATTCATCATTTTCATTTTTAACATGACAAAGAGAGAACTTCGGGTTACTTTCCATAATTCATATCACCATTCAATCCTTTCCTTTTTGTGGTATCAGGATTAATGTTAGTACCAATGGTATTCTATTTGTCTGAAGTAGCTCACCTCGGGGTTTTTTCGTTCTGTTACTGAGCTGTTCTAAACTCATGAATCCCTTTTTACTTCAAAAAGCTATGCAAGGTATGTAGGAGTGCTCCCCAACCCTGTTTAAGGGAAAACCTTGTTGTTAAGTTGCTTCTGAGCAGATTAGAGGAGAGAAGGCTGAGAGCTCTAAGCTAAGCTCTTGACTGGGCATCACATCTTCCCAGAATTATTTCTTTGTATTTGAGATGGAAAAATCTGTACGCTCATTTAGCAAACTTCTGAAAAATACAATGTCTGACAAAATATCAAAGTAAAGTATTTCTGGCTTAAGCTCATAATATATCAGAAGAGAGTACAAAACTTTAATTTATTGAGAACTTTGCACTCAGCCACACTGAATCTGTATTCTGTTTTGTCTCATCTCTAGGCATTATTAATGCAGAGAACAAATGGAAGAAGGAAGATAAAGGCCTCAGAGAAAGCAAATAAATGTAGGTTAATATGAAAAACTGAACTAATAGATGACTAAATCTTATGCTTAATCAGAAATGGCAAATAATAAATTAAATTAATTTTAAAAATGCAATCAAAATCAATGAAAGGGGCATTTTAGCTTTGTTTCTGTATTTTAAAAAGTGTAAACAATGTGATACACAGAAAAACTATTTCAGTCAGATTTGAAAACAATTAAAGAATAAAAAATGTTGGTCTTAAAATAATTTAAAACAACTTAAAAAGCAAAGTTTAGAAAAAATACTGCACGAGACGAAAGACCCACAGTGAATGAAAAAAATAGAAGATAAAAGAATGAAATATAATGTAAAATCAAAGAATGTTTATAAATAAAACATGACAAAGTTCAAACTGTGGAAAAAGCTACCATAAGAAGTCAAGTGGTAAGACAGTATTAGCAATAATTTTTTTTAATATAAAGAGGAAACTATTTATGTAGATAAGGTTATTTATAAGGCTATTTATATAAAGAAGAAACTAAAGATGGAAATAATAATGCAAAGTTTACTAATCAATATGCATTATTTCCCCCCCCACATCACACTTGACAGAGGATATGAGTCTGCTGTAGCTTGTAGACAGATAACTCAGGCACCAAAACTTGGATATAAACATAAAGCATGTAGGGAGCGAATACCACAATTATATTATACATAAACCACATAATATACTATTAAGCTGAACTAAATATAGCAGCTAACGTCAGCAGTCCCATTCTTCATTTTGGAGGATGGTCTATTTTATACAAGACTACGATCTTGTGAGTGCATATGTATCTACACACATTCTTCTTGTCCAGTGGGCAAGATGCTGTGACAGCCAACTTTTCCATATAAAAAACCAACTACATTACAACTGAACATGCAAACTAATTTCCAAATTTTTCTTTCTCCTTTAAATCAATTTTCCTATGAGTATTTCTAAAAGTCTGGTCTATTTAACTTTTCTCACCAAAGTTTGTTTTGGATCAAACACTATTTTTCTGCTGAAGTGGCAACAGATGCAGGTTGCAGCATGGTAAATTTCAATTAGATAAAGTATTAGGAAAAATAATTTGACAAGGGTGGTCAAACATTGGAACAGGCTGCCCAGAGAGCCTGTGGGATCTCAGATTTTTGAGACTTGATTCACAGCCCTGAGTAACCTGATCCAGCCCTGGAGTTGGATCTAACTTCAAAGCCGGCCCTGCTTTCAGTGGAGAATTAGACCAGATACCTTCCAAAGTTCCCCTGCAAGATAAATTATTCTGTGATTCTACAAACTAAGGATGGAGTTCATTTCATCTGTCTAAAAGTATGTCTATAGTACTATATAGATGATTATCCTATGGAGCAAGACAAGCACTTACAGAAGCAAATTTAACTCAACACCTTAGTTTTCTTAAGACTGGGACACTTACCCTTCATGCTTTTGTCTCTCCAAGAATTACAAGAAAAAAAGATGACTATCTTAGACTTGATATATAACTTCTACATAATCTCAGGGGGGATGGATTCCAGTTTGAAGAATATTTTTTGGATCAGCTGCAGCTATGTGTTTATACTGAGCTTAACAGATAAACCAAACAGAAAGATAACACAATACAGTGACTTAACACTGCTACCACATGTACCACAACCAACAGTCTCCAGATCTGCCATTTCAACAGCGCATTTTTGTTCTTTGTAAGAGAGAAGCATCTGACTTGCAATTTCTTTCTGAAATGGGGCACTATTTCAATTGAAAGATCAGTCTCCAGCATGCAGGTTAGAAGAGCTCTTGTATCACAACGTATGGGTAACAGATTGAGATTGATTTTTTTTTACGTTCCACATACTTTTGCCTAGAGAGTTCAATTTATTGGGTTAGCCAAGTCTGTATTTTTCTGAAGGCAATTCCCACAGAGGGCAGCGCTCTTGATGAATTATCCTGTCGTAATTTACAGGCATGCCCAGAGAGACATAGGCACAGAGTGTTCCTATATTCTACGTGACATATCAACAATGACTATTACCATCTGTTCACAGACCTGGAGCACAGGTTAGAACGCCAGCCCTTCCAAAGGAGAAGCTTACATGAGATGACAGACAAAGAAAAAGTCTCCCTCTGTACAAACACACAGAAAAACCTTGTGTCTGACTGAAAAATTTCTGAAGCAAAGCAGTTTTGTCAGCAACTGCCGATTTCTTGAACTGAAAGCACTTGGCAAAATGCACCAGTTTTAATTACGCTTCATGCATTTCATCCAGCCAACTATGGCACACACAGTTACAGTCTATCGGAAACTGTCATTCTTCCCTATCAAATCATTCGTCTGGGACTTCAGGATCCTTGACTGCAAGTCAGTCTAGGTATAGGACAGCCACAACAACCTCCCATTTCCCCAGGTTTCTCAAGCTCAAGGGAATTCTTGCTACTCTTCCACATCCCCAGGTTAGAAGTAGCCTGCTGCATTTCTCCCCCGTCAGATGACTATGAGCCTTGTTGTTGGGACTACTAAGCCTCCAGTTGGACAGGTCCAGTTTAGGTCTGAAAGAACCTTTTGCAATTTGCAGGATTTGGCTACCTATAATTGCCATACCTTATTTCATACAGGTGAGTACAGCATACAAAACCGTATTAAAAGGTCTGCCATGTCTGCTACTTGACCTTTCCCTTCTTGTCAGCATATTCACAAAACTAATTTTCATGCAAAAAAGCAATGCTTTTGTTTGTTTTTATTTTCTTAACTAAGTACATCTCCTTGATATTTTTCTAAGTTAACCAATATTAACAAAAGCAATACAGCTTCATCAAAGACATCTTCCCTCCATACATGTGCTAATCTCGCCTTCACGTCGCACAAAAATGTGTCTTAAGCTATGATGATAAATTCATATGGATAAAGGTGAATAGATTATGCAATATATAGTTACAAGTGAAAAGAGAAGAGAAATGAAAACATTGTGTGCTTGTTTTCATAATGCAGCCTTCAAACTTGCATGCTTTATTCCTCCCTCAAACACTGTCACTCCTTCCCCCACTGTGCACTAATTTCTGGTTTGCCAAACAACCTCTGCAAAATTTACTATTAAGGGAACAGGACCCAGCCCCTCCTGCATGAAAGCAGGAGCAAATCTCTAATTGCATATAATGATCTTGAATCTACGTTCAGCCTTCTTTAGGTGCAAGGATGAGAGGAAGCTGTTCATCTTTGTTATATGTGGAAACTACAACAGGGTTTGTTTAACTTACAGATTTGATGTCAAGTTTCTGTGGCCTTAAATGTAAGAGGGACTAAAGTGTAATGCTATGGAGAAGGTCCTGAAACAGATGTGACGGCATCAAATGAAGAGCGAAACCTGGCAAACATGTCATAATGTTAGATACCTCTTCCTGCAACAATACCCTTTGCAGAAAAAGAACTGCTACCAAGGAAAGGTTTTCCCAACAGATGAACCCTGTGTGCTTTAAAGTAATCATTAATTTCTGTCTCAAAGATGAACCTAAAGCCCCAACAATAAACTTACTTGTTTTACTTGAAAATGAGCTAATACAGTCACCAGTACTCCCACCTCAAGGATCCTGGCTGTTTGCCTTGACTTACCCGCTTATGAAGACGTTCTGCTTCCTCCTGATACGCAGCAAGTTGTTGTTTCCATTGTTTTACGTTGGCAGTGGACTCCAGCAGGGCTGCTGTGAGCTTAGCGTTATTACCCTTGAGCGTGGCCAGTTCTGCTTCCCAATGCTTGCTGATTGTCGAACTGCACAGACAGAATGAGAATGGTCAGAGCCCCCAGATCTCTTTTTTTTTTTCTTTTTCCTTAAAATGTCTGTTGTGGTTTAACCCCAGTCGGCAACTAAGCACCACGCAGCCGCTCGCTCACTGCCCCCACCCCAGTGGGATGGGGGAGAGAATTAGAAGGGTGAAAGTCAGAAAACTCGTGGGTTGAGATAAGAACAGTTTAATAATTGAAGTAAAATGAAATAGAATAGTAGTAGTAATAATAATATAATAATACAATAATAATATACAAAGCAACTGATAGACGATACAATTGCTCACCACCCGCCGACTGATGCCCAGCCCGTTCCCGAGCAGCGATCGCTGCTCCCCCTGGCCAACTCCCCCAGTTTATATACTGAGCGTGACGTCATATGGTATGGAATAGCCCTGTGGCCGGTCTGGGTCAGCCCCCCTGGCTGTGCCCCCTTCCCAGCTTCTTGTGCACCTGGCAGAGCAGGGGAAGCTGAAAAAGTCCTTGACTGGTGTAAACTCTACTCAGCAAGAACCAAAACATCAGTGTGTTATCAACATTATTCTCATTCTAAATCCAAAACACAGCACTCTACTAGCTACTAAGAAGAAAATTAACTCTATCCCAGCTGAAATCAGGACAATGTCTTATAATTTTTTTCAAAATATCCAGGAAAAATAGAATTACGCTAAAATCCTATGATTGAATATCCAAATGAGAATCCAAATGCTCAAATCATCAAAGCTATAAATTCAGAAAACAGAGAAATATCATTATTGGAAAAAACCCATCTACCCTCCCAGTTCAACAGGGCATTTTTTTTTTTTAATAGAATGTTAAGGATGATGAAATCCTTATCAGCTTCCCAAAAGCAACAGTGTGTAATTCTAGAATATGTACATGATTAGTCACTATTTTACTATATAAGTATTAAGTGACAGTGCTTTTTTAATCTACTACTTAACGAAATATATTGCAGAAAAGGATTCCTCACCAACTTGAGTAAAGAAAGCTAATGTGGTGATTTGGAACTACAGCTTAGTTGTCTTAATGCAAGCCTTCTATCCCTGAAATATACTTTCTTTATTAAATACTGTCTTAAATTTCTTCTTGCAAACTCAAAGATCTTGAATTTCAACACCATAATACTATGAATATGCCTTTCCTCAATAATATCAGGAAAGAGACTAGACATCAAAGATCATAGAGAGATTATTGCTTTATTGCAAATAGGAAGCCAATGTTGGGGACTGAAGTAGCCTATGGAGGAACAATCCTTGCCTACAGTTTAGTTATTCTCTGAGCAAACACAGGGCTTTAATTTTCACAGGTAATTAGTTTGCCACCATCCACAGACCCTCTCTTTGCACTCAGTATGCAAGGGAAAAACATCTCAGACACATCAGGTGAATGTATTAGTATGCAAATAGCACATTAATGGTTACTTGTATAATGATAACAGCATATGAGCTGCACACCTACATGGAAAACACAAAGAAAATAATTAATTTTGTCTAATTGGCTTATTACTAAAGGCATCATTGAAAACCAAAGATCTGTAACTCTGGCCAAAATGATTTTGTATATAGGTTTGTGATGAATTATGAGGAATTATTATAATCTAATTATTTATTATAATAAATACATTTTAATATGTTTAATTATCAATTACTACTATCGTGTATGTAAGTTTATAGGCTTATTTGAACTTTGTACATACGAACAATGAGAACATTCTGCCACCATTTTGTCCACCAAGTTTCCTTCTTCCATTTCATGCATATGCACAGCCCATCCCACCAAATTGTATTTTAAAAACATTATGACTCCTACAAATGCTCCTTAGGTGTTCAAAATCAACGAGCCACCAAGGAACATTCATTACCAATTCAGATCACATCTACCGTTTCACTAAAACATGATGTCTGATTTTTCCACGCTCCAGCATTTCCTTCCACATACACTGCTTCGTCCCCTTGAACAGGAATACAAGTTCCTTCACAAGAGGAATACAGGTTCTTTCAAATTGCTCTAGCATTTCATGATCTATTCAACTAATTAGAAGTTCACCACTGGAAATTTTAAATCTTAAATGACTAAACTAAAATAATGATAATCCTACTTCATCGGGGAACACTGACTCATATTAAAGATGATAAGAACAAATTTCTGTAACAATGTCTACTCTACTGTTTCTCTAATCAGATTTACTTTTCACTTACAGTAGCACAGCAGATCAACAAATTCTGTAAAAAACATGCTAAAAAAAATCTAGTTCATTATCATATTCATAACTCCTTCTTGATGTTCTGATCTGGCAAACAAATATTCATTCCAGCCATTTCATGCAAGTGAGTGGTTCTATTTAGTAGCCCTGCAATGGCAGAACTAGCAGCAAATTGTGTGTGTATATGACACCTATACATGTTTATAAAATGTGCCTTACTACTCATCTTTCCCCATGTAAGAAATATATACACAAGATTTTATATTGATGTTATGCAGCAGATTAAAAGCTTTGTATCCAGGACAGTTACATGATAAGAACTGTTTGGTCACTTAGCATCCTAATTTAATATGCAAACAGGGAAGTGAATGATTTTTTTTTCAGTGTAATAATTTGTACACCCACAATGATACAAGGTAAACTTCTAAGCCATGAAGATCCCAGAAGAGAGACTCCCAGGTAGTGCTGTGTAATAATGCGAGGGGGATTCGTGCTGTGTTTCACCTTCACCTTTGCCCAGTGCCCTCAATACCCTGCCAAGAAAACAGCCAGGAGCTCTTAAGTTATTGCTTGTATACTGGAAGACAGCATTAAATATGAAGCATGTATTTTCTATTACTACTATGGCTACCCTGGTTCAAAAGCTAGAAGGTTTCTTTGGAGCTGGTTATTTTTAAATTGGTTGTTTTCAATAGGAGTGCACCAGTATTATTTCTCAATTGTACTTTTTATCCCTAAGAGATCTACATAGCAGGCATGAACATGTCTATTGTATCGCAGATGTTATTTGTTTGTAGCATATACTATTTTTTTTTTACAAATAATTTCTACTGTATCTTCTACAGATTGTACTATGGCTCCATAAAATAGAAACGTATTACTTAAATTAGTCTAGTTTTGTATGTGATAATACACAATGACTTCCCAACTATTTAGACTTATACTGTTTCTTACAAAACTCCACATTCTCTGACACAAACAAAACCATGTGATGGATATCATACCAGGAAACACAGAACCAAAGATGTGAATTTTTTGTTTCATAAAATTGTCGTTTGATTAAAACAGCCCATAACCAATCGTGGCAGTGCTGTCTTACTTTTTTCAAATATTTTCCTGACGAACTAAAAAATAAAAAAAAGTAATTGAAATTATGCTTTGTGGATTATTTTGGTTAAAATTGGATTTATTTCAAATTAGAGTAACTATTTCAGGACCAAATAAAAGCACACCTACAGTAGGCTGTTCTTAAACTAGACTAAGAATATCTGTATTGATGCCTATATCCGTAGAGCTACATTGGTTCAAATTTATCAACACTTCCAGAGGAAACACTGAGAAACATTCGGTTCAGGCACAATGAGAATTATCCCTTGGAACAGAAGATGCTGGGGTTAACATCTGGGAGAGGGAACACACAGATCCAGAAGCTGAAGGACACGTGTGGAAAACTCAAGGCGCTCCCAACAACTGCTAGAGCCCATGGCCAGAATTTTGATGGTGGAACAGCTGCACTACAGTCCCTCAGGATAGGTACAGAAGGGCTGCACATACTCTTTCTAAAACCTTTTACTTAATTCCTGTTTGAAAGGCTTATTGCTAAAAAGGAATTGATTTTGCCCTCAATGCATTAGATTCTGTCATAGGAAATACACACACAGCTCTGTCAGGTTGTCTTAACAGTTGTAAATATCTAAACCAAGCCCAAATAATTCCTCATGTGTTCTGAGATTATTTGCTCTAGGAAGCACATGAAATAAGAACACTTAGTGATCAAAGTGATCCAAACTACAATGCAACTTCTACCAGAACATCTTTCTGTTTTGCACTGTAGGGCAAAGAGCAAAGCTGTATGTATACATTGAGGGACACAGGCATACACAGTTGCAGTCCTGTGGTGCAAGAATTCAACCTGCATACATGTTTTGTTTTATTCTAAAAGCTATCCATCCCTTTGCTGGCGGTGTCACAATTTTAACAGTTATTTCTTCAGACCTGTCAGAATTAACATCACTGACTGCCTGGCACACTCAAAGTTTCAAGACGGTCCTTCAAAAAACGAGACATCCCTAACACTCCTGCTTGTTGCCTTTCTCAGTGTGAAAAGCTCCACCAAACTTTTAAACATATCCTAACAGAGAATAAATCCTGGTCATTTCCCTTGTGAAACTTCTGAACATTGAAAATAAGCAAACAAGCTGTTTTGCATACATCACTACATTAGTGCTAAATACGAGAAGAATGGGCCTCTAATGGATAACAGCAAAATATGAGTTTTATTGGCTCAACTGATCATGCTTTACAAAAAAAATCTTTCATAACAGAGATTTAGGTCTGATTGCACAAAAAATTGTCTTTACAATGACAACTGTTCACAGGATTTTAAGCACTTGATAGTGAGCAAAAGGTCAAAACTCTCCCGAATCTCCGATCCTTGGTGCCGGCCATGGTATCTGGTACGTGTGTAATATCAGACACGTCCATCTGGTACGCGTGTAACATCAGACATGTCCACAGTTAGAACATGACATGGTGCTCCACTGTCATGGCAAAGGATTCAAACTCAGATATTTAACATCTATGGCATCCAGTAATTTGATCACTACCACAAAACCCTCCTAGAACAACTGCTGGCTGGTGTCAGACAGCCTAACTGTAACACCCTCTGAAAATTAAAGTAGGAGTCAATGATCTTCCATAGTTTTAGGCATTCTGACCAATTAACATCAGGCCAATCTCCTTTCTCATTGGGGATTAGTTACAACTGCAGTAAGTCACTGAGGAATAGCTTTGCTATCTGTCCATCTGTGACCTGAATAGAGTGCCAGAGGCTGTAAATGCATGATTATCTTTCTCTGCAAAGTAGGTCACTTAAGGAAAATTAATGCGAAAAGCTCCAGTCACCACGTTTAGCCAGTTGGAGAAGGCTTGCAAAGGCAAGGGGCATGGAGCACACATTAATGAGTTGCATTCAGAATGAAGTTCTTTTGAGAGATGCCTTCATGAAACAAAGAAACAAAAGCAGGGCTCCATCATGCATAACAGTTACTTGGGAAGACAAATGCCATCACTCCCAATGTCCCCCGTTCCTTCTTCCCCCAGCTTTACATGCTGCGTATGACATCCTATGGTATGGAATATCCCTTTGGTCAACTGGGGTCAGCTGTCCCGGCTGTGTCCTCCCAGCTTCTTGTGCACCCCCAGCCTACTCGCTGGTGGGGTGGGGTGAGAAGCAGAAAAGGCCTTGACTCTGTGTAAGCACTGCTCAGCAATAACGAAAACATCTCTGTATTACCAACACGGTTTTCAGCACAAATCCAAAACGTAGCCTCATATTAGCTACTGTGAAGAAAATTAACTCTACCCCAGCCAAAACCAGCACAGCAGTTCAAATCAAGAGATGCCTTCTGCTTTTTTTAATCAGTATTGCTTATTCATTGTTTGCTGAGTTGTATGCAGTACCAACACTATAAAATATGGTTTAAGCTTTATTTCAGATTTATAGAAATAAAATGTGTGCAGAATTGTGCTTTATTAATATTTTATGGGTTTTAATATTGGATTCATTGCATAAAACAAATTAATTTAAAAATTGGATTTCTTACTATGGTGTAGTCATGGTTTCAAAGAACTACAGTTACTCAAGAGCATGTAAATTCTTTTCTTCAGGTGTCACGGTGATCTGCACTGCATGTGTATGGTGAGCAGTGCTGTCCTGGGACAGCAGAAATGAGGAGGAATTCAGATGAGTAGAGAACGGAGTAGTTTCACTACAGAATTTGGCAACTGGCATAGTAACTAAATCCATAAGACTTGACAGACATGAACAAAGCAGAGTCCCTGTAGCTGCTGCCCAGATTATAAATAGTGGCATGCGTTGGAAGCAGTCCAAGAGTCTGGTGGAGTGAGCATTACCTACCAGCGGGAGAGGTATGTCACCAGCTGGTAACAATGCATTATCTGTGCTGGCAGCAAGGGGTGATCCTTTCTGACAGCCTTGCTGGTGAGCCTTACCGAGCAGCTCTTCATGCTTAAGGAAGCAAAGGGGGATTGTGAATGATTTGGTTCTGTTACAGTAGTATCCAAGAGCTCTAATGAACTCAAGTAGTGTAACTTCTTCTCTTTGGAAGTGTCGGGCAAGTGTTTGGGTTCATGTAAAACTCCCTGATGCATTTGGGAAGGAATTCTGCACAAGGTCCTTATGAAATCCTCCACATGAAATAAGCTTCAGATAATGCTGAGGTCCCAGGCTGGAAGGCTGAGATCTCTGCAACAGGCTATGCTTGCTATTGCCTACATTGGAATGATGTGACTCTCCTATTAGATGGCGATGTTGACTCTGCTGGCACAGAGGATGAGTGCAGCATCCGTCAAGGTATTCCTAAAAGCTCACAAGAATCCTCCTCTTATTCATGCTGAGAATGAGAGTTAAGCTCCTCACTTCACGTCCTGATTTAGAAGAAATTTTAAACAGGTATTTTTGGAATTTCACCCCTTTTCAGAGATTTCAAAAGGCATCTTCTGTGGCCATCTATTAAATGTGTAAAATTACTTTATGATAGAAAGGATTTAAACATGATGGTTTTAGACTTTGTCCTGCTGCTAGTCCAAAGTACTATATGCCCTTGTTAATGATAAGGAAATTTCTCCCTCTCTCTTGAACATTCAAAGCAAAACTGGAAGCAGAAAGGGGTTTTGTCATTTATTTAATTATACCTAATTAGGAGTCCTAGAATGAGTGGGGAGCTGAAGAAAGAGCAGTGGAGTGGATCAGGTCCTATTTCACCATTCCTGGAAGAGGCAAGAAAGAAAAGTTTTGAGTTGTTCTGCCATTTTAGTCTTTGTACAAAGCTGTCTGGTTGTACAGGCCCAGTCGATTCAGCCACTCAAAAGACTTATGTGCATGGGGGACACAGTCATCTACAGTGTAAATAATTAAAGACCAGCAAAAGAGGGAAAGCTACGGTAAGAATGGCAGGTTTTCTAAGAAGAAAACTTAAGAAACAAAACAAAATTGCCTCTTTACTGCTACTGCTTATTGTCTTATCTGTAGTTGTGATCAGTAACTGGACACATACAAAAGGAAGTCTTATTTGATAAACTGGAATTTATTAAAAAAGGGTAAATCCTCTCAAAGTTATAATCAAGAGATAATTACCAGGAAATTGCTTTGAGTTAAATATTTTGAGTGAGGCCAATGAAAAATTAATTAATATTCAAAGAGATCCTTATCCTTAATTAGAGTATTCAAAAGAATTTTTAGCAAAGGAGGATAGCTCCCCTGGGGAGAGAAGTAGGAACATTAACGGAGCATGAAAGATCTGTTCTTCCCTTTGGGATAAGGAGTATCTACATGATCTCAGTGGAGTTATATCAGCACAAAACTAGGGAAACATAGTTGTGAATCAGCTCTTTAGACTGGTTAAATGACAAATTTGATTATAGCAAAAAAGATGAAGGAGGCCCTTGAAGCAAATTGTACTTTAAGTGAGGTGACTTATAGCAAAGCCAGACACACCTATTGGAAAGTCAGAAAGGCAGCTGAATGGCTGAAATCAGCAGATGAGAGCTTGACTTTTCTGAGAGTCTATCATTCTCTACAAATGTTGAAGGTTTATTCCACTCCAGGATATACTGCTTTCTTTTGTTTTGCACACCCCTTTGTTCAGCTGAGAGCTACAACATGCTTGAACTCCCAATTTCTATGTCAGTGTAGAAGACAGAAATGCAGAAGCTTCTTTTGGAAATTTGGCCAGAGGGGTGCTTATGGAGCTATTACAGATTTCTCTTTCAAGGTGTTTCATATATGTCTTTCACTTGTGTTTAGCCTTTCAGTTTGACCACGCTCTCAGATTCTGAGTCATCCAAAGTACCTGTGCAGCCCATGGACAGAAGAAGAGTTGCCTTTCTAGTTCTGTTACAGGCAGTCCTATTCTTAGGCATCTCTTGTGCTATGCTTTTTCAGCTCACTGGGGAAGGTTCAAGATCTTTGCAGACTTGACGGATGAAGACGACCAAAGAGGCTGAGTAATGGTACAGACTCCACTATATAGCAGACCACTATCCAATGCAAATTGGTGGCTATACCCTATTTAGATCCACCACCTAAATCCATGTTCTGCATTTTGTAATACAGCCTTTGTTTATCACAGGGCCCATAGAAACCACAGACCCGCCTTTCAATATGGAAGCTTACCACTGAGGAATAGACTGGATATCAAATTCTTTTTAAGGAAGGAAAACTTCACAGAAATATTCTCTGTGGTAACCCAGCACGGTATTCCTGCAGAAGACAACAACGCCAGAGAAAAAAATGCCCAAGTATGGTGGTGTTCACTGCTTATTGAAACACTAAGAGTCAATAGCAACAGAAGAGCTCCTGAAAGGCACACCATGGGATGCAGAAGACTGGGTATTAGCACAAAACTACTGCTTCAGCTATGATCCTCATCAATCAGGGACTTAGACTGCAGTCCTGACCCAAGTTAAAGTGGGGGACAAAGAGAAGAGTCACTCTTCTCCACAAGAAACAAAGAAGTTTCCAAGCTTCTTGTATTGTCTGATATTGTATGCTGCATGTGTCTACATAGGTGACATTTAAACTCTGTTTCTCATTAAACTTACACTGTTAAGAACAGTTTTATGCATGTCTTTCGTACAATGCAAAAGACTTGTATTTAACCTGAATCATCACAGTAGCACTAAGAAAATCCTTGATTTCTCTGAAGAGGCTCAACTTTTATTTTAATTTTATTCTTTTAAAAAATCTCATTTTTGTCTTAGCCATTTAATTTTATATAGTAAAGAGACACTAAGTTATCTCTTCATGAAGGCCATAGACCATAAACCAAAATCAGTAACTCCGTCTTATAACTTTTAGAACTTTGGAAGAGCAAGCATAGCTAATTATTTTCTAGCTTTTTTTGCACGAAACATTAAAACCTTGTAGACCTAACATTTATTACATACTCCAAAAAATTAAAAAAGATTTGCCCTTGCTCCCTTACTGAAATTGCTTATCAGTATCTCTGCAAGTATTTTATTCTCACGCCTGTGAGACCTTGCAGACCTAAAATTTTATCACATACTCTGAAAAAATAAAAAAAAATTTGCCCTTGTTCCTTTACTGAAATTGCTTATTGGTATCACTGGAAGTAGTTTATTCTCGCGCCTGTAATGTATCTCATGTTTTTCACAACTGATACCCAATAAGTTTTTTTAGTGCATTAAACACCAGGCATAATTCCTTGCTGTTGCTATGGTGCTGAATACTTCAAATATTCCAACAAAACTACCTTTTCAAAAGCAACCTAAGTTATTTAGGAACTTATGTCCCATTTTCTAAAATGACTAGGTATTTGACTGCAAAGAAAGTCAAATTGACTTGGGCTTCTATAGTACTTAATCACTTTATGAAAGCCATTAGATGATGTGGTTATCGGCAAGTCAGATACCAGGACACAGTGACCCTGACACTAAAATGATCTGAATTAAGACCACTTTTATTCTGGAACTCGTTTGTACACACAAGAATTTAAAGCAGTTTAACTGTAAATTCACACTTTGAATTAGTACAGATTAATCTTGCTGAGGCCCCTGGCTAGATAAAACTGTGTCTCTTTCAAAAATCCTATGCATAACAATTTGTGTGTGCATTGAACCAATCCACACTCTGTTAGCAATGTAACAGAAAAGAAGAGAGTATTCGACTGCCCTAAACTTCTCTCATCTGGGCTTTCACTTACTGAGTGCTATTCTGATTTTAAGAGTTTCACTGAACTGTGCTCTCAGTTACACCTCGATGAGTTTGAGAAAGATCCCTGGTTTCACCACAAAAACGCTGCGGTAGTAAGGACAAGGAACAACTCTCTCCCCAGTGACCATACTTCCACCACTAAGTAAAAGAGGGCCAATAAGCCCTGAGCTTCTGAAGGCCATACAGATTGGGGAGTTTACACTCTCCACAAACTGCCCTGGTCCGTGTCAGCTGGCCAGACAGATCCCAAGCAGAGTTTGCACATAGTGAGGTTTAGCACCCTTCCATCTCTACAGTCTTCCAAGGCTTTATGTGATCTGCAATCCTCCCATGGCCACCTGAAACACTTCTGGGCATGCAATGCACATCCATGCTTTTGTGCAAGGAGAATACCACTCCAGTGGGTGGTAATGCAGCCCTCAAATCATTGCAGGTATGTGGAACTGAAAAGGACTCCATACAAAACAGCAACCGTGTCTTACAGCCGCAAGGACACTGCATGGGCACAGAACAGATCCAGCATCATTGCTGTAACACGTGGAAATGGTTCAGCCCACAACCCTCAGTGCCAAGGCCCATTTTACTTAGCCATATAGAAGCGGCTCATGAGTCTGTTGCAGCTACAGGTTGATTCTATGGAGCTCAGCAGAGATTCTCAGCTTTGCAACAACAGAGTGAAGACAGTAAGAGAGATGCTCTGAGAAATTGCAGCCACATGTAGAGCAGTGATGTGGCCAAAGGGACCTCTCCCAACCTTCTAAATCTGACATACACCACATGCAAGGAAGGGGTGGAGATCCTCAGCGCAAGCCTCTGCCTCCATTTCCAGGTACTGTTACAGCTTTAACTGGAGCATGTTGTGCCTCTGCTGAAGACAGCAGCTGTTACGAGTGGCTGAAAATGAAAGATTTGCAAGTGCCTATTTTAGATCTTAGTTGAACCTTCTGTTAGTGATACCACAGGACAGCTCAGCCTCTAAGACCCCTTAATGCTAGTTCCTGTCTTTCTTTCATAACAAGCACTCAAGTCAGCAGAACAATCATTACAGCTGCAGGGTCTCACAACTCCACTACCAGCAACAGAAAGACATTCTGTAGAATGACCTACAGAAATACGTTGTTAGGCAGTTACATAAAGATTCTGAATTATGACTATTTAGCCTTCACCCAGCTAGTGCATTAGGTTATCCTACAATATCAAATAATAACTACTGGTGCAATTCATTTTTGCATTACAATTGCCAGTTTGCTTATCCCAGTAAATATGACATGCATTAATCGCACAGTTAGCGCAGGAGATGAACTGTCAGTTTACATGCTGACAACAAAATAATTTTATTCCATTAAGGGAACCGAAGCTATGTGAGAGCACGGCAAATTTAATTACGTTTCATTTATCTCCTGTGATAGACATACAATTACTTAAGAGTCAATAGCCTCTATAAAAAGCCCAAACTAAACCATCTATGGAGCTGTCAGAAGTACTTTGAAGAACAAGCAGTAAGTCACATGAGCTATGCGATCACAGTAAAACATTTATTGACTGTATAGGTTTGAAGAAAACAACTTGCAAGTGAGTTGCAACACTTATAAGCGGATACTGCAACTCATGTTTTTTTCCATCCCAGCTTTTTAAGAGAATGGAATTATCAAATTTGCCTTATTTAAACAAAATCTGAATCCAAGAAAAGACTAAATTTCTTGCACCATGTTGATCCTAGAGTAAAATTTACTAAAAAGAGATTAAATGGATGAAAAAAAAGATTGCATTTAATATGTAGGAAGTCTCTGATACTGGCACTTTTTCTATGAACTACAGGTTAACACTCAGAGGAAGCAGTCCCTATATAAGTTTCTCTCTCTCTCCTATTGTAAAAAATTCCAGTTTTTAAGAAAAAACCTAACATGGCACCTGCCTTAATTCACTGGTAGTTGCTAGTTCTTATTTACTTAGTCTAGACTACGTGATCTTAGATTTTCTTCAGCTTCTCTTCAGGATAATGCATAGGTCAGATGATTCAGCTCAAAAACTCAGCTGGAAGTTAAAAATACAGTAATATATAGACCCATTCTTCCCAATTCAACACTTAATTGATACAATAGTTTCAAAGAGGAATATAAAGTTTGGGTCCCCACTTCTCTCCCTGCCCCATCTTACTTAACTCATCACAAACCCAACAGGGATGCCAAGAGTATGAAGTTGCACATAAGTTTTGCTTGTTGTGAATTCACAGGCAGCAGAACAGATGCTGTGCTCCCATTCTTTCACAAGGCTATGCCTGTGTGCCACAGCACTATTTCAGCACGTTTGCTTTTTAATATTGTGAGCTCTATTTCACTTTCCCTGATAAGGCACCTAGACTAGGAAAAGGCTAGGGCATACAGCATGATGTGAAGATGTTTAAAAGCCAGCTTTCCTCAGCCTCCCGCTGTGCTGAACATAAGCCAGCACAAATAATCCCTAAAGTGCTAAAGTGGAATTAAACAAGAATACTAAAATCTCTGGAGAGTGTAGAAAGACAGTGTTACACAATTGGTGTTGTCATCTAATTACATTAGTTTTAAATTTCAGAGTATTTCCTAAATAAAGCGAACAGGTAAGTTGCAGTCATACACAGCGATCAGTTAGATCACACTTCAGGCATGCAGGAAACTATTTTAGCTATACTCTTAAAATTCAGGCCAACTTAATCTGAGTGTATTGCCTACATGAAAAAGCATTTTGCTTCAGACAACCCATATCTTATTTCTATACCTATTTTTACTATAGTAAGGGGAGAAAAACTTTTATTTTTCTTCCGTTGGCAAACTACAGAGTTGGATAACTTACTACAATTCAGTCAATTCAGTTTTAGGGTTTTGGTTTGGTTTGGGTTTTTTGTCTGAGCTATGTTGTTTAAATACAATTACTTCTTAATTTCCTATGTGGTTGCAGTCTCCCAGAACAGTTTCCACTATTCTAACTTTAATTTCGAAACCAAACCCTCTGTATTTCATGACAGGAAGACAGCACACCCTTACACCACAGTGCCATAGAGTAAAATCTGCAAAAGCAACAACCCTACAGTCGAAGTTCATCACAACAAATGGACCACACGTAATGTTTTATTATTGTGTACTTGAGAAAACAGAGTCCTAGACATCCCGGACATTTTATTTCAGCACCTTCCCCCAGCTCCAACTTCCTTCATTTGCCAAATGGCTTAAGACCTGATTAAAAAAAACCCCTCTTATATTCTAGTTCACTGCTGATTTGTGCCAACTCAATTCATTACAGACAAAACTTGATGGCTGCTTGGTGTCACTGTGAAATACTTTGATGATGCTTATGAATTGGCAGTTGTCCACATCTCACCAAAGTGCTATTCAGCAACTTATATTCATCTCAGCAGAGCCCCCTGTAGTATGATCAAAACACTGATCAACACAAACCACTTTCTGCCTGTAGCACAAATTGTCATTGGCACCTACAGAGATATTAAAGGAACTCAAAAGATGTGACTCTTTAGGTGCAGAAACCTTCCCTAAAGCATAAAGCTGACGGCAATGTTGATCTCCATTTAGCTGTATTCCCCATTTTATTCTTCCAGCTAACTCTTACCTCAAGAAAAGAATATATTAAATACTTCATACTTTTGACAGACAAAATATTCCACTTCTGTGTTTATGTGTGCCTGCCCCTAACCTCCACCTGTGTCTGCAGGAAGTAGGTCGATGCTAAGTTGCACTGCAAGGGGTCTGCCTACTACAATGCGACAGAAAATAATCAACATGACGCAATTATATTCAATAACACAACTTGTTCGGGTGGAGCCTGAATACTGATTGCACATTCAGACACATTCTGAAATGGCTTACAATAAAGCAACTTTGGACTTTTACTTGATCAATGAGCTTTTACTCTAGTCTTCCAGGGGCTTATGCTATCTGAACAGGAGCCAGGACCTGCAGAGCAGGGAGAGTGAATGAAACAGCCCACCAGGGAGCCAGGGCAGGGTGACTGCAATGCTGAGGAACACAACACTGCGTTGCCTCCATAGAAAACATGAAGCACAACTCTGGATCATAATGTTGGCTGGAGGTACAATTTAAGGCTGGACCTGGTTAAGGAGGGCTTAGTGGATGAAATCCATCTTCCCCAGGTTTAGATGTTTAAAAGCTAAGATGGGTTAAGCATCCTGAGACGGCACTTCATCTGACCAGTCTCAGGTGCCTATCTAGGAGGAAATGCACCAGGCACTATGGAAGTCCCTCAGGCGTAATTTTTCAACCTCAGCATCATGTGGATGTGGCAGAATTTGCTGGTTCTCCCCCAGAGGACCCAGGCCACAACATTCTCCAAAGGAATACTACCTTAACTAGGTTTACTTGTAAAGCCTACCTCTAAATAAGGGAGAAATCTTTAGCAATCTTAATTCATCTGACAAAAACATGCATCTAGTAAAACAGCATGGATCTTTTGGATTAGACTTGAAACCAAGCTTTTTACTTCATGTGAAAATTAAGAGCTCCTGGTCCTTGGTCCTACATGTCTTGCAGGGATGCAAAATGATCCCTCAAAGAATACACAGCTACACAACTTATGAATTTCAGTCAGCTCTATTCCAGACAAATTCTAGAAAAATATAACTTCAATGAAAGCTATTTTTTGTCTAAGGGATTAATTTAAATATGAAACAATTCTTTTAAAAAATATACTAAGTTAGTACTCATGCTATGTATTTTTAATGTAGAGATTTTTCTAAATTGTTTTTCTCTGCTTTATTAAACTTTAGTTTTTAAATATGTGTTCTTTCAAGAAGTGGGCAGAGTTAATCCATTTGGCTGAATCCTATCTGTAAATATCTATGACCAGAAAGTGGCTTCACCAAGTTCACCATGATTTCTTTGCACCACAGAGACAACTGTATGCTGGCTCTGAACTGGAGAAGTCAGCAGACACAGTGCAGTTAGTTCCTAAGCCATATGTGTCTGGGAGTGAAAAATATTCCAGGGGACAGAAGCATTTGTGCAGCTCTATCCAATCCTCCTTTCTGTGTGACCACTGGAGGAGCCTGTACCAGCTGCTCAAGGTACAGCTGCTAATTCTGAAGCTTTAACTACAGCATCACAGAGGGAGCAAAGGAATAGGAGCTGCAGCCACCTCCTAAACTCATGCTCCATCTCTGCTTCCTTTTAACCCAAGCAGAATTAGGCACAGCAGCACATCTATCTCACATCTTCAACAGGCAAAGAATCCATAACTTACTTAAATATTTGTTGCCAGCTATCATTGGCTCTGACTTTCACGGTCAATCGCCTAGGAGAAAGTTATCTAATAGATTAAAAATTAGCTAATTTTTAAGTCCATATGGGCTTCATTAACACCATCTAAGCACTTTATAAACGGCAAAATCTAAGGGTCCATGGATCCATGTAGCACATTTTAGGTGAATCCACGATTAATAATTCACCAAGACTTAAAGTGGAAACACTCCATAACTTAAGATGCTTGTCATCTTGTAACTCAGGTCAGATGTAACGTAAATTCCCCTACCCCGTACCTAAGAGTATCCTTATAAATGACAGTAGGAATAAAATGAATGACAGGCTCTTAAGCTTAAACATCTGCAGAAGATGGTGCTAGCCAGACTGATTTCTGTTCCCAGAGTGTACCTCTTCTCCAAGGAGAAGGGGCAGTTAAGAAGGGAGTAATACAGAAAAGACTAAAAGAAATATAAATATCCATGAAGTAAATTGATAATTTCATCTCCAATGTGAGCTGTTAAAGGATGAAGGTATGTTTATTTATATTCTGCTTGGAAGTCTGAGAAAAATGAGTTCTACACTGTTTCAAGAATAGTAATTATTTAGTCATTAAAGTTGTCATCATAGTTGTATGTTTATCATCAGGCCTTCCAGACAGCAGTGAAACCATAACCCCACAGCATATATACGATTTCAGAAGTGGATATCTATTTATACATATGTGCAGCTTCTCAGTCCATGTGTCTCATGATCCACCACTACACCTGAGATAACACAGAAGGCAGAGTATCTTGTTGGTATCAGTAAGAGAAGGACTAAACTGGTATCAATCAGATGCATTCAATGGAGCTTCACCTTCACTAAAATGTACTCAGCTACAGACTTCCCCCCCCCCCCCCCTTTTAAAAATAATTCCCTCAAGTATTCCACTGGGTTTGGCCCCACTGCCTAAAAACCTTAACGTATATCCTTTCTCTTAGAATAAAGCAGACAGATGAGGTACAGCAACACAGAGACCTTTCAGAAGAGTGGAGGAGCAGGCAAAACAGACACTATACCTGGTGAAGGGTAGAAGGGCCAAGTGACTTGGAAACACAAAGAGCCTACATTTGAAAAGAGGCACTAACTGAAAGGTTTGGGCTTTTATTTTTGCTTTGCTAGAGTTGTTTTTTTGTTTGTTTCATGTGACCTAATTGTAGCTCGTGTCTTCTCAGTAAAGCAGGAAGCTAATTCCTGGTACAGAATCAAAGAATGGTTTGGGTTAGAATGATTCTTTAAAGATCATCTAGTCCAACCTCCCTGCCATGGGCAGGGGCATCTTTCACTACAACAGACTGCTCAAAGCCCCATCCAACCTGACCTTGAACACTTCCAATGATGGGGCATCCACAACTTCTCTGAGTAACATGGTCTGGTGTCTCATCACCCTCATCGTAAAAAATTTGGGTGAAAATATTCCAGTACTCGAACAATTGAACAACTGTAGATGTTTCTTCATTAAAAAACACACACTTCACAAATACTCAAGGAAGTATGGTTTTGAGGGGTAGGTTTATGTGGACTTCAAAAGAGTAAGGCTGTATTTTGAGAATATATTGTTGCTATGAGTTATAACATATACCAAAACTGACAAAAAGCCAAGTTCTATCTTGCTTTCTGAGTTTTTTTTAAAGCTGTTTTTTAGCTTGTGGACTTTGAACTCAAAACTGTTCAGCAACACTTTGATTTCCTTTACTTCTAAGGAATATGACAGAGGCATTCCACCACGACTACAATGACTGTAAGTTACACAGGTTCATCCACGTTCTGTATATTCATTTTACAAAACAATCCAAAGTTGACAATAAGTGAACCTTGAGATGAGTAAAATGCACAAGAATCAAAATGAGACAGTGATGCAGATTGTTCTGCAGCATACTTAAAAGTGATCTGAAGGCCACAAATCCTCAATTCTCCTTAATTTCCTTTCTCTAAAACTGTGTAACCTTTTCAATAATTTCTATATGGATGGGAATATGTACCCTAAAACCCAAGTCTAGACTACTCTCCAGCTTCATAGAACCAGATTATAACTACAGAGTCTGGAAAAGTTTCTTTAGCATTTGTCTACCCATATAGATGGTTGCATAAGCATTGTATTTTGTGTTGGTAAAGATAAGTAGACTAAGTCTTGCACTTGAAATGAAGCAGCTATACACCAGCTACGAGGTGCCTTTATCTTCTAACATATACTTTTGAGTGGCTGTTGGGGCACAATTTGAAGAGGTGTCTTTGGAGAGGCAAAGCATGTGTGTGTGCAGATGGGTGCAAACTGTGTGATACTCTTACCTGCAGAACAGACTGGCATAGCAAAGTCTTGTTACAAATACTCAAAATTCCAGGCTCTGAAGAAAGCCCCCCACCTCCTCATCAAGAACTAATCCCAGGCTGATGGTATGGGCCTGAATGGTTCACGTTATCTTGGTTGTGAAATACTTTCATACATCAACTTTCCTAACCAACGAGGAGGAGACAGTGAAGTTTGAGTGATCAGACTTTGTGAAAAATATGTTTGTCCTGCAAAACATCCCCTCTGCCTTTGTTTTTCACAAAAGACTTGTCTTTTCAAAGGCCATGACTGTTAGAAAATTAATGTGAGAGTCAGAGGATCAATGGTGCTATGTAGTTTTTTTTGTTTGTTTGTTTCCTGGTAACTTCAGGCTTACTAGCTTTCTGTTTCTGTTTCTTTAATGAGTGGCTGAAAAATGGTAAGTATGCACTGAGGTTTCCAATCCAAACAAGGCATGACATTTGTGGTTTCAAAGTATTAAGTCCTTCCACAGATGATTTTTTAAAATAAAAAGGAATTTTACAAAGTGGCTATTTCCTCTCCAAATTTTTCATTGTGTTTTTTTCTGGAGAATAGTGCATTGAGACCTGCAGCATTTCTTTGGTGTCTGTTCTCTTTGATACTAATGACACTTCTCAGTTTTGAAAAAAATGTTTGAAAAGACACTGGTTGTAGTTGGAAATGCTGACCTAACTTCAGCAAAGTTTACCCAGAGAGATCTCTGGTGTATTAAAGACAACACCTTAGACTTCTTCATGGTGTCTGGGGGAAGTTCAGTTTGCAGCTTATCCCTGCTTACTGGCTGAAAGGTTTCCTATGATGACGCTAAACAGTAACAAAACCACTGAGGGAAGTAGGAGTAAAGAAAACATAAGGTATCAACTGTCTACGTAAGATCTTCTATAACTAGCATTTTAATTCTTCTTGAAAAGATGATTGCATGTTTGAGCTTACAACTCACAAAACAGTAGATTCTAAATAATCTATGTACAAATCATACCATAAAACAAAACTCACAGACAGTGCTCACAAATTTAAACAAGCATACACACTGGGATCAAAATGCACAATAGAAAAAGTTAGTTATTCAAGTAAATTATTAGGAAAATCTAGAATAAAGAGAATAGCTCCTCCGCCAATGCCTAAAAATGACAAAAAAGTCACTGTGTGCTAAGAGTAGGCTTCTAAAATGAGTAACACATTTCAGAAAACTGTATTCTTGAGAATAGCTAACAAAATTAATGATTGTGAATTAATGGATGCAACCAAAAAAAACCAAACCCCAAACCACTCACCCTATAGAATCTGATTGAGTGTTAAGTTATCATATACCCCAATCCACAGAGCCAATGTTTACAGTTGCTGAAGTATTAACAATCAATCTTCTAATGTCATCCATACTTTGGACAGGTTGAACACAACGGATATATTTTAGAAAATAAAGTTCATCCCTTAAGCAAGATAGTTCTTTTTTTTTTTTCCTTTCATTTTTACTGGGCTTTTTTTTTTTCTTATATATGTGATTAAAGGGGGAAAAAATTACATAGTACAAGTAGTATGTTTTTGGTTTGGTTTTGTTTGTTCATTTTAAATATAAATTGCATAAGGATTATATCCCTTTTCTAAGAACATACTTGACAGATATGTTTCAAGAGTGCTCACTTGTCCCTCAGGACAGTATTTATACCATCTAATTTCAAACATCCAGCTCACATCATCTGAATCACCCCTTGGAGCTCTCACTACATAAACAGCAGGAAGTTGGTAATTCACATGCTCCAAACTAGAACGTGCTTAGGTGCACAAGGGAGATGGTGAAATTACTCTCTTAAGTGTCAGGCTATTTTTAGTTTTGGCTCTCATCCATTCCCCCAGCCATTAAAATTAGCTCTATTAGTTGCAGAGTTTCTTCATTTTGAAGAGCTAAGCAACACATGCACCATGACCATTCTTCCAATAGTAGATACAAGTGCTCTCCACCTCTCCTTCCATTACTAGAGATATCTTAAGACAATGTTACAGATGAGCTGTATTATGCTGTGTTTGACATGTTACTGGTTTAAAACCACGTAATGGTTTACTACATATTACAAAGATACCTTAAAGAATTTTTAGAAATTGTCACAATCAGGGAAGTCGGAGACATGAAAAAAAATTAAAAGAACACAAGGTAAGATTTTTCCTTTCAAATTAATAATTTCCTAGCAATAACTTTTATTTTGAAGGATACCCTACTTGTTCTAGATCCCAGAAGCTTAGGCAGAAGTGCAGGAGTGTGGGAAGCAGCAGGAACTGGGTCAGGGAGGGAGGGGAGAGCAATCCCTCCTTGTGTGCTTCTTCCAGAGACCACCAGGCTCATGCCGGTGGAGCACAAAAGGCTGAAGAACAGTACAGCTACGACCTTCACAACATCAAACAAATGTTGGTTGAGGTGAAGTCAAGACCTATGTCTAAGTTGCTATGTTAACCAGTTCTTTGCTCACACTGACAGCAGGAACATATCACCTTTGAGTTTCTTCTCTGAGTGTGCCTCAATAATCTTTTCTCAACAGGGTAATTAAATTTCCCAGAGTTCCTCCGGTGTGCCCTAAAATGTCACAGTTCGTTATAGTACTGTGCAACGTGAAGACAGTTACTGCCTTTTATGCTATAGAGAAACCTTTTTAAAAAGCCTGGCTTTATCAGTCTCCATTCTAGAAGGTTTTCAAAACCCAACTGTATACAGCTTAGAGCAGCCTGGTCTGATCTCATAGCTGACCTTCTTTGAGCAGGAGCTTGGATTAGAGAGCTCCTGAGCTTCCTCGCAACAAGAAATTATCCTACGATCAGGTTAAATAACATTCAAACCCAAGAATTTAAAAAAAAAAGTAATACACACTCCCAGGGCTACCTGGTAAGGAAGCTATGCGTAACCCTATAAAGAACATCCAATAGTAGAATTTGAGTATAAATTCAAATTACAAAACACCACAAAAATTATTCACTCAAAACTTTTCCTTAAAGCCAACTTAACAGTTCAACATGATCCACAAAGTACCTTTACTGTAACATAACTAAAATATTTAAGATTGTAGAAGTAAGTAATTTTAATACGCAAAGTGAATAATCTACTGAACAGATTTCTGCATACAACTTTTAATGAAAACTCAGTGAAGGAACATGAGCTAGCAGCAAGATTTTTGTTTTTTCTTTGTTGTACAGCATTGGATTTACATGCAGCATTATTAAATCGTAAGCTATCTAGACAATAACATATCTAAGATATAAACATCATTTGAAATAAGTCCATTTTCACTAAGGCAATGAGTCAAAATTCCCTATTAAGAACTTGTTTGAATACAAAAATAGGAATTTTAACAAACAAGCAACAAACACACACATATATATTGTCTGATCAAAACATTATGTAATAGAAATTCCAATTTTACGTATTACAAGAAAAAATGAGGGAACAGGTTCAAGTCACATTTGACAGAAAATTGAAGACTTTCAAGATTTGTCCCAGAAGACTCCTCTTACATTTTGTTTCTGAAAGTGTGTTTTATCAGTTTCATAAGGTGCCAAAAATGGAATAAAGCTTGTTATAAACAAATGTATTCTCTTCAAGGGTGGAAGAGAAAGTTCACCAAACAATTGCCGAAAAGCCCCAAGCAGCAGTTGCAGAATTTGCCAGATATAGTATTCACTTTTAATATTTGAATTATATTCTAAGGCTGAATGAGCTTAGTATAGTATTTCTTTGGGCTCATTCAGATGACCAGGAATTGTATACTATGCACCAGCAGGATTAAAACTTTTATTTAAAAGCCAGTCACATCAGAAGTAGTTAAAATTTTTTAGCAACTTTTTTCTCTCCAAACCCCATTTTATGATCCACAGTTGTCAGTTCGAAAAAAAAGAAAATCACAACTTAAAGAATGTGGAAAATATTTTTTTAACAAGGAAGATGTCTGAGGAAACTAAGATTTACTTAAGAACGAAAATACGTACTTTTTTTAGTCTTAATTATCTTAAATACTAGATTTGATTAACTAGCTTCTGTTAGAAAAAAGCCTTCCTGGACTAGCCATCGTTCAGAAAACGACTGATCAGTGTCTCAGCTAAGATTTTTAAAAATTCTAATGCCAGGTTTAGGCTATATTTTACTTTCGTTTGTTCTGGCAACACTCACTCATGAGAGCAGTGCTCAGGCTATAGTGTATTATAGGATGTGGGAGTTCCCAAGTAATATTACTTCATAATTCAACATTAACCTTCATAGATAGTTTAAAAAAAGGCAAGATGTTAAATTACAAGAGTTTATCTTCTGTGCAAGGCTCGTAACTCTTTCATATCCTTATCTCTCAAGTGTTTGACTAGAGTTACACTGCTTGTGAACAGCATTAGGACTTTCCAGATGAGGATAAATTGAAACAACTAGACTTCTGCTTTATTATGCTCATGGGATATGAATGGGATTTTAGACATATACTGGAGAATGTTCATTTCAATATTTACTGAAATAATAAGAAATTTGAGTTCTAATAACAAAACTCTGGTGACTTAAGTAATGCTGGTTTTTGGCTTTTGGGTATAAATGGTCAGAAAATAACTATAAATGCCAATGTAGTCTACACTTACACTGCTGAAGTGACAGGCCCCAACTACTTACACTAAGACATAGAAAGCGCAGAGAAGAACACTTGCAGAAAGGGACATATATGGCCAGCGAGGACGTGTTGTAACAAAATCAAATTGAACATTTTTCAGGTGTGCAGATTAAAAATGACAAGTAGTAAGATGTAGACTAAAGCATGACCTCCACACCTGGTGATTTCTGACCTTGTTAACTCCTGTCAGACCCTTTCAGTTCATACAAAGACATGAAAACCCCTTACCTATATCACTGTTTTGACAGCAGCCCCCTTCAAACCTTTACCCCTGTCCTTTGCCGCAGAGACACCTGCACGCATCTGAGCTTGCCAACCCTCTCAGCAGCAACGCAGCTCCCACCTCACCAGCCACCCTCACTGTGCAGAGCCACGGCACCTCATCCTGCCCAGCCTGCCCCATGGCTGCCCGGGTGCCTGCTGTGCAGCCCCACACATGCCTTTCCTGTGCTCCAGCCTCCACTGAGGACGACTCCTTCTGGTTCTTCACATGATAAGTATGTACTGTCAATGCCAGAGCAGAATATAGCTTTCCTATTTATGGAAGAAATGAACTTTCTATGGTAGTGTTATTTCAGGGAAGCACAGCCAGCCTCAGTGACTCTCATGTCCCCTACAGCTGAACTCATTGGAGGGAAGACTACAGTGCCTTTTCTTTTGAAAAGCACCTAACGATTGATCAACAGCTCCTGGAGCAAAGGCAAATATGTAAAAGGCATTGCCACGCACAAAACAACTGTCAAATGCTCTTCCAGCATTACTGTCCTCACCCAGAAGCACTGGCTAAACTTGCTGAAACGCAGGGTGCAGGAGGAAGAGGCTCAGTGATCGGCAGGAGTTACGAGGGTACACAAGGAAAGGGCTCAGTTCAGCAACCCTTCTCTATCACAGATGGAGTGCCACCAACACACAGCATCATCAGAAGGGCAGGGAACAAGAAGGAGCACAACCCTTTTCTGTACCCCTGACACATGAAAAGCCCAAACAGTCTCCAATGATTGGGGTGTAAGGTTTTACATTTAATTTCTTTTTTTTCTTGTATATCAGGGCAAGTAGTCTGCCTGCAGACAGCACCCTTTCAGCCAGCACAAGCAGCTAGGTATGTCTACCTAGTTGCCAATTTAGTACTATGAAATGCCTCCACAAAAACATGCCCATTTAATGAGGACTAACACAATCCTGGAGGCTTCACTTTCCATCCCTTTTATGCATGTGTTTCATGCATCTTCATTTATTTATAATAAATAATCTTTATTTATTTATAATAAAAACCTTATCTAGTCCAAAATTCAATTTATTTCAAAGGGTTTTAAAAATTTGCATTTTCTTCAGTAATAGCTCACTAACAAACCTGAAGCTACCATTAGCAAGACAAAACTCCGGTCTTTTGAGAATCATCATGACAAGTGACCCTCAAAATGCAGAGTTTTTGTTGGAAGACCAATTCTAGCTACTGGTATTTAACAGGATAAAAAACTAACACCAGGCACTCACGCTGTATACATGAAGTAGATATAAAAATGCAAAGCACATAAAAGTTTTGTAACCTCTATTCTATACCATCAAAAAGTACAACTGGGTAGTTTCAAAATATATCTTCAGTCAAGCTCAGTGCAGAGCAAAGCATAGTTACTATATTGGCATATCAGAAAACATATTTATATATGCAGAATGACAGGGGAGATCTTGCAGATATCATTTTTTTAAAAAAACAAACACCACTACTCATGTGTGGACTTTATCACAACTCCTTTTCACAGAAATATTCATAGAGAATTCCAACACACAAACGTTTTAAATGAACTCTTTACAGAACACTGATAGACGTGCAACATTTGTAATACTCCTTCAACATGCACATAGCACTCTTACAAAGCACCATTTCTTCTAAAACATATAATAGATGAACTGGTGACAGTTGAAGTATAAAAATAAACACAATCACTCTGTTAAAAAATTAGTGCAAAAGTATAATTTTTTTCTCATTTGAAAATGTATATTATTTTTCCAGATACGTTTAATAGTATTATTCTCTTACAAAAACTGAGAAGTCCTGCACAATTCCAATTTCATCTCCGCTCATTCTGAATTGCATGACGTATCTGACATCCTAGTATTCCCCAAACTTTGATCAAGATCTCTTAAACTCTATTTAAACTGAATTACACAATGTTTAAAAAAATAAATCTAATATTTCTAGCTCTGTTCTAAGTTTATTAAATGTTTCAGCTGCTCCCCATGGTCTCAATACATTATGTGTTTTACTGAGAGTGACCCATTTACAGTCATTTCTAATAGGCAAGATATATCCATCTTAACTCATTATTTGTATAATTAAATAAAAAGTCCTAACTTTCTTAAAGAACAACAGAGCACAGCATTCCTAGTGCAATGAATTATAATTCAGTCTGAAGCAGAACTACACTCTTCTCATATTTCAAAAAAAAGTTGAAAAATGTTTTCAACTGTCAGAGAACTGTTCAATTAAAGGCTGCTTTAAACTTCATAATCCAGAAGTGTTGTAAGAGTCCCTTTTCTTCCAACAACTCATCAATGAAAGGCTGACATCCAGTCCTATCAGTCATTTAAAGAATGTGTGCGAAAATAATTTAATTGGAATATCCTATGAAGCAGTTAATTTTACTGAGATCTCAGACACTGAAATAACGCTTCCTGTTAAAGGGACACCCGCACTAACCAGTGTTCAAGGGCTTGTGTTAAGCTGATTAAACTATAAAGCAACGCTCCCCCAAATCTTATTCCAAGAGATTTTCTCATCCATGTTTTTTTCTTAAAACAAAGATTATACGGCAAATCTGAAAGCTTGTCCAGGTTTTTTTTTTGGGGGGCGGGGGAGGTTGGGTTTAGGGTTTTTTCCCCATGCAATATGGGAGAAGGTCCCTTTAACAAGGAAGGAGACAGGTATCACTTAATCAGGATGTGGGAATGGAATCTGTACCTATGGGTAAATGGCAATGCGTTCTGGGTTGGTTCAGCCCTTGATTCTGAGTTCTGCGTCACTTCTGGCGTCGCTCTCTCATCATCTGTCCCGTTAATACTTTCCGGCGTTAAAGGAGACTGAATATCCCCTCCAGCTGATTCCTTAAGTAAAACAAACAACACATTAAAATTACAAACTGACCTGCTCAGGAAGGTTATGTGTGTATAAGCACTAACATTAATTCTTACATGATACACAAATTTCAGGTAGTATTAATGTGAGGCTCAGATTTCCAGCATCCCTCATGGTCATATTTCAACATGTGAATTTGATTTAGAAGTATATTACCATAAGATTCACATTATCTTGTACGAAACACAACTGACCTATGAATTTTTTGCAAGCATCCAGCCTCCTGCTTATTACAGACCTCTCTCTCTTACCTGGTATTACATTCACCCCTCATCCCGCTACACAAGGGGTGACTACTGACACCCAGGATTCTTGTCTCTTACTTCTAACACGGTGAAACAAACAATTCTGATACTTGTTTCAAAATCTAGCTTTCATATTGTTTATTAACCAAAGTGAACAGTGGAAGGGCCATTGGTGGTGCATTCAGTTTCGTGTATGAGCCATCTGTAACACTTGTTCAGCAGAGTCCTTGCAAAACTTTCGCAGGCATGTTAGCCTGGTCTAGCTCTTGCTGGCTATGGTATCATCTGGGGAGGAGAACACTCCAGCTACAGCCAGGCAGCTTCCGCTACTGCTATGTAACTGGACACCTGAAAAACTTAATGGCGGCCTCCCAGCAGAAGGAACTGATGTGGTTTTAATCACCATTCATCATGCCAACATGTACATTTATGTTTTGGCCAACAAACACCATTTGCTAATTTCTAGTCACTGAAAAGTACTTCTTTTTTATACAAAGTAAACCCTTGTACTCCACATCCTAAGTTAGAACATTATAAGCTTTTCAGTCCCTGTATGTGGTTTAATTTTAGTATTTTCTTTCTTATTATGTTCTTTTTCAAGTAATGATTTTTGCAGGAGATAAGCAAGTCATATAAGCTAAGTAGCTCATCTCATTTTTAAAATGTCTTAGTAGGCTTTTAGTAATCTAGTGGTAACATTTAACTCTAAGATAGAAGAATTTCATGAATAGAGTTCAATGGATGTTGTGGAGGGGTGTCTATACAGCAGAGGACTGGCTGAATTACAGTATTTCCAAAAGCTAAGCATCTCCTATGGCCACACAGCCTTCTACCATCTGCATGGAGAACAGATAAAACTGCTATTTGATGTTATTAAACTGAAGCACAAGCACAGTCTCTGGAAGGCCAGCAGCTCCTCTTCCCAGCTCTTTGACGCTCTGCATAGGAGGCTGAAGAACAGCAATCTTAGAAGGAATTGCAAGGTATCTGAAGATGGTCATGATCTTACAAGATCAGGGTTTAATCTTGAGCCTCCGTTTGTAGCCTTCAACTAGGTTACAAGGATAAGGCTTTTTGAAAGCCAACACTGAATCTGATCCTCCATCTACAGGAAATGTTGTCCTTGACTTTGAGACTTAACTAGATGGAAAAACTCAGTTCTTTTACAGAAAGTAAGACCTGGCTGTCATCATCACCTTCCACACCTTTCTGGTGTCCCTTAACCAAAAGTATTGTTGTTCAACATCTTCATTGCACTTCAAATTACATTAAGCATTTGCAGCACAACAAGTGACAAAATTTTGCTTTTATTCTGCCATATTTCTCACATAGTGAGAATGTTGAGTTCTATTACATTTAGCATTCATCAAGTTATACAATGCACACGCACCAGTGTCTCCATTCTGCACCTTCTTATTAAATTCCTACTGGCTAAAAAGCAGAAATAATTAGCTTACACTGATTTAATTCCACAGATATAAACTGTTATTTATAATATAAATGTAATTTTTTATTATATGAATACAAATTGTTACCTATTTTCAGGAGGAATCTTGTTATTTTATACTCAAAACTATTATTTTAAGTGTTAATACTTTAAAAGTCAAAATTAAATCTTGATTTTTACAGAACAATTTTACTGAACTGAAACTGAATTGAAACTAAGTGTGAAAGGAGAGCAAAGTTGGCAAGATAATCAGCCAAATGAATTATTTTAGACAAATTATATTGTTTTGTCTATTATTATTCTCTGATTTGATAAACAGTTTCCACTGACATTAAATGAAAGCCTTTATGGAACCAAGAGTTCCTCTTTTATTTCCTCCTCTTCCCAAACTACACTAGATATTCTAAAAAATACATACCACATCCTACAAAATCTGGATGGCTTGCATCTTTAAGATAAAATTCCTACAACACTATTATTAGATACATAAAGCCAGGGCCTACTTATTAAAATGTTTTAAGTGTGAATGCATAAAAATTATTTCAGTAGAAGAAAAACAAATGTGCAAGTCCATCTAGGCTTATTTTTCAGTAAAGCACTTTCATAGACTTCTAATGTGAATGAAATTCAAATGACAAAAATTAATGCAGCCAAACATCACAGTCTATGTAATACCTAAAAGTTCACTGCCTGCAAATTCATCAGGGGCTGATTTTGTATGTACAAGAGAAGAATCAGATTCTAGAATGTATTTCTTCCACCAATAATGCAGGTTAATCAGTGCTCTCACACATTCACAACTACCCATGCCTGATGAATGATTTCTTTGCAGCCAACTATAATGAAGCTGGCTATGAATAAAGCACCAAAGGCAACAGAAAAAGGCACTTACATGGAACAGAATTTTTACAAATGTTTACAAATAATATGTTCCCATTTTATATTAATTAGAGAGACTAAAATAGTTTTAGAAAGATTTTTGTGAGATGTTCACATGTAATGAAGTTTTTATTCCATATCATTATAGCTTCACACATCCACTCCAGACTTTACAGAATTGGGGAAGAAATTGCGGTCATTTTAAAAAGAGATTTTCACCCTTCCCTTCTAGCTTAACTTAGTTCTAAAATTCAACTGTATACACACCATGTGGAAAAAAACAGTGCTTAAACTGAAAATGACAAGTCTTCCTCTAAATCAATGATGTATTTTAAGGCCTAATACTTCTCACTCACAACAGCTACAAATAGATATTTCATGCATTTGAGAAGAAAGGATTAACAGCTCTCCTGTGGTATAAAACCACTATTGTATCATATATAGGTTTCTGGAGGATATTGAACTTTAAGTTACTCACCAGTCCTGGACTTAGACACAGGCTGAGGATTAGTATTTTTCTACATGACAAGTAAATGTGGGAGTCTGACTCAGGTATATTTTGCTATTTAAGAGTTTGTCAGAGACCTGCACTGTCTAAAAGAGCTCTGGCACTACTAACGAGTATGCAGGACTCCAGATGTCAAGTAGTATAAAAATGACAGTGCCTACGGTATATAAACTAAACATAATGGAGAGGAATTAATCAAAAGATGCCTTAAATTTCAAAATCTTATAAACAAAACGCATGGACTCACAAAAGAGTCTTTAAAGTAAAACAAGCAGACTTCACAGCACAGATCAAGCCACCTTTTAATGGTGACCAAATACGGAACAGAAGAAAAGAAGTAGCTGGTTCTAAAATCACGACAAACCAAACCAATTCCAGCTTGTTTTCTTATTAAGTATTATACTGTTTTCTCATTAAGTATTCCATATACTTCCCTGGCATCGCTGTTCTTCATAGTGCTTCTCTGTTCAGTACTGACTGCCAATGGCATAAGTCTGCCAGCTACTGATTCAGATACCGTAACACATGTGAAACGTTTGTTTCAGTATAGAAATTCACATAACCTCTCAGAAAGTTACTTTTGTAAGTAAATTTTGTACTTCTACAAAGAAAAGGCCAACAGATGATAAACCATGACCATTTTGCCAAAACCAACCCATTCCTTGCACTAAAAAATGTTGTGATTCTAAAACTTCTCAGGCAATAGATATTCCTAAAAGTCTGCATAGGAGGGGCTCAGAATCACAGACAAGACTACTTTGAGTAAATTACTCACCACACAATTTCAGAAATTATCAGAGGCCTTAATCTGAAATAACCAGAGTAAAAAAAAAAAAAAAATCTGACGACAGATTCTTGCTTAAAGAAGAAGAACTGAGGTTCAGACTCCAGTTGTTTGTAAGACTGATGGGGTAAGACTGCAAACCGCACAAACTGCTCTATTAGGTTCTGTACTTGAACCTAATTAAGGTTAGTTTAAAAAAGAAAAAAAAAAAAGAGAGAGGGGGGATGACACAGTTTTCAGGCTATTGCTTCATACGGCTGAGCGAACTCCAGATCGAAGTGCTGCTCTTTCAGTGCATAGGCAAGCTTGGGTGGCTTGTCCCTCTAAGATCCATGAGTTTATGACATAAGCAAAATAATTCCCTGTATTAAAAGATGAGTCTGGGAAATAGGAGGTGGCACAGCAGGGGAGCCAGTATTTTAGTTTTATATAAACAAGATAAGAGCATTGCAAAGCTTTATTACCTAAGGCTGAGTTAAAGAGACACCAGATGGGGTACCTGTGTGCATAGGTGGTCTTAGAAGTATCAAAATAGACAATTTCTTTCTAGACTGAAGCCTCCAGATATAACAGATATAGATAAAGTGTGTCTTATTATATGAATCCATCTTAATACAGATGGGTCGAAAGTACAGGTTCTCTGACACAAACAATGCTTTCCTCTTCATTTCAGGAAAGCACTGTGCACTCGGTGGGACTTACACATAACAAATCCCCATCTCTCTTGTAATTTGTTGGTTCAGGCCACTGTCGTTCTCTGGACAAGTTAAGTTCTTTTCACAGTCAAGGTAAATGGGGATTTTATGTATTATCTGATATTCTGGGAAATTAAAGCAAAGCCTGCTGGTAAATAGGAGGAGAACAGGCAGTATTAAAGAAACAGTGAAAATGCAGCGTTTAAAATTAGCAGCAGCATAGCTTAGGGGAAGAGGAACTCCTGCTATTAAGTAATTGCAAACTGGGCTATGTATTGTTTTCCTTCTACTACATGCTTTACACACACACACACACAAAAGCCAAAGAATATATGCCATCAGATGAAACAGTATATCTAAAAAATACTCAACATGGAACTACTACTTCCTGGCCATTGAGGCACTCTTCTGGTGGAAATATCTAGCCAAATAGTACAAACACTTCGCTAAAGCTTATAACACCTTAGAGAAGTAACCTAACTTCAGTGGATTTTAGATAAGATTGTTCTCAAGTTCTAACATGGCTAACTCTGGTAAGTACTTGAACTCCAAATACATATTCTATTTCTGAGATATTTCTGTTCTTATCTTTTGTTTTCTATTTCTCCTTAGTTTCACAACAAGTTTTTCCAAGACATTCAGAATTGAAACTCACACATACCAGCAGTATTTGCAGGGTTACATCAAACAATAGTGAACAGCAAATACCTTGTGCAGGGTTTTGTTACGCTAGTTGTGGAGATATTTTAATAAAGATTCAATCTGTAGGGACATACTGAATGCAGAAAAAAGCACATCCTTTTTCTCGTTTAGAATGGTGTGGCAGAGAGGGTGGCCAATGTACCATATCTGGTACTTTAATTAACTGGTAAATAATAAGGGCATTTTTAAAGCAGTACCAAGAGAAATATAGCATTTTATTTAAGTTTGACATGTATATTTTCCAGTTTTGATATGCAGTACCTTCCTACTTATTATTAATTTAATGCAGAAGGATATCTGCAAGCCCAAGACAGCAGAGGGATTGACACTTGTAGCTAACCTGGTTACTGTTATAGAGCCCGCTACTCACACGCTGCCTCCCAATGCCCTCCCTTGTCAAAGCTTCCTAAAAAAGCCAGGTTCTTGTGAAGTCTTGACTGGCCACTGAAAAGATCTCCTTCCTCTTTTACTCTGCCTCTCTGCAAAGGACCACTATGCAAAAGGGAAAGAAGAGCTGTAAAATGATTGAGAAAGGCAACACTTGAATTATTGGCCTTGCAGCCACTTTTTGGCAGATGATCAAAATGACAGCAAGTGCTCCTTCAAATGCCTCTAGGGTCCCACTTTTCCTTGCCACTACCAAGCACTCATCTTCCCCCAAGTCATAAATCTCTTTGGATGAGCCCCAGCACCATGGAAGTGCTGCAGTTCACCATGAAGCCATTGCTTCTCCTCTGCTCCAAACTCTGAGGTTCCTGATTCAACTCCCTTCTCTCTAGGGAACTAATGAGAAGCATTAAATATGTGAAGACTATTATGCTGATGTGTCAGCACTTGCACTAACTGTATCTTTCAGAATAATATGCTAACTTATTAACACAGCGAAAAGCCAAGAGATGAAAAGTAAGGCCTGAATATGAAATTATTCTTAAGTGTGCAGTAATTAAATTGAAGCTCTCAATGTGCATTATAGAATTGCTCAAGGTAACATTTCTGTAACTGCCTACAGTATAAAATGTTAGGTTCCAAGTATAAAAGGAAATCTGTACAGGAAAATGAACAATATTAATAGCTCATATAGTTTAAGAGAAAGCTTTAACCCTGGGCAGCTGCTACAAGAAAGCATCTTGTCTCTGAGTGAGTAGTTCAAATTTATGTCCAAACCAAATAATAAGTCACTCCATTTGACAATGTCAGATTTAACTTCTGAGTCCAGACTGTTAATCAACATGTCAAAAGAGAAGCAGAGTAATTGTTTTGCCTATAATATCGAGTAACTAGAGGCCTCATTGAAGCACTACACAGTTTCTAAAGCCAAGCATATATTAGGTTATAATACTGAAATGCGTTATTTCCATTATCTCTGTGTTTATTTATGGAATTTATCAGAAATTTAGAGACAGCCAAGAAAACTAATAAAAAAAGACTGCCTTATTTTTCTCCTGTTACAGTAGAGCAAGCAGTTTCCCGTTAACAGCAAAAGCCAACATAGCACTTGGGCAAAATGCCTACTGGGAAAACAACATGAGGTTGGTTCATTGTGTATATTCTTCTGGTTTCCACTGACTTCTCTTGGAAGGACACCAGACGTAGCTTTCTGGTGGCAATAAAACTATTCGTACAGCATGTTGCAAACTGCCTGCTATCCTTATTTCATCAAAGATCAGGAGCATATTACAGCGCAAAGCACCCAAGAGATGCACTGATTCAATGAATGAAGACTCCCCAGAAAAAAGACTTAGCTGCATTAATCCTACTCAACTCAGGAACCGCACTGTATTTTTAAAGCTGCTTCATCCTCCAAGAGAAGGAAGTACCTTTGTCTTTACTATTGCTTAAAAAAAAAGCAAATAGCTAAACAGAGCCAGAAACAATCGGGGCGGGGGGGGGCGGGGAGTGGAGGGGCATAAAAGCCTCATCCAATTTCTTTTTTCAAAGCAAATTGAAAGTATTCGTTTTCAAGTAAAATAATGTTAGGCATGACTAATGTAAATGTGACTATATTAATTTATCCTCCTGTTAGGCCTATATTAACCCAGTTCATGTTCGGAGATACCTTTTATAAACTCTTCATTTACATCATGGATAACTGTAATAAAACTCCAGAACCAGCATGTGAATCTGTCATTTTCCTTCAACACATTTCACAAGTGAATACTACACAGTAGGAAACAAGTAAAAATAGTTTGCTGTTTTGACTTTGATTTTTGTTGTAATGATTCTTCTATAAAAATACTTTACAGTGCACTGCCTGAAGTTTCATAGATACAATAAGAAAAAACACAAAAGGTGTTTACTGTAGATTTACTTACATAACTGCTTACCATATTTACTCATTTTCTGGGGAAAGCTCAAAGAAAGGAATGGGAATAAACAAAAGGCCAATTTTATTTTAAAGCAAGTCCCTTTGATGTTTCTGTAGTGTATGTTAAATGTATTCTTAGACTTCTTGACAATTCTAGCTGACGGTTGAGAGGATTCAGGGTAACTGGGATGTATCCCATTCATTTTAATACAACATGTGTGTGTAAAATACAATATAGTAAGTAGCACAAATATGAAGTACTAGGCTTGAATCAGGCACTGAGACTCACTTGAGAGGGTGTACTTGTTAGCTCCATCTTTTCTTGGGATTTTTCCTTTGCTAGTCGCGCAGCTTCTTTGAATTCCTGAAATTTTTCAGCAAACTGAAGGTACATATGTTTAAAAAAAAAAAAAAGGAAGAAGAGAAAGAGTAGGCGTGAAGTAGTACATTACATGCAGAACAGAATGCTGTACTTAACATTTTACAAAGTCAAATTCTGTCAGTAGATTTTTTAAATTTTTCTCCTTATTAGATACTCATTTAAGTGAGTTACACAGTGATACACCTTTCAGTACCTTTCAGACATAAAGTACACTGTTTATATGTCAGGAAAATTATGATACAGTGAAATTTGATCTGTTGCTGATAGTGTTAAAAAACCTCACCTCAGAGATGGCTCATAATAGTGACAAGCTGCGTTACACAGCTGCTTTCAGTGTCAGGTTTTACTCTCCTCCTGACAACAAATGATCTGGTTCTGA
Organism: Theristicus caerulescens; assembly: GCA_020745775.1. Lineage (NCBI taxonomy): Eukaryota > Metazoa > Chordata > Aves > Pelecaniformes > Threskiornithidae > Theristicus > Theristicus caerulescens. The sequence goes on along the minus strand of CM036583.1, from coordinate 26,166,232 downwards.
AGCCTATTGTGGTCACTATTAGCCTAGAGCTTCAATGGGCTTCATTCTATCATGACTGAAACAATACTGATTTCTTCCCAAATTTTAACAGCATTTATAATTTCAACACCTAATTACAAAAGCAGCAGTGGGAATATTGAGTCAAGTTCATTTCTTGATTGTTCATTGACATCAATCAAGTTAAAGAACAAATTCATTGAACTAAGCACTTGCATATACTGAACACTAAATTCAAGAATTGCACATTGAACTGCCATATGAAGCTTAATTTCTATGCTACATGTACCTCTTCCAGAAAATAGCTAAAGCAGCAATTTAGAAATAAATGCACCCTTGAACTTGAGAGATTAAATCAATTTATTAAGAATAAGGCCTATTTTCTCTGGCTAGAGAAAAATTTGGCTTCACAGATCTCAGCTTGACACTACACTAATTGCTATAGTAGCCAAGCATTTGTTTTTCTTTCCTACTGCTTTAAACAGAACATTATATTATTATCATCAGCTTAAGACTGAAATGATTCTACAAAAACATTGGAAGCTTCACTAACAGCTCCTACATCTCTCCAGCAGCAGCATACAAAGAAATTGTTTTGCACCGCATGTATTTAGAAGTGATGAAGGCTACCCTTTGTGTGACACAATCTCCTCAACTATTTTCAATCAGAACTTCACTTGCTATGCAAGACCTAAAAAAGCCTTGTTGTCTTTAAACTTCTTCTCCTGGTAGACTACTGGTATTTGAGGAAATATAATTTCTCTCCACTTGTATCCTATATTTCACCTGTCAGGTTATTTAAAAGCATACATTTCTTGAATATAGGAGGAGACAAAAGATACCACCCTAAAGTCTAATCCAGCATCAAAAAACATCTCAGAACAGATGATAAACTGGCAACAGATCACCAGAACTAGATACTTATTTAAGACTTGTACATAGACCTCAAAATCTGATGGGTAACCTATTATTTAAATCGGCTTTAAGATCATAGGATTGGTAAATGGAAAACATGATGCTGAGGCTTAGAATAAATGGCTGAAGACACACAAGGCAGTAAATATGATCTTCTGTATCACAGTGGTGGAGAATGTAAAAAAAAAATATAATAGACAGATAAATAGGTAACATTCTAAGAAAGAGCCAACAAGGCTAACGTAGTAGAAATTTTCATAAATTTACTAGAATTCTTTGAGACAGTTAGGTTATGGATAATAGCAATCTCTTGATAAAATTCCTGAATAACAGAGATCTCACGGTATGAAAGAAAAGGTTCTCTTGAGGATCAATATTTTAAGGAAAAGATGAAAAATTATGCAGGGAGACTACAAGAGGCTCTTACAAGTATCTGTGGTGACACTTTTGCCATTTAGCGTACTCTTAAGTTATGTGGAATAAATCAGGTCAACTAATTCAAAGGGGTAAGAGAGACAGCAAACCTGGAAAGCAATATTTCTTCTCATATATCAGGATACTATCAACAGCACAGACTTATATTCTAATTGAGAAAGTCATCTCAGTTTTTTCTGAAAATCATGGGACATTCTGGTCCTCCTACTGCAGCAGGAGGGACTCTGCCAGCAAATCCTGGTCCTGTGAAAGGAATATTCTTCAACATAGGAATCATCTTTCAGGTATCACTGACTTCTGATGGAACAATCTTGAGGTGAATTTGTGGTCTAACGTATTGAGAAAAGGTCTAATGAAGATAAATAAATGTTCAATTAATTTCCTTCTGTACTATTTGTGTATGAAGTTGATTAGAGTGCCATTATTTTTCTATCAGATATTCTCACTCTGCTAATTCTCAGTCACAATAATTGTACAGAAGGAGGTTACCACTGTTGCACTCTACCCTAGTAATTAGTTTAGGAGGACAAAGGCACATGAGCCAAAAACAAATAACCCAAAAGTCAAACATTTATGATAAGCTAAGCAGACAATGACCTGAGAATAGTTTATTCTTATCTGCTCTGATTATTTGCTTCATTAACTTGTTGAAATCAGTCACAGATTAGACTAAGTTTTTTGTGGTTGTAGGCTGTCTTCTGCTCCCTGGAACTTCATATATTTCACTGGGGTCCAGAGACACTACTGCAGAGCAAATTACATACAACAGGGCGGTTCACTTAAGGACTTTGATAAGTCAAAATACAGAAAAGAAGTTCCAGAATCAATTTTTAAGGCAACTTCCAGAAGCACCCTGTTTCTGAACAAATCCATTAATACAGTTTATTTGTTAGCCCTATTACTAATATCCAGTAGTACCTTGAGCCTTAAATTAGATTTCATGTCCTACAGTGTTAGGTGTACCAAAGAGTGCTCTGGTAAACCTGACTACAATGCCAGCGCACAGAAGTGAGAGTTAGTAATCTGAGCAGAGAGACAAGACAAGAAAGAGAATATAGATGTTATTTCTCTAAAGCTAGACAGCAGATCCAGGGTTTCTAATTCAGCTTTTCTGATTCCAAGACCAATATATTTACCAACTCCAGTGACTGGATAGACTGTAATCTAAAGAAAATTTTCCTTTCCCCCATCAAATATGTTTGTTAATGTTAAAATAACACAAAAAGTTTTACCTCAATGAATTTTAGTAGCAATGATCAGCAATTTCAACTCACATGAATATCAGTTTGATAATTAAGATATAATACAACAGGAACAGTTTGCTAAAAGGGTCCTGAAGATTCATAACCATAAGCTTTCAGAACAGGTCTGTGACTTGGTATTTTTCTCAACAGATTTGCATATTCTTCATAAAACATAGCAATCTGAGTCACTGCTAATCGAACATGTACTTAAGACAAAGTATCTACTGTAGCTTTTCAGATTATTTTTTCAACAGCAATATAAAGTCTTAAGCCAAGGGCATGATTAAAACTCTTACACATCCATTTGAGGGCAGTGAAAGAATGGGATTGAAACAACTGTAATTAAGAAGGCAGTAAGTACCACATGGGGAGAGCAAGAGTCAAGGATAGGACAGATAAAAAACCCCTAATATTTTCACTGGCAAGGATAACCTAGTGTTTAAAGTCAGGCAAACACAGAGTGTGCATGACTACAGCATGATACTTTGCCTCCAAAGAAGCATTCTGTGATTAAGGAAAACAAGCTAGTCTGAGAGAGGTAAACTAAATCAGCATTTGTCCTAAATCCGTTGAAATGTTAAGAAAAGTTATTACCACATTGGTAAGCAAGTGTCTCTAGGACATACACATCAATTTAAGTGAGTGACAAAGTTTCCAAGTTCACTGAAGCAGTGATAGGTGCACAAAAGCACATGCAATATTAGTGCCATTCAGAATTTCCTGTGTTTGTGTTGCTTCATGGAAATAAAAGCTATCCGATTATGAAATGAAGAAATCTTACAAATGTAACACTTGTCCAAATAAAGCAGATGTACTGGTTCTCATTTTAATGGTTTTCTAACAGGCCCATGCTTATCCTTGGATAGTGACAATTACTTTCTCAAAAGGGCTGGTATGATTTTTTTTTTTTTAAATAACTGTCCTGGTTTTGGCTGGGATGGAGTTGGTTTTCTTCCTGGTAGCCGGTATGGGGCTGTGTTCTGGGTTTAGGTTGAGAACAATGTCGATGATACACTGATGGTTTGGTTCTTGCTAAGTACTTGCTAAGTGGTGCTCACACTGGTCAAGGACCTTTCAGCTTCCCATGCTCTGCCAGGGGCACGGGAGGCTGGGAGGGGGCACAGCCGGGGCAGCTGACTCAGACTGGGCGGGGGCTATTCCATACCACGTGACGTCATGCTCAGTATATAAGCAGGGGAGTTGGCCGGGGAGGGGTTCGGTTGCTGCTTGGGGGATGTGCTGGGCATCGGTCGGCGGGTGGTGAGCAATTGTACAGTGTACCGCTTGCTTTGTATTACTACTGTTCTATTTTTTATTTTACTTTAGTTATTAAACTGTTTTTATCTCAACCCACGAGTTTTCCCCTTTTGCCCTTCCGATCCTCTCCCCCATCCCGCCGGTGGGGGGGGTGAGCGAGCGGCTGCGTGGTGCTTAGTTGCTGGCTGGGGTTAAACCACGACAATAACAAGCCAATCATTATTCCTTACTTAAACATGTACTATACATTCCTTTTATTGCACTTGGGTTCCCAGATCTTTTGTATCCTTCAAAGATGAAAATTCTCTGCTTACTGTAAAGACATGTTCTTAAACTGAACTGAAATTCCTCCTCTGGAGAAAAATGACACCGGCTTGTACAGGTTCCTGGACTTATCTACCAGAGTAGTACCAATAACAATAGGTATGGTAGAGAAGGTGCTCAGAGGAATTATACCATCACTTTGAGAAACAGGGGTTACTGCTTTCCTCAGAATAAGGTGTACTTCCCTCCTGCACAAGTAGATGGGGAAAAAAAAAAAAAACCCTCACATATGGCACAGAATTTTTTCAGTACACATTTCAACTTTTGTATTCCAACGAGAAAATACAGTTTTCTTTTACACTGAATATATTTCCCACTAGCTTTACTTTAAGACTGCAGATGTTGAAATATCTGTAATTTGATGCACTACATAGTAGAAAAGTAAAAGTGAATGTGGCTTAGCACAAAAAAATGCATCTGAAGACTACCAACAATTTTTTTTCTAGGAGATCTAAATACAGAATAAACACTAAATTGTCTACTCCTTTAAATTCTATCATGAAAAACTGCAATGGAAGAACAATTTTAAAAAAAGAGAAACCTAACGAATTATTAGAAAGTGTTAACAACATACACTGTGATAGCTTAAATCTCCCTTCTTTCCTCCATCAGTTACAAGAAAATTTGCAGGTATCACACTTTGTCTTGTCTTTTTACATTATAAGGATTGATAAAGAACATTTTTTTGTAAGTTATTTTTAAATAACAACAGTAGTGAGCACTGAGTCAAGATACTATGAACACGAATCAAATATTCTTAAGCCGCTTGACTAGCTGAATAGTTGCCACTGGTCATACTTACTTTTGAAAGGTGATGTTCAGATGAAAATCCCAAGCCATAGACTGTATTCGCTCTGCTGTCTGCCCACTGGCCAAACTTCTGGGATGTTTTAGTAAATGTCATGTTGGGGGTGATAGTGCTATTTATTATTGCCTGGAAAAAAAGTAATAGTTGTAAAAATGGGGTTTTGTGGTTTTGATTTTTTCTTTTAAAAACTACTCATAATTGAAAATGCCAATATTGTAGTCAAGTACCTGTGTACACTGAATGAGACACACACTGAGAACTAGGGAACAGTTTTCTAATTCAATCACAGCTAAAATTACAAAAGCATATTTTCACATACATTCTGTAAAAGGAGCAAAAACTGGGGGGGACGACCTGTTTGCAATTGTAAGCAGTTATTTAGTAGTTACCAAGTCTAAAAAAAAGTCCTTTAAAGCATCTGCATAGGCTAATGATATCAGAAGAACTAGCAAAGTCCTTTTTTGTCTCACAAGTGTATTTCTTTGTCCCCTAAGGCAACGCCTCTCAAGCTCCACTGTAAGACTTTGCTGCTGCATTCCGCCCACCCCCCCTGCATATGCAATTCTCACTGGAAAACATGCAATAAAACAAGAAGGACAATTTCTTCTTAAGTTTCTGTATTACAAGAATCTGTTTTTCCTTTATACACACACAAGCATGCCTAACAGCATCAGGGTCATACACCAATTACTAAAGAAGAGCTACTCTAAGAATCATTTTCCTTCTCTAGTTCTTGTTATATACAGGATGGAAGAAGCATATCCTCCAGCATTCAACTTCTGCTAATGCAAACAAAACAATGCAACTATTAGATGATATGCTGGTTCCACTAAAAGCAACTAAAGTTTTACCATGGATTTCAACAGTATTTCTATCACATTAAAGTTTGCCTAACATATTTTAAACCTGAGATGTGGAACTGTCCAGCTGACTTAAAGTATGTCAGGATAAAGTCTTATAGTGAAACCAATGGGTTCCATTTAACTAAAAACCTGATGGTTAGTACAGTTTACAACCAGCCAACGTGAACAAGAAAGACTAGCCATAAACCCAGAGACAGGTCTATCTGAAGTGAAATGCAGGCAGGCTTTCTCACCTGTCTGGTGCTACTAAGAGTTTCAGCCACATTTGTTAAATAATTCACAGCCCTTTTCATGAATCACTGGTACTTTGTAACACCCACGTGAAAGAGAGCGTCCTTAAAACTTCCCAAAAAACAGCACACACTGTGAGCAGAACAATTCAGCAAGAATCTTTCTTACATGCCAGTCACTGTGCTCCAAAGGTTATTGTCAGTATGTGTCCTACTGCAACTGTCCTACAGGACGAAGTTGGGAATCTTTTGAACATCAGCGTGCACGTTTCCTGCTTCCATGAAACCACAACCCCTGACTTACCCCTGGCAGGTTAAAGCGAGTGATTACTGAAGAATCCTAGAGCAGCAACAAAATCCACAGGGTCCAAACCATCTTCTCTGTCGTAAATAATGAAATCTTTCTTTTATTCTTTAAATGGCATGAACTGTACAGATGTGTAGAGAGTAACAGTATTTTCTCAGGATGGTGACAGTGAGAAACTTCAACATCAGAGAGACCAAGTACTGCTCTCCCAAGCCCAAGACCTTCTAGAAGTCAAGATCAGTCTATACTACTTAGAATCACAGAATAGAATCATAGAATCATAGAATTGTTAAGGTTGGAAAAGACCCTTAGGATCATCAGGTCCAACCATTAACCTACCACCGCCAAGTCCACCACTAAACCATGTCCTCAAGCACTGCATCTACCTGTCTTTTAAATACCTCCAGGGATGGGGACTCAACCACTTCCCTGGGCAGCCTGTTCCAGTGCCTGACTACTCTTTCAGTAAAGAAGTTTTTCCTAATATCCAACCTAAACCTCCCCTGGCGCAGCTTGAGGCCATTTCCTCTCGTCCTATCACTTGTTACTGGGGTGAAGAGACCGACCCCCACCTCTCTACAACCTCCTTTCAGGTAATTGTAGAGAGCAATAAGGTCTCCCCTCAGCCTCCTCTTCTCCAAACTAAACAACCCCAGCTCCCTCAGCCGCTCCTCATAGGACTTGTGCTCTAGACCCTTCACCAACCTCGTCGTCCTTCTCTGGACACGCTCCAGCACCTCGATGTCCTTCTTGAATTGAGGGCCCCAAAACTGAACACAGTACTCGAGGTGCGGCCTCACCAGTGCCGAATACAGGGGCACTATCACCTCCCTGGTCCTGCTGGCCACACTATTCCTGATACAAGCCAGGATGCCATTGGCCCTCTTGGCCACCTGGGCACACTGCTGGCTCATGTTTAGGTGGCTGTCAACCATCACCCCCAGGTCCTTTTCAGCCAGGCTGCTTTCCAGCCACTCCTCCCCAAGCCGGTAGCGTTGCCTGGGGTTGTTATGACCGAAGTGCAGGACCCGGCACTTGGCCTTGTTGAACCTCATACAGTTGGCCCCGGCCCAACGATCCAGCCTGTCCAGGTCCCTCTGCAGGGCCTTCCTGCCCTCCAGCAGATCAACATTCCCACCTAACTTGGTGTCATCTGCAAACTTACTGAGGGTGCACTCGATCCCCTCATCCAAATCGTCGATAAAGATATTGAACAGGACCAGCCCCAACACTGAGCCTTGGGGAGCACCACTCGTGACTGGTCGCCAACTGGATTTGGCTCCATTTACCACCACTCTCTGGGCTCGGCCGTCCAGCCAGTTTTTAACCCAGCGCAGAGTGCACTTATCCAAGCCGTGAGCAGCCAGCTTCTGCAGGAGAATGCTGTGGGAGACGGTGTCAAAGGCCTTACTGAAGACCAAGTAGACAACATCCACAGCTTTCCCCTCATCCACTAAGCAGGTCACCTTCTCATAGAAGGAGATCAGGTTAGTGAAGCAGGACCTGCCTTTCATAAACCCATGCTGCCTGAGCCTGATCCCCCAGTTGTCCCGCACATGCCGCATAATGGCACTCAGGATGATCTGTTCCATGACCTTCCCCGGCACCGAGGTCAGGCTGACAGGCCTGTAGTTCCCCGGATCCTCCTTCCGACCCTTCTTGTAGATGGGCGTCACATTTGCTAGCTTCCAGTCATCTGGGACCTCCCCGGTTGACCAGGACTGCTGATAAATGATGGAGAGTGGCTTGGCAAGCTCCTCTGCCAGCTCCCTCAGTATCCTCGGGTGGATCCCATCTGGCCCCATAGGCTTGTGGGCATCCAGGTGGAGAAGCAGGTCGGTGACTGCCACCTCTTCGACAACTGGGTCTTCATTCTGTGTCCTATCTCCATCTCCCAGCTGAGGGGCATGAAAACCTTGAGGATGACCAGTCTGACTGTTAAAGACTGAGGCAAAGAAGGCATTAAGTACCTCAGCCTTCTCCTCATCCTTCGTGGCCAAGTTTCCCTCTGCATCCAACAAAGGAGGGAGATTCTCCTTAGCCCTCCTTTTGTCGCTGATATACTTGTAGAAGCATTTTTTGTTGTCCTTGACAGCAGTGGCCAGTTTAAGTTCTAGCTGGGCCTTCGCCTTTCTAATCTTTTCCCTGCATAACCTCACCACATCCTTATAGTCCCCCTGAGTCACCTGCCCCTTCTTCCAAAGGTGGTAGGTTCTCCTTTTCTTCCTGAGTTCCAGACAGAGCTCTCTGTTCAGCCAGGCCGGTCTTCTCCCCGACCTGCTCGACTTGTGGCACATGGGGACAGTCTGCTCCTGTGCCTTTAAGACTTCCCTCTTGAATAACATCCAGCCTTCCTGGACTCCTTTGCCCTTCAGCACTGCCTCCCAAGGGACTCTGTTAACCAAACCCCTAAACAGGCCAAAGTCTGCCCTTCTGAAGTTTAGGGTTGTGGTTTTGCTGGCCCCCCTCCTTACTTCTCCACGAACTGAAAACTCTATCATTTCATGGTCACTGTGCCCAAGACAGCCTCTGACCACCACATCACCCACCAGGCCTTCTCTGTTCGTGAACAGCAGGTCCAGCGGGGCACCTCCCCTGGTTGGCTTGCTTACCAGCTGCATCAGGAAGTTATCCTCCTTATCCTCCTATCCTACTTGTATGAGATGGCCTTCTGGGTGGATATTAAAATGAGTAGTTAGGGAGTTTACTTAGCCCCCTTTGCTTTTGCTGAGATTTGGGTAGCACTGGAGCACAGCTACCATCAACATAAATTTTCTTCTGAATTCTACAGGGCAAGCCTGGAAAATTTACAGCTGAGGGGCCAGCTAAGCCCACAAACAGTTCCCATGTGCATATGGTGATTCTCAGATGAAGTGGCGAAGAGGGGTATTGCAAAAAAGTTCAGAAGAACACATTGTATCGCGACATGTAGAAAGACAAGCAACAATACAGCAGCACAGACAAATTTAACAAAACTGGCATCTTCTGCAGTGGCTTTGGCAGCTCCACTATACTTGCATTAAATTAGAAGAGCAAATCCAGATGTAGCTGAGGATATCAAACAGGCAGTTCTCTCTGGTAACCTTTGCCTCAAAATGCAAGCTTTGGCTACCATTGTGAACAACTCCTGGAAAATTCTGGAATGCCTGAAAACTTACACTTGTACCAACAAGCCTCATCAGGTCAAAGACGGGATTTGCTGTGTGATCAGAGCCTGGAGAACCATGTCCAGCATTAATTGTCTGCAAAATACCTCCTCAGCTTTTCATGTAGGAGAAGCTTGTCAGTGAAGTCACTGGTAATTCAAACATCATTCTCCTTTCTTTAGGCATAAGGTTCAGCGCCCAACTAAAGCCAGCAGGCTTGCACTTGCACCATGGCCTCCAACAGACCTCACAGAAAATGGCTGTCTATGCCATATAGGACAGAAGAGATAATGTGAGAAAGGCAGGTGGACTTCTTGGAAAGAAGGTGTTCTGGAGCTCTTTTTTTCTTGTATGCTTCTTGTCTTCTTGTACACTGTTAGTACTTGGAAGCCCACTTTTGAAATAACGTGGTGGAAGTCCAGAACAGAGCTGTGCAGGTCCACTTAGTCGTCAATCTCTCTTGCTGTGAAAGCTGTCAACAGTAATGTGTTTGAAATTAAATATTCTGGGGACGGTGTAGAAGAGAGTCTTCCTCCCAAATCAAGCTCTAGCTATGTTGTCTAGCTTGCTTAAGCCCTAATTCCATCCATTGCTTGATTAATTTGAACTTACATCACAGATTTGAGAGTGTGCATGTTAGGTCATGGATGTAACTTCCTCAGCGTAGAAGCTGACTCTGAGGACAGGGACTTATGACCTCCAAGCAACAGGCAGGTTTAAAGCCTGCAGGACTGGTATTTGCTGCAGTGGCAGTGCCATATCTGGTTGCAAATCAACCCAGCGAAAAACCTTGGAGAAACCAATCAGTTTTTAGCTGAGACTACTCAGTGCTTCAGCTGACCACGTGGCTGGCTGTACAAGAGAACCCAGAACAGGCTGCCTGGACCAGAATAGGATATCTGCATTTAGGCTGTTTTACAGTGACTGTTAAATTGCTTCCTTGCAAGGGAGAAAGAAAGGAAGAAAACTTTTTAAAAAACAACTGTGTTGAGAAAGAGTTGCTGTGATTCTTCCCTTTATCTTCCAGCAGAGAAAAATGAAGTGGCTCCACTCCAGTGGACAGTATCAGTCCAAAGACAGCAAGCTTCTCACTGGGAAGACTACATTCAGATCCCAGTGATACAAAAAAGAGCCCTTTCACTAGATTTACCAATTTTACAAGGAAATCAAGGCTTTCAATCCTCTCTGAATTAAAAGCATTAGTATGCTAGATCTCTCACTTGCTAAATTATGCTTCTAAAAAGTGCAATGCCAGAGCATACTACAGATACACTCAGTGTCAGCTACTTCTGGAAAATACTAGATATGAATCCTTCATATCTTCAGCTTAAAAAAAATAAAGATTTATTTTTTTAATTAGAATTTATAATTAAGCCTGTCTTGCCTACTCAAATAGGTACTGCTTTAACTACTCTCCTCTACACCAGATTTCACTGTAGAGTTACTAGTATAACAAGCATCAAGTATTTCATCAACTTTTAAGAATGCTGTTAGTACAAATGTACAAGAATATCTTAAAAACAGAACAGAGTCAATCTGACAGGCAGACATTTAGCTTTTGAAGAAAATGGATTTTGTTATCTTTAGATTTTGTTGGAATAATAAAATAGCTTTCATGTTTTCCTTTCATATTAGTTTAGCTCTAAGAAAATAGGGCATGTATCTTAGCTGTTCATTTTACTGACTGCAAACCCAACAGCTGCAAGATATACAGCAGTGGTCAAATATGATTTTATCTAGAGCTAAAACTGATGGCAATAATAATTAAGAGACACAGTATTTTTTTTACTTCTTCAAAGGAAGACCATGGGAGACCTGTGCTTACAAGCCTTACTTAAAACCTGTATTTAGCACTAAACAGGTTATCACTTTAATGTGCAAGTAGTTTATTTTATAACTGTCATGAAAATGTAAAGATCATCTACTGCAATAACATTTATGGGAGACTTGACTCAGAAATAATATATACAAGGCTCATGGAACCTACAGACTGGAAAACCACTCTTTTCCAGAGTCTTCTCTTGATTTAGATGAGCACAAATCATTAGGGATTTTTTCCTACCTTGCACCTGTGAAAAAAATTATCAGAGAGTTAACAAATACTGCAGGAACCACATTACTTATCTCCTTTTTTTTTCCCAGTGACTGCCACAGATTGAATGGAAAAGACAGTGGGATTCTGGGAATAATCCTAGCGTCTGTCTGCAGTGTTACTGGAGAAATAATGGTGGCTTCCTTCCATCACCTAGGAGAAAGAAGTACTAAAACACATTTTTCCCAGGAGCTATGAAATGACTATATAATTAATGAGAACTGAAAACCTTAGCAACAACTGCTCAGCATTGTCATGTCATATTGCATAAGAAATTTTATTTTTCAGTCTTTCTCTTGATTCCTAGAGTGGCAGGAGAAAAAGGTTGCATAAAAGATATTTACTCAAGAGGTCACAGAAACCAGCCTTGACTTCTATCACATTATTTGCATCAGGATCTCCTTGCCATGGGCAACAGGGATACAGATACTGTATGTGACTATAAAATATGGCCTGTACACTGAACACCTTATGGTCCTAGAACATTTTCTGTAGTCAAGTTAGAGAGAGATGCATGATTTCTTGTGCAAGGTATTTTAAGAGGAGACTGTAGCTTCAGAAAACACCATTACACACAATGCATTAAAAACAAGCAGAACTTGCTTCTATAGGACCTATGTCAGCTGAATCTGGCTCATAGATCCATTGATATGGAATAAGGAAAAAATCTCTCTCTCTCAAAATACACCGAAGACCCCACAAGCAAATACAAGTGGGAATCTGCAATGTACGATAGCATCTCTCAGAGCTGAGCAAAGATCATGTCTTAAAAATGTCCTTTTGTTTTCAAGAAGAAAGATTTAATGACTTTCAGACAATCAGTACAGAAGTTAAATTTTATCCAGGAATCCTACTGAAACCCACTGACCTAGAGAGAGGGAAGGGCGTGGGACAGAAATAGAATTATCACTCAAACCTAAAGTATATCTCTCTGAAACTTTCCTTATTGCAGTCTAAGTGAACATACGTGTGAGTTGCCATCCTTTGCTGACTTACTGCTCTGCACCAGAGCCACTGTAACCAAGCAGCCACATGCATGTCATTCTCTCCACCATACAAACCCACAGGGTGCTGTAAACGCCACCAGCACAAAGGTATACAACAAAACCTGGTTGGATCTATTCCCTCCGAGGGAGGGGCATGACAGCTTCAAAACCAGTATGGTTCAACAAGTGGTTCTGGCCACTGGCAACCTGTGTATTTGAGACATTTTCTATGTAAAATTTGTTTTTAAAATAAAAAAACACAGAATCATCTTTATTCAGTTTCATTTCAAAACTTAAAATGGGAGAATTAAATTGCATAGCTTTTTCTCCTTTGCAAATTTAACGCTTCTGTCTGACCAATCAATAATATAAGGCATTGCAAGCTCAGATGCCAGTAGTGTTACTGACACCCAGCTGTATGCCATATAGCAGAGACACTATCTGGATGCACTCCAAACTTAAGAATGCTTTACATTTATATTTAGCCCTTTGTACGTACTATATTGTATACGTGCAGACATGTTAAAAAAGACAGGGCTTTAATTAAAAACAAAAAAATTATCCTTAAAAACCTCCTTAAAATTCTTCCATGGGTGCACCTGCTATTCACCTGTGTATGTTTCAGAGCAATGTTGTGATGCCTAAAACAATGGAAGTGTAATCATGATTGGGATTCTAGATCTCAGTCAGACATCTAACACTTGGATGAAAACATGATTAGGATTGCAGCCATCACAGAGAGAGTAAATAAAAGTGATAGATTACATTATCAATACACCTTGCCAATAGTACTGCAAATGTAAAGGAAATGCTGTGGTAGACAAAAGAACAAATAAATAGATAAACAATGGCTTGACAGTTTAACTCAGCAGCCACTTTGCAGGAGTTGCAGCTTTGGACAAAGGAAGGGGAACCCCAGTGGATACTAGAATAAGGATTTTGTAAACTGTGCAGATCAGTTAAGGTGCTACAGATTACAACTAGTAGTGTTGATTTCATACAGCATCTAGTTCCAATCCCAAAGTCTTTATTTATAAAGAGTCACACAAAAGGTATTTTAATTATTTGACAGAACTAAAAGAATCATTTGAAGGAAGGCTGGGAAGGGAAGAAACAAAGACAGACTTAAACTTGGAAAAATTCTGGTAGGCTTTGATACCAGAGTCTCAATCACTTGAAGCAGTATCATATAGAGACCTTTTGACTATGAGATTTATTTCTATATACTTCTTTATGATAGAAATTCTCCTTTCTCATTTAAAATAGCAACACTCTGGATATTTAAAAAAAAAGCAGGGCAGTATTTTTCAGCTTTCAATAGCCACAAAATCTCTGTGAATACTGCTACGCTTTAACAGAGTAATTCAGTTCCAACCATCATGAACTGATGCATCTCCAGAAGGTGCAAATGCAAGTCTCTTGAAGGGATTACAACTTTTGATTATGCTCTATCTTTAATGTCCTTATTGCAGAGTTTTCTGATATGCTGTTTGTAAAGTTATTGTTTTTATACCCACCTGGGGTAGAACCTAAGGAACATTCAAATATTTTCTCCACATCAAATTAATTTCTTAGACAAGGTTTCTTACAACAGCAGCTCAACACATTAACCTAGAAAAAGAAAAAAAAAAAAAAAGAAAAAGAAAAAAAGAAAAAGAAAAAAAGAAAAAGAAAAAAAGAAAAAGAAAAAAGAAAAAGAAAAAAGAAAAAGAAAAAAAAGAAAAAAGAAAAAGAAAGAAAAAAGAAAAAAAAGAAAAAGGAAAAAGAAAAAAGAAAAAAGAAAAAGGAAAAAGGAAAAAGGAAAAAGGAAAAAGGAAAAAGGAAAAAGGAAAAAGGAAAAAGGAAAAAGGAAAAAGGAAAAAGGAAAAAGGAAAAAGGAAAAAGGAAAAAGGAAAAAGGAAAAAGGAAAAAGGAAAAAGGAAAAAAGAAAGAAAAAGAAAAAGAAAAACAAAAAGAAAGAAAAAGAAAAAAGAAAAAGAAAAAGAAAAAGAAAAAAGAAAAAGAAAAAAGAAAAAGAAAAAAGAAAAAGAAAAAAGAAAAAGAAAAAAGAAAAAGAAAAAAGAAAAAGAAAAAAGAAAAAGAAAAAAGAAAAAGAAAAAAGGAAAAAGAAAAAAAGAAAAAGAAAAAAAGAAAAAGAAAAAAGAAAAAGAAAAAAGAAAAAAAAAAAGAAAAAGAAACCCCCCCCAAAACCCCAAACCCAAACCAACTGCATTTTGATAAAAGCTTACCATGGAGAGCTTTATTAGGAGGGAATCCTCATACTCTCTACAGCAAAAATTGGAAGATTACATAACGAAGGATTTACTAAGTGATTACAGGCACTGAACAGATGTCCTTCACAATGCTGAAACCAATGATATTGATGTGTGGAGATGAAAACAGGTTATTGTAACCCTATTTGTACTTTTTAGTGCATCTCACAGGGAATGTCTTTTTAGCCTGCTCATAATATTAACTATGTAACAGGTCATCACTTAAATTTAGCAACAGATTTATCAAAGTAAATATGAATGCATGGAAAATAGTATTTTCAAATAAACACCTAAAACGTAATGAAGCATTTAAAACATGTAATGAAGCAATGTTACCATTTTAACATGTCAGTAATCTTCTACTCAAATAATGACAAAAGCATCTGAGAAGATACATGAAGGATATCAGACTAGGAGATAAATACAAAAATTGATGAAGCAAGCAATTTTTCTGAAATAAAACTTACCTTTGAGCCATCCAAACTGATTATCCTATAGACATTTCTTGTGCTGTCATAGAAGTAGGACACAGTAACAGCATGCTTGCTGGTGGGAACCCAGTTCTTCTTAGTGTTTGGGTCAATCTGGAAGACGTGAGCTCGGGTGCTGAAGATGGGTTGTTCCCTGAAGGACAGAGAGTAAAAGTCATTAATCTAATTTGTACATAATATCATTGCACACAAGTTATCTGCCAGTTGTGCCCACTAGGATGTACACATTTCACTTCGCACGATAAATTTGTCCTAAGAACTTCTGTATATGTTGCTGCGTAGAGCAGGTAAGTGCATTAATGAGCATATGCAAGCAAAATGCAAGCCTTCTAAGGCAAAAATCAGCACCCAGTTATAGAGCCAGATAAAGACAGACATCTCTAATATAGATTCAGCCCTGTCCCATCATGTCCCCAGCCCTCAGCCTCCATCTGTCCCTTTAAACTAACTGGCATTAATATATGTGTAACTTCATTTCATTACACTGCTGAATGTGTATGACTTCAAACCCCCATCTTCTCAAAAATCTTTTAATACTCCGATTATTCTAATCAATTTTAGGCCATAATCTGAAACTGAACTGGCAGATTCAATGCAATTACTCTAAAACTAACATTAAGTAGGGCCAGGAAAACATGGTGTGAAACCCTGACTCTCTGGAGCTTCACACCTGAATATTTTCATAGCAACACTAAATATGTATAACATACATGGTTCAAAGTTAAATGTTAGCAAATAAAATTATATAAGGTAAAAAAACCTGCTCTAATTTAGAATTTACAACTTATTTTCCCCATGATCATTAACAGGACATATAGTATTGCACAAAAATCTAAAAATATTTTACTATCACCAAGATAGGTGTCAGTTTAAATTTAGCTAAATTTTAGTGACAAAGATTGCTGTATTCTTCAGGGAATATTGCCATCAAATCCCAAAGACATTAAGTACCAGAACTTTAAGATGGATTTAACTTTTTAGGTTTTTGGACTCTCTTTTTTTGTCCCATTTCCAGGATGTAAAGAAACATTGAAGACATGGTTTAGTGGTGGACTTGGTGGTGGTAGGTTAACGGTTGGACCTGATGATCTTAAGGGTCTTTTCCAACCTTAACAATTCTATGATTCTATATCCTTTGTCCCTGCCCTCTTTTCCCTTTAAGAGGGAAGTTTTTAATACATTTTTCTGCCCAAAACAGAAGCAAAAGAAAAAATTAGGATTTGGGGTACTTATAGTCAAAGGGTTTTAATCTGGCCTCATTACAAAGGGGTACATGTGAACTCTCAGAAATCTCTCTACCGCTTGGCAGCAAGAGCAGCTGAGACCAGCTGCTTTCAGCAGCAGAATCATATTACTCAGCTGGGAGTTATGGCTCCTTGAAGCCCATCTGCCAGAAGATGTGGTGTTCTCCTATGTTGGGCATTGGAAGAAGTGACAGAAAGGATGCAGAACAGACCAAAGACAGCAAAACAGAGTTTCAGTGAAAGCTAAAGGAGAAGGAAGGCAGGGCAGGGGGATCAATGCACATGCTAGTCCTCCATACAAATGTTACTGTACCCTCAGCACCAACTCATCTTCTCCTTCTAAATCACCAAGCTATTAGAGGGTGGGTAGCTGTTTTCCTGATCCCAATCCCTTGCACACAAACACAGGTTATGCAAAGGTGACTTTTGTAGCCCTTTTGTTTAACAGAATCTTTACATCTTATCGCTCTTTCGAGTATCTACAATTACTTCTTCTATCATACTTAAACTTTAGTTCTTGACTTCAATATTAGATACAGTTTGCATTTACCTCCCAATTAAGCATATCCAAATGTAATGTGATGCAAACTACCGTAATGCAACCAGTTCTTTAATTTTGGAAAGTTAGAGAGCCCATCAAAACAAAAATCTTAGAAGCCTGACAATTATTTGGATGAAGATTGACATTGAAAGGAGAAAATAAAGGCTCTGACCACGTTGACTAAAAAGACCAAAGAAAAGCTGAATCCAAATTGCGATGTGTGGTTCATGAACACGCATTTGACCAGCACTGATACTCAATTCTGTCACAGTACAGTATATCACACAAGTGGGACTTTCAACATACCACAGGTTAGGATTTTAATATGTAAAAGCTGGTGAAAACTCTACAACTAAAAGCAAGTGGGAGTGTCAGTAAAAGTCTGATTGTTCAGCCCTGAGTTGCTGCTCTCCGGCACTGGCAGCACAAAAATCTCCCATAGCCCCAGCTAAATATCCTCAATTTGTTTCACGAGGTGGCCTGCATATTCCTGCTGATTGCTCAGCAGTGTTGCTCAAAGACAAACCAGAGCACTTTGCAGGGCACAAGTGTGGATCTGGCATAGACATTACAGTTAGGTATGGAAGAGCGTACATGAAGCTTACTTACACTTTTTTAATTGCTTCTGATAAAACTAGAATTACAGTCTTTTCTTTCCATATTTTAACTGAAACTACAGCTTTGCTGAATGACAAGCTGTCTATACTCTGTGGAAAAAGCATAGCTCCCTTTGTTAAACTAGCTGGATAAATCATGATTTTGCCAGATTACTGGGGTAATCGGGATTTTTTTCTGACAAAGACGCTAAACTTCAGATGCCTCTAGAATTAGACCAACGTTTTGACACTCGATGATGAACATTTAGAATGATTGTTTCTTCAAACAAATGGAAGTTATGGACCTTATGTCTACAGGACTAAATGTGTTAGAGAATCAGTCACTGGCATGCCACTGAAGTCCTTCGAAGCTGCTACACAATCAGGTCATCTGAACTTTTCTGTAGCAACATACTATAGAGCTGCTTAAATTTTAGATTTGCTAAAACATTCAGGAACCAGCAAAAGGTAATATATAAAACACATACAAGATTTGTGACTTCAGCTAATCAATCTTTACTCAAACTTTTTGTTCTTCCATTATTCACACAGGACATGATGCCCCCCAATCTGGAAGTTTCAATTAATTCAGTTGAAGTAGTATTAGTTACAGGAGTATTAGTATTAGTTAAATAGGAGAATAGTTTCCTTTTTCCCTTGCTAAGTACTCAGACAATTAATATGTATAAGATTATATTATATAATATATATTATATATTACATATATGTAAACATTTAAAAATCTACTTTTGCCTATATAGAGTTGAAATAGAACAGCTTTAAATAAGAAAAAACAATGCTGTAAAAAACCCCTATCAGTTCCTTACTCTTCCCTCTCTTCTCTTCCTCTTTCATCTTTCTCTTGTCCTTCTTTCATTACCAGAAAGTTTTTAGTATTCATTAAAGACATTAATAGGAACTAAGACAAGAACTCATCACTAATTACAAAGAGAAGTCATTCATTTTTCCAGAAATATCCTGATGCTGAACAAAACCAAAAGAAACTAACAAGGATGCCATAGTAACACAGTTTGACTATTGAAAATGTCTGCTCAGGCGTGGCAGAAACATTAAGGCTAATATGCTGCTGTTTTTAATTGGCTTAGACTGCAATATCGCGATGGCCAAACACAGACTAAAAAGAAATAAGTGCTAAGTCCTCCTGGACTTGAGTGGCAATGTGAGGACTAAAGAAGCATGAGAAGTACCTCTTAAGCAGGCAGAGTCACACCAGTTTTTTTCATCATTGATACAGAAATCCATTCATTGGTATGTGATCAGTCCTAGGCTAGGCTTATGAGAAAAACTAACAGTTGAATGAACAGTGTTTTCAGCCACTCTTTCCATTTTGACATCTTAACACTTCCTTTTCAAAAAAATGCAGACTACTGAATATAAGAACCTAAGGTTTCATTTTTCCAGATGTTAGACTAATTAAAGCTTTCACAAAAGAAGCTTAAGTTAGTACAGAAGGGTAGAAAGAACTTTCTTTGCTAATCCATACTTAATGTTTGCTTTTTTTTAAAAAAAAGTATCTATTCTTTGATGTGTCTGGTACTTCCAGATCATGCCAACACTAGTGCTGGAGACCTCCTTCCTCTTATTTCTTTCCCCACGCTGTCGTTTACCATGACTCCGAAGTTATTTTCATCGCCATAATATCTACAACTTCTCAAGGCTGGGATTCTGTTGTCTTCAATAAGGCCACTGAAAAGAAGGTATGAACTTCTACAACATTAGTTGATGTCTTACTTGCCTCCCCATATGGTGTATTAATGATGCTAAAAAAGATTTTAAAAATTACACACATCCCTTTCTTCCCCCTGCATACTGGGATAAATTGACAGGGCTTTGGTAGGGAGGGTGCTGCACCATGTGGAACAAGGTCAGGGACAGCCCTGTGCAGACTCAAGAACAGACCAGGATTGGGGCTGGAGAAAAAAAAGAGACACAGGAGATGACACCTGAGCAGGGGCTGGAGCAAAGAGCTGCCCAAGCAGGAGCAGACAGCAGACACAGGATCAGGTATAACACTGAGGGGACTGTGGCCCATGGAGGAAATGAGTTTAAAAAAAAAAAAAAAAAAAAGAAGCCATCGCAGGCACTGACCACCATCTTCTGAGTACCACCACCTGTGGTGAGGGGATGGGAGACGAGGAAGGAGTTGGAGAGGTGTCCGCAGGGAACATAAGGTGTGTTTGCTGTGTTTATTTAATTGTTTGTCTTCATCTTCATTGGCAATAAACTAAATTTAATTAAATTAATTTCCTGAATCAAAATGGTTTTGTTGCGCATGGCACTCCCTCCTTGCCACAAATGCAAAAAAAACAGACCTAAAACTTAATGTAACAGCCTCTTGGATCCCCAAAGCATTCAAATACACTAGAAGTTTTAGATCTCTAAGCAGAGCTATTTTCCCCAACCAGCAGGACAAAAGGGGATGAATAAGCAGGTCCAGTGTGATGGGGTCCTCCTACTCAGCTCAGCTTTGATAGCTCTGAAGTATCCATTGAGTAATGAAAAGTCCATGAGAATGAACATTTATGTCAATCATTTCAGCAATTTCTATTTCCCTGATATGGATCTTAAAAACTCCAAAGTGCATTATCCAGACTTAATTTTTTTGATGCACCTGGAGTCCACATACAAGACTGTTTTCAAGACAAGTCCAACAAAATGGGCCTTGGAAGTCCTTTTCATCACATTTGCAAGCTGCAAACAGAGCGAGATCCCACCCTTCAGATTTCAGTCTCAGAGTTTCAGAGGAAGATGATGGCCTGTGCATCCAAAACCAGGGCAACATCCCTGTGCTCAGAACTGGAGTACAATCACACTCCAAGTTCCCTGTCCACAGCGGAGACTAGCCATAAAGTGTGCTGCCCTCAGCCCATTACAGCCACAGGCACAGCAGACCCTGCCACATGGCGGCTTGCATGCTCAGCACATGCGCTCTGGCAGTCCCAAGGACTGCAGACTCTCTCAGTAGGCATCACACGCATGTTTTTGCAGGTGGTAATTTTGCACACAGTGAGTTCTGAGTCACTATACTATCTGTCATCCAAGGTAATTTCTCCCCATATAAGACAACATGAATCCCCTGCAGGATCTCTCAGGCATTTGCTGATTATCCTCAGATTTACGATAGGACAAAGACCTTTTTGTTTTTTCAAAATGACAGCATACCAAGACTATAGCTTTCTCCCAGTGCCCTGCTATAGTCTTAAAAAATACTCTCCCTAGCTTGTTTTTAAAACTGTAGCAAGCTTTTGTTAGTCTAAGCAGCTTGAGGAGAGATCCCTGAAAAGAAATGAGGAGAGTGATTAAAAGTGCAGCTATAGTCAAAACTAATTTGTCAACTATGGAATCCAAACAGGCAATGGCTTCTCCGGAGTCTGAGTCAACAAACTCTGGAAACACAATTCAAAGCAACAGAAAAATACAGAATTTTCCTTATTCCTAAAAATGCTCTGAAGTCTGATAAATACTGTCTACAATAGCTTGTGGGACAGCACTGCATAACATTGGCTTCTTGTTATATGGAAGCTGTTCTGAAATAAGATTTTTCTGGGCAGAAAGTGACTGACAACTGCCATCTTGGAATAAAAATTAAAATTATAAAGTACTTGAACAAAACGTACTCAGCATACTTGTGAAATGAGTACATCTTAAGATTTTGCTTTTTATATTACATACATAAAATAACAACTCTGTCTCAAAACAAGCTTTGAGATAGTGAAAAAAGTGTAAGTTACAATAGAGCAACCAGATTGAAATCTCTTTGATACCACCAGCTGTTTATCTAGCTTTACACTTACATTCTTAGACCTGCTTTTGCTGTTATGTTTTGGGTTTGAGTTAGGTTTACTAACTAGGTCGATAGGACAAGAGGAAATGGCCTCAAGTTGCACCAGGGAAAGTTTGGGTTGGATGTCAGGAAAAACTTCTTTACTGAAAGAGCAGTCAGGCACTGGAACAGGCTGCCCAGGGAAGTGGTTGAGTCCCCGTCCACAGAGGTATTTAAAAGACGGGTAGATGTGGTGCTTGAGGACATGGTTTAGTGGTGGACTTGGCGGTGATAGGTTAACGGTTGAACTTGATGATCTTAAGGGTCTTTTCCAACCTTAACAATTCTGTGATTCTATGATTCTATACTCAAGGTCAGCAAAAGCTTAGGAAGTTGTTCCTAAAAAGCTTGGTAAGTTTTCTGTATTCAGTTAGAAGTTAATGCATATGTGCGCCTATTTACCTATAAAGTTCAATGGCTTACTTTATAGAATATGTTCTACAGCTACATAATACTGCACAGAGCAGTGTCTTCAAGCTTTTTTCTAAACTGCTTTGTTCCCATTTATCAATCGGCTTTTAGAATTAGATCTTTAACCACTTCTGAGTTAGCATACCATCACAAATAATACCAGCAATTTTTCAGGATTTGAAGGGAGAAAAATTATTTATGTTTCATTAAACCTATAAGGCGAAGTAAAATATACATTTACCTTTGACAGAAAAATCATTACATACTTTATGTTAGATTTTCAAGGATCTGAAGTTTTGACCAACTAAAGTGTTTCATCTTGAAATCAGATACCGCGCAGTACTTAATGGACATAGGATACTGGAAGTCAGAAGAAAATAATTTAGTGATCTGCTCATATTTACATTTCTATGGAATTAATGTTTTGTCATGGGTGATCAGGAGACAAGGCCTTGCTGATATGCCACAAGACAGCTGCCAGGCCTGCTGGCTTAATCAGCTTGGCCAGCTCCAACCCTTTGCTTTTCCAAGGGTAAGCTGTAGCCTATGTTTTTAACATTTATTTTTATACATCTACAGTAGACATTTTGATGCCCAGTATTGCCTATTTTTTGGAAGGAAAGGTTCAGACACCAGCCTGCAAACTCTGCCCCTTCCTCTCCACTTTTGCCCACACTACAGCATCTATGCTTCTTCATCCATGCTCTTTGCTCATTAGCTCTAGTCTTAAATGTGAACAAAGACGTTTCAAAGATGTTAGAAATACAGAACATGGTTTGAAGTAATTCCAATCCTATGAAATTACATATCAGACTTTGAAAATACTGAAGAATTAGTCAAATGTTAGATTTTTAAAGTTCCTTAGATGTCAAATAACTTTAGAAGATAATGGCAAACCCCCCACAGAATCGATGAAACAGCTTCTGACATTAAAGGGTATATAAATAAGAAAAAGCATTGCTGGACTCCCCTCTTAAACTGCACTGCACAATGGTGACACTAGTGTTAAACGGATTGAGTCATAGCTGGTTTTAGAATTCAAATTGACTTAGTAGCTTTAGTCCAGTGAATGGGAAATCACAACATGCTCTAAGATACTGTCCAAGTTGTAAAAGCTGTTTACAACTGGAAATGATTCTGTGATGGGTTCATACAAAAGTCTGTGGAAAACTGCCTACAGGAAAAACACTCCAGAGCGCTGGTATCGCTTATAGTGAAGGCAGACAATTAGACATCACAGAAATATCACAGTACCCATTCCAGTGGAAATGTGACAGAAAACTTCATATTCATCCAATTTTACAGCTGCATCACTTTGTATCATCCTAAAGAGACAGCGTATCACACAGTCCCAGACTCTATTCATTCAATAAGAAGCTGTTGGTGATGACGGCAACCCCTTTTCCTCTTTTTCACCAAGGTTTTGTTTTGGTTTGGTTTTTAAGTATTTGTACAAATAGCAGAATTAATAAAAATTGGTCTAAACCAAAATTCTAACTCACAGTTGGACCTCCAGTGTCTAACAAAAGGAAACTTCCACCTGCCTGCATTTTCAGGCAGACCATCTGACTCAAGAGATTCCTCTGTGACTATTAGGAGTTGAGCTCTTGCTCTCTCTGCAAGCACTCTTTTCGACCTGGCTTTTTATTTTCATAAAATTCTCAATAAATCTATTATCTTTGAAATGTCAATGCCCCTAGAAAGACTAGTCAAAATCTGAGAGCTATTCAGGCAGGAGGGGGAACAGTTGCACTATATTTGCATACCTTAAAACCCTAGGATTAAAAAAAAAAAATAAAGAACTCACAACATTTTACTATGGGCTAAGAAGTACATGCAAAACATGTATGTATACAGCTAGGTGCAAAGAACATAGTTTTATACAAGCTAGGCTAAATTTGACAGGAGTAGACAGAACTCTCTAATGAAAGTCAGTGATTATGGACTTTCATTAGTAGAAAAACTGTCTACTTATGATTATTTGTATAAATGAATAAAAGTTACTGTACGACACAGGAGGCAAGTCAGGAAAGCAGGTAACTTCAAAATGTAGGGCAGAAATCATTTCTGAAATCGATTCCTTCTGATAACATTTTGGCACATCCACTTATGTGGATGGCATATTTATGAGCATGTAATCCAATAAAATAGTCCATTCAGGAAAAAAAAAAATGAACTACTCGGTATCTGCCAATCTCAACTGAATGCTCAGGAAGCCCATACATGAGACCTTCCAGAGGAGGAAGGGAGAGAAGAAAGGTAGAGGAGTATCCTACAAATAGGCACTGTAAGACAACTGCAGACAGCACTTAAAATTTATAGTCATCACATAAAATCACAAGAGCTAGGATCACCATACCTTGGGAAATAAGGCTCTTGTTATTAAACAAAACAAAAACCCAAACCCCATAATTATGAAGAGCAATGAGAAAGTTCATTTAAATTCATTCCTCTTCTGTCTGAGCTTCCCATTCATAAGAGACCACTGAAGGATAGTAGTTATTGGTAAACTTTAAAATAGTAAAGATATTCTTCCACAGCACAGATTTAAAATTAACTGTAGCACAGCACGGAGATTACAGTCTCACAAATTTAGTAACATCCACAGCATGGAAGCTGGCAGAATTGCAAAGCACAGGACAAATCAGTGCCCAGGTTCCCACTCTCCACAGAGGACAAGAAAAGCCAGGCACGATGAGTTTATTGTCAGGACAGTGGTGGTGGCAGGGCAGGACACTGCCTGTGCTGGCAGACCCAGGCTCAGAATGGAATGAGTCTTAGACCAGGACCCAAGTGACCTGGCTTTGATCCATCTCTCAGACCTACCTTCTTGCCTCATTGCAAGTCATTCATCTGACCTGACCAACTCTTCCTTGGCACCCTCCCTCTTAGAAAATACACTTTTCCAATCTATTTCACCAGCCCTTCTGTTCAAGCATCTCACTGACTGTGAAACTGTGAATAAGGATTCCTTAAACAGCTGTCCCCTAAATATTTGTCTCCAATACTCTTCTTTGTTCTGCTTGCCTTTATGGCCCTAACATCACATTCATTTTGACATGCTCTGATCAGAGTTCTTACATACACACACACATATATCCACATCAAAGACATTACAAAGTGTGCTTATAATAAAGTTGGTCACTAATTCAGTTAGCGTACTTTGAGCACACCAAGCAAACAGATTCTGCCCTCAGTATCTTGCATTAGGAAGAACCCCCTCAGCAGCCCTCCTTGGCCCTCACCATATCACAAGGCACAGAAAATGCAAAAGCACTCAGAAGCCATGAATTGTCTTTTGTCTCATCCCATCTTCAGATGACTAACATCAGGTGGGGACGGCTTTAACATATTAAATTAAAATTCATGAGATTGATGGAATAAATTATTTTGGTAGGTCAGTGTTAACTTCACTGCATGAGAGATGTTTTAAATTTTTTTCTTTTCTTAATTTCCAGCACAAATTCGAGATATCAGTAGAGAAGACTTAAGTGAATTCTCTAGTTGCATTATTATTTCTTAGAATACAGTGAAAATCTGAATGACAGTGTCCACTCATTTTCCTTCAAACAAACAATGGATCATATTCATCCATGATACAGTGAAATCAGATGGGTCTTACTAGATATGCTCGATGTCCAGATCAACAGCAAAAAATCATGTTTTGCTTTCTCACAAATTGAAGAAAGCAAAAATTGAAACATGAAAATGTATGCACATTCTTCAGAGAAAGAACGGGACATAGTGCACACCATTCTGCAGTAAAATTCAGCTTACTTAGATATGAGTAACGATTACACCTGTAGCTCAGGCATTTCATCCTGCTATCTAGGTAGTATCTCACTAGTTGCTTGTCCTCACCATGCTGAACCTCTGCTAGAAGTCTGTCTCCTAACTGCACAGAACAGCTTGCAGCCTAGCACTGCTGTTTTCTGGAGCTCCCAAGATGGTGAAGGCATCCCGGCTGAGCTCTGACAAGCAGAGTCAACATGCCCTCAAAGTCCTGATCAAAACAGAACACACAGAACTACATTTGCCATTAAGATGCAAACTCCTACATTTGGAATAAAATAGATACTACTTAAAATTAAGGTTTATATTCTAGAGCAAGGGAAAAAAGCAACAAAACTCTTAAATTTTTGGTATCATGTCAGTGAACATGGAGCTGCTTGCGCTAAATTGTAAAAAAAGGTACCTGGAGGATATGTACAGTGTAATGTCAACCTGATCCAAAAAAAAAAAAAAAAAAAAAGAAGAAAAATAGATAAACATTGGATTTGCTCACACTTCTATAATTCTGTGGATTTTTAAGAAATGCCTGTTCTCCAATGCCCCCAGCTATCACATGCTGCTCCAGTTCTGCAGGTAGGCAACCAGCCGAAGTGTTGCAGGAAACATCCACACCAAGAATTTATCACTATGGAAGTTCCTCTAATAGCTGCATGAAGGTCCATCTCTCTAAGGGTTTCCTTTTTTGTCCTTCCACCCAGCCTTCAAAAGCTCATTTTCATACCATGAATCAAGTGAGAGCTTTGGGAGTCAGATGAGATAACAAAAAGCATATTACCAAGGACAAGTACTCACCTTTATCTTCACGCTTTTCGCTTCAGTTTATTAAGTTATTCCAGGGATATAGGCATCTTCAGAATTTGTCTAGGTACCTAAGTGGTTATCCCTCTAAATTGTGCAAGTAAGTGGACAAAGGTATCTCTGAATTAACTTTTACCTTAAATTTGTTTTTAAATTACACCATTGGAGAGAACTAACATCAGCTTTTAATGACTTAAGAGCAGCTAAACTATGTTAGGTTGAATTTTAGGATAGATATTTACCTATAGTGAAAATACTAAGTAATCATGTTAGCTAAAATTGATCCGAAGTTGTATTTTATTCCTGAATTTTGCTCTGTCCAAAAATTCTTGCCAAGGAAGTCAAGAGAGGAGTTCCTCTTTCTTTATGACTAGACAATTAATTTTAAGATGTATAGCTATTTTCCACATCTAGTCACTGAAAGTGTTAACCAGAAGCAAACAGAAAAAACAACCTAATGTCAGATTCTATTCTATGAACAAAGAACCATGGCTAACGAGACATTTCTGAAAGTAGTCTAGATGTTAACATTCCTGCAACAACCCTTACATACAGTAAACGAAGCTAAGCTGCATCTGGAATAAGAAACAGGCAGGCAATGGTCTAAAAATACTCCTTTCCCTCCATTATACAGCATGGAAAAGCAACTTTGCCACACTTGCAACACAAACAGAAATGAGAGGAATGAAGCCTACACAGCACAATGTAGCAAAGGAAGAAATAATATCATTCATACCTGTTAGGAAAAAATGTTTAGAAAGGTCCAAAAGCAATTGATAACCCGGTTTTCCTTTTAATTCCCCTAGTTCCTTGATAATCTCAGTATAGAGGCAATCTTTCCTTTGCAATCTACATCTAAAATCTCCCATGCAATGGAGTCATGTGTCAGATTACTCTTACAGAACTCATGCAAGTATTTTAAGGGAGAACATAAAGCAGCTTAACTGTTCAGCTTGAACTTCCAGTGTTACTTAGCACAACACTTCAACACAGAGTCATACAACAATTACAGTTTCCTGCCCTCTGCACCACCAGTTTTCTCCAGTTTAAATAAACAGACGTTTTCTAGACATGGTCCTCAGGGACAGTATCTATAGTCTTCAGAACCATTACAAGACCTACAGTTTTAAGGAAAAAAAAGAAAAGGAAAAAAGAAAACCCCTATGCCAGCAGAACAAGCACAGCTCTCCAAATACAGAAGCAGAGAGGGCAAGAGCACCAAGTTGCTTTGGGATCCAGAGACGCTGCTTTACAAGCAGGCCCAGCTCTTCTTTCCAGGGGCATGGAGGGGGAGGATGAGGAGGAAGGCTCCAGATGGGACATGATTTTCAATCCACTGCCATCTCCAGAATGCAAGCCTATTCCCATCCGGCATGTTTTCCTTGTCACGTTTCACAGACACCCTCAAATTAGTTCACGGACTCTTGTGAGATCTGAAGTTCAGTAGCTTCCTTTGCAAAACAATTTTCAGTTTGTGAGAAGGGCTGTTAATGCCACTCACAAATAACTAATTAGACCGATTGATGCTGACTAAACAAGGTGAGAATTAAGCCAAATTGGATGGGGCAACTTAGGTGCTGTTGCTAAGGCACAGATGGGGAAAAACAGCACCCTGAAAGCGCATGAAGATTCTTTGATGTTAATCATACTGTTTGGTGGGATATAAGGGTCATAAGAGAGCAGTGGTAGAAGTGCTACCCAGAGCAGCACATTCAAATAATTGACAGACTGAAAATCCTTGCTTTGTCCCGACATGAAAGCACAAGACTGTCCAAAAATCAACACCCTCTGTTCTAAAGTTTGGTTAGATCAATTTAGTTGCTGTAATGAAATCCTTCAGCAGCATTGACAAGTGTCACTGTGCACAGCAAGAAGGAACCAAGAACAGAGGGCTGGCACTAGGACATGCAGTCATGCAGAGCACTGAAATAATAGAGTGGCAATCCTACATTAGCTTAAGTTCCATAAAACATGGCAAAGTTCAATAAACAATGTAAATGCAGTATTTTCTAATTTGACATTCAGTGTGATTTTGTGCGCTCCATCAAGTCTCATCATTGCCTATGACAAGAATTTCTGTTCTGATGGCTGTATTTCACAGGTATGAAGCAACAGAGACAAAGCTGGGGCATTTGACAATAGGGACAGATGAGAATTTTGGAACCCAAAAAGGAATAGAAGGAAGACAACACCATAGAATCAATTCATCATGTGTTTCCACTGAGATAATCAGCAATTATATGGTAAACAGTGATAGTATTTAAAAATTAGTATGTTTAGATGACGTCAAGCTTAACTGCTGTTTTTCCAATCATCTTTGACTTTGAGAGACAACACTCAACTAACACTAGTCAAAATTTTGCTATTCTAAAGACTAGATCTCTCAGTAACTTGTTCACAACAGAAAAAACACGGAATACATATCTTCCTTGTTTATTCGGAGACACTTGGAATTTCCCTCAAACATATTTCTGTAGCAAAATAAGGCTTCCTCACTTGGCACCACAATCTTTAGCAACCCCTCCTTGTAATGCTTCTTACCAGTTTTCTTTCATTACCCTCCTTATTGGCTTCAAACTTCTATGTAGGTCTTCATACGGAAATAATCACACCTCCTTACCACTTCTCACCCCATCAACCAAGTCTACCTCACCTTTTTCTGCATCTCCAAGTTACTAATTTTGACATGCTTTCTACATGTGAAAATGCTTTTTATTTTAGTGGGCTTGGCACTTGTCATTCCTTTCATTTCCAGCTTAAAACCCACAAACCCCTTATTTAACATTAAGAAGTTGTCACTTAACAGTCAGTTTTGAGAGCTTTTACACTTAACCCTCAGAAATAAACACCCTGAGATAAATCATTAGCATAACCTGCACATTGACTGCAGACACCTCAAAGCCAAAGTCATGCTTCGTCCAGCACCAGTGGAAGTATCAGAACTTACATATGGCGTGACCAGAATGAACCAGGCTGAATAAACATGCATTTCATCACAATCACCATCAACTGATCTTCAAACAATCTGCAATCCCATCCAGACTGCTATAGCTGCATGCTAAGTTTCAAAAAAGAATCACTGGTCCTCATTACAAGATGAGAGTTGGATTATTTCATTTGTATCAAGGAACTGAATTAAACTCCTAGAAAGGTAAACAAATTAATTTTATATTCATAAGTAACAAATCAATTTGAATCATCCCACTGAGCACTGCAGGAACTATAAAGCCTCTTTAATTCACTTTGAGCATGCCATTACCATGCCAGCAAGTCCCTCCCTTCTGATAACTTACAGCCTAGTAAACACTATTGAATTTTGGAAGCAGTGGTTCCATCTATATTGAGCCATAACTGGAAGTGACAGATCTCAGTTTCCCTGATTGTTCACACCACACGTATGTCAAACACATTCTGCAACAAGTCCTAAGGCAGGACACCCAAATACTGTTCCTGATGGGCCTCCAGAGCAGTTCACTCATCAGATCACTGAAGGCATTCCTAGGACAGCTCCAAATCCTGTTTCCCCAATGACGTGCCTTGCACTGTCAGGCAACTTCCCACCGTAATGGTGAGATTCACAACACGCATACAGGGCACAATCCATTTTTAAATATACCAGTATGACCACACACTGTGCATGGAGCAAATGGTGCCCTGCACAGCCCATTACAGAGCCCGACAGGGGAATATGTACACAGGTTTACACAGTCAATGTCAGCCAAGGGATGACGCCAAGTGCTGTGCCGTGGGGATGGGCCCCAACAGCTGGAGAGGAACGGCCATACCTGGACTAGGCTGTCTCACTGATGAGCAGTTCATAGGGAAGACGACCATGGTGGAAACACAATGGCTGCATCAGTACTACCCTTAGGTATTGCTATCCAAATAATGTAAAGAAACATCTCTTCACTGATGGCTCATATGCTTGCTTTGATTGTGCTGGTGGAGGCTGGTAAAGACAAAGTATTGTGTGTTAGTTGTACTGGAACTAGATTATCAATGACTTTGCAAAGCATACTTCAAAATATAGCTTGTACTTCAGAAAGGCACCTACAATGACTGTAGTTCTAACTCCAAGATAGCAGGTAGGTATCAGGACTTTACCTAGATGGAAGTTACTTTACTTGTTGGAAGTATAATTACAGGAAAAAAATCAGATCTTGGGAAACTGCTCAGCATTTTGACAAACTGAGCAACAAAATGCACACCATACAGTTTGTACAGAAGTGTTGGCTCAAATGACTGTGTGACAGATAGAACTGGAATTTTCTTACCTATTTCACATGGAATTGGAACTGCCTACATTAGCAGCCTATACTTAATAGTTCAATAAAAATATTCAAGCAATAAGTACAGTTAGGAAGTGTCTCATCAAAGACCAGGAACCAGTGCTTGTTAAGAGCTAGTTAAGTTATTTCAGTATGACCTTTTTTTATGAACAGGAACGATTTTCCTTACACAGTACCTGAATGAACTGGTAGGGTTGAACGCACTCAAAACCTATGTATGAACCAAGAACTAGAAAAGCCTCCCTCACCCACTCCTGTGCATAAATATCAGAATAGATGTTAAATGTAAGAAACCAAGCCCTAGTGTTTCCGTATCCATGAAATAAACAGTGGCCAGAAACAAGCAGGTTTATTAGCTACTTACAGAATGCTTGCATTGCAAAGTCATTTTTAAAGAAACCTGTATTTAAAAACGTTTTACTCATGTATGCTAAATGTACTGCAGTCCTCCCAAACTGGAGCACTTAGGTGCTCACATGTTTACTTCCAAAAGAGACTTAACTGAAGCATCAAATACAAGTCCATGCAGCAGAAACTGCCATTTCCCTCTCTCTAACAGGTTTTGTGTCTAGAAACAGAATACATAGTAGAATATACGACTGCTTAACCTAGTAAATAGAATGCCATGAGTACGAAGTACTAATACCATACTTAATTGCAAAAAAATCTCAGTGTTTACAAGAAAACGAAGAGGAACAGTTCTTCAGGAAAATGAACAGTATACATATAAGACAAGACGATTTAGAGCAAAATTTTATATCTGCCAGTTAAAGTCTAAAGTATCAGTTTTAATCATAACTTAAGCAGCTCTGTGTGAAGTTTGATCATGACCACCAATTTCCCAAACCTCTGGCATACAAGCATATTAGTTTATAAGCATAACGGTATCTGAAGCCAGAATCCTTGTCTTTTGTCTTTTTTGTAATAGCCTTCATTAAGGTGTCCAGTGACATAAGCAGGTCACCATGACTGTCAAGTTTCAATGAAGAAGGTTAACTGCTATTGTGCCACTCTGGTTAGGGATATTTCTTGTTCAATACAAGCTTCTCATAGAAGAATACTAGCCGTGTTTTTCAAATGTGAAAGATGAAATTTCACTTCGTGGTCATAACCAGCCATGCTAATCATAAACTGTGCGTTATCATCAAGTTCTTAATAGCAGCACACAGTCATGTACTCTGCTGCAAAACTGGTACTCATATGAGGCAGCATTCAATGGTCTGGTTTTTCAAGAAACAGTTAACTTACGCACAGTCTGAAATCATCATTCTATCCCTCCCTATATTTCTCCTCTACAGTGAGGAAGCTAGCTGGACTTGTACAGGGTGAAGACAAAAGTCTGTGTCTTAATAACTGGGTAAATTCCACCCACACTCTTCCTGAGGGACTTCAGAAAAGTACTGTTATATGCAAGTTGCAGGATCATCAAGCCAGCAATTGTTAGGGTCTAAATAGACTCATTAGGATTTGTCCAGAGCCGCATAGGACAGCAAATCAAACCTCTGATCCAGGTTCCCACTACAATAGGTAGCATTTCCCAAGGTTTCCCAAGAACTGTTTGGATGGTTGGATTTTGAAAACCACTTTGAACTTGGTGTTGACAGTTAATATTCTTCCTTGACAGAATCCTCCCGCCAGGGTGTTCTACTACTCTTTTCCAAATGATTCCAGAAACACATGCAACATCCTACACATGTTGTTCTAAGTGACAACAAAAGTCCTCTGAATTAGCAAAGTTTTTGAGTATTACAAAAAGCAATAGCTAGTGGCAGAAGTAGCAAGACAACAAGACAAGCAAGAAGGTAGAACAGAAAGTAACCTTTACAAGATCTAGACTTGGGTCCTATCTGTAAAGGCTGAATTAGTGCAAGTGGTTTGAGGATGACCAAGTCCATCTCTGAGCACTCAAGAGCAGTGATATTCTTTAAATATAGGATTTAAGGTTGTTACTAAGGAGCAGAAGAGAAAGACTCTCTAAATATATTTTCATGCTAAGTTCTTCTTTGTAAGAACAGTCGGGGATGTAGCAGATTGTTTTCCTTTGTCTAAAAACTCTGTCCAGAATAATATTAATTTACAAATCCTGATGTTATAGAAAAAGCCTCTATAATGCCCTTCAATCCATCCTACTAATAGAACTATTCTAGCTTTTGTTCCAACCTAATTTTAAAAATTCATCATTCATGTGGACAAAAGGGGAGGATTTTTTTAAAAGCTGTATCTCATATTTAAGGTCACCAAATACATAATTATCAGCAAAAATTATCTCAAATCTTGAGTGGCCCATTAAGATCTGTTGTAAGAGACGCAGGCAGCATTTGCATTCAGATGTGAGGTAACAGGGAATCTGGAGTTTAGTGCTCACGTTTCACAGAAATCCCATCAAGATGGATCATCACTTAACCATGTTCTTCAGCATCTTTGTCTTTTTCCAGAAAACTTCCCAAAGATTCTGGGAGTTTTACTATTCTGTATAGCCAGACATGCTGCCATCTGAGCTGTGCAGTGCTTCTCAAGAACCAAGCCTACCTAGGACTCAAATCAGCAGGACAGCACCTATTCTCAAGCACTGCCCATCATTTTCTGGTAGGAACCCAGTTCCTATGTATGTCTAGATGCAGAGAGCTCTTGATGCCTGGGTTGTAGGCTTGCTAAAGCAGACACAGGAAATCCTTCTATGTTTTGTGAAAGAACAAGAACAAATATTGACATGGGAGGGACATATACTTGGATGTTGAAAAAGCACTTGGAAATCAGTATCCAGCAACTGAAAGTAAGTTAATCCAAGAGAAATTGTTCCTGTCTAATTGCAGGTTAACTCCTTTAGTCACACAGAAGTCAGTGGAAAATACGGCTAGTGCAAAAGTACAGGTGTTCCAGTTTCAAAGTCAATTGGCCAAACAGCTGCTTAGGACCTCAGTTACTGCATGCAATGATTTGACAACAGAGCTCCACAGCATATATTATTCCATATGCTTATTTTTGCTGGTATGGGAAACACTTCATACCCTAAGAAGCCCTGACATGGCTGCATACTCCACAGCAAGTCATGTGTTGGAAAAAAACACTGGTTTCTCCCATACCACACAGTACATTCTTTTAGATTTTTGCACAGACAAGCCAGGGCTAGCAGACTGTTGGAAATGCAGGCAGAAGAAGTAGGAATTGCGAGAATACATGCCAAAGATGATTTATTTCACCAACACTTCACTGTAAAGTGTTGATCATTTAAAGCTCATTCCCCAGTTTTCAAAACTCAAGGAAGATCTCATTATATGTCCTGTTGCAAGAATAGCTTCAAGATTAACTGTGGATTCAAGACTATAGCATACTATTTACAGAATAAGTCATTTAAAAGCATTTAAAAAACCGGAATTCTAAACCCCAGCAATATTACCTATTATGTTTTTTACTATGAAAGACACTATTGAAAAGGGAAAAAATGTCATTTTTCAACAAGCTGAGACTCAGCCTAGTAAATGGTCTCAAAAAAACCTTTCCAGACTTGAGCTTCAAAAATGAGGAGCAAACTTGAACAGGGATAGCTCTGACTCTGGATCTTTTTGGACACTTCCCGCCAGAATAAATAGACACTGCTGTAGCAAAAGGTAGGTCTATCCCATCTGTAAGGATACTTCCCTTGTGCCAACACCGGTATTTGTACAGCCATGCAGTCAGCTAGGTTACAGTACTGATGCAGCTCACTGCACAAATGTTTGTCTGCAGTAGACAAGAAGAAAAAGCAGCCCCCGTCTTCTGTTTTTCCCACTTTTTGGTGGCAAGCTCAGTGAAAATGTAACAATCAAGATGCTGACAAAGAATACAGCCACAAAGATGGATAAAATAGTGCCTGTGAATCATTTGCACATATATGGAGGAAGAAGAAAAACATGAGAGGAACTAGTGTATTTCAAGTTCTTCCCTCTTTATTCAGGTAAAATCCATTAGTCAAAATGAGTGATACGGACTGCTTAAGTTAGCTGACTTGATATCTGTAGCTAAAAAAAAAAAAATCATGACTACATACTGGAAATGTCAATATATGCTTCTATCTGGCAATCCAGCATCATCTATTGCATGTTTAAACAGTGTCTCCCTAGACTAATTTTTTTAATGATGACTGGCATTCACCACTACTTGCCACCAGAGAAGCGTGTCAGAATGCAGTGTGTTGCCAGAAGCATATTTGTGATGCGGTTCTAGAAAATCAATACAGTATTCAACACAGTTCCATTACTTTGCAGAATGGAGCAGACGGCATTCATGCTGCTACCAGGCCTCTGTGTAGATACAACAGAGCCAAACACTGCATGATGCAAGGCCCAGGTGGAATAAAACCACAGCTCCCTCTAGCCTCCTCTCCCCTCTATCCTCCCTGTCCTGAACACAATACTAATTTTGGTGGATCTCACACAACCCAGCCCTCAAAAAAATAAAAACTAAAATACTCACAACAGAATGGGGAATAGAAACCTATTATCAAAAGTGGATTTCTCATAATGCAATGCTTCCACACCCATTGTACCTTACCTTCAAGACTGAATATATCTGAAAAAGCCTTGCAGGGAGAAGAGCACAAAACTCTGAACTAGAAAGCATGCTCTTGCAAATTTTTTTACACAAGGCTTTCACCTAAGTAGGGCTTTTAAATACACATTTCAAGCTAACATTGTATCTTTAAAAAAAAAAAAGAGATGGACTGAGTACTCAGATTTTTGTTTTTACTTTAAATAATACAGAATACTTTGCCCCTTTTTTCATTGTTACAGTTTCTTGTTACTAAGACTATAACCACACACATGGGGAAGCCTGAGATTTTTCTCGAGGGCAGGACTGTCTCAGATACAAAGGGCATATTGTTAAAACACAACCTCATTTAATTTCTGTGTGCATATATATATACACATATACTCATATGAGTTCCATTCCAGACCCGATCTCAGTCTCATCGGCTACCTCTACACCACACTTGCTCCCTTGCTAAGCACCTCTTAAACTGTAACTTTTGGACTAGAAGAGACATCGGCTCTTAGCAATTACTTTAGGCCTCAACAGTTTCAAAATTAGATATCTAAAAGAGCAGAAGAACTAAGTTTCTAATCTGTATGAAGTGTTTGCATTGTTTAGATGGTCACTGATCTGGAATACACTGGAAAACCATACGCTCAGCTAAAATGATGTCCCAGGCACCTATACTAATGAGAAACTACTAGTAAATTAGTGTTACATCACAAGATATTGCTCTTCTCTTTCTAGTATACTAACATGTAGACATAGATTTGGAAAGCTGTGATACAAAGAGTGATCAGCTAAGAGCTTTAAATCAAATTACAGTCTTAAGAGACAGTCATAAAGAATAAACGTTTTCCAACAAAATTCCCATAAAAGTAATACCTGAATTCTACTTATTACTTTTACTAACTAGCAGGCAAAAACACTCTAAAGCCAGTTAGGTGTCATTGCTTCCCCCAATTAGAAGTGCTGGCCTGTTACAGTATTTCAAGCTATTGCAATCTCTGTGGCTTCAAGGCTGCATATTTTCTCAAGTATTGG
Source organism: Theristicus caerulescens (assembly GCA_020745775.1). Lineage (NCBI taxonomy): Eukaryota > Metazoa > Chordata > Aves > Pelecaniformes > Threskiornithidae > Theristicus > Theristicus caerulescens. Next base: position 26,129,817 of record CM036583.1, on the reverse strand, counting down.
CTCGACATCTGGTTATGAGTCCTGCAAAGATAACAGGAATTGTGATAGGGCAAGCACTGTTTGGAAGAGGGAAATCACAAGAACACAGACACAAAGCATTCATCTGATGTTTGCCTTGAGACACTGAGAATAAAAATAATCTCAACATGATGAATATGAAGGACTGAAATGTTTATTTTCAGCAGAACTAGGATTTCACCCAAAGAGCTGGTCTATATAATCTTTATAATGCATGGAAATACTGAAACACATCAATTGCAACCTTAAGGCATTACAAATACCTTCACTAGATCAGCATGGAAATCATCCCCCATGATGTTCTGGACACTCGTTTATGTGTTGCCAGGTCAGAAGAGCTGTTTTACATTTCTCATGCTTATTTCATGGTCATAAAACTACCGTGACAGAAGATAAATTTAAGCATGGTAAAGATCTCCACACATTGCTGCCTGACAAAGTAGTTCATTAACCATTTCAAGCTGATTTACATACAGTCCATCTGTCTAGGTATTTACACCTTACTAATTTTTTTCAGATAATCAAGTTTTGTGGGTGTTATCTACAGTAAGTGATGTTGATCTGTTCTTGTTACACCCTCCATGCTGCTACAGAAGACAGCATAAACTACTTTGCTGCCATTGCTTTCATACAATAAGCATCTCATTTTACCCCTGAGATAGCAAGATGGCCAGGAGTTGTGGTAACACTGAACAACTGCCAAGAAGCATTACCTTCGGCTCTATTATCTGCAATATTTCTGTGTCAGAGGAACACAGCTGATGGAACTGTTGCTAATATGAAGTTTTGGGAGAGCTATCATAAAGCCTTGTGGGAGGGAAAAAGACAGGTTAAAGAACCTGAGTCAGGTCAAATTCAACAGTCAACAATGCTTATGGCTCCTAACAGTGTTATAGTGTTCATGTCTTGTTACCCAAACAGAGAAAGGAAACTGAAAAGGTTAAGGACAAGACCATGGTTTGGAAACACCCAGAAGAGCAACTCAACAGGCAGCAAACCAAAACCAATTTCCACAGCAAGATTTGTCTATCCCATATGTTCAAACAGTATAGACGTTCACATATTTTTAGATTTTAAAGCTTCAAACAGGTTTTGTAAAAATTATTACATCCTACTGTTTAGAATTAGCATGATTTGTCAATTCCCCTACAACTATGGTATCCAATCTTCAAAATGGGACCCTGCATCCTGAGTGCTTTAAAGAAACGCATTTGCCTAACTCCCCATCCTTCAAAAAGCATAAGAGCGAGGAGTGGATCAACCACCGACAGACATTTTCCTGACTGCCAAAAATTAAATTAAAATACTTATTTCTAGGCAACTACACGCTAGTAAGTGCATCCTAAAATACTTATCTTCCACAATATTCTCCAGCCAACTTAAGAACCCTAGTATTCTAGTTCTGCCATCTCAAACTGACACATATCATAACCACCTTTATGAAGATAACATACTAAATATAGTCCCAACAAAAGTGAAGAGAAGCTGAAGTCTTTTTATAAAGACACCTTGATTAACATGACATGACAGAGACAAGCACATCTTACAAAAGCTTTTACCTTGTAATTCCTTATCATTCAGCAAGAGTGAAGGGAAAAGCTAGTAAGATAAATTTGGATACTTGTCCACAGCACAGAAGGCCATAAAGGAAAGTAGTTATGGAGAGACTATCCATTAATAAACCAGGAATTAATCCAAGAGATTAAGTTTAACAGGACACCAACTTCTCGCCCCTACCAGAATTCATGGCTGTGTAGCTTCCATACTGTGTCTAGCATGAAGTGTATTCATTTCAGCCTAAGCAACAACAGTCCACAAATACAAACCTCTAACTCCCCTGCCCCCAGCTAAAAGTAAAAGCAGTACCAATGACCAGTAAAATACGGTGATGGTTTGCAGCTTTAACATGGAATTTACCTGGTCAATGTATACAATAATCTAGGCTACCAATATACATTCTGAGTATCTTTACTTAAGATCTTTTGCTTGAGGATTTTTAATGTAAACAAGCCTCTGCTCAAAGAAGACTGATTGCGCAATACTGACAAATTCTGTGTTTCTCAGTACCGGGAATACAAGAGAGACATGTTATGAACTAGGACAGAACATACTGAGGTCATCTTATTTACACAAAAATCCATGTTTTCCTATTAAAGAACACTGTGTTCTGTGTGGTCAACCCAACAGGAGGGCCTGCACAAATACATGGTTATATCACTCAACAGTGGCTATGGGTAAGAACTTGCTTTTATGTAACAGGGATGAGGAACTAGGAGAGGAGAGACAGACTGGCAGGTAGAGAAGCAAGAGCGGACATCCGATGTGCCTGGCCTATACAGTCCCCAGAGCTTGATTCATTTACCTTGTCCTGTGAGATGAGAGACACCCACAGACACATGGGATACAGCACTAAGAAGAGTGTCTCCTGAACTACTGCACCCTATAGACCATTCTCTAGTTTCAAGTTTCTCAAAACAAATACTTAATAGCAGCGCTGGTCCAGAGACCAGTCACCCACAGCTTGGTATCCGCCAAGCATAATTACCACACAGCATGTAATTACCTGGCTTGCCTGATGGTATTCAATGCACCGAGCAGGCTGAACTATGCTGGCAGAACAGTGAATTCTTCACTATAATAAATGAGACTAAGAAAGCTACTGCTGGTTTGGCAAGCCAATTCCTCTCCCCCATCTCAAGTTTTCTGTGTTCTGACCACTGGAATAGGTAAACTCTCCACCAGCTGGGTACTACAAGCTCACTGTACAAGCTTACACAGGATAGCAGTACCCATTAAATACTGAATATAGTACACAGACCTGCGCATGGCCAGTTATATGGATTGTCAACCATTTTGCAACATCCTTCTAGAGCACTCAATTTTAAGACCTTACCAGAGTATCAGGAGACTATTTTTACAACTGCAATGTTAAGAGTCCAGTACACTCTGGTCTAGAAATACCCCGAAATCCATGGGCAACAGCATTTAGATGCTAATACAAAATAGCTACTAAATCAAGACCTCCGCTCTCAACACTAGCAAATGTCTTGATACTTAAGCGCAGATTCACAGAGTCGGCGATGGCCCTGGCTTGGATGCGCTTGCTCACATTTAGAGAGCAGGGAGATGATCAGTAATACACACCTACATTTCTGGTTTTGTCCACCTTGTTACAAGATGGTCTGCAAAGGAACTTTATATTGCAATACCTCAATGTGTACTGTCTAAAGAGTCTTCAAAATCTTTGCCAGCAAGTCGTGTCTTCTTTACCTCAGTGTGCCAACATACTACTCAAGTCATCACACCAACAACTTCAGCATTTACGATTATTTAAAATCCCTCCACAGATATGGATTTGTACTGTTCGTTAAGAAGCTACAACATTAAAACACCAGCAGTACTGGGGTTGATGAAACGGGGGCATCTTTTTTTGTTGTTGAAGTCAGGTTTTTGTTTTGAGAAATGCTCAATTTAATTCTGGAGAAAGAACATTTACTCCTCTTCAACAATTCCCTATATTTGCAGTATGATACACTTAACTGACATATCTACACACACAATACTGATTTTAAATAAATGAGAGGTTTTCCATTATTTGAATTTTAAAAGCTACATAATTCTGTGTCTGCTTAACAGTTTTAAGAATATATCCCAAAAACATTGTAATATCATTTAGCCTTTTGGTAGGTTTTTGAAACACATTATCACTTTCTTGAATATGTAGATAGCTGCAAGCTTGGGTTTATTCTGTTTGGGATTTTTTTCTACTTTTTTTTTTTTTTAATGGAAAGGAAGACAACAGGAAAATAAAAGCTAGCCTAGGAAGTCATTCCTTCCTACATGTTGTAGAGCAAACACCAGTGACTAGGACAGAGCCAAGGATGCAGGTGTTACCACCCCATATGCAAGGAAGTTAATAAATTGGAGAACTCCAAGTGTCCGTAACGGCTTGAGGAAAGAGACACTTTCAACTTCCATATTAATATACCAATTTCACATTCGAATTCCTGAATGACCAAAATACAAAGGACACGATTTGTAAGTTTTACACTTTGAACTATGTCATAAAGTCTTAGAAAAACAGCATCTTGTTAATGCATTAAAAGTCCGCCTCCACCTTGCAGTTAGCCAAATCATACCAGGCTTCCGTTGCTTTTGACCATGGACGAGCTTCCATTCCATTCAGAGGCTATGAGACAAGCCCAGCAGTAGGGTTTATTTTTTCATCTCACTATACAAATTATTCAGGATACAACTGCGGAAAGTTTTCACAGGTATCTATGTCACCTTTTAATCTACTAATTTAGATGCGATCAGATTAGTTTTAAAGATTTTATTCCTCCTCATTTCCTTAAAACCTCAAGCAGATGTCCCAATTTACTAGGGGACCTGCTGCAAAGCAGACTGCCCTAGAGCCTCCTTCACTTTACTGGGAAATTCACACGTTGTTTTATATCCTCTGAAGACTCCAGAAGAGTTAAAATGAGCCTTCGCTGGTCTGAAGTTTCACCTGGTCACACTGAGCTTAAAGCAGCCGTTTTCAGGACGGACCGTGCCCCAGCGGCCCGGGGAAGGTCCTCGGGCTGGGGATCGGGAAGCCAAGACGGCTCCTCCCGCGATCCGCTGCGGCCCCGGCGGCGGCCAGCCCCTGCAGACCGCCGTGCGCCCTCACCGAGCGCGCCGCCTCGCTCTCCCCGGGCTGATGCACCGCACCGCCCGCAGCACGATTCCCGGCGCCCGCCCGTGCGCCCCACCAGCAAAACCGCTCGCCTCCGTGCCCATCGGGCAGCGCCCGCTCCAGCGGCCGCCTCCGCCCCCCGCCCCGGCACCAGCCCCCGCGAGATCCTTACCCCATGGCGGCCGGCGGCGCCGGGCACCGGCGGTGCCGCGCGGGCCGCGTCCCCGGGGCGCTCCTCGCCGCGCCGGCAGCTCCGCAGCCCCGTGGCGGCGGGCCGCTGCGCTGGGCTCGCCGCGCCGCGCAGGCCCGGGGGGCCGCGCCGCCGGCTGGCGGCGGCCGGGCCGAGCGGGGCCGCCCGCGCCCTAGGGAGCGCCCCCCGCGGGCCGGGCTCCCATGGCCGCCGGCCCCGCCAAGCGCCCGCAGGCAGCGGCTCCGGCCCCCGGGCGGGCGGCGGCGGCGGCGGGGGCGGAAGGGTCCCCTCCTGAGGGCGGACGGGGAGGCGCTCGCCCTCTCCGCGAGGGGCTGGCGGCGGCTGCGGCGCTGCTCGCCGGGACGTGAGCGGCCGCCGAGGGCTCCGTGCGCCTCAGAGGCGGAGCGGGCTGGGGCAGGCGGTGCGCGCAGGGCTCCACGCCGCCGCTCCCCCTAGCAGCCCCGCCGGCAGCGCGGCGGGCACCGACGCATTTTCCCGAGGAGGCAGAGCGAGCCGCGGCACCGGCGCTGGCATCGGGCTCCCGGCGTCAGGCGGCTGGCGGCGGGGCTGCGGCCGCGCGTCCCCCGCGGGCGCCGGGGCGCCGCGCTCCCCCGCTCCGCCTGCCCGCCCGCCCCCGGCTGCGGAGATGCGGGGCGCCGCTCCTCCTTCCCGCGGCGGCGGGTCCGCTCCTCGCCGTCACGCCTTCTTCTGCGGCGAGCGGGCGGGCATCGTCCTGGGGCGCGGCGGGCCGGTCGCTGCCAGCGGGCGGCGGGAGGGGCCGCTGCCGCCGCCGAGTCCCCGCTCCTCTGCGGCGGGGCCGCGGGCTCAGCCCCGCCGGTGGGACGGAAGGAGGGCGGGGGGCAGCGCCGCGTCAGGCGGCGCCCGGCTGCTCCGGCGCCCCCGAGCCGCTGCCTGTGCCCGCTGCCGCCTCACACCTCCGCCACCGCCCGCCCGTCCCCTCGCGGTGGGCAGGCGCAGCCGCGGCGCGCAGCCCGCGCCTCCGTCCCGCGCCTCCCGGGGGAAGGGAAGGGAACGGAACGGGAGGGGAGGGGAGGGGAGGAAGGCAAGAGCCGAGCCGAGCCGCGCCGCGCCCTGCCCTACAGCCCGGCGCGCACCCCGCCGCACGGGGCCAGCTCCCTCCTGCCAGCGGCGGCACCTGCCCGCTCTCCCTCCATCCTCCGCCCGGGGAGCTTTAAATAGCGGACGTCACCGCGCTCCCCTACGCACCGACGTCACGCACCGCTCCCGGCGCTGACGTCACCGGGGTGCGGGGGATGATGTCAGAGTGCTCCACGCCGCCGGAAGCTCTTCTATAATAGGGAACGGCGGCGGGGGGAGCGCCGGGGGGAGCGCCGGGGGGGCGGGGGGGGCTCGGGCCGCCGCGGCGCGGCCGCCTCCGCGCGCTCCTCGGGGCGCTGGCGGCGGGCGGCCCCCGCCCCCTGCGGCGCCGCCGCGCCCCCCGCCCCGCGCGGCGCGGCTCGGCGGGGAGAGCGGGGCTGAGCGCCCCCGTGCCCACCGCCACCGTGAGGGCGGCGCGGAGCCACCCCGGAACGCGGCTGCGGCAGCTTGCCCGCCCTCTGCCCCCGGGGCGGGGCGGGGGGCGACGGCAGGGCGCTCCACGCCAGCGACAGCCGGTCCCTGACCGAAGGGCACGGCCGCATCCCCCTGCTTTGCAAACACTTCAAACCCGGCAGCGCTGCTGCCTGAACGGGAAGGAGACACGGCAGCCATTCTAGAATTGCCCCAAAAACGTAGATTCCAGCACGTCCATGCTTGTAGTGCTGCAAAGAAACGGCCAGCAGTGAGAGCTGGCCAGATCCCACCGTCTTTGGCTCAGTCCCCCCATGGTACCGTGCAAACAGACAGCATCTCCTCCTGCTGCTTCTATTCCACAGAGCAGCCCGAGCTCCAGCACCACCTACCACCTCGCTGGGCACCCACCTCATCTTAGGTTCAGCAAATACTTCCCTCAACTCTCCAAGTTTGCCTGAATCTATAAATGTTAGGTATAACTGCTCCTGGACAATGCCAATGGCACCGGGGTACCCCAGGTGGAACATGCATCCCCGCTCCTTGCTGCTTACAGGACCACTTTCACTATTTTCTGCTTAAGCGATGTTGTAACCACCAGAGGCGTATTAAACTATAACGAACATAAGAGGGAGATACCAATAAGATACTAGATGTTAATCCCCACATAAAAATGGAAGAAGACCCAAGTTTTACCAATGGATGTCATGACATTGTAAAACATGCCAAAACCAACAACGATATGTTCACAGCCGTTGCTTTAACAAAAGGTTGTTTGTCCTCTCCTAAGATCTCTACTACCTGGGACCAAGTCTATCCCAGGAAGAGGCTGGAATGCAAGACAGCGAAAGGATTTACCTAGCAATCTGATCTCCCCAGAGGAAGGACAGACATTTTCCAAAGTTATTTTAATTCACACATGCACATGTTTTACAGACCCTTGCTTCAACATTCTGACCTATAAAAGTAATCAGCTTTGGGAAGAGTGAAGATGACAAATGAAATATCAAGGGAAACCTTCTCCAAACGAAAATAAGAAACTTAGCGTGAATCATTCCTAGCAGTAGCAGTGAGGCAGACTGCCTCACAAGGCAGAAAACAACGGCTTCCTCAGTTTCCCATTTCTCACACACTACCTCATAACCTAAAGTAAAGGCACTGAGCTACAAAAACTTTAGACTGAGTGGCAACAGTCTAAGGTTTGTTGTGGGCAATGCTCAGAACATGCACAGTTACGATGAGGCTGCATTACTTTGCTGGACTGCTATTGTAATTTCTTGGTTGGGTTCCATGTGCTAACTCTGAAACATATGAAGCTCTATGTAATTTCCACTAAAAATCAAATTAGGTGTACAGGCTTCTATCAGTAAAACTCTCTGAGGTAGTCCCCAGTGTTGGTGGGGGAAAGATGAAGATCCCCAACAGTTCTTTCTTCCATATGATAAGAGTGATAAGAGTGAAAGAGACTATGATCAAAAATAATTCAGACTAGGCAAGCGTAAGCAACATACAGCTTATAAATATATTGCTTGATGTCAAGTAGCTAGGAGTCTAGATTCATTAGCTTCTAAAAGTCCCACATGGCATTTTGCATGCAGTAACGGCAGGTCATGAGCAAAGAAACTAAGGCTCTAAATCCACATATGAGTAACTCTGTTGCATCATTTTTGTTCTTTCAGCTCAAGCTCACACACTAATGCAAATGCTTTAGCATTTCATTATGTCCAAAGTATTTTGTTTAGATATCACAGAGATGGCTCCATCTGTCTCTGCCTTTCAACTTGTTCACATATTTGGCTTGCATGAAGTATGTTTTCCCACCATGCAAAACCAGAAATCCCTGAGACTGAAGATAAAAGAAAAAATATAAAAGAAACCAAACACACATGGAGCCCTGGGGGAAAGAATTGCATGTTCACTTGAGAATCAGAGGTGTGAACAGATTCAGGGACAAAGAAACACTGCTACCTCCAGAACAACCCCGTGTGGGATACCAAGAGTGTCTTTACTGACTTGTGAAATGCCCTATATATTTCATGCTCCTCTATAATAAAATACGAGTGCTGGGACAGATAAGATCCTGGATGGGGGAACAGAGCTGTAGGGACAAAGAAAGCATCACTCCACATAAATCTCATCGTTTGTCTTTATTTCCTCTTAATTCTTCATTTAAACAGTGTTAATTGATTATTACAGTTAAGTGTAGAAGCTCCACATAATTGATTACTTCCCTTCCATATTTATTGTTACTGTTTCTCCAGGTCTGACTGAGCTTTCTCTAAGCCTTAAGCTTTGTCTCAATTACACCCATTTACAATTTTGATCAGTTTCCAGGTTGATTTGATTGAGGTAACATTATTTGTCTTGTGGAAAAAGCCTTTGTTTATGCTTGCCAAGCTCACTGAAATCACTCCTCTGTCTTGTCATTCCCCAAATTAATCTATGATACAAAACCATGGTGACATCCATCAGCTAAGGCTGAACTGCACATGCAGATACAAACAAAGCAAGCTGGGCGATTAAATCATAGACATTAACAGGAGAAACAGTACACAATCACCTCATCTTGAAGACTGAAGTAATACAACATAGAGAAACTTAATAGTGATGACAAGAGGCTCAGCTCTAAGTTGGTTGTTTTGGGTTTTTTTCCCTCGCTATTTTAGAACACTTCTTTGTCTAGAGCCCTTTGATGGAGGCAGTCTTGAGCTGTAGAGCACGCTGCCTGATGGAAACAATCAGCAGCTCAGTGGCTGTTACTCGGCAAAGATAACAAGCAATGCCACAGTCAAACAAGAGATGGATGGATGGCTTCAGGCAGGGCAAAGCACAGGGTGGTGCAGGAGAAAGACTGTTGTTCGCCACTCTGAAGTAGCATATTCCTGGCATGTATATTCATAGCCAACGATTGAGCTGCCAAACCCTGTTCTGAATGGCCAACCAGCTGGGGCAACACCTGTAAACTTGGCAGCAGTATCGATACCTCTGAGAGGAGTTTTGGGTTGAACCTCCCCATGGGATACCTGTAGATGGAAAAAAAGCAGATGGCTGTGCTGTCTGAATCTCAAGCCTGCTGAGTATCGACATGGCCACTGGCCTGACCAAAGTCCTGGAAGAGCAGCAGAACAGGGCTGGAAAAGCAAGAAGCACCGCAAGGGTCTGCATTTTGCCTAACCTTCCATAGTACCTCTGTTTTCTCCATGCAAAACCAGATCTGTAGTGGTTGATCGCACATTGGTTAGGAGCTACCATTCCCATGGAAAAGACAAATGTGCTTGTAAGAAACGGGGAAATCCCATTTCACTGGATAAAGCACTGAAAATATTTGAACTGCAACTCCTTGTTCAGCTCTAGTCAGGACATTAAAAAAAAAAAAGGAATTCTAGCTGCACCAAAACCAGAGAGAAACTCTAAGGATGTTTAGGGAACTCAGAACCGTTATTTGAGAGTGGAAGAATAAAATTTGTCTTGTTTGGTTATCAAACTAAAACCCAATATGACATACTATTATGCTCTCCAAGTATTTTGGGTGAGGTCAACACAAGCCAGGGACCAAAACCAGCTATTAAAGGGCAAAAGAATAAATACTCGCTGTAAGTATTTTTTTTCCTGGCACTCCAAAGGTTGCTCATCTTCAAGGAGCTGGCAGCTTCAAGAGCAGCCTTCCAAAATAAGGACTGGGTGCAAAAGAAACAATGACTGAGAAGTAATCACAGATGGCAGCCATCACTGCCTCCACGTGGGAGGAGGTGAAGGTGGAAGGATAGAGACATCGTTCCTCTGGCAGCTTGCAGCCTGCAAGACTCTACTTCCTCCAGGGCTCTGGGCTGGGGTGCTACTGCTGCTCCCTTACATCAGCCGTTTGGCTTAATACCAGATGAATGCAAATTCCAAAATCCCTAAGGAAACAGAGGATGTTTATTCCCTTTGAAGATGAGGGAGCCAGCACCTCACACTTCCCTCACTTCTCATGCATTGATGCTATTTTGTGTCTCTTCCTTCCTCCTACTCCTTTATGCCTTTTCCTTGCCCTCCTTTCTCCTGTCTAATCACAAATCTCCCTCCCCACACACATGCTTCTTTCAGTGAGTGGGATCACTTCTCCATCACTTTCCCTTGCAGAATCTGCGTTTAATTTATAAATGAAGCAGAGAAAAGAGGGGAAGAGAGTAAATGGCATCCTCTTCCCTGAGCCCAAGGTTTCTGCCTGCATTTTCATCAGACTAGAAAAACCTTCACTGTCATATCAGGTGGGCCTGGAGGAATTCTGGAGAAATTTACATTCACCATTTTTTCTCCCGGAATAGATGAAGAAACCTAAGTGTTGCCTTATATTCAAGTAAATGCGGTACTCTGAAACTAAGGCTAGATTTGTCTTTGAAAGCAACTGTATGACATAATTCCCTGAAATGCCTTATGGTCCAATATTTCTAACTCTGGCCTGTTGCCAGTGAATGCTAGTTTTCCGGCACCCACTTCCAACATTTCATTGTCTTACCACCAGAAATAGATAGCACATCTCCTACACAGCTCTGTGGCACTACACCCCTACAGGAATTTTTTAAAGATACTGAGCCCTGAGTAATGCTTTCATTTCTTAGTCAGGTTTATCAGTGGCTGTTATTTCCTCCAGTATTTTTTCTGACCATACAGAAAGCACTGTTTATGCCAGTAGACTGATTATGTCAGCTTGTCATTTCTGTCTAATTAGTCCAAGTTTTATCTAGGTACGTCACTCAGCTTTCCTTCCCAAAATCCTTGCAGGTATTTTTGCAGTTTCAGCTGAAGATGCTGAAAATATTGTAAAAAAAACAGTGTATTTTTTACTTATGAGTTTTGAAATGTAGCAATAATGGCATTGTGGATCTGAAACCTCTCCAACAGCATTCCTTTCTTGGCAAAACTCTACCTGCACACAATGAGTCTTCTTTTCTAGTGTGTCCTCTGTGGATCACATCTAAGAAACCACATACTGATAAAAAAGGTTTTTTTCAATCATATTTACATTATAGACAATATGGTCTGTGTTTTCAGAAAGAGTAAGTCATAGCAATCATATGGTATTTTTCTTTTTCATCTGCTCCTGCCAAACCAGACCAAGCTGATTTCTAGTAGAACTAACAAATTCCAAACATCACCCATGATTTCTCTATCCATGCTTCCTATCTTTGAAGTAATAGGTTAATATTTTTATTTCTCAGGGTCTGAAAGCTTGTAGTATATGAAGTACTCATTCACTGGTGAATATGAGATTGCCTTAGAATAATTAGCTTCTGTTTTTAGTTCTTCTTTCCTAGTTATTTTTTAAAAGTTCTTGTAGACGTTCTAACAATAGCATCTGTGAATATTTGAAGAAACTGCTTAATTTTCTGCCTGAGTTCTCCTTCTTAGAGGTGAGTTTCTCTGAGACTTTGAAAAAGTCATATTTGGAGAAAATTATGCTGTATTTCTGTAAACCTTTCCACGAAGAACATCCAGAATTTCCAGCTATTTCCACAGAGCTTCCATGCACCTGGACTTCAGCTGCTGCTGAGAATGAAGTCCTAGCATATACAATGTTTTTTCTCCATGTGAGAAAATTTTGACCAAGCTTCGAGATGCACTAACATCTTCATGCTGTGAAGCAGAAAAACTACATTTGGCCATAAACATTCCCAGTAATTTTTTTTTCACTTTTAGTATTCTTCCATTCCTCTGGCAGGTTGGTCTAATTTACAACAGCCTAAACTTTGAAAAAAAATTGCTTTTCACACACACTCGGGAATTTACCTACAAATCTGTAAAGATTGCTCCACTGCCATTCTGCAGCTCAGGCTTAAGAGAGAAGACACTTTGAGACACAGCTTGATAAAAAGTCAGAGCAGCTTTTCTCGTTATGGGAAAACAGTCAGAAGTCCAAATGGAAACCATGACTAAGGACAGAGAGAGAAATGGCAGGCAAAGGAGTGGGAAACAGTGAATCAAGAATGAAACAGACACCAGATAAAGACCCAGGGCTAAAATCCTGTGAGAAAAGCTTGAAAAAGGTTAACAGGCAGAGAGTGTGATTGAATGAAAAACTAGGAAGGGGAAAATCTAAGGTGGATGGTAGAAAGGAGGCTTCAGAATGGTAGGGCAATGAATAGAGAAATCTGATGTTTGTAAGCTGGAACTGGCAAGTCAAAGATAATACAGACCTGAGGAGCCAAAAAAGGAGAGGGTGAAACAGGGTGTGATAGACGGGACAGAACTACTCAAATCTGATGGGTGACACCAGGTGGGCAGTGTGTTCAGCTGGGTAGACGTCTCCTCCAGATGAAGGTGAAGGACCCAGCATGTCATTCCTCTGCTGTCAGAACACAGCAGTGACACCCACAGGCTCCACCTGCCTTTCGCCTGTCCAGTGCTGTCTGCGTAACGCTGGTAAACTGTAAACCCTACAGGTTTTTCTCAACAGTTGAGTGACTCCATCCTGCTAGTGGTCCATGTGGGGCCATATGATGCCACAGGGTGAGATGTGTTGTATCTAGGCTGTGACTGGAGGATGCCAGGGGCCATTTGAGTGCGGAGGTGCCGGCAGGAGGACCCAGCAGGGACAGGGCTGTCAGCATGGCCCCTGCCCATGGCCCCCTGCTTCGTGGGTTTTCAGGACAGGTGGCCCGGCAGATGCTCAAGGGACTTAGCTCTGCCTCAGGAACCTCCTAGGCTGTCTCCTCTCCGCTGTACTGTATTTCCAGCAGGCATCGGGTAAGTTGAAGTCCCCCGCGAGAACAAGGGCTAGCCATCGTGAGACTTCTGCCAGCTGCTTATAGAATACTTCGTCCGCCTCTTCATCCTCGTTGGCTGGCCTATAACAGACTCCCACCATGATATCTGCCTCGTTGGCCTTCCCGTGGTTCTCACCCATAAACACTCAACCCTATCGTCACCATTGTTAAGTTCTAGACAACCAAAACATTCCCTAACGTACAAGGCTGGCCCACCGCCTCTCCTTCCTTGCCTATCCCTTCTGTAGAGCTTCATGCCGTCCATTGCAGCACTCCAGTTGTGCGAGCCATCCCACCATGTTTCTGTGATGGCAACTATGTTATAGTTTTCTTGCTGCACAACGGCTTCCGGCTCCTCCTGTTTGTTGCCCATGCTGCGTGCAGTGGCACAGATGCACTTCAGTTGGGCTACTGCTCCTGCCACCTTCTTGGAAGGAGAAGCCCTAGTTCCTATGTGACCGTTCTCAGGTGCTTCCGTGGTTTCTAACACATCTATAGCTCTTGTGTCTTCGCTGCCACGTGGCTCTCCATCCCCCGCCTCCACTGAGATGGCAGACCGAAGGACCTCGCTAGCACACTGTCCCTCAAATATTGGTGTGCTGCCGCCAGGCTTATCTCTACCAAGCCTGCTGCTACCCCTTTCCCCCTTCCAATCCAGTTTAAAGCTCTATGAGCTCTACTTTACAAGGGGTGTTGTTGAGGGGCTTGTAGAAATGTGCAAGGCTCATGCCGGGGTTTCTGGGGGACAGCTCAAAGGCAGCAGACGGGGCTGGGTCTCGCTGGATGTGGGGAAGCAGCTCGTTTCAGCCTGTGGCACGAGCGTGCTTTGCTGGAATGGCAGCCTGCCTCTGGATGGCTGCCGAAATCCCAGGATGCTCGGGGTTTGGTGCTTTGCTTTCGTGACCGAGACGGAGCCCAGGCGTGCAGATCAACAGGCGGGCCTCATTCCCATGCAGCGGCTTTTGGGAAGCAGGCAGCCTGTCCCCAGAAGAGAAGAGCAACCGCCTCCTGCCTCCCAGCCACGGCCACGGGGCTTGGGGGTGGAGGAGTCGGGCTGCTGTTGTAGAGAAGTGCCAGAGAAGGGCTGAGAGGGCTGTGACTGGAGGATGCCAGGGGCCGTTTGGGTGCGGAGGTGCCGGCAGGAGGACCCAGCAGGGACAGGGCTGTCAGCATGGCCTCTGCCCATGGCACCCCGCTTCGCGGGTCTTCAGGACAGGCGGCCCGGCAGATGCTCAAGGGACTTAGACAGCTCTGCCCCGGTGTTTGGAAAGGGGGAGGTGGGGAGGCTGGAAAGCATTGCCTGCAACGGCTTGTGCTTTGGTTTTGGAAGAAACACACCCTGAAAATCTTCTGGATCTTTATTCCATTTCCACAAAGGCCAGCAGCCAGTGTCTCAGCAGCCGCAGGCTGTAGCGGAGGACAGGCCCATCCGCTGGGCCGGCCGGGCGCTCCCCTGCAGCCTGCTGGGCGGAGGCGTTGGAGGACCCTGGAGCTGCATCAGCCCGCACCCCTCGGTGCCTCCCCGCAGGTCCCCTTCTGCCAGCGGCGGGCTGGTTGTTGGTGGGCCTTGGGCGCAGGTGGTAGCGCCGCTGCGGGGACCTGCTGCGCACCCGCTCCCTGGCCGCGGTCCTCTGCCGGCGGGTGGACGAGCCCACCACGTACTCCTGGTAGTCGTCGTCCGCCCTCACCGTGTGCACGATGCGGTCGAAAGGCTGCCTGCAGAGCGGGCACGCAGCTCTCGTGGCAGCCCACCGCCGGATGCAGCCGAAGCAGAAGGTGTGGAAGCACCCGTCGACGTAGGCTGCGTTGTGGACCTCGCCCAGGCAGATGGGGCACGGGCCGCGTGCCGCTGCCTCCCACCGCCCTGCCCGCTGCAGATGGCTGGTGGCGGCCGTCGCGGCAGAGCCGCTCTGCTCCAGAGCCTCCTCAGCACCCGACGCCATGTCCTGCCAAGAGAGATCTTCAGAGCTTTCCTGGCACTAGGAAGGGCAAAGCAAAGAAAGCCCCAGAAAGCGGTGGGAGAGGGGAGGCAAGGGCCTCCCGACGGGTCTCCCTGCGGGCTGGAAAGCGGCAGCAGAGGCGGCCCCGTGGCACAGCCAGCCCCAAGGGCTGCCCTCCCTGCCTGCCTCTCCCCCTCGCCTCCCCCCAGGGACACTGCCCACAGTCCAAGACCTCCCAACCCCTCCGCTCCCCCCAGACAACCAGCACGACTCGAGCTGGCACAGGGTACCTGAAGGAGGCGGTCAGGGAAGGCGGAGGAACTGGCTGGGAGCCTTCAGTGGTGCCCACAGCCACGGCACGGCCGCCGTGCGGGACGCGCAGCACCCCCGCCAGCCAAGGCTCTGCACAAAGGCAGCACTGCGGGTGGAGGTCCACAGGCCTGATGGAGCTTGCACGCTGCGTGTGTGCACCCGCAGGAGCCCTGGACCAAAGGCGCCAGGACAGAGCCTGCGGCTGCTGAAGAGCAGTGAGGCTGGGGCCGTCACAGATGCCTCCCGGTGACATCACACAGGACTCTGGGGCTGCCCCCCGACCTGGCAACGGGCAGCCCGGTAACGTGGCAGGCAGGGAACGCCGGTGACCTCCTCGGTGCCAGCGGAGCGCCCTGACTGGGCTCCTCCAAGGGCTGTCAGGGAAGAAGGACTCGTCCCTTGTCTGCCATGGGAAAGCCCCAGAGCTTGCAAGGGACCTCTGGAGGTCATCTTGTCCAGCCCCCCTGCTCAAGCAGTGACGCCTACAGCCGGTTGCCCAGGACCGTGTCCGGGTGGCTTCTGAAGATCTCCAAGGATGGGGAGTCCAGCAGCTCTCTGGGCAACCTGTGCCATTGCTCCATCGCCCTCACAGGAAGAAAGTGTGTCCTGATATTCCGGAGGAACCTCCTGTGTTTCCGTTTGTGCCCATTGCCTCCTGTCACTTGGCACCGGTGGAAAGAGCCTGGCTCCGTCTTCTTTATGCTCTCCCTTGAGAGATTTGCACAGCTTGATGAGATCCTCCCTGAGCCTTCTCTTCTCCAGGCTGAGCAGCCCCAGCTCTCTCTTCCCTCAACCCACTGGCAACACTCCTCCTAAAGCAGCCCAGGTGCCTCTTGGCCTTCCTGGTCACCAAGGCACACTGCTGTCTCGTTTTCCACCTGGTGTCCATCAGGACCCCTGATCCTTTTCTGCAAAGCTGCTTTCCAGCCAGTCAGCCCCCAGCACATACTGGTGCACGGGCTTGTTCCTCCCCAGCTGCACGACTTTTCAATTCCACAAGATGAACTGGATGATGTTCCTTTTGGCCCCTTTCTCCAGCCCTTTGAGGTCCCTCTGGATGGCAGCACGTGGTGTTTCAGCCACTCCTCCCAGTTTTGTGTCACCAGCAAACTTGCTGAGGGTACGCTCTGCCCCATCATCCAATTAATGAATGGAGATGTTGAACAATATTGGACCCAGGATTGTACCCCCAGTGTACGCTGCTAGGTGGTCTTGTCAGTCCTTGCCTTGACTCTACAGCCACATGATTTGAAGTTTCTTGGCTTTTTCTTCCTTCCTTATCTTGTGTGACGAGCATTTGCTGACAGCAGAATGTTCGTTCCAGCCACGGCTAGGTAATCAAAGCTAGCCTGGATGGAAAGGAAATAATAAATTAGTGAAGCTGTAATGTTTAGGTATGATGCAACAGAGACATCTGAAAAATTCATTCTGATACAAAAGAAAAGAGATGAAACAGTGATTCATTTGGGGTACCTGGCGTTGTGAGCAGAGGAGCCGGTTGAGAGTAGAGAGGAGGCCTGAGAGTCAGCTGGAACAGAGAGGATTTTAGTGGGGGCAAGGAAAGCATTTGTTACTAGGAGTACAAGACGCGGATCATCTGCTGGAAAGTGAGGTGGGTAGCACAGGTTTTGAACTGAACAGAGTCAGGACAGACTTTAGTGAAAGTTTTGTATATGAGTGGGTTGCTGTTTTGAGGACGTTGGGGAGAGAAAAGGCGATGGAGAGAGTTCCATTAAGAGGACAGCACTGAAGTGCATGCCGCCATGGTAGGAAGCAGACCAGAGAATAGAGATAGTTATCTACATAACTACACGAGAAAAAACCCGGGGCAAGGGCAGAAGATGGAGCGTATGTATAAATGCCGAGGGGTGGGTGAACATTCTTGCAGAAAAGGAGGCCTTTGACGTTGGAGTACTGCTGCATTAGATCCTATGTATGAGTAAGAGGCATCTCAATAATTGCGAAAACTTCAGGTGGTCCTTTTCAAATGATTTGTTCTTGGAGAAAGACAAGGGTTTGAATTTGGCAAAGGGTTAGAGGCATCTTTTTTCCTGCTTACGACAGGAAACAAGGACAGGCTGCCAGTTCCATATACCAAAGAAAAGAGCAACCTCCACTGTCCGCTGTCAGAGGAGAGGGAAGAAAAGAATAAGAAGAGAGAAACTAGAAAGACACCTGCTCAGATGGTTATTCAGTGTGTGGGAATGGAAAAAGCAGGTCACGGATGAATTACAAACAAAGCTGTAAGCATCCTAGCATTGGCTGACATGAAGGAGCAAGGAAGGACAGAGAAGAACCTCTGATATATCCTTCAGTACTCAGCAGGAGGGCCAAAAAATAAGGCCAGCACTACAACGTGGGAGGAGAACACCAGTTTTGCAGTTCGTTGTAATTGCTCACCTTGAAGTACCACTTAAAATACTGTTTCTCCTCTTCCAATCCCATTTTTCCCATCACCCTCAAGCCTTTCAGCAGGAGATGATGAAGATTATAAGCGGAGTCTTTAGTCATGGTGAACTGGGCTGTATTTATACTGTCTTCCACTGTGGCTATTCCTTACGGCCTGAAGTGATGGTATGAAGGACAGTGTCCTGCAAGAGAAAAACCTTGCTGAGATAACAAAATTCTTCAGGCTAAATTTTAAAATAACTAAGCCATTTGCCAACAATCTTGGAATTTTTTCCATACAAAAATTGGTAAAACTTCACAAGGAAAAGCTGATTCAATTCATTTTGTATTGAAACACATTCCATAGTTTCATAGTTTTTTCAACTTTTTCTTCTCCCTCCAGAGCAAGACAGTCTTAAGGAGAATACTAGCCTGTTAAACTGAAATTTTGCTACTGACTTAAGTGGGCTAGGGTTTCAACAAGTGGGTTATTATGGAAGCACAAAGGTGCAACAGTTTCTTTTGGGAACAAAACCCACCCATTTTTTCTAATATTGATTAGGCACGAGAAGAGAAGTGAAAACCCAAAAAAATTCTCAGCTTCAAGATGTCAGTCAGTGTGTAGCGGATTAGATAAAAAAAGAAATAAAAGATAAAACTGGATGTGTTCTGTAATCCTTACTAATGTCCCATGGAACCTAAGAAGAAAGCTGAAATAGCATATTTGCTTCCATATAGAAAGCATGACATAATTCAGTTACATTTTCTAATAATATTTCTTAGATGTGGTTCTTAGCTCAGAGGTTAAGAAATTTCAGATGTTTAGATTAAGTATCACTATCCCATGTAACAGATAGTTGGGGGAAAAAAAATCACAGAAGGAATAACCCTGCCCAAGGTCATCAGAAACCAGCAGGTAGACTAATATGGCCCTTGTGTTCGGGGGCCCAAACTAATGGCCTGTCAAGGCAGCCACACTACTTCTCTTTCAATGTTTTTCCTTGCTGATATGTGCACTGCTGGTATTATTTCCTTGTTGCTTATCTTTAATTTTATTAGTACAATATACTGCCTGGATTGTGTCCAAGTTTAGATCCATTTAATCTCACCACAAAGACACAAGTCATAAAATCATAGAATCATAGAATGCTTTGGGATGGAAGAGACCTTTAAAGGTCACCTAGTCCACCCCCCCTGCATTTGGCAGGGACATCTACAACTAGACCAGGTTGCTCAGAGCCCCATCCAGCCTGACCTTCAATGTTTCCAAGGATGGGGCATCTACCAGCTCTCTGGGCAACCCATTCCACTGTTTCACCACCCTCATTGTGAAAATTGTCTTCCATATATCTAGTGTAAGTCTACCCTCTTTTAGTTTAAAACCATTACCCCTTGTCCTGTTGCAGCAGGCCTTGCTAAAAAGACTATCCCCATCTTTCTTGTAGGCCCCCTTTAAGTACTGAAAGGCTGCAATAAGGTCTCCCCGCAGCCTTCTCTTCTCCAGGCTGAACAACCCCAGCTCTCTCAGCCTTTCCTCATAGCAGAGGTGTTCCATCCCTCTGATCATTTTTGTGGCCCTCTCCTGGACCCTCTCTAACAGGTCCATGTCCTTCCTGTGCTGAGGACCCCAGAGCTGAATGCAGCACTCCAGATGGGGTCTCACCAGAGCAGAGCAGAGGGGCAGAATCACCTCCCTCGACCTGCTGGCCACGCTTCTTTTGATGCAGCCCAGTTGGCTTTCTGGGCTGCGAGCGCACATTGCCGGCTCATGCCCAGCTTTTCATCTATCAGTACCCGCAAGTCCTTCTCCTCAGGGCTGCTCTGAATCCCTTCATCCCCCAGCCTGTATTGATACCAGGGATTGCCCTGACCCAGGTGCAGGACCCTGCACTTGGCCTTGTTGAACCTCATGAGGTTCACACAGGCCCATTTCTCCAGCTTGTCCAGGTCCCTCTGGATGGCATCCCGTCCGTCAGGTGTGTCAACTGCACCACTCATCTTGGTGTCATCTGCAAACTTGCTGAGGGTGCACTTGATCCTGCTGTCAATGTCATTGATGAAGATATTGAACAGCACTGGCCCCAGTATGGACCCCTGAGGGACACCACTTGTCACTGGTCTCCATCTGAACATTGAGACATTGACCACTACCCTCTGGATGTGACCATCCAGCCAGTTAGCTATCCACCGAACAGTCCACCCATCAAATCCATATCCTTCCAATTTAGAGAGAAGGATATTGATTCTATTATCTAAACCTAAAATCTGCCATACCAATCATACCAAAGTTACCAAGATTTACCATAAATCTATTATGGTACAAGGAAAGTAGTGTCAAAAGGTATACAGAGTGAATGTTTTATTTTAGTTCATCCTTTGTGCTCATAGTGAAAATTTGTGGATGTACACTCAGAAAGAGAAGCATGCACATCACCACCAGTCGAGCGGTGCATTATCTGCACAAAATGCAATACATTACAGGATGTGCGTTCACTGTCTTGATCTTGTTTAGTTATGTTGAACAGACCAGTAGAACTGCAACAGCTCACATGCACTTACATGGAATATTTTGAAGGGCCTGTTTTATTCTTAGCTTCAGATATCACCTCTTGGATATATGATTAAATATAAGAGCAAAATAGGCAAAGGTTAGTGTAGGGTTCTATGGCATTTGCGGTAATAAAAGTTTTTGGAGACTTTCTAAAGTCTGGCAAGGTAACATGAGTACAGGTTGGTTCATTGGTGCTAGTTTTTGTGAATGCTTCTGTAAGTTTACATAAATTCAGGGAACTTCATTTCTCTAGACTCTCACTCATGCTTATGGACAAAAGGTAACCCTGCCATGGATGAAGTTCACAACATGGAGCTGAGTTAGCCTTCTGCTCTACAGAAACATACATTAACTGCAGAGGCAGTATGGGGAAACTAGTCTTTCTGACATAGTTTTCTTTCAGAGGCTCCGTGGAGGTGCTCCACATTGCCGTCGGACACATCTAAACTGGGGGATTTGAGAGAACTTCCTAGATCTCACTAGGAGGCAGATGTGTCCCCTGGCCACAGCCCACATACCTACTGGGAAGCGGCATTTCCCTCTTTCCCCCAGCTGCTCTGGTTTTCTTTAGGAAACCTGGGTGTGCAGAGAGGGAGGGAGCAATGGTGTATTCCAACGGGATCTCTACAGGGACAGGACTGGTCATAGAAGAGTGCACTTGCTCAATCAGGGAGACTGCGTCGATACTGTGAAGAAGCAGTTTCTCTGTGGGGAGACGTCAACGTCTGACCCAAAGTCTCACATGGAGGATCCCTTGTACTTGGCCTCTTGTGACTACAGATAATAGCAGTCTTCTCCCTTGTTCTGCTCACATGCTGGCTGTCAGGTGCCTCACCAACCTGAAGGGCTCCAGAAGCAGGTGCCGGTCTTAGCCGCCGCTTGGATGGCCTTTGTGTCAGCTTACATCTGTGCACCGCCTTGCTGACTCAAGAGCTCCAGGAAGGTTGCTCAGATCCAGTCTCAGGTTTGTAAGTTTATCACATTAAAAAGAATTTTTAAGAGATGAGGCTTTCTCTGAGCCTGTAACTTGATAACTGGAAACAAAGTATTAATAACTCGATCTGCCTTTTCAGGCATTTTTGAATTGTTCATTATCAGCAAATTTTCTTTACAGATGACTCGGAAAGATTTATACAGGGCTAAGTTGTGTGGCCATTCAAATCTGTCTGTCCCATTTTCTGAGTTATTGAGAAAAGATCTACATTAAATTCCTGCATCCGAAATCCGGGCTGTAGCTACAGTCAAGCTTGCCATGGCATCGAGGGTTGAAACAGAAACTAGATCAATAAAATTCAAATGAATGAAATCATCAGCTTGTAACAGCAGAAGTCCTGGTGCAATTCACCTTTGTTGAAAGAGCCACTGAATAGCACAGATTAAGAGCACAACAGATGCCACACCAGAACATACCAGCAGTCCACCTAGCCCTTATTCTGTCTCAAAAATGGAAGAAGGAGAAGCTATGAAGGGACAGCATGCAAGCCCGACCACTTATAGTCAGCCTTTCCCCTTCTAAGTCCCCAGCATCTGCAACAGTTATATTAAGGAAATACGAAATCTTCCTGTAAGATAGAGAAGCCGAAACCAAGAAAAGAATTTGAGTTTTCCTTTTTATGTCCAGTAGCCTTGTTCCAACCTTTCATAAAATCAATCACTAATACATTAGTAATTATTTGGAGGTTATGATTTTGCAGGAAGTTTGTTTGTATTGACACAGAGGAGCAGTCAGTGGTATTTAATGGAGTTCTGCCCTAGACTGATGAATGTGTATGTGTTTGAAGATTTCAGAGTCTTCCTCCACAGTACTGTTCCGTAAAGTCTCATTTTTAATTCTTTTTTTCTTATAACTGGTTTTAGTGAGGGCTATAATTGTTCATTCAATGTTAAATAACAATATTTCTCCCCCTCAGAATGTATTCGTTTATCAACACAATTAAGGCCTGATTTATGGCTGCATACATGGAATCGGATGGGCAGTGTGCTCAGCTGGGTAGACGTCTCCTCCAGATGAAGGTGAAGGACCCAGCATGTCATTCCTCTGCTGTCAGAACACAGCAGTGACACCCACAGGTTCCACCTGCCTTTCGCCCCTGTCCAGTGCTGTCTGTGTAACGCTGGTAAACTGTAAACCCTACCGGTTATTCTCAACAGTCGAGTGACTCCATCCTGCTGGTGGTCCATGTGGGGCCACATGATGCCACAGGGTGGGATCTGGTTTTTATGGTTTGGATTTTTTAAGGACATTCAGAGATTGCACTGAAAGGTTGTATCGTTAGGCTCTCAAGGGTTAGAAATTCCACAACAGAGGATGTGCAGGCAAACTTTGTGATTTCCTTGTGTAGATACATTATGATAAAGTAACTACATGGCCATAGATATTTTTTGCACCACAGAATTCCTACCTCCTTCAACGGATAGGATGGATCTGCTTGGAAGACGATCTGCAGTGAAGGAAAACCTCCCCCCAAGAAGTCTTGTGTGTTGCATTACTTGGAATGTGTGCATTTCCTAGTGGAAACTTAGTCTCTACCTGCCCAGAACAAAGGGCTTGTACTATGAAGGCTCTAAGAAGAGCCACACGAGTTGGTTTTAAGTGGAAGAGGAAGAGAAAGGAAATGAAAGAGAGGACGATTTTATAGTTATAGTAGCTGAATTCTGTTCAGGGGAACCTAACTCCTCCTTGCTACAATACCTGTGTAATTCTAGCTGAGGCACCGCTTTAGAGTTGGCACGAGTGCTTTCCACCTTCTGGGAGACTCGGGATTTTGGGAATGCTAGCCGTTAGGATTGTTAATAGGATTTCTGTTTCAGCAGGCTGAAGGAGATACAAAGTGAGCATAATGCATACCCACAAAGTAGCTGAATTAAAATTACACGAGCAACCTCATTCCTGTCATTTCCTAACCCTGAATACTCGCCTTTACATTTGAATTCTACTGGCACGGTTTGGCATCGTTTTCTCTATGTCTACGATTTATGTAAAGGGGTTGAGGTTTTCCATCTTACAGATCAGTGAAACAGAGAAATCCGATTGCGATGTTACCTTTCTCCTCCATCTCTGTTCCCATTTTCTGCCGTGTTTTATGATTCCCTCTATCTTTTCACTGTACTTTTACAGTCTTGATCCTGCTCATCTAATGACCTCAACAAGCTTTGTAGTAGCCCCGTGTCAGTGCCCGCTGCCTTGCCCCACCAGCAGCCAGGACACTGCCGCCCTCACACTGCTTTCAAACAGCCCAAAGAAAAATCCCTTTCCCCTCTCCTCCTGATGGGGCCAAATACCTCATCCTGCCCTTTTAGCTACTCTGCCTCATCTTCTCTTGGTCAGACTCACAGCTCATGGGCTGGGTACGGCAGCCAATGTAGCCTGCAGTGCTCCCCCATCCAACCTCCCCCTCCTTTGGCTGTGGCCTCCGTGTCCAGGACAGGGCAGGACAGGACGTTTCTGCTGAGAGACTGCACAGTGTCCCGCAGTTAGAATAGAATAGAATGGACTATGTCAGTTGGAAGGGACCTACAATGATCATCTAGTCCATCTGCCTGACCAATGCAGGGCTGACGAAAAGCTAAAGCATGTTACTAAGGGCATTGTCCAAATGCCTCTTAAACGCTGACAGGCTTGGGGCATCGACCACCTCTCTAGGAAGCCTGTTGCAGTGTTTGACCACCCTCTCGGTAAGGAAATGGAAATGCTTCCTCATGCCCAGTCTAAACCTCCCCGCGTGCAGCTTTGAACCGTTCCCACGTGTCCTATCACTGGATGCCAGGGAGAAGAGCTCAGCACCTCCCTCTCCACCTCCCCTTCTCAGGATGCTGTAGAGAGCAATGAGGTCGCCCCTCAGCCTCCTTTTCTCCAAACGAGACAAGCCCAAAGTCCTCAGCTGCTGCTCATAGGACGTGCCTTCCAGCCCTTTCACCAGCTTTGTTGCCCTCCTCTGGACACATTCAAAGATCTCAACATCATTCTTAGATTGCGGGGCCCAGAACTGCACACAGCATTCAAGGTGAGGCCGCACCAACACCGAATACAGAGGGTTAATCACCTCTTTTGACTGGCTGGCTCTGCTGTGTTTGATGCTCCCCAGGGTGTGGTTTGCCCTCTCTTGGCTGCCAGGGCACGCTGCTGACTCCTACTGAGCCTGCTGTCGACCAGCACCCCCAGATCCCTCTCTGCAGGGCTGCTCTCCACCCACTCCTCTCCCAACTTATACTTGTGCCCGGCGTTACTCCATCCTAGGTGCAGGATCCGGCATTTGGACTTGTTAAATTTCATCCCATTAATCACTGCCCAGTGCTCCAATCTATCCAGATCCCTCTGCAAGGCCTCTCATCCCTCTCATCCCTCAAGGGAGTCAACAGCAGCTCCCACTTTGGTATCATCAGCAACTTGCGAATGGTGCATTCAACTCCTGCATCCAGATCATTGATAACTACATGGAACAGAACTGGCCCCAGAATTGAGGAACACCACTGGCAACCAGACGCCAGCCACAAGTAGCCCCAAAGGCAGAGGCACGCCTTTTCCTGGGCCCGCGCGCAGCCAGGCATTCAGGCCCTTGTTTGCCCGCTATCATCTCAGACAGAAGTGCTCAAAATCAGCGCAAACCACCAGGACAGAGCAGGCCGCACCGCCTTTACTAAGGATTCACCTTTCAGCCTTAAATCTCATTGGGTGCCGCTTGATACTAGTTGTAGCCGTGACGCATCGGCTGACCAGTACAGCACCAGTAGTCCGACAGTTACAACTGTGCCCTGAGAGACGCCCTAGGGAAGAACCCCTCCCCTTCCCACCCTGCCTTCTGCTGCAGTTATAGCCCCTTAAATTTCAACAGCAGATTCACTTACTTCATAGGAGCTACGCAAGCCCGAGGAAGCCTTCTTGTGTAGATCTATGTCTTTGCCTTACGGGGAGCGCCATGAAGAGCACAACTTGCGCTTGGAGAAACTGAAAGGGAAAATCTGAGCTGGAAGGCCAAATCCGATTCTCAGAACCAGCGTTATTAATTAACCACACAATATATATCCTTGGACTTGTCACAGAAGGAAACCTAAAACTTTTGATTCATACCCTGCAATGATCCTGTGCGGTGACCTTGGGGTTAAACCGTCCCAGTTCTTGCGGTTCTACAGCTGAACAAGCTGTTTTCCAGAAGGCCCCCCTCCACACACACACAGACACACACAGACACAGACACACACAGACAGACAGGACAGACACACACACACACACACACACAGACACACTCTCACACACACACACACACAAACACACTCTCACACTCACACACACACAGACACAGACACACACACACTCATACACTCACACTCACTCGCACTCTCACACACACACTCACACACACACACACACACACACACGCACTCACTCACTCACTCACTCACTCTCTGAGGCTGGGCAGCCTTGTGCCCTGCCCCAAACCCCTCCTCACGCAGCCGCCACCGGCTTCTCCGATCACCCCGCTCTTCCCCAGGCTGAGGCCCTGGAACCAGCTGGAACCGGCCGTGTCCGGCACGGGGCAGCCCCAGCCTCCCCTCACAGAGGCCGCCCCTGCAGCCCGCCCCACCGGTCCCTGTATTAAAAATGGTCACGATGGACCAAGCCAGAGAATTTAGGGTTTCAAAAAAGGGGTGGGAGCAAGGCCAAGCCCTGAGTCGCTGCTGCCAGCAGGCGACCAGTGCGACAATGCCATGGGCAAACCCGTGGCCTGCCTCAACATGGCGGTCAGGTGCTCTGGGGAGCTGGCGGGCAGAGGGCTCGAGGGGCAGCCGCCCCAGCCGTCAGGAGGCATCGAGGTGCTTTCTTTCACATTTAAAGCCTGGGTTTTGGCTTTCTAGGAAGTAATTGCCAATGAAAACTGTAACTGTAAAGATTTTACTTTACCTGAACATCATGCCTACCTGTTTTAATATTTATACATTCTATAAATATATTTACTATTACCCAAACAGTGCTGCCAAAAGTGCTACCGCCAGTTTGAGAAAAAAAAAGAATGATGCTCATTTTAGCATCTTTCTCACAGTGCGTCATTTGACTTATACTATTTTGGTCACAATCTTCCAAACTTTAATGAATGTATTGGAAATTTTTGTTGCAACCATGCCCTCTCCTGAAACAGATTCTCCCAGACACCATAGGAATTGCTGTCATGGACAGAGGACTTTTTCTGAGCAATGTACCATACAATTCACCACACCTTTCAAGATACCACAGTAAAGATGTTAGCTTGCTGCCAGGTCTCTTGACTCAAGGTTCCTAATCTTCAACATCTGGGCATTCCTTGCATATCAGTCGAGCCAATGTCTCATTAAAAGAAGACAAAACTTGATATAAATCTGCCCCTCTAGCAAGCAGATACAGGAATTCTGAATTGGGTTGGAGAATTTTCAGGTTTGTAGCCTAATGCAAACTTTGCAGAGGCTTCATACTGCTCACCAAGCTGTTGAGACAGAAACTGGAGGAGAAGAAGCAAGAGCTATGTCCTGTGAAGTACAAGGTGAAATACTGGAGGGAACAATGCACATTTGTAAAGCACTAATGCTGTATTTTCATGCTTTGCTGAAGAAGTGTACCATCACCCTCGTTAAGCTTCCATGAAGTACCATTTTCAGTTTACCTCCTGTAAATTGCCTGTATTTTCTAAGAGTCTGCTTTTCTTGTGATGATACTCTGTAATGCGATGGTCATATTGTGCAACTCTAACTCAGAAAAAGCACTTTTTAACACCCTGGCCAGTAAGTTAGCTGTAACATTCTTTTCTAGATAGTCATAGTCATTCACTTCTAGATAGTCATCATACAGTCACCTTAATATTAGAGTGCAAGATACAGTCAGCCACAGCTAATGCCTGACTTCTGATGTTTGCTGAGTAGCCAGTGCAATTAATATGTATTATAAATAGCATTTAATATGTATTATAAATAGCATTCAATATAACTAGAATTCACATAATAAAAGAACACCTATATTGAGTTGTATAAAGAGGAAGTAATTAAAAGCATAGCATACTACCTACCTAAAGGTGCAGAGTTAAGGTTTCCATGGCAACCTTAACTCTGCATTTCCTGCCTTTTGTGATTTCAAAAGCTCAGCTTCAGTGTTGCTTTAATATAGTGTTTCACACTGAATACTTTTACCAATAGAAGGATTATCTTGAAACCTGACATTTCTAGGGCTCCTAATACTAACCCAGTTTTCACAGCAACATTATAAATTATTCAGAAGAAACTGTACTAATACATAGCTCACAACAAAGACTGAACTTGCCTCAAGCTGGTGTAATGTATTATGGATATGTGGTAGCCTCTCCATAGATAAGGTGCTGGCAGCTTCCCTTTGGAGCCCTGTTTCATTTCCTCTGTGACACTGGCTGAAAAACGACCTGGCCTCAAAAATGCCAGATTAAAACTAAAGGCAAGAAGGAACGCGTCTGCAAATGTAAAATGGGAAAAATTACTTTATTTGAACTACAACTCATTAAAGAACATATACCAAGTGCACCTGGAAAAACGCTGGTTGTGAATGAAAGCAACGCTGCAGATTACTGCTGCATTAGATGGAATTGTTCCAATTTTGAACCTGTAACTTTTGATTAGACTTCTGTAACTGACTTCAGCAAGAGTGTGTATGGGCATACAGATATGTGTCCATCTCTTGGCTGCCTGCATCTTAAAATGGAAGTCACTTTTATAGCTTACTAGTAACATAAACGTTAGCAACTTGAGGGAGAGGGACCTGGGTTTTCAGAGCCAATGTACACAGGTCCAACTCTTTATAGGCTGCTTTACTTAAATGCTAAGTAAAAACCATGGGTTTAATTATTCCTATTGTAAGACTTCATAGAAAAGCCCTGAAGAAAACATATTTACACATATTGTGAAGTTTAAGGTAATCTTTAAACCTGTTAACAAAAATGTCCTGATTTCTTGAGTAAAAACTCTTAAACACTACTACATTTTATTTAAAAGTTTTTACGGTACATCAAAATGTTCCTCATTCTGCCAAATGTATTTGAAATTTGGCAAACTTCACAACAGCTTTTGTGTAAGGAGACTTGTAATACCCAGAATAGTAATATCTTTAATAATCTGCTCCGGGGGGATAAGATTAAGGAATTTCTTAGTTGATAGGCACACATCTTTGCCAGCAAAGCCAGTACATAAAGTTTTTTTTCCATAAAATACTGTCATCATTTACATCTGACTGACAAAATTTACTTCTTAAACATGGGAAAACTCCTGAATCAAATAAACTGGGTGTTCAGATGCATTTTCCACAAACAAGTACGCAATCAAAACCAGATATAAAAACCTGAAGAAGACAGTGAAGGAATGTAATACAGCAGAATTTGAGTTGACCACCAACAGCTAGCTCTTGCACCCTACTCAACTTCTGGCAGTGTACATAGGAAATGTTAGGAAAAAAGACAGCAGGTAGCAAGTTATATTTTATTTATTAACTCATTGTAGGACCTTGCCAACTTGTTCAAATCTCAATATGCTCATTGAGACCTCGTAACTTCTAAGTGCATGCTTAATTTAGTAAAGTATAAAATAGAGGTAGTACTTACTGTCTCTATAAAATGCTTAGTTCAAGAGAGAAAAAAGTTTGCATCTGCCTGTCTGCCAGTTTGAGGATTAAAAAAAAAAAGTTAGGTTAATAAGTAGGTATTGCCCCCAGATCCATTAACCCTTAATCAGATTTTCTTACCCAGTGATAAAAACTGGGCCACAGTGAAATACCTACTAGACCTTTGTAACAATAAACAAAATCCTTCTTACATACCTCACCCTCAGGAACTGACTTATCAGGCAAACCCTTCAAAAACTTTACTGACTAGTTTAGGACTTGGGGAACATGAATATCCTCCCAAGAGCAAAATGGATAGAAACAAAGCTAAGTGAAAAAAAAAACAGTTTTGTAGAGTTGTGCAGAATTAATTGGCATTATCCACTGTTTTCAATCAAAATTCATGACACTGTCTATTTATTTGAAAACTTGTCTTTATTCACACAAAAGAGAAAATATTAAAATTTAGAAAAACACAGAACTTAGACCTTCCTTTAAAAAAGTTGTATTTAAAGGAGTTTAATTACAAAATTTACAAAGTTTACACTGAAGTAATGAAATTACTAGCAATTATACTCATTAATCTAACCAGTGCACAGCATTAACCATTTATCACAACAGCCTTAATTCTCATTAAAAACAAATAGTGTATTTTCAACAGTAGTCTAAAATGGCATAGTACAAACAACTCACCTGAAAAAGATACAGGGATCATTCACATGTAGACATGTTTTTAGATCATCCCAAATAAAGATAACTGTAAATGTATACTTTGCTATAAATCAGCACAGTAGATTTATAAAATCTGTATTTTATAATTTTAAGTTGGAATTCAGAGATACAACATACATGTTTGCATACTTACTTAACATTTTAATATCAATGCCTAGAATACACTAATTACATTTCATAAACACTGTATTTAATAAATATATCAACTGATCTCTCACTTAAAAAGCACTAAAGAAAGCATACAAAGGCATACGTGGACATCATTGAACCTGGCTGAACATTGAACATCAGAACTAGGATGCTGCATTTGTTTAATTAAGAAAATTATTAAATTTTCCCTCAGTATTTACTTGCTAAACTTTTCGATTTTGCTTTTAATGCAGTGGATATTTACACGGACACCTGCCAACCTTCAACAATTGATTTGTGCCTTTTTAATATTGTTTCTTAATGTACATCTAATTTAAGTTCTTTGTATTATTATTAAAATCTTGTATTATTTTCCTGAGGAAAGCTGCTTTTTGCCTGGTACATAAAATTTATTTTAGACCTAAGTCTCTGGTTTGGCTTCAATCCCAGAATATCCTGATTTCTAAACAAACTGCAAAGCATATCATATGAGTATCATGATTAAAAAGCTGCAGTCTTCACTGTGGATCCTGCACGATATCAATCCCTGTGATAGCTCCATTTATTTCAGTGGAGTTACATTTCTTATTTTAATATATGTGCCATGTTTGGTCTCAGCACAAAATATGAAAATGGCATACTTAAAATGAAGCACTGTACTGAGAGAAGTTTCGTTCTTTCAGACCTGGTCCTGGAGACTAATGACATCATGAATGATCATATATTACAGCTGGTTTTGAAAATGAAAAATGTTTCGAGTTGAGTAATTTCCCATTAGGGAAAGGATGAGTACATGAGTACATGTTTTTAATCACCCTTACTCAAGTAATACTTTTAAAAGCAGTAGTGTCAAATGCTCTGTTTGCTATGGTAAAGCACATTCTAAACATACACCTGTCTCAGTTCCCATAGGCCTTGTCTGGTGCCAAGAGACAGGGAAAAGAGCCTATAGACTTTTTAAGATTAGACAAAGAGGAATACATTTTTTTCCTTCATTTTTTCTCCTTGAACTACTGAATGTTGAGCTGCTTTGACCAAACTTCCCAGCACTATTTACCTTCAGACAGCAACTATACCTGGAGCACTTCAGCTCTAAAAGTTTCAGAAAATTGCAAACAGCACCAGAGAAGAACTTTAATGTTGCATAATTGTTTCCATTGTATGAGAGAGATTGCAGCGAGTTTATGAGAGACCTCTTTGCTAATGACTTCTGGAAACCACTCTCTTTTCTATCCATCAGAACTAAATAGTCTTTATACTTTTTAGAGGCTGAATTCAGCTTCTGCTGCTATTATAGGTCATAAATTTATTTCATTGGTCATACTTTGTTGTTGTTCCAATAAATTCGTTTTACAAACTGTTCTGCCACAATAAATGTATCATTTTTATTCTAAAGCAATATTTCTCTTTGGAGGCAGAAACACAAGACTGGTCCTAATCCCATTCTATTTTCGGGGATCTGATGGAATCTCTAGTGCTAGTTCTCAAATTCCTTGTTGTACAGTTGTTCAGCTGAGTATCTCTTGACCAGTGGTCTGATTCTTTGCTTGAATGACTAAAACCAGAAGTAAGGCTTTGTAGGTCTGACAGAGAAGAATGTAACCTGTTAATTTTCTGACATCACAGGGTCAGGAAGTAAGAAGGCACATATTGAAAAAAAACAGAATAGCTCTCAGCACATCAAAGCACAGAGATTTGTCTCAGAAGGCTGCTGGTGATTTGTAAAACATCAAGTTATTTCAGGTGCCTCACTGACATGCATAGCTATTTTGACAAGTGGAGGTAAGACATGGGGAAAAATCCTTACGAGCGAACAGTCTGTGCCAAAAAAAAAAAAAACGGTTCGATTTAGTACAGAGATTAAGGCAAATACAAAATATCAGCGTGCCCTGTGCCAAGGAGCGGAGGAAAAGGAGACAAGGAAAAACATAGCAACATAAGTTACTTTAATCAGGTAAATGCATTTCTAAATATTTTTTTATCCTGTTCGCTGTACAAAACATGTTGATGCTTAATGCAGTGCTATAAACACTGCCTGTTACCAGGCATATTGATTGTATCAGGTTATATTTATTGTAGGCTCCATGGCAAATGTGAGAAACTTTGAGGAATGACGTATTATTGGTTAATGGATAGATGACGGTAAGAAGAGTGGTCAAATGGTCTGAGAACACCATCTGAATGGGCCAAATGGGGAACGCCAGCTATCAGGAGTTGTATCATTGACTTTAACAGTTAAGACACGAAGTTTCTGCCTTGAGCAGAAACTGGAAAGTTAAGTTTTGATTTGAAACAAATAGCATATAAAGAGGGCTGAGTTCCAGATTAAAATCAGAGTCCTGCATAACTGGGCACTGGCAAGATTCACATGGAACTAAAGTCTATTATACTACTCTGTTTAAGATCTCTCAGGACTGGATTCCTTCACAGGGGAGAACTCTTTCTTCATCCCAATACTTCCCATTTCAAATCCTAATCAACACCCACCCCCCAGACAACTCACACCGGGACTCTGTAACATTTATAAACCATATCCCTTACCCTCGCCCTAATCTTAACTGTGGGCTGACCTCAGCCAAAGACCCCAAACTATGGCCAAGATGGAAAAGTTCTGAGGGGGGAATTCTTTGTGGTACACAAACCTGCCCTCAGTAGCCTTTCTGCAGCCCCACAACAGGACTCTTAAGCTTTGTCTCTCTTCTAATGCTAAGCCTAGAAGTGGCCAGGCAGCCCTTGAGCCCAGAAAACCCAAACCGTAGCACAGATGAAGAGGTTCTCAGGAGAGAACTGGTTTGGCAGCCCACACTTTCCCTTGGCAACCTGTCTGCAGCCCCACTTCATCTACATCCCTAGGCGTTGCCTCTCTTTGAACCTTAATGCTAGAAGTGCACAGAGCTTTAACACCAGACAGCCCCACATGTGGCCCAGATAAAAAAGTCCCCAGAGAATTCCTTCTGCAGCCCAGACCTTCCCTCAGCAGCCCCACTCCAGCTAGACCCCTAGGAACTGTCTCTCTCCTCACCCTAAATGTGCCCAGGGCCCCAGGTAAACCCAAACATGGCCCTGATTAAAGTCTTTGAGATCAATTCTTCTGCAGACCAAACTGTCCCTAGGCAGCCCCTTTGCAGATCCACCACAACTAGACCCTTAGGAATCGTCTCTCTTCTAACCCTAAAATTGCCCAGAACCCACTTTCTACAGCCCAAACCCTCCTGTGGCAGCTTCGCTGCAGTCCCGCTCCACCTAGACCCCAGGCTTTGTCTCTCTCTGAACTCAAACCCTAGCCTTAACCCAAGGTGTGTGCTGAGCCTTACCCCAAGACCTCAAATAAAAAAATAAATAAATAAATGAACAAGAATAATAATAATAATGATGAAATAATAATTAAAATGGCCAAAAGAAAAAATTGTTAAGGGAAATGTTTTTGTGGCTAAACTTTCCTTTGCAGCTTCACTCCATATATGCCACTAGGGTTTGTGTCTCATAAATGTAATGCTAACCATAGCCATGGGCTGACCCCAAGTCCTGAGGGAAGGCTTCTTTTTGCAGCCCAAACCCTCCCTTGCCAGTCCATCTGCAGCCCCACTTCACCTGGGCCCCTGTGCTTTGTCCCCTTCTTATCCATTAAGTGTATCCATGAGTGGCTAAAGCCTTAAGCCATGACAACGCCAGCTGTGCGCTGCGCTCAGCTGAGCAAGCCCTCAACTTTCCCCTTCCCTCTCCAAGACGGACGCTTCAACAGTGCCTCTGTGTGTGCTCAGACTTGCCGTTTCAGTACCTACCTACTCAATGCCAAGGGTTCACGTACAACAACTGCTCTTCTCCAGAGGAAGGAATCAAATCTTGACTGGGCTCATATTGCCCGAACTCGTGATCCTTCAAGGTGCAAGCACTTTAGCCCGTTCTTGACTTCAGATTTATCCTAGCACACCTACAATCCCTGGCGGCCAAATCCTAACATGTATTTAAACATTATCTTTCTGACACACTTCTGAACAGCAGTTCAACTACAATCGGTCAGTAACTTCAGAGAGCAGAATACCCACACTGCTGTTCCTATCTTCTGGCCGTAACCAGCCCGGGTCGCCGGCGGCGCACTCTGAGCTGCCCCCTCTGACGGGCCGCCAGATGTCTGTCAGACAAGCCACCTGCCAGTCACGGCAGCCGGCGACAGCGAACGGACAGGCCGTGAGGCCGGGGCTCACGGCAGCCCGCCACAGCGAACAGACAGGCCGTGAGGAGGCCGGGGTTCCGGTTTCCGGCTCTACAGGGACGCGCTGCCGTAGCAGCCCCCGCCTACGGACCGAGCCGGCACCTCCCCGGCCTGACTGAGCTGCGCAGGAACGGGGCGGCGGCAGCCCGCTACCGCCCCGCCCGTCCCTCCCAGCGCCCCCTCGGCGGGCAGCGGGCCCGGTCACGGCCGCCGCCCCCACGGCCGCCGCCGCCGGGGCCCGCCCCCGCGCATGCGCCCCGCCGGGGGAAAAAGCGGGGCGGGCGGCGGGCGCTTCCTGCCGGCCCCTCTGCATCCGGGTGAGGGGGCAGCGCTCAGCGGGGGGAGCTGCGCGCCGCTTCCGGCCCGCGCCGCCGCGGGGAGACCGCGGGCGAGGGCTGCTCGGTGCCGCCTGCGGGCCCGCCTCGCCCGCGCCCGGCGTGAGTCTTCCGGCGGGGGGCGGGCGCCCCTCTGGCGGTGGGGACAGGCGCCGGGGGGTATCGGGGGCCGAGGGGTGGGGGGTGGCCGCGGCCGCCTCCCGCTGCTGGGGGGGTGGGGGGCTCTGGTCGCGGCGGGAGCGGCGTGTGCGCTCGGGCTTCCTGCGCCGGTGGCGTGCTCCCCCGGGTAGGCGCCGGTGCGGGAGCAGTGCCCGCCGGGACAGGCGCACCGAGCGGCCGGGGTTGCGGAGCTCTGCGGGGAGCCCGGCGTTCGGCCGCGGCAGCCTCTGCTGGGGGTCCCGGTGAGCGCCGCTGCGGGGAGGCGGCGGTGCCACCGCGCCGCTCTGCTCCGGTTGTGGGAAGGTGACGCCTTCGTGGCTTTTCTTTCTCGTGTTTACAACTTCTGAGACGAAGAAGAACGCGTTACTTGTGCAACTCGTTGCTTTTGCAACGCAGGCTTCAGTTCCGAGGCCCGGTTCTGTTACTGCTAAGTTATATCCACAGACCGCGGCTGCGCGGTGTGTGCGGTGCCGAGAATGAGGTGTTAGCCATTGTTACGTCGCCTGTCCCTCCTAGAAACGGAAAAGTTTAGACTGCACGTAAATATCATTCAGGTTAAACCTAAGTGTCAGGTGACTTTCCTGTCCTGGAATTCGGTTTCGTTTCTTCAGCAGAACTGAAAGTAAATAGCTCAAAAATAACTTTCGTTAATACGTGTTATTTCCCCTCCCCCACCCCATTCGCCGCTGGGGGAAAAAAAAACAAACAAAAAAAACAAAACCAAAAAAACCCCAACAACTGTGAGAGCCTTAATCTTGACAGGTTTTTCTTGGAGCTAGTGCAGCAATGTCCATGCAGGTAGTGCCAGGTTTTCACTAGTGTGGGTCGTCATCACAGGAAGTAAGGAATGAAGTCAGACCCGAGCAAATAAACTCCTTGGTCTTTATTTGCCTATGTTCCATGCTAATGCTGCCTGCAGTGACAGTCAGAGCTGTCTGAGGAGGTTAAAACATGACAACAGTCCATAGTGGTAGGTGAAAGAAGACTTCAAGGCTGTAGTAGCAGTGAGACCTTACTACAGTAAAGTTAGGAATAACTGATTTTATTTCAGTATATGAGAGAATGCCTATTAGTGTTACTGTTAATACAATTACATATATATATATCTATAAAAATATCTTTTTTTAGTTTAGTAATTGAGAGAATCTGAAAGTCATCCTTTAATTTTATTCCAAACTTAGACTAATGTGTGATGATAGAATTTCCATGCCGGGGCATGGATCTATCACCACTTTTTCCAATTGTATTACTGAAGCATTGGGTTGATAAAAAGGTTTTTACGTAACAATTAGGGAAATACTGCCATTGCTCTTATGAATTCTAAATGTTCCAGTTAAAAGTTGTTTCAAAAAACTTCTTCCTCTTGTATTTGAATCCCTGTATTGCACTAACTGGATAAATATTCATATGCAGAGTATTGAGATCAATCAGGTATAACTATGTTTGTCAGTGACACATCTTGTTGTTTGCAGGATTCTTATTTAAGACTGAAGTAAAAAAACAACTGAAGAAACTTGAAAATAATGCCAGGTTTTCACTGAAGCTAAGAGATATGTACAGTACTGATAACTGGTTTTAAAAATCTGATATGGTTTTTGCAATGTAAAATCTGAACTTTTATTGTTTCCAGCATATGAGTTGAGCTTAATGTAAAATACTGATGATTTGCAAAATGGATGCAATACACAGTTTAGCCTGTTGTAGAGGTAAAGATTTTCTTTTTTATCCAACCTTTCTGCTCATGTGTAATGCATATAATGATACCAGATCAAAAAGCAGCCAGTTGTGCCAGAATCAATTTTAAATTTAAAAGATAGAAAAATGTAGGTTTACTATCACAGAATCCATTCAGTAAGCACAAACATAAAATAACACTATATATATGATATTCTTAAAGCATGAGTAGATTACTTTCCAGTTCCTGTCATCATTTGGCTGCTTCTATGCATATCATGTCATGAAAAAAAAAATTATTTTTACTCGTAGTTCATGATCAGCTGCATCTTCATGTTCTTATGATGTAGTCAAGTGTTTCTTCCCATATATTGTGAAGCTCATTGTGGAATGTTTGAAATAAGAAACACATTCCACTGTAATATGTTACTTTTCCTTGAGATGAAAACACTTATGCCTTGTGTCATGTAATTTTTCTAAAATTAAACTTAAAATGGAGGGAAGCAAATAAAAATTCACTTTCAAACGTAAATACAGTAAGTAGTAATTGTGAAAATTAAGAATATATAGTATTTTTTAGTGTCTTGTCCTGAAAGGAGATAAAACTAGCCCACAGTCACAATTCTTTTAAGCAATTTCTGGGAATATATTCTAGCTTATTTGAATTTTTAAACCAGGAGTTTAAAAGGTAACTAGTGTTTCTTGTTGCCTAATTTTGATTTTTCCTTTTCTTTTTTTTTTTTTTTAGATGTAGGTAAAAGGATACATGTTCACTTCAAGTAGAAAGGAGCATGTTCCCAAATTCCTCCAACTTGGGTTGTCCACCCTTCCCTCCAAAACGTCCACAACAGAGTAATTTCTTCAATAAGCTTCCTCTAACTATACCACCTACTCTTCTCTCTCACCAGCAAGTTATTGATGCTCAGTTTAATTTTCAGAATGCAGCGTAAGTACAGTAGTATTTGATAGTGGGGATTGGGTTGAAAAAGAGAGTTAATGGTCTTTTGAAAGAAGATTTCTGTTCATGGAGGAAGTTCTTCAGTGTTTCTAACATTAAACTGCATTAAACTTTAAAAAATAGGAAAGTGTCATGTGTAAAACAGAGCTGTATCATTTCTGTTGGCGACCTGCAAGTTTTAATGCTCTCCTCCATTGTGCATGATGCATGAGATGCCATTGCCTTGATGAGAGTTAATATTCCACAGTTCAGTTTTAGAGATCTTCAATTGTATTTTTTTACTAGGGAAAACAGGGAGGAGATGAGAGGGGGAAGAAACATGTACTCTTGGGGCTAGCTTTGAAGACACCATAGTTTTCTTTAGGCTCTTAAATGTAACAGTACCATAAGTTAATTTGTTTGCTAACCTCTTCTTACACGTGTGCTGCGAAGAATGACCATCTTCTATTTTTTAATGAAAAATATACACTGAAATATCTCTTCATTTTGGATAGAAAAGACAGATGTATTTCTTCTAAGAAAAAAATGACAGGACTTACTAAGTTTCATAGTCACTTAAGAAAAACTACCAACCTGTAAAAAGCATCTTAGTTGTCATGAGTAACAGTTACAGACTGTAGTCTTTCCAGGGCTCTTCTGAGTGGCAACCTTGCAACTATTCCAGCTGTCACACCGCAGCCAATGACTTATGGAAATGGCAGTCCAGTACATATGTCTGATGCCCCCACGTCATTCCGAGGAAGAAAGTAAGTTCTTTGTGTGTGTGATTAATTCTGATTGTAATGTACCCATGGTGAAGCTTGTGTAATATCAATTTCTTGTGCAACTTGAATTTTGTTAGAAATGACAAGAATACTGAATAAAATGTTTTTTGATGAAACAGGCCATGTCATGGCTTTTTGAAGCATTCATGTACTGGCTTTTGAGAATTTTAGTGACTTAGTTTATGTAGTTTTTCTCTTCCAGCAGCTGTAGCCTAACAGAACTGTGACTTACGTGTTTTATTTTAATACTATAATAGATTGTAGTCTGTGTGTGCTTGACTATAAGAGTGTTTGTGTCAATAAATTGAGCGTTCTCTTCCTGTTAATTTGTCAAGTTAAGAGTAAGACTGCATCCTCAATGTTCTACGGGAATTGTGATGTTTTTCTGATGAGACACTAGATGTTTCTCCTGATTTTCTGAATTATGTGATGCTTTATTTTTCAAATACAAAGCGCTAAATTCAAACATATGTAAGCTCTTTTTTCAAGAGGAATTTTATGGAAACATAGTTTTTCTAATTTTCCAAAAACTTAAATAACTTGAATTTACATAACTTCCATTGTTACTGTAGTTACAACAGAAAGAGGAATTTCAGGTGAATGTATGGTTTTGTTTTCTTTTAACGTTCTAGAAAAAAAATCACTTCTTATCATCTCAGAAATAGTAGTTGCTATGTGTTTGTAATAATCCTGTGAACCAGCTGATAGGGAGGAACCTTTTTATAATCTGTCTTCAGATTATTTCCTGTTGGCTATTTCTCTTCCAGATTTAACAGATGAGAAAATAAGTACAATTAAGTATATGGTATTAAGTTATAGTTGGGTATATAACTATCACATGAACTAAAGAAGTTGCTGGTTTCATGCTGCATACATGTTTTCTTCTTGACCAGTCTGGTTTATGGAAAGCTATGCTGTGTTAGGAGATTTGCATTCAACTAGTTAATCCTTAGATCTTGAGTCAATATTTTAAGGTATTTTTGCTGAACATGAGTTCATGCAAGTTCTTCTCAGTCAAAATAGGCTGAAACAGCATTATGTTTTGATTTAACATGACATGAGTTCCTTGAAGATTGTGGGTAGGTAATGTTATCAGAACTTTGCTCAGACTTGAAAACTGAAATGATGACTTGAAGTCTCTTCTGTTAAATTTTTATTATCAATAATACTAACTGTCCAGGTCCCCCAACTACTTTGATGCAAGCTTTTCTGTCTACAAGAAATTATTGTAGTTTTATTAATAGTTAATTCATTGATGCATATGAACATTTGATTTTATGCTTTTTAATTAAAAAAAAATGGGAGTACAGCCATACTGGTTACCTTTATGCAATACTTGATGTATAAACAAAACATGAATGTCCTCTCATTCTTTACTGTGGATTGACCACAGTATTCAACCACCAGTCAGCTTTCAGTACAACTTTTTCTTAATGAAGAGTTCAGATGCCAAGGGGCTGTCTGTAAGATCACTATATCTCTTCAAATATATTTGAATTCCTGTGACAAATGACTTAATGAGGAGGTACAGACTAGTGTTTGAAAATGAGACATTAGGTTTATGACCTGTGTAGGTTAATACAATCATTAGTTCGATTTGTCAAATGAATAGTGTTTCTTTTTTGTGCAGTTTACACAGCTTACTGTCTGTACAATCAAAGATGCAGACAAATGCTACATTTTGAATGGCTATTATGATAAGCTCCTTTTTTTCTGCTCCCCACTACCGAATTTATTCATCACTGAGTATTCAGAATTCACAAAACTTCTCACTGCACTTACATTGATTTAAAAGGAAAGTACCCTTACATAGTCTGTATTTATCCTTTTTTTTAGGAAGAAAAAAGTATGTTGTCACCAAAAAAGAATGACCAGCTTTCCAAGCTGTCCTGCTTAACTGAACTTGCCATTTAGGTTTCAGCTGTTTAATACAGACACTCTGCTTAATACAGACACACTGCTTTACAAAAGCAGTGGTGTCAATTCAGTTCAAGGGTAGCTGCACTTTTACAGTTGTGTGTTCACTTTTCCCGTTCCAGGTTTATTTCACCTAGTATCTAGGATGGGCATGCCTTTTGTTCTGTGGAGTACTTGCTTTTAGTGAAATAGTCACATAATTAAGCACTGGTATTTGTACTTTGTAGCAACTGTCTTTTAATCATAGGTTGGAGCTTGCAGCCTAGAGGAATTACTGTTTCTCCTTTTTTTTTTTTCTGTTTTATTTTTAGGAGACTACGTAAACAAAGAGTTCCATATGATGTTAAACGGCAGCGGTTTCATTCGCATCATTCTGAAACAACTGTAGTTAGCCAAGCAGTGCCTTTACCAGAAGAACGGAGATATTCCTTCCCAGGATCAATTCAATCTCCACTGTTCCATGCACATTACATACCAGATTTAACTGGATGTGTCCCTCCATTGCGAGATACTTTGTTTCCAGACCCTATAGAAACCAGGCTACCTGTGGCCAAAGATAAGGTAATACCTTTCTATGCCTGTGCTTTACATCTGCCTTCTGGGTAGGCAGGGTCCAATGGTGCTGCGGGAGACCACAAAAATTTCTGCAGGGTTCTTTGGCAGCGTCGTAGGGTCTCTATTGCTGAGTTGCCATTAGAAGGAATATCAATAAATGTAGCTGCCGCTATGGTCCTATATAGCCTCCTTGTGTGTGTTTGGGTTTGGAGCATTTTTGGGGGGTAGGGGTGGTGTTTGGTTTCCATACTAATGTCAGGAAACCTACATGTCTGCTCCAGAAAGTAGAAATTGGAGGGATGGTCCATTTATCACATGATTGGGGGGTGGGGAGAATCCTGATTTGAAAAAAAAAAAAAAAAAGAAAAAGAAAAAAGAAAAACTATCCTAGTAATGTGAGAGAAGCCCATTCTGAACAAATACAGTATTGGCCCTGTAAAGATGTACTCTGCCTCTCTTCAGAAGGAGATAAAAGTTACTGTCCTAGCTGTTCTGGAATATAAAAGAGTGTGTCTTCTTTAGGTGGACAGTGGAGTTGGAACTGTGTTGTTTGTTCTTTTTTAATGAAAAAAAAAACCCACATATGGCTAATCAGTCTTCATACTTTATCTGCACCAACATGACAAAAGATTTTTCTAGTATAAATATGCCTGTTGATCATAGCATGTAAGTGTTGTGAAAGAGAAACAGTTAATACCTCATTCCACCAAAGAGCTGACTACTTCTTTAATAGTTTGTGTGGGATTAAAAAAAGAAAGCTAACTTAAATCAGTTTTAATATTTGTTTTTCCTCCCTATTGCTGTTAGGCAAATTATTGACGTTAAAGTCGGCAGAAGATATCTCTGGTCTTTCACTGCTTATTCCCTGAAAGGCTGCAGATACTGATGAGGAAAAAAGTATTTTCTGTGGATAGACATTTTATAACAGATTGAAGAAATTTAAATTTGAAAACTTTGCAGAAATTTCTTCCGGGGAGTTGTTCCATATGAATTCAAGTACAGTAAAACTCTAGGCAGTGGAATAGGTTGTGTGAAATGATGCTGGGTTTTTTTTTTTTTAATGCAGTCTTCTGTGTTTCGTGTAATTGCATCTCTGACAGGAAAGAACGTTCACTTTTCTGTATCTTTACTTTTTGAATGTGTGTGTCAAGTTAAGTCAGCAGGTTTTGGAGTTGTTTCAAGCATGTCAGCAACAGACCTGTGATTTGAACAGAAAAGAGCTCTGCAGAACAGAACTCCAGAGAGAAATTCAGCGAATTTTTCCACGTATGTTTTGAATTTGAATACTTAATATCAGTCTGAATGTTCTTCAGGTTTGCAGTTCTTCCTTCCTCTTAAACTATGATATGTCACATCAGTTTTTATTCTGTGATTCTTCTGTTACAGAGAGCAGACTGTTTTTGGTTGGGTCCTCACTGAATGGGTTTGGCACTCGTAGAAGTGATGGTGACTTGTGCCTCGTGGTTAAAGAAGAACCAGTAAGTAATTTAAAACATATATAGTTGAAACAAAGTCTGTTTTTAAAATGTATGTGCTTTTATAAGGCAGGATTCTAAAATGAGAAAAGAATGGTGAAATCCTTTTGATTTAATAACATATTTTTGCACTCATAATAGCTATGAACTGTGGGCTCAATAATATTGCAAATATGAATTTAACCCTATAAACCCTTTAACGTAACGAAACATTGAAAAAATCATGATCTTCACTCCATAAGTGAAAAAAGCACAGCAAAACAGAGACATAAATTGTCTAGAATCATGAAGAAGATTGTAACTAACTCATTTGACATGCAAGAACAACCTTCAATAAGTACAATTTTTTTATTTCATTATTTAGATTCATAGCCACTAATTTTAGTGAGTAGGCATAAGAAGGAATTTGATATGTAAAACATCTTAAGTATTTTTGGTGAGAGAAAATGTTTGAGTAGAATTTAGGTTGAGAGAAAAGATGTAAGAAAAGAGAAATCTAAACAGCATAATTTTTAAAGAATTGAAGCATCATTGAAAAGGAAGGAAAGGACACTTTTGTGTAAGTGGGGCTAGGTTTTCATCAAGTTCTATGATTTGTGAATGTCTGATAGTTACTTTGCATATTGAATATGAATTGTTCTGTGTGGCTTTTGCCACACTAAATGTATATGTAGGCTGTGGAATGTGTTGGTATACACGTTCATGTCTTATTCCGAGAACTAATGTTATTTGAAAAGTAAAGCATGCTTACTTGGAACATCTAAATGAGAGATACCAACTGTTTTCTTTAATACCATATTTCAGGTAAATCAGAAGACTGAAGCAAGGCATATACTCAGCTTAGTCCAAAAACTCTTCAGTACTAAACTTTGTAAGTTCCCAGCTACAGTGAGGTGGTAAGATTATTGGCAATTCTGGAAGAAGTATTGATGCACAGTTATAACTAATTTATGTAATTGCATCTTGCCTAGCTTCTAATAACACTATTATTTGGAGAAAAGCTATAAATACTTAGTAACATTACTTATCTTGGTGTTGATGGATAGTAGTTAGAAAAATGCAACAGTTGCCTTGCAAACCAGTGGACTTCAAGAACAGCTAGCATCTAAAATGACTTTTGAATTGTGGACCACAGTTGAGTGGGGTGGGGAGTAGATTTCTGTTTGTGAACTTTTACTACTTGTTTGATTGCAGTGCCTTGCTGGAGACAATACTCATTTTAAACAAGATGCTACTCACAGTAGGCTGTGTAGAATTGATTTTTTGTTTGGGGGGAGCTTGATGCCAGTGAAATAATTAACTTAGATGCCTAGTGAAGACAATATAAATGTTGACAGTACCAGCACATATAGCAGAAACAGGTCAATGCATAGTTCTTGTAAGTTGTTGTTTAGACTCCCTTTGGATGAAGAATTCACATGGGCAGTTCTTGACTTAAACGCGAAAGTCTCCTACTTCAAAGAGGCTTTTGTACCATCCTTTGAATTATAAGAGACCCTTTCATTTATTGATATCAATGACTAGGTCCCCCTACTTCTCAGACTTGTGATATATTCTTTGATGCCACTCCTTTTATTGCTGTTCTGAACAATTCTGCAATGGTAAAAGGAACAAAGCATAAATTTAAATGCAGACTTCAAAATTTCTTCATTGGTAAGTGTGCATACCCAGATTTCAACAGATCACTTGAAGAGAGACTTGATAGATCCATCGCAGAATAGGCATCTGATATTTAATAGCTTATTACTATTGTATATTGATGTTTGCATAAGGAGTCCAGAACTTAGTCTGAGTTTGCCTGGGATGCAAGTCATTACAGTGCTTTCTGAGAAGCACAGTGATAAAATAGTTGTGTTTTCAGCAATCAGAAAGGGAGCATCTAAACAAAATATCACTCTCTCCTTTTTTTGAAGAGATTATGTTCTGTGACAGAGCTTTAGAGAAAATCAAGTTTGTTTGCCAGGGAATACAAGTATCAGAAAGACACAATGGTCATGTGGGAGTGATCTATGAAGGCTTTTGTTTGTTCCATTGCTCACTTTTGATGCTTTCCTAATTCTCTGTTATCTTACAAGTGCCTTTGGTCAGCTTCATTTAATCAAAATGTTCTTTGGAAGGTGAGGCAGGACAAAACACTGGATGTTACCATTCCTGTCAGACTCTCTTAGTTGTGGTATGTAGACCTCTTAGATAATCTCTTCATAATCTTAACATTACTATGGGCATGAATTCCTTCCTATACCTGGCCATCTGTCCTTGTGCCTGTGTATGGATGTTCTGTGGATAGAACTGATAGAAGTTGTTTGAAAATATTCACTTTATTCAGAATGAAAAGGCTTTGTCATATGGGTCTTTCCATTTGGATTTAGTTAATTTACAAACTGTAGCTCAACTATGCTAAGGCTCAGTACTTCTAAAACAAGGGGGTTGCCCAGTTATTTTGATTAAAGCTTATTTAGGCAAATATAATTGCTGTCACCCATAATTTCAAAATAGCTTGTGGGTTGCTTTTGGTTGGGGGCAGGGAGGGAGTTTCTACAGGCTAGACTTCAGAAGCCAATAGATTCATATGGTTTTTCTTCTCCTCTGGGGAAACCATCTTAGCAGTATGCACTTCAGTGGTGTTCTGTTGGTACTCCTGTGGG
This sequence comes from Theristicus caerulescens, assembly GCA_020745775.1. Lineage (NCBI taxonomy): Eukaryota > Metazoa > Chordata > Aves > Pelecaniformes > Threskiornithidae > Theristicus > Theristicus caerulescens. Next base: position 26,085,324 of record CM036583.1, on the reverse strand, counting down.
TTTGTGGAGTCAGGTTTATGTGCTTAGAACTGGCTGTTTACTGTCAGCTCCAGGTTGCCGCTAAGTTCTTTTTTAATAGAACTGCAGGTTTTTTAAGTGATTTCCTACCTTCTACTGTCTTCAGAAGTCAGCTGCCACTTAATCATCAAGGATGGAATCTACAAGTACATACATTTACAATTTCTGCAGGCTTTTTCTTTAATTCTTTTGAGACATTGCTTCAACTTGAAATAAAATTCTGGATTTGCAGCTTTTAAAAGGGTTAGCAGTGCACTTATGCTGCTGCTCTGTACAAGCAAGTGTAAGAGTTGCCTGTACCGAGCTTCTTTAAGAATTGCAGTTTCATTCCAGCAGTATTCAGTATTTGATTGCATGTGCCTTTTAACAACCTAAAAGACATGAACCTTATTCTGATCATTATTTGTAAGTTTTGTGCTGTCCAGTTAATACATGTAATCCCTCTAGTTAAATATCTATTTCTTTCTTCTGTAGAAGAAAGACCGTAGCATGTTCTCAACAAGTGTGTGAGCTGTCATCTTTGCTTCACACAAAAGAACGCAAATAAACATAGTTTGGGCCAAACATGAAAGCTAACGAAGTATGTGCCAAGATGCAAGAGAAACAAGAATCATGGAATCAATCATAGAATCATAGAATGCATGTTTCCAAGGATGGGGCATCTACCACCTCTCTGGGCAACCTGTTCCAGTGTTTCACTGCCCTCATTGTAAAAAATTTCTTCCTTATATCCAGTCTGAATCTACCCTCTTTTAGTTTAAAATGATTACCCTTGTCTTATCGCTACTGGCCCTGCTAAAAAGTCTGTCCCCATCTTTCTTGTAACCCGCCTTTGAGTACTGAAAGGCTGCCATAAAGTCACCCTGCAGCCTTCTCTTCTCCAGGCTGAACAACCCCAGCTCTTTCAGTCTTTCCTCATAAGAGAGGTGCTCCAGCCCTCTGATCATTTTTGTGGCCCTCCCCTGGACCCTCTCTAACAGGTCCATGTCCTTCCTGTGCTGAGGACCCCAGAGCTGGATGCAGTACTCCAGGTGGGGTCTCACCAGAGCAGAGTAGAGGAGCAGAATCACCTCCCTCGGCCTGCTGGCCATGCTTCTTTTGATGCAGCCCAGGACACAGTTGGCTTTCTGGGCTGTGAGGGCACATTGCTGGCTCATGTCCAGCTTTTTGTCTATCTCAAGCTTCCCTCTGGATGGCATCCCGTCCGTCAGGTGTGTCAACTGCACCACTCAGCTTGATGTCATCTGCAAACTTGCTGAGGGTGCACTTGATCCCACTGTATGTCATTGATGAAGATATTGAACAGCACTGGCCCCAGTACAGACCCCTGAGGGACACCACTTGTCACTAGTCTCCATCTGGACATAGAGCCATTGACCACTATCCTCTAGATGTGACCATCCAACCAATTCCTTATCCACCGAACAGTCTGCTCATCAAATCCATATCCTTCCAATTTAGAGGGAAGGATGTTGTGGGGGACTGTGTTAAAGACCTTACAGAAGTTCAGATAGATGATGTCCGTAGCTCTTCCCTCATCCACTGATGTAGTTACTCCATCATAGAAGGCCACTAGGTTGGTCAGGCAGGACTTGCCCTTGGTGAAGCCGTGCTGGCTGTCTCGAATCGCCTCCCTGTCCTCCATGTGCCTTAGCATAGCTTCTAGGAGGATCTGTTCCATGATCTTCCCAGGCACAGAGGTCAGGCTGACAGGTCGGTAGTTCCCAGGGTCCTCCTTTTTACCTTTTTTAAAAATGGCTGCAATGTTTTCCTTTTTCCAGTCCCCAGGGACTTCACCTGACTGCCATGACTTTTCAAATATCATGGAGAGTGGCTTGGCGACTGCATCAGCCAATTCCCTCAGGACTCTGGGATGCATCTCATCAGGACCTGTAGACTTAAGTACGTTCAGGTTCCTCAGGTGGTGATGAACCTGATCTTCTCTTACAGTGAGAGGACCTCTGCCCCCCTGATCCCCATCAAATGGCCCATTGACTCGGGAGGTGTGAGGAGAGAGGTTGCCATTGAAGACTGAGGCAAAAAAGTTGTTGAATACCTCAGCCTTCTAGTCTGTTGTTACCAGCATGCCGTATTTGCTCATCAGAGGGGGTATGCTTTCTTTAACCTTCCTTTTCTGGTTGACGTACCTCTTCCCTCTTCTTAGAAGAAGCTCCTTAAGGAAGAAGCTCCTCTTCTTACTCTTCGCATCCCTTGCCAGGTTCAGCTCCAGCCAAGCCTTGGCCTTCCTGATACCATCCTTACACAACAGGGCAATGTCCCTGTACTCTTCCCAAGATACCAGTCCCTTCTTCCACTGCCTGTACAATCTCTTCTTGCCCTTTAGTTTGACCCACAGGTCATGGCTCAGCCATGCCAGCCTCTTCCCTTCCTTGCCCGATTTCCTGCACCTGGGGATCGAGAGCTCTTGTGCCCTATGGAAAGCATCCTTGAAGACCTGCCAGCTCTGTTCTGCTCCCTTGTCCCTGAGGGCCACTTCCCAGGGGGTCCTGTTGATTAACTCCTTGAAGAGCTGGAAGTTTGCTTTCCTAAAATTCAGGGTCCTGACTATACTCTTCACCTGACCCTTACCTCTCCGGACTGTGAACTCTACCAGTGTGTGATCACTGCAGCTGAGGCTGCCTCCAATCCTGACATCACCAATGAGCTCACTTACATTGGTGACCACCAGGTCCAGTACTGCATCCCCTCTGGTAGGGCTATCTACTACCTGGCTTAGGAAATTGTCATCTGTGCACTCCAGGAGTCTCCTAGATTGCCTACCACCTGCCATGTTATTTTCCCAGCAGATGTCAGGGTGGTTGAAATCCCCCATCAGGACACAAGCCTGTGAGCGCGAAGCTTTGTCTAGCTGAAGAAAAAAGGCTTTGTCAATAGGCTCCCCTTGATCAGGTGGCCTGTAGTAGACCCCAACTACGAGGTTCCCTTTGTTGCCTCAGTCTCTAATTCTTACCCATAAACTTTCAACCTGCTCATGGCTGTTCTTCAGGGACACTTCTTCACACTCTATTCATTTTTTTGATGTAGAGGGTAATGCCTCCGCCTCTCCTACCTCGCCTGTCCCTTCTGAACAGCCGTAGAAGGGGGAGGAAAGATACGATGTTATTTAAAACAAAGTTCTTGGGATGGTTTTGTGAAAGAGTTAAAGGAAAAAAATAAGGAGGAGATTTGTAGTATAGGTAACATTCTAGAGCTGCTTTTAACCTTTTTCCGGATCATTTCAGCTCAGAAACTTGGCAGAAGTTTTTTCTAGCTGTGCCTGTCCTAACACCTTCCTCTTTGTTCTTGCACTCTGTGGTGTTCCTGTACATTGCAAAATAAGGGCTATAAGAAAAGTGTGATTCTTTGCTTATTTCACCTGAATTCCATGATTGATTGATAAATTAGGAAACATTCCAAGTGCAGATTATATCAGTCTCTTTCACAGTTTCTCTCTTTTAGGTAAATCATCTTCAGAACCTCAAGTGCCATCTCTTTTATCCTTTATATACAGTTAACTGTGATTGTTAGATTAGTGTTTCATTCTAGGAGGTTTGGGAAGTGGATTCAAAATTTATCTAAGCTCCAGCTTATTTCAGCTTTTCAGGCTTGCAAAAGGTAACAAGTGTGAGCCAGGAATTTGAGCCCATCAGATTTAAAGTCTTAGAGCAGAGGCTTTTCTGTGTTGTCATTCTGCATCTAGAATACTGACTGAAGTGAAGATGTGTTCTTTTTTTGAATAGTCAAGTCACAGAGTAAAGTAGGAAAATGCTTCTGATATTTATTTGCTGGTTTTGTAGGATGTGTTAGTCTTAGAAGGCATGCATTGTGTTTCTCCTAGAGTAGAGAGATGTAAGGATAGCAGTAATATATCTTCTGTTTCAAAGACTAGAAAGAGTATGTGTAACGCATATGTATTTTTTACAATATTGGCTAACATTCCCAGAACTCTATGCTCAAGCCAATGTCTTTTAGAAATGTGAAATGTGAAACATGAATTTGGGGTGCTAATTGTTACAATGTATTGAAGAGAGCATAATCCAAACCACTGAGAGTAAAGATCAAACAGACTACTCTGTTCAGATTTGTCTAGGCAGGATTCACTTGCAGAACAATTTAGCAATACTGCATTGACTGATGTTTACTATCTGAATAAATATCAAAGAGCTCATTTTCTCTCAGTTACAAAAAGAGGTGCAGTAGTGTTGAGACTAGAATATCAGAGTGGAATCCGCCTAATGGTTGTCTAGTGGGGAATGTGCAACAGCTAGGACAAGCAAGGGAACTTGAACTGAAATGAGTGACCTTGAAGGACTGTGCAGGTGGGTGAGTGAATTCCAGACATCAACAATTAATTCATCCTGTGCTGGGTTGTACCCTCCTAGATTCTTCATGACTCTGGATTCAGACTTCTGTGTCGCCCAGTTTCTCTTTCTATATTATAACCCTGTCAGTGAGAGCAGGCTATATGTGCAGGATGCCTAAGATCTTTTTGGCATATACCATGTTTGGGTTTAATATTTTGTACAATTACTTCATCTTTTATTCTGTAAAAGAAAAGAGACTTAAGATGTGTAATCTGAAATTCTGCATGAATAAGTTATTTATGAAACAGTGCTTAGTCTTCTTTGAAGTGGTTATATTCTTTTCACTATAGCTGAAGTGACATTTGTGACTTTTTCATAAACATGTGCAAAACTGTGGAGCAGCTATGTGGAATTCTTTACGTGTATTTTGGTGTAGCCCCTCTGCTCATGGCTTAAAGGTCAGATAGTCAGTTTACTAAGGCACTTACTCAACCTGTATGTATTTCAGAATTCCACATCCTGTGTTTGTGGCTGTTTCTTCCCTAGTACGTATGACAATCTAACGTGCAACAGAGATTCTGCTAAGAGTGTCATTGGTGTGAGCCAAGAAAGAGGGTACCAGCAGCAAGTTACTGCCTTCTAACATCCTCTTTGCTTTGTTTCACCCTGGGAAATAGATTGGGATTATGTTTTGGGATTTTTTTTTTTTCTTAGCCAACTAATTTGGCACAAGCATCCATCAAGTGCTGGGAGGTATTTGCAGACAAGGATGTGTTTGGAAGTGGATTGCCACTAGAATGAGTTCAGTTAACTTCTGAAGGGCACTTGAGAGAGGTCACAGTGATGAAAGCTGAATTGCTGTCGCATGAAGATAGATACCTGCCGTTGTCTACCATATGCTAATGCGTTGGGCATCATTTGGTAGTGAAAGGAAAGGAGGCAGGGAGCTCTACATGCTTTATAGCTTTGCTTTGAGAATGTTCTGGGATATGGGAGGAGGGATGCTTGGATGTGTCTGCAGGTGCAGCTAGAAAGAGGGGACACTTTTGTAAGTTGTACTAGATTGTACATTCAGTGAACGTGGATTGGAGTTCTGTAAGATTCTTCCTTTAAAATTAGTAAGTTAATAAGATTATCTCTTTTTTTGAGTGCCAGTCTGTGAGTTGCTTAGGATCGCGTAAGACATTCAAATCCAGATAAAGGATTACCTCAGATCAAATCTGCCTAAACGTGCGTATCCATAAAACACTTTCAGAAAGTCTCAAAAAAAAAAAAGTAAAATTTGCTTTAATTTAATATTGCACAGTAGGGTTTTACCAAACCTGAAGTTGTCATCCAAATGCAATGGAGATGAGACTGTTTAATCACAGTTGCTCTCTAAACTTATAGGAATACCTTTTTTATCCCCTCCCAAAAAGTAAAGATCGGCTTCTATTTAATGTTATTTTTAGTATGTATTACTTTTAGCTTTGTCATACTTATTTATGCTAATTAGAGGTTGATTTATAGAAGCAAGGGGAAAATGTGTAGTGTTACATATGGGCAAATTCAAGTGATCCTAGATTTTGCAATAGAAGAAATTAGTAAAATCGTGCTTTTTGCCCAAATTCATACCATGTAACCTACGGGCTCTGCTTTTCTTTGTCTTTTCCATTACTTTCTTGGGTGTATTTCTCATTCAGGATTATGGGCAACTACTAAATATAGCCTGAGACACCATCAAGAATAGGGAAATCACAGATAATATGACTGACACAACAGTTCTGGGGAGCTGAGTGCAAATGTGCATTTGGTGGCACTGTATGAGTCTGGCAGAGCTTAGTATGTTTGGATTTGGATGGTCTGGCATTGAGCCTGTGTGTCTACACTGTGTGAATAATCATCTGAGGTGCAGTCCTGTGATTATATATTTATTGCATGTCCTATCACCATTAAAGCAAAAGGCAAATAAAGCTTATCTGATGGAAAGCGTTGTCCTGTTTTCAGTAACAACTCAAAAGGAAATGTATTTCTTGGTATGTACTTTATCAGTCAAATAAACAGGTTTTTAAAGGAAGCTTTAAGCATAATCAGTGCATAGTGAAGACAGGTTAATATTTTTTTTATCAGTAAAATGCATAATTTCGACTGTAAGCAAACTGGACACGATTAAAAAGTATGCAGCTGATCATGTGCCCATTGCTACAATGTAGTGCTTGGCTTAAGTGTCTGGCCATCCTGGGTGGATATGTTCTTCCGCCATTCTTTTTGAACCTTAATTCAGGATTTCTGTTACAAGTACTGCTCAGTGAAAGCATTGTAGAACTGCATTCCTTATGTTCAAATTTCTTGAATATACTTCCCACAGAAAAATCTTCCACTAATGTTTTTCTCTGTTTAGTGCATTTTTTTTCCCCACACACTTCCCTAGATTGTCTTTTTGCTGCAGTTGCTAACGTTACTTAGTTAGCACAACCCTTCTGAGAATATATTTGCTAAATTTACTAAGCTACAATTTGCTATAAATCAGTCAATATGACTCCACTTTAGGATCTTATTTTAAGATCAACATTTTACATGAAACTCAATTGCGTATTTTTTCCCCCTTTCAGCAAGCTACATTGAGCGACCTCAGCTGATTCGAGCAAAAGTGCCAATAGTGAAGTTCAGGGATAAAGTCAGGCAAGTATTCTGTTCGACATCATGTTTTAGACTCTGACACGGGAAAGTACTCCATATATGCGCTGTCTGTATGAGGAGTCCCACTGAAGTCATGCTTTGTTTATTTGTGTTGTGCTATAGTTCTATTGCAAATTTGTACAGCTAGTGTGCAGTGGCAGTCAGCTTACTTCCTTGATGGCCTGAAACACCTCTTGTGGTCGAGATGCTGTTTAGTTTCTGTGATGTTGAAGTATTAGCAGTACATCATGTATTTCTATGGGTTATTTGTACATAGTGGACTCCAGTTGACATAGGGTTCATGACAGAAAAACAATGGTGGGAAGAAAACTGTTGTGAAAGATAATTTTGCTTGCTGTGTAAACATAACTATTGAGCTACTTAAGGACTAATTCACAGCATTTACACTATACAAACAACACTAGTTTCTTGTGATGATGTTTTCTTGATTAAAAAATTTTTGTTCATTATAGCAGAAGATACTCTTCTGTCTTCTAGGGAGGTATTCTGTAACAAAGTAATATTATGTGTTCTATTCAGTGCTAAGTACTAATTTTAGGAATTTTTTTTAGAAGGGCAAGTAATTGGAGAGAAATGGATATGTTGTACGTTATTGTATTCATTGTGTCTTCATTATGAAGACATGAAAATGAATAATCAGGAGGGATGTACTAGGACAGAGAACAATGTATTTCTTACTGTGTGTGATAAAAGTATCTGACAGAGGAAAAAACTGTGCAAAGCACTTAAATTGGTTGGGAGTCTGAGTAATGTTCAAATCTTCCTGTATTTATGGGCTTAGATTTTGTAAGACTTATGTGTATCACCTTCATGTAATAACATATCTTGACTATTCTTTGTAAATAGGACTTTGAACAACTCTTTTGTATCTATCTTATCCTGCCTATATGCTTCTAAAATTTTGCACCCAATTTAAAACCATTTTTGTTTTAAAAACAAACAAACCCACTTCTCTGGCCTCTCTGTATAAAAGCATATCACAACGTGCTTTTATCACAACATACCTTTATCAGAGCAGAAACCCTGCTATGATAAAACTGAAACTGTCATGTTTACAATTCGAACTAATAAGTATCATCGATTTAAGCTTTTCTTGCATCTGAGATTATATAACACTTGTTAGGGTTTTTGCTTTGTGCTTTTTTTTTTCATTTACACCTAACCCCATATTTACTGCTGTATACTTGCCTACCTTAAAAAGGTGAATAATTTTTATCTAGTAACTTTCTCGTCTAACAGTACAGGAGATTGTTTCTCCTATGCTTTCTTAAAGTATTAAACTTGTCAAGCTAAAATTTGGGTTAAATGGCTTAGTTCCTTATAACAATGCTAGTCTTTTAATAGATACACTAAATGATAAATTCCTGGTACAAATATTGTGTATATCATGGAGTTATAGCAAGAATATTTTTTTCCAATTTAAAATCAGAAAACAAACTTTAAAAAGAAACCTTAAGTATGGAAGTGATTATGTCAGAAGATGGAAGTCTTTTTGTAGGCATTTATGGTCACTTGCAAAAAAAAAAAAGTAACAGTTATGATATTCATATACCTTACAGACAGGATTTAAAGAATTCTTTGTTTCCTACAAAATCAAAGTATAATTGTCTTAGACTAGGAGCTGCCCATTACATTTTTTCAGAGGAAAAAAAACAGTACTGTTCACAATCTGGTTTCCTATGGGCTTTTTTTTTTTTTGAAGAGGGGAGGGGAATGACTTTGGGTTGGCTTTTTCATTTGTTTTTTTATTTTTTTCTCTTCCCTGTTATTATTCTCTTATGTAACCTGTCACCGCCACCCATGTTTTGTCTTTTTATTTAAGCATCTGTCTCTTTTCAATCTCTTATTGGCCTCTGTCTTTCATAGACTCATGAATATACATACATGCACACTGATTCATTTTTTCACAGAGGTCTTGAAAAATGCACTGGATATTCTGTACCAAGGGCACTAAGCTTGTTTTAGCCAAAAGCAGAAACTAAACATGACAAGCTTCCTCTGAAAGCCAGTTTTCTTGATAACCTGGCTGCTGGGAGAAGATGGTAGAATTCAATGGGTAGTATCTCTGCATCTGGATTCTAATGTGTTGGCAGTGGTCCATATATACCTGAAAAATGCCATTTCCCACTTACTTTGATTTGGTGAATGAGAAAGCACTCAGTTTGTGTTTCTTCTCCTTTTTTATCTTAAAGAGGTTTTTAGTGCTATAGCAATGTTTACTCACAAACAGTTTTCATTTCAAAGTGCTTGCTGATTATCATCATTGCAGGAAAGAGATTCTTACCTTTTGACCTCCTCCAATTCTTGTCAGTTCACTGGCATGATTTCCTAAGCTGATACATCAGAGAATCCTTCCTGGCATCAAAAGTTGTCCATAGTAAATCATGTAGTGCAAGTCTAGTTCGGAGAAAAATTTGTTAAAAATTCAAAACATATTTGATACATTAAGTTGTCCTAATGTCTAAATTTGGATCTACATGTATTCTCTATGTAAAACAGTAATTACATTTTTAGAACAATGGAATTCAAGCCTATAAACAATTCAAGTACTATAAAAAACAGAGTAGAAATCACAGCATCAAAACTCTGTTTGAAGAAAGTTTCTAGAGTATTATCTTAAAGTTACATTTCTCCACCTCTGCCACTAAGTAGGTAATAAATATTCTGAATTGAATACCATGATGCTTGATTCTTTTTCTGTTCTCCTTCCCCATAGCTGTGTGGAGTTTGACTTGAATGTAAACAATATTGTAGGAATAAGAAATACATTCCTTCTGAGAACCTATGCATACAGTAAGTTTTTTAATGTATTTTCTTATTTCTATAAACTTTGGTGTTTAAATTGTAGTTTGGTATTGATAGACTTAAAATTCAGTGGAATATATTAGATTACTATTTATATAATTACCTCATGAGCTGCATTAGATAGCTCTAAGATAACTTCTTGTTGCTCATGCTAAATAGATGGAGAAAACCGATATATCAGCTAGGTATGTTTTTAATTTAATATTGTAATATTCAGAAGATAATAAAGATTCTTCATATTAAGGTCCACATATCTGCTACAAGGGCTGCTTCAGTATTCTGCAGATAACAAGATTGTTATACTAATGATTATCTAGTGGTATAATCTCCAGTTTCTTTTACTTCCTGACAGCCACTGATGGGTATGGGTGGCTGATAGCTAGCTGTGTCTGTATGCTGTTACAGAGTCGTTCCTTGGAAAACCCAAAATACTGCCTCAGTCTTTATACTAACCCCAAAACAAAACTGGTTTGTGTCTCCTTGGAAGTTTGCATTTTAGGGGGAGATTGTGAAACAGACTTCTGAATGAGAAGTAATAAGAACCGCACTCTTAGTGCTAAACTAAAGTTTCCTTGCTTACCATTACAATGTCATTTGGCAGATAAATACATGAGGAGTGGACCTCAGTCGAATTCTTCTAGGCCATTGGCGGTTCTTCCTTTACCACCTTCTTCAGTTCTTGCATACAGGAATGCCCTTCTGTTTAGGGTAGGAAGTTATCAGTAGAAGTTACCTTTACTGGTTAATTTTTACTAATATTTCAGACAGAGTGGTTGCAGTGTTCCATATTCACATTACTAGGAGAGTCTACAACTTGGCCTGGATCAGTTGGTTAACTGTAATTTCTTCATACATCCCGAAATGTGTATGCCTGGAGAAGTATTTCCTTCCAAGCTTGAAAAGGTTAGGGAAATAATCTTTGTCATTCATGGCTACAGGTGAGGGATCACTTCACCAAGTCTAATGTTGATACAGTTGTTCCTAACTTCTGCCACAGACTTCCCTTATTCCTCTCAGCAAATCACTGTAGGGCAGACATGCCCAGATGTGAAAAGAGCAGTGGAAGTGGTCCTAGTGTCCCACCTTTTCTTCCGTTCTGCCTTGGCACCCACTCTTATAAGGCCAGCAAAATTAACTTTGTCGCCTAATGAAGGATAAATATTGTTATTTGCTTGAGGCCAAGGAGTGAGTTAGTAGCTAGGGGAGACTTGTGATTGAAAAGATTATCTCCTCAATGTGTTAGACTTTCTTAAATAGGCAAACTGTGTCAAGCATAGTCTGTCTTGTCTTCTTTGGACCAGAAAACTCTCAGGTGACATAAGGCAAACAAAAGTAAATGGAAACTTTTATCAGACAGTTGCTTTACATACTTTTAGAAGTCATCAGCCAGGGTGGGTAGCATTAAAAGTATTAGCCTGCTCAGTTAAATTTGTGGCTGAAGGGCTTCATCCTGCATGGGAGAAAAAAGGATCAAATTACCTCTCATGTGAAAGATGTACAGGTCTGTCTGTTCCATGAGAACAAATTAGATGCTCAAGGAAACAAGGGACTGGTTATCTTAATGAGCATGATTAAAAAAAAAAAATCATAAATATTTCTATGGATGCTCTTGTGTCTTTTTTGATATCAGCCCTTCTATGTTGGTGCATAGGTGCTGTAGAAAACATCAAAGATGATATCGCAAAGTGAAGCAGAATGTCCACAGAAAATGTAGGTAGATTAAGCAGAACTAGAAACTGAAGTCTATGCTGTTGTGTTATCAGTTTTTTTGCCTAAGGAGGCATGTCTGCAATTAAATCAGCAATTGATGCTAGGTATTTTTCAATTAGAGGAAGCTGGACCTTGGAGCAAATGATATTACTGAGCACTTTCTTGAGGGGGTAGCTTGTTGACTGATGAGAGAGTATCAGGAAAAGTTTACTGGCCATGTTGCACACTAACTTTGTTATATACTAATTACAGGCACTAGCAGACAGAAAACCTTATCTCAGAATAAGATCAACTAAAAACAGAACTTTTCTACTATCTCACACACACAAAACAGTCCCATTTGGAATTTGAACCTATTTGCATTTTTCTCTTGTGGAAAAATCCTATTTCAATTAATGCATGTTCATATGATGTCTGTACAGTAATTCTTCTGCATCTCACAGTTAGCGTACTAATAGTCATATTTATTTTAGTTCAACCACTGGTGAATAATGTTGGGAATGAGGTGACTGGTAGTAAGGAGTTTCGTTGTTTCTTAGAAGTCTTCCAGATCTAGGATATTGACGCTGAGAAAAATAGTACCACTTACAGGGGCATGTGTGCTGAACCACCGTGAACAGGTGGTAAGAAAATCACATGCTTGATAAGATTTTTCAGGATAACAGAGAGTACCCCAACTGGTGCTGTTGTAGGATGTCTGTTGTCCTTGATGAAGTGATTACCTATTCATATATTGCTGTCCTGATGTGCAGAATACAAAGCTTTGCACAATGTTGTCAAGTTAGAAATGATACTCCAGAACATATACGGCATTGTAAGGCCATCATAAGGCACTTGACTGACCTCATGATCTGCTTCCACATATCTGCAAATAATAAATTAAGTACACTGCAAGGTCACTGGGAGGTGGTAGTGAGTGACGTCTCCCTACAACACATTACTACCTTAATTAGAAGGCTATCTATATTCCCCAGAAATTCAGAAGACCATACCTGGAATATGACTGTATTTGTGTCTTTCCTCATGAAAAGCATATGTCTTGATTTAATGAGTTATTGTATCTAACATCTCATCTCCATAAAAATCTATTGAGGACAAGGCAAATTTAAAATTGATGTTTGTATGCAGGGGTTACTGCTTTCATGGATCCTGAGGAAAACTTAAGGATGAGCTCTGTCCCCTCCAACCGGGAGAATTCTTTTCCCTGCCTTCAAAGTTTATATAACCTAAATAAAAAAAAAAAAATTAGATGTGGTCTGTCCTGGCAGCAAGTTAATCCAGGGAAAATTAGTACAATGAACTGGAGAGAACTTAAAAGTAGAATGTGACACTGCTACATTGGCTGATGCATCTAGTTTTGTCTTATCTGCAAGTTACCTGGCATACCCCTTGTAACATGTCTGTGGATCTTACTACTCAAAAGACTGTTTTTAAATGCAAATATTTTTTTCTGATTTTTATAAGATGGATAGTAGTTGTAGAATAACTAAGTAAATTCTATAAAATGGTTGCAAAAGGTAACCTTAGAATACAAGAGTATCACGTTGATCAAGTAGGAACAAATGTTGATTGATTGCAGTCAAGTTAAATGTGCTTTTTTTTTGAGATGTATTTATTTTACTTGCAGTTGAGAATCGAGTTCGTCCATTAGTACTTGTTGTTAAGAAGTGGGCGAGTTTTCATGACATAAATGATGCCAGTCGTGGTACTTTAAGCAGCTATAGTCTTGTATTGATGGTTTTGCACTATTTACAGAGTAAGTACTTTTTTATATGTTGAAACTCTCCATTTTAAGTTCATATTTGTGTAGTTTTCCTCTTTAATAAAATTAAACACCAGCAGGAGTCATCTTCCACACAGAAAAACCTGAAAATAAAGTGGGTTTACTCCATTTCCTTAATGCTGCATTTTTTATTTAACAAGTGGACCTCTTCTCTGGAGGAAGAGTTACCAGCTTCAAAAAGGTTAAAAAAAAAAAAAAAGTACCTGCAGGACACCGTGTAACTATAAAATAAACTCAAGCGCTATTAACAAAAATTTGCCTTCTAACAAAGGGAAAAACCTAAACATGACAATTTCAGTGGTTTTTGGTTTGGTTTTTTTGGTTGGTGTTTGGTTTTTTTTTAATTTGGGTACTTCCAAGAAAATTCAAAAGGACAGCAAATGCTGTGGGGTCACTTTTCTGTCTTCTGATGAGTTAACAACTGAACATGGGGAACATGTATATGCAAGAATGCACTACCATGTAGTTAGATTTTTTTCCACTGATTACTGTCTTCCATAAGGTGGCAGATGTCAAAGACCATTAGAAATTGGGATATTGGACTGCCAGTGGCAGTATCTTTTCTTGTGACTTCAATATATTGAAACATTGAACATCTGTATGGAGCTGCAGAGCTTTACCTGAGAAACTAAGGATCCCTGCTCAGAATTCAAGAAACCCATGCAGTCCAGGAATGTTTTCGAGGAATAGGTTGAAATGAGCTTATCCCCCTATTTCTTTCTTTCATTAGCAGAAGTTCACGTTTGTGACTTTTGTAGTTTGCAATTCTTGCTTAAGACTTAAGGATTATCATTTAAGAAATCATTTAGCTCAGTATGAATGTCTTGGTTCTTTATTGGGAGATAAGTGGCTTCAGGAAGGAAGGCAAGGAACCCCTGAAGTGTACATCTTGTGGAGTAACATGCCTGTAGAAGTATTTTCTTAATTCTTGTCAGTTCATGCATAGACTGTGTATTTTGCTGCTTATATTCATTCTACACCTTTTTTAATTTTTTTTTAATGTGCTGATTATTCTTGCTCATGTTATTTTAATGACAACTGGTTCTTAACATTTTACAATCGTATCTGTGGACAAATTGCATAGGCTCTCATTTTAGACTTTTCCCCTTTGACAGTTTGTGTAGGTTTTAATTTTTTGTTTAAATTGGGTAGAAACAATGTTTAGCTCCTCTGACAGCTTGTTTGGCCTGGAATGTAGATACTTGCTGTAGAGTGGGTAGCTACACCCACTCTGTACTAGAGTGGAAAGATTTTGTGACAGTTGACTCAAGCTGGTGGCTTTCTTTCAGCTGAGCAATATCTGTAATAGAGGACCTAGGTGGGCATTTTGTGTATTTGGGATCCAGTTGGCTGGGTTACCTCTGAATTCTTTGATGCCCATGCTATATGCTTGTTGGTAATGTACCAATCGTGAGGATAATAGGACATAAGCTAGTATATCCAATGACTATGGTTTTTTTTTTTCTCTCCATCTGCTATGGAGGAATTCCATCGATTTCTTTGTTTCTGTGGAAGTGAAAGAAAATGTGGCCAAGTCTGTTGTCACAGCTCTGAAACCATACTGTAGCTGACTGAGTACTGCAATGAAGATCCTTAATACACACCAGGAAAAAAAAAAATTAATGAAGCAAAAAAATGTTGATTTGGAGGAGATGGAATGACAATGAACTTAAAAATGCCAAAGTGATTATCAGATACAAGATTAAAAATGTTGGGAACTACTGGATGTGGAGATTGCTAGGCAAAGGTGAAGCACAAGCAGGAGAGGAGAAAACGTATTTTTGCATCGTCTAGCAATTAGTGACCATCTTAACAGTGATTTGATAAGCATTTTATAGCGTTACACTTTTAATGGAAACAGGCTTTTTCACTTGGAAATTTATTCTCCAAATCTATTTTCATTGTATCGCAGTTACTCTAGAGACTTGTACTGGGTGCTGTGTGCAGTCACGGATAGCCAGTTACTGAGCTGTGTATAAAAGTAATGCACAAAAAGGAAGAGAGTAGGAGTTCTAAGGAAGTATAAATGTGTGGGCTTGCCAGAATGTTAACAACGGTGCAAGCATGAGGGCATATGCTGTAGTTATCTGTGGCAGCTGCCACAGCTGTCTAGGGAAGGGGGGAAAAAAAAAGTTCAAATAATCCTTTTCATGCAAAACTGTCATCACTCAGCTGCCTGGGAAGGAGCAGCAGTCGGCAGACCAAAAAGGAGCCTTTCACCTGTGCTTCATCAGCTTTTTCCTGCTAAAAAAGGCTGAAGTGTGGCTCCAGACATGTATCTAGCACCAACTGTTTAGATTCTGATGTTGTATTCATGCAGATTTTAACCTTTTTTTTCTGCTACATGCATGTGATGCTACTGAAAGTAGCTTGTGCCCTAGTCATAGAGTTTCTAATAGAGCTTTTGTTGATGTTACTGAGGAGGGTAAAAAATTAAAAGCTTTCTTTTGCAGTAAATAGTGTCCCTGTCTTCAGTAGACAAATTTCTTTCCTTTACTACTAAATCCATTTTTGTATTCTTATACTAGTGTGGATGTCTTTTGGACCTAACGTTAGTGTCGCTTGAGTTTATTTTGTAGATACATCAGTGTCTTGTACATAAACTTTCCTCCAGGTAACAGGTCCCACTATCTTGAACAGTAAGAAAAGGAAAACTCATGTGGCGAATGCTAGTGGTAAGTGGTAACTTTTCCCCTTAACTTCATCCTCTTAGTATAACATACAGACCCAGATAAAATATCTTGATTGCTTGTATTGCTCAGATTTGGTTGCCCTTTATTTTAGTGTGACAGAGAACTGGAAATTATCCAAGATGTTGCAGAAATAAGATGCTCTTGCATATTTCTAAACACCCACAAACAAAATAAAATTATTATTAAAGCAGCTGTAATCATATTCTTAGCAGTCCTACTAGTTAATATAGTATACTCTTTGAACATATCCCAAGCGTGTTCTGAGAATTCTGCTGTTCTGATTCTTAGTCTTTGTGGAAAAAGGATTCTGTAACATCTCAGCCCCTGTGAGACCTTGTCAGAAGGGTGAATTAAGTCCCAAGTCAAAGTCCTGTGTGCTGAATGTAATTATCATTCTCCCTAGTGAATGATGTAGACCAATTGTTTTAAAAAAAAAAAAAACATGCTGAAGACATGATGTTAGAGCTTTAGTATAAGGAGTGCTCTAACAGTTCTGTAGCTGCTCTAAGTCTTGAGTGGGATGTGAACACTTGAGGATTTTTTTTTCCTGTCCATCTGTAGGACCACCTAATCTAGAAGATAGGTTTTTTTTCCCTGTTATTTGTATTGTGCAATAGATGCTCTCCCCATTCATGACTTTCATAAAAGTTACAATTGTTTAGTTCATTCTGTGTTTGTTAGTATTGTTAATGTCTGCATAATCTTTATAACCCATTTGCTGTTTAGTAGACCAGCTAACAGCATTAGACTGTATTTATGTATTATGGGGATTTTACTAGCAATGCCTACTAAGTGTGTTGGACATTTTCTCTTTAAGTTACCTTTGGAGACTCAGTATGTAATACTTTGCAGCTGAAGAATGTGTATTTTTGCAGTATCTGGACTGCAGACTTCTTATGCTGTGATAGAATCCTATTGTATTAGATGTAGGGGGAAAAAAAGAGTGAAGCTCTGATTTTTCCTTTAGGGAATCTAGATGAGTTTCTTATAGCCATGAATTAATATGAATTTTAAAAGTGAAGTCATACGCAGTTGCTGTAGAATTTTTCATGTCTTCTACAAATAGTAGTACCTTAGTAACAGTTGCCCTTAGCTGAATTATCTCCTTATACTACTATATATATACAAAATATAGTAATAGAAAGATTTGGTGAATAACTTTTACTTTACAAATGCATGAAAGTGAGGTTCTTGATAGATGTTTTTAAGATGGAATTTCAGTCCAACCCTTTGGTGTAGTTGATATGATATTGTTTCCTGTGAATTACATGAATCACAGCAACTTTAAACTTTTTTTTTATAGCCCTACCT
The DNA here is from genome assembly GCA_020745775.1 of Theristicus caerulescens. NCBI lineage: Eukaryota > Metazoa > Chordata > Aves > Pelecaniformes > Threskiornithidae > Theristicus > Theristicus caerulescens. The sequence goes on along the minus strand of CM036583.1, from coordinate 26,068,021 downwards.
GAACCCATCCTTCCATCCCTTCAAAAAAATTACCCAGTAAGTGTTTCTTATGGATTTACTACATCATATATGTGTATGAAGCTGCTTATCTAAACTATATGAATTCTTAAATATCTCTAGTGGATTAAGTTAAACACAGTCTGTAAGCCCGGTCATTGATACATTAAACATAAGCGTGAAAAAGGTTATTTGCTGCTTTTCATCATTTCTTTAGTGAAAACAGTCTCCTATATATGAGAAGATTTCACCAGTTGGAAGTGAGTGCTAATCAGAGCTGCTGACCTAATTCTCTTTATGCTGGCTTGAAAATATCCCTGTGTCATCTGTAACTTTCTGATTCTTATTTCTTAATGTATCAAGTAGTATGTTTTGCATTCAACTGTGGTGTTTCAGAATTCCATACCTTCCCACAGCTATTGAGTTGCCTGATATTTCTGGGTGCAGAGAGTGAATGATATATGTTTACTAAGGAGACTTTTGAGACCTCACAAAATTAGGCTTTTCAGTCCAAGAAAATGCCTTTTTGGGACTTTGCTGTAATGTCCAGATCATACTCTGTTGATTTCCAGACAACTCTGTGAATTGATATGCTTTGATCCTCTGCAGAATTAAGACTGTAATTAGTGAGATTTAATCTAAGGAAGATTACCTAGAAATAAGAGCTACCCTCCTAAATATTTGTCGGGCGACAAAAGAGCTATTGCTGAGTAGTTCTGTGCTATAACTTATTTACAGAAATTCCTCAGTTCCTTCCTCCTTACCTTTCCTCTCAAATGTGACTTTTTAAATTTTTCTTTATTCATAGTTGCCATAGTTTGGTGTCCCTGTCTATTTATGTTTTTTTACTGTTGCTGATAACTGTGCTGAGGTAGTATCAGAAAGCATTCTTTCTTTTGCATATATTTCCTATAATACTGAAATGGGAATATTTGATGACACTGTACATCAGGGAGAAAATACCGTGGTGTCAGCCATTTGGGGTAATTAGGATAATCGAGATGCAGAAGAAAGCTTTGAGCTATAGTACACTGCAGTTTTATTTCTATTTTGTGAACCTGCTTAGGCATACCTGTGCTAAATTTTTATGGTCTTTATTTTTTCCTCTGATTTTTTTACTATACTGTATACCTTCTAGTTTCTTTGTTGTTAGTGCTCAAAAGCATTTGAAGCTGTTTTTCATTTCTTGTATGCTTAGCTTTATCTGATGGGTTTTTTGAATTGCTAAATTTGCTAGTTATGTTTGCTTAAGGCTCATATGCTGTATGTTGTGGTTTAATCCCAGCCGGCAACTGAGCACTGCACAGCCGCTTGCTCACTCTCCCCCTCCTGGTGGGATGAGGGAGAGAATCGAAAGGGTAAAAGTGAGAAAACGAACAGGTTGAGATAAGAACAGTTTAATAATGGAAATAAAACAATAATAACAATAATCATGAAAAGGAAAACAACAACAACAAAAAAGAACAAAAACCAGGAAAAAAAAGTGATGCAACCACTTGCCACCCACCGACCGATGCCCAGCCCATCCCCGAGCAGCGATTGCTGTCCCCCCAGCCAACTCCCCCAGTTTATATACTGCACATGACGCCATACGGTATGGAATAGCCCTTCAGCCAGTCTGGGTCAGCCCCCCTGGCTGTGCCCCCTCCCAGCTTCTTGTGCACCGGGCAGAGCACGGGAAGCTGAAAAAGTCCTTGACTGGTGTAAGCACTGCTTAGCAACAACTAAAACATCAGTGTGTTATCAACATTATTCTCATCCTAAATCCAAAATGTAGCACCTTACCAGCTACTAGGAAGAAAATTAACTCTATCCCAGCTGAAACCAGGACACTGTAGTATTTTAAGTTTTGTGCAGCATGTAATTTAAAGAAAACAACTGTAAGAATTGGTAACTTTTGACTGCTCTTAATAATAATGCAAACATTTATATTTGTAGTGTTTGAACTGTAAAAAGGCCTTCAGAGGCCACTATACAAATATTAATGGCTTAAATGATTAAAGCAAAATATACAATAGCATAAGCTGAAAAATCTAATTAATTTGTACTAAATGCAAGGTTTTCTCTTGTGTCATGTGGAAGTGGTAAATCACTTGTTGGTTCCTGTGTTTCTAGGACACCGCTGTAAGAATAACATTTTTTTTACTCTGGTTCAAGGTAGATTTTTTTGTTGTTGTTGCCTTTGGAGGATGAACTAAATATTCTAGGATTGCTAATAAAATAAAAAGAATATTTTATACATTCTTACTATAAAACCAAATCAAAACTATGGATTAAGATTTTTAAAAATGATGTTGGAAATTTGCAAGTATATTTTTGGTCTGCTGTCTCCATGAGGAATATAATTAAGTGTTTAAAAATTGTGGAAGTTACAATTTCTGAAGACTGATATTGCAAAGAAATTGAAATTAAAATGAAAATGAGAAATATACCAAAACAATTCTGGTTTTGTAGCTTGCAGTAATAGTTACAAAGCATGGGCAAATGTCAGTATTCAAAGAAACCATACATTTTTCTTGCGGTTGTAGCTGGTCAAAGCTGTCTCTCCATCCTAATACTACACATCATTACTGCTTCTTCCCTTCTGAAACAAACCACCCTACCTACAATCTGTTTTTTTCAAAATCAAAGCTTCAGCTCTTTCTGCAGCCTGAAGGTACTTCCATGCTTTGAAGGAAACTGCTTGTTTTAAATTGTAGGTGCTGTGTAAAAGAGACATGCTTACCTTGAGCGAGAAACAAAAGGCAGATCTGTGACTCAGTATATCCCCACTGCAGATGTGAAGGGTGAGAAGTCCTGGAAAGCCAGCAGATCTGCCCACCTGTTATTCCATTGCCATGGGGGAGTCCCCAGCTGGCACCGAGCTGATGTGTTTTGCAACCGCTAGTTTAAAGCGTGTATTGGACCATACCAGATGTGAGGTTGGATTCTGGGGCTTCCTGCCTGCCCCCCAGCCAGATGGGGTAGATTAGAGTAGCCCACAAAATGTGGTGATCAGTTCTGAAGTCTACGTAGAAATTGCCTCCAAGTCAGGACCTTTATAGATGAGCTCTGGAGAACCTGCGGTGGCTTAGGCCATTATGGCTTCTGTGTGTTTGCCAGAGGTGAGCATTGCTGCAACTGGGAGTCAAAGGGAACGTGTGCCTGAGTCTCCAAGGTTCCAGAGCAGCCTGGCATATTAGCTTAAATCCAGACAGAGGTGGGTCTCCACTAGTGCTCTGGATTGTGAACTTCGTGGACTCTAGCGTGAGCACACTTTTGTTTCTGCTCCCTCAGCTTCACGAGCAGTTGTATCTTGCAAAGGGTGGAGCAGAAGATGGGATAGTGCTTACTGTAGCTTCTTCATGCATGGGAGCCAGTCCTTGAACAGACACAATTTGCTTCACTCTTCGAGTTGCACTTTTTTAAAGGATAAGCATGAGTTAAATGTTCATTTGTAAGACCGAGGAGGGCTATTTTACGTGTGCAAATAGATACCTATCAAAAATGGCAAGATACTATGCTGATGTTACTGCTGTACAGTTTTTGAAGCAAGAATCTTCTACAGTCAGAGTTAAACTCATTATACATCAAGATAGTCAAATATGAAGATTTTTTGATGTATGCTTGTGTTCATTTCCAGTGTGTAAGGTGGAATGAGAATATGTGTAACCATTATGTTGCTTGAACATGAGGTATGTTGCTGAATGCTAGTGTTTCCTTGAGAAATTGGCCAACCAAAGTAAAGATTAGAGATCTAGCAAAAAAGGAAAAAAGACTCTGGGGTCCCTTTTTCTGGGGTATTTTGAAATAATGAATAGCTCATTTATATTTGTTGCTCAATCAGATCCTGAATTTCTTTTCCATTTCTTAAGTCGGCATGAGGCAAAGACCCAGCAAACAAATCAGGGAATAGTTTTGAAAGAAGCTGAATTTTTTGCCTCCTAGAGCAAGTTAAGGGAAAGCTTACAGGGAAGGCCTACTTGAAATCAAGCTAGTTTGAGGATGCTTTGTAATTCTGTTTTATTACTAACCTCCCTTACATGCAGAATCTATAATCTGTACCTTGTTCCATTTATCTGGTTATTCCCCGAGTCCCTCTGGCAGGAAGAAAAGTTCTGTTATCCCTGCTTTACAATAGGTGAATAGGGGCAGGTTGAGGCTAACGGATTTTCATGGTTGTCCGTGGCAAAGCAGAAAAATGAGCCTAGGTATCCTGTGGCTGGTCTAGCCTCTTGTTCACTGGACACGGAGTGATTGCTTAGTTAAGAAATGACCTTAAACAAACTACATTGTTGGTTATGGATATATTGAATATTGGTATATCTTGACAGAAGTTTTCATTAAATCTTCCCCATACCCAATTTTAAGTAATAATTAATTTGGTTTTACATGTAAAACTTTCTAATCTGGTAATAGCAATTTCTTCCATGACAAATTTTATGTGTTTCAGAAAAAGGCAACACTTTTTTTTTCCTTCTACATGTGGTGATCAGCAACTCGCAGTGTTTAAAAAAATAAGTTGACTAACAATATCAGAAACATGTGATTAACAGTTTGCTTTAGTGTAAAAAAAAACCAACCCTTTTCTTCCAGAAAAGTAGTTTCAGTTATGCTTTGCATTTTGTAATACTTAATTGTCTTTTTAAGAGTAATTTTCATAGTGGTATATCCACTAAAACAAATGGAGATGGCAATTATTTATAGGTGTGTCACTTAAACTAGGTGGTTGGGTTTTTAAATTATTAGCTGCTATAGACTGTAACTTGCATTTTTACTAGAGCACTTGTATAGAACAATATGCATTTATTTTTTGAAGGCAAATGCCTTTCTGAGTAAGGAAAACTTTGATCTCTCTGACCTTTGAGGCAAGTGTATTTAATATACATGGTAAAACTTGGAACTGCAGGTTTCAGGAAATTGAACTTGCTTTTGAAAAAAAAAATCATAATTTTAGATGGCAGAATTGAAGAGTTTTAATCCTACTTACTAGATAGATTTAGAAAACTGCCTTCTAATTGCAGGCTAGGAATTTTATCTCTTCTGCCGTGCGTTGGAATCTTTGGAATGTGTTACATTTCCTGCTCTTCAAATGATGAGTCTTTCAGTTTTAGCACTGCTGCTTACATGACTTTTGATCAGTTGCAAACTCAGTGAAGAAACAGACAAACTAAATATCCTGAAAAATGGATATTTGGACTACCTGGACTATGCTTCTATCATAATTGCCCTTTTCAAAATACAGATTTGTGATTTTAAAACTCCATAGGGTTTTGTAACTTCATATTTCAGTAACTGCTAACAAATCTAATTGAAAAAAAATCTTTGTATAAAGTTATATTTGATATCCTTTTGCACTCTCATTTTTTCTGGATGTAAGCATACACACACAGGCACACACGTATTCTCCTTTTTTGCTCTAAGTTTTGTTACAACTATATTTGATATATTGTCTTCTGCTATTAGTATAACTGATTTATTTTTTCTTATTCAAGTGATGTACAAACACGAATAAAAATTAATTAATTGTGATCAACATATAAAATGTAAACAAAATGTACTTAGGGTCAAGATTGATAAGAAAAAGCAACATCCTCTCTTAAGCTTGTAATAGTGCTAAAGAAAATTCTGAGCTCTGCTAACTATAATAATATTTTATGTGCAAAGTTATATCGTGTGAGAACAAGACTTGAAATTTTTCATAGCTGGAAGAATGGCCTTTTTTCCCCAGAAGGTGATGTGCAAGGTTCCAGGAAGTTTTGCTAGAATGGGCAAAAGAGTCACAAACTTCCCAGTCCTGCTGGTTTGATAGCTAACCACACTTTTCTCAGAGGAAGCACTGCGAGCTGTGAACACGGAAATACATTACCATGTATAGTGCTTCCAGTGATATTCTAGTACTATAAAGTTTGAGTCATGCCTGTTACTACTCTTTAAAATAACAAGAATGGGAGAGGAGATACAGTAATGACTGAATGGGTTCTTAAATTTACACAGATGTATTTATGTGAATGTAAAGCTTGCTCTTGTGTATCTTGGGTTCATTTTCCTTAAAATGCACAACATTGCTGTAAAATGTAGTATCCTGGTATTACCAGGTTTTAAAAATTGTTTCCCTAGCGAGAATTCTCTAGCAATTTTTCCTCCATGTACCCCAGTCTCTCAGAAGGACCTAAAAGATGCAATGGACACCCAAACAGTACAGCAGATCTAAACCCATGTTAATTTAGTCTTGTGTAGATTCCTTTTTAAGCTGGCAATAGTGACTTTTGCTTATAGCAAACCTGACTTTTTCTTTCTACCCCCTCTCCCCCACTCCAGCCCCAGAAGAAAAGCATACTTCAGCTTAAAGGCTGCATTCTGTTTATTCAGGTTTTTTGTATAACTTTTTTTTATTCTTTCAGATAGGTTGGCTAGAGGAGGTGCTGCTGCAGTCTTTGAACTCATTATGTGGGAGGATGCAGGTTCCTATTAGATCCAGTGGGTTTCAAATGCAATTTTAACGCTGTGCTGTGGGAAAAATAAGTCAGGCCTGCCTTTTAGATTGTTTCTCTACCACAGTTATGGGAACTTGGCAATGACTGCATTAGCTTCACCTACCCTATCTCAGTTCAACTGCAGCCAGCTCAGTGGAGGCTACCTTACTCTGCTTCTGCTCATGTGGTTTTATTAGCATGTAAACACAAGTCCAGTTCAAAGATTCTCTGATGTTAAAATTCTTTAGCAGACAGAAGGGAAGGGATGGTCTTGGATGCTCCTGTGCAAGATGATTCTACCTGAGTTCAGGAGGAGTAACCAGTATCCAACAGAGGGGCACAAAAGAAATAGTGCTTTCCTTGCAAGTTGTCCTTGAACTTCTAATAAGCAAATGACAGGCAGCTTTCTTACTGTGAAAAATATATGCACCTAGATTAAGACAGTGTGTGTATGTGTGTGTGTGTATACATACTCTCCGATTTTATTTTGACAGGAATCTTTTGATCCTACTATGCAGTTGCATCTTGTTCATCAAGCTCCGTGTACCATTCCTCCTTACCTCTCAAAAAATGGATCAAGCCTTGGAGAGTTGCTAATAGGCTTCTTCAAATATTATGCCACAGAATTTGAGTAAGTAATAAGCTCATCTTAGTGTTTTAGAATATGCAAAGCTTTGATTCCTTCTATTCAATATGTCAACACTTCATAGCCCTTGAAGAGAAAGAGTAGCAGTAATGCAGGAGTGGTAACTGACAGAGAGGAAATGGGTGAAAAGACTAAAGGACAACCAGAATGCTGATAAAGAGTGTCTGACATCTTTTGCTTAGCCAAGCATGCTATCCTGTAAAGTGGCCGTCAGAAGTTAGAGAGCTTAGTCCTTTAAAAATAGCTGGGTTTTGTTATATTACACTATTGTAAAACTGCCTATCCATGTGTGAGAAAAATCTGTTCTTCTTAGTTTACCTAAATTTAAGGTATTGATTGTGATATGAATTATTTGGACCTCAATAGCTGTGCTTGTCTTCTGTCACCCTGAGTCAATCGAGGTAACTGACCAAGTGGCTCCTTATGTTGACTATAACATACATTGATACAGGCCACACCTAGAGAAGAATTCTCCCATATATAGTTAATTCACTAACCTAGTTGGCTTGCTAGAATCCGAGTTTAATTTTGGCATCTGGACTTTGTTGTAGAAGAGAAGGAGAAAGAAAAGTTGTGAGGGCATCTGAGAAAGCTGAAGATTATGAACATTTTGCCAAATTGTCACTCAAGACTTTCTTAGAAAAAGTGCTTGTCTGTATAAAATATCAAATGGTTCTATTTCAATAAGCTTAAAGATCTTCTAAAGAACTTGTTTCTGAGACAGTTGGTTCATACATCTTGCTGTCCTGTGTATGTGCATCATATCCATTTCCTGGAAGGAGAACAAAATGTATAACTGTATGGATACTCAGTATAATTTTTGAACTGTTCATATTTTACTTCAATGTAAGAAGTGAACAATCATGAAATCCTTATAAAAAAACACTACTGGGATATGCACTACATGTGGAATATGTAAGCTAAATCCATATGGCCTGTGGCAATTCGTGAACTAATTGCACTTTGTGCATGCTTAAGCCTGACTCTGAGAGATTTTCACATAAAGAATTTTCCTTCAACAATCTCTGCAGATAAGAGAATGCTCCAAAAGTTTCTCCTGAGTACCTGTCTGTTCAGCTGGCAAGGTGCTGTTTGCGAAACAGATAAATTAGAAGACACTGCTGGAGGATATCCTCAAGTTCCTAATTTATGTGGGACACTAGCTGCATCCTTTACTACTTGTCTGTATAACAAGCTGTTAATCTTCTCATATATGAAAGTAAATATCTTTTCCACTAAGGAAGAAGTTTCTGGTTTGCCTGTGCAAACTAGCAGAGAAGATCTTGTCCAAATGCAGGAAAAACACCTAATTTGACTTTTCTGGTTTGGATGCTTGTGAACGTAGTCAGGAGCAGATTTCTGCATAAGTCAGTAGCTGGTCCAGGAAGACCTTTTTTTTTTTTTTTTTTTGCCTGCTGTTAGACATGCAGGATGTACTAAGTATAAAGACTAACAATGCTGCAATATCAGTACTTGAACTGATGGTAATCCCTGAATATTATTTTTTTTTTGTGGTGATCATAAAGAAAAAATGTTACCTAAATTTAATCACAGAGGCACATGGGAGGTTCTGGTTAAAACAATGCTTGAAAAAGTGGACAATGAATATAGGATAGTTCTTCAAGGGAAGAAAAGATTTAAAAAAAAAAACTTTGAACCAAACCAAAAATATTATCTGGCTTGTTTTTCCAGTGTTAAGTACCTGTTAAGCATTTAAACATGTGACTGGTGATACTCTGTTTAAAAAAAAAAAAAGACCAAAAAAAACTCAAACTGTGAAAAATAGCCTTTAGAATTAACGGTACATAGCTGAGAAGTCATATCAGGAAATGACGCACTTAATGCAGCAACCTATATTATTTTTAACTCTTTCTGCTACAGAAATAAAACCTAGGTGTATTGTTTACTTGACCATCTGTGTATCCCTGACAACTACAAATCCTGTTTGAAAGGAGCAGGGTGTGTCTCAAAGATATCAGATTTCCTTATAGTTTCATAAAAACTGGTAATTGGCTGGAGAAACCCAAATTAATGCCCATGCTGGGGAAAAGGCAGGCAGAACATGATGTTTAAACATTTGTGTGTGTGTGATAGCCAGCCGATGAGAACAAATACAGTGTCACGCTATCCACAGTATCTGTTATCTTTGCTTTGAGGTTGCTGATGGAAACAACGTTATGGGTGGGAATGAGGAGGATAAGAGTTAAATACACACAACACAGGGCTCTGTTAGTTCTACTGCCTTTCATGGAAGAACTGGTATTTTACTCCTGAATGTGTTGAGTATTTTCGTTGCTCTTATCGCTATTTTTTTTTCAGTGTTGGCTTTCCCTGTAAAACATTTACGTAGTGGTTTTATGCACAGAAATTTTGAGATTATATTTCAGATACTGCGACTATTAAGTTAGGTCACATTTAAATGACCTGTACTGTGCCAGTGAACTTCCACTATTGAACTGTAATGTGTTTGAAAAGATTACTAAAGAGAATACTACTTCGGTTTTCATGAAAATGACTTTTGTAGATTCCTATCTATGGAGTAGGACACACCACTACCAGGTCTGATACACAGGATATGTTTTACTGAAGGAACAGCATGCAGTCAAGAATGATCAGATCATGTGTGAAGATGATCATTTTGGACAGTCATTGATGCCACCTGCCTGGAATGCATAACTGATCAATTGTTTTACATGTATTGGTCAGGAATATGGAGATACATTGTTTTAAACTTCCCCCTCAGTCTAGCAAAGGCCAGTAGTATTTCAGTTAAAATCTATGTTTTATTTTACTTGGTGTAGTGAATAATATTTACGGGCGTGATGGGCCCAAAGAGTAGGGCAGAAAGAAAGAAACAGGAACCTTGCTATGCCGTGTAGCCATGAATAAGTTTATCTCCCTGTGCTGTGTTTTTTTTACCTTATGCTTTTAATCTGCTTTCTTTATTTAGACTATATGCTTTTTCAGAAAATTGCCAATTACCATATATTTATACAGTGCACATTCCACAGTCCTACTCTGGGATTTTTGGTGTGTCCATAAGAAGTAATTTTTATCCCCCCTCCTAAGTTACCAGAAATGTGATTTGGAAATTGCTGCCTGTATTGGGTTTACACACTACATATGGCAAAGCTTGATTTGCTGACATGGTTGTATAATTAGCTTGCCATAAGAGTTCAAGTCTGCATAATGTTTTGCATGATACAGCTGGCTAAAAGTATAACTCCATTATAACTTGAAGTATTTCAAACTATCAAAGGCCCGCTGATCACGCAGTAAATGTGACCAAGTAAAAAAATGTATGGAGGTGTTCTCAAAAGAAACTATTTGGAAACTGGTCCATGTTTACCAGGCCCTCTGGAGAGAGTGTCTGATTTCATTTCTGCAGCTGTGAGTGAAGGCAGCAGGTTTTTACTTCGCTGTCTCTTTACAAAGCGAGACCTTGAAGCAAGGCCTTGTTCCCCTGAAGTTACTGCTAGGGAGCTTGGAGATTGTCCTTTGGGGCTGTACTTCTTTTAAATTTATTGTTTCACGTTATGTAGCAGTTGTTTAACATCATTCACTGATTAAGTTGTATTTGGTGGACATGATAAAAGATTGGTTACATTATTGTGACAAAATAGAGTTGCTCACACCTCTCTTCAGGGTAGAATTGGTCAGGTAATAAAGGGATCATTTTTTAATAGTATATTGAATTAAATATGCTTGCAATTTGTACCCATCTTAGTGTGTTTATGCAAGTGGCTTTTGCTTATAAGAACACTCTGGAAAAGATAACCTTTTTAATCTATTTGTAGTATATTCATACACACTTATACCTGGAAATGCCTGGTCTTTTTCAAATTCTTGCCTTCTGCATGAGGAGCACATACCTAATATGGGCAGTGGCACCAGAAATAATGGATAACCATTTAAACAGCTGTTTCAATTATTGTTAATTTATGGATTGAAAGTGTGTATGCCAAGAATATTTGCTTTGTGTTGGCAATAATGAAGTTATTGTGTGCAAACCAAAATGGTTTAAACTGATAGACAAATCATTTGCTATTGGTAATTCATTTCTAATTCAGGCTGATTTTGGTACCAAGGCAGGGTTAGTGATGGTTTAATGAGACTATTAGATAAAGTAGTTGTTTTAAAGTTTAAATAAAAAACTGTTTAAATAGCTAGAAATGTCACCTTTTTTGTTGCTTTTTGCTAAACCAGTGTATTATAAACACATTTATTTTTTGCTGAGGAATCAAGCCAAGTATAACCTAGAGAAAAAGAAGTCAAAAGAAGCATTACATGTTTGAAGTGAAACAATACTGCCTGGTTTAACCAAACACAGATCAAATACTTTGTGTGACTTCCCTCCCACCCCCACCCCCACCCCCAGCCTGGATCTCTCTGATTTTTAAATAAACTTTTAGAAGAAGCAGAAGAGTTGAACTGTCAGCTGCTTCTGCTCATGACCGATACTCTAGAGCTGGAGTTTAAGCTTCTTTGATGCTCTAGTCACATGCTTTTTCTCTTTTGTCTTTTTTTTGTTTGCTGTTTTTTTGAGCAATTTCTTGTTAAGCTTGTGTTGATGGTAGTTTATTAAAAAAACATGATAGGAAAGTATTTGATGCTTCGCAATATCTCTAATTCTGCAAAAGTAGTCTACTACGGGAATTAAGGAGAGGGAGAGTGATGGGTTAGAATGAAAGCTTTAGTTTGCATTGAATGCTAGAAATGATCATCACCTGTTCTAATTTTCTAAAGAATACATCAAGAGAAATCTAAATATATACAGCAGTGGGTGTGAATAAGTAATCTGAGGTATCCTAAACTATGCTTCATATGCTGTGTCCTGCACCTTTTTGAAATAGGCCCTATTCATATTCTTGAATAGAAGAAAATGTATGTGTTCTATGGAGGTACAGTTATTCAAACAGCTCACTTTCATAAGTGGTTTTAATCATGTGTTGTATCCAAGATAATTCGGAGAATTACAGGCATGGATTTTTAGCTGGTGTAAACTGTTTTATCACCACTGACTTAATGGAGTTACGACAGCTGATCTGTGGCCTAGGGAGCACAGAGTTCTTCCAAATTTAACTGATGAATTACAGACTGTATTTTGTCTTACAGTTGATATTTACAGATTTACTGCAGGTGGTTGATGCACCCAGCCAAGCTCCTCTCTCTTTGCATTATGTCAAAAGATTGATTCAGTCAGGAGATCACGTCAGGCGTACATAACACCAGTATGACTAGCAGCACGCTACCCAGCTATTTCTAAGCCCCATTTAGTCAGGCCATATGGTGACGCATTGTTGGTGATCCAGGTGTTTTGCTGGTATGGTAGTTCCCTGGTTTAGTTAAGAGCAGCTGAAAACTGACTGGGTAGATAAGAACATAAAACTGCAAGTGGTTGCTTTGGCTTCCATTATCTTTGACCTATTGTTGTGCCAGGCATCATAAAGATCATAAAGATGCTTGGCACATTGTAAAGATGGCCCTGTAAACTGCCTGCTGTTCTTGTTTCAGTGTGATCATTTCCTATGGTTTTGTTGTTCTAAAATTGTGTGCAGAAAAAAGCGGTAGAATATCCTCAAACACATATTTGAGTTGTTGCTCTGTTGTTACACTTGTAGGAGATCTAAAATTCAGCATATACGAAGTGTTAGTGCTGTCTAATAATAGGTTCCTTGCACCAGGAATGCTGGCCTGTAAGCAAGCTATCTTTATATATCTTTGTACTCTTGAATATATTTTTAATAGAATGTAGTATGTGACTTAATCTGCGCTTAAACTCCTTACACTCCTCTTCTCGCCACAGAAAATTCTGAAAGATGGATTTGAGGCTATAATTTCTTTTGAACTTAGAAATAAATGTAGGTGTCTATATTCAAGTTGACACTGTTTTTTGCAAAAATTATGCTGTCATGAATATATGTTACTCATGGATACCTGTGATGTTCTGTTTTGCAGATGTTTTCGTAAATAAAATTCTGTTGTGGAAAATTTTCTTGTTTCCTTCCCATCATTCCTTACTCTTATATAGTGAATTATGAAGATTAGACTGTTACACTAAATTACTCATAAAGTACTGTGTTATCGAGTCTTATGACATAGCAATTTGACTATTTTTTAATGCAAACTGATATTATTAATTTAGAATCAAGAGTTAAAAGTTCTGCAAATTGTTTTCCTTTTCCCTAGTTGGAGCCATCAAATGATTTCAGTTCGTGAGGCCAAAGCTATTCCAAGACCTGATGGTATTGAATGGAGAAACAAATTTATTTGTGTAGAAGGTAAAATGTAAAGCTGCATTATCATTTTAACTGTTAAGACACTAAATACATAAATCTGTCAATTAGACTTTAACTTGGTTGAGTTTTAATAATGCACATATGTAATATATTTATGTAGAAAATTAAGTTTAACCAATGTAAATAGTTTTGGAAACAGTCCTGCCAAAAACATTTGAGAAGGAAGCTTTAAGTTCTATAGTGTTTAAAAATAGTTCTCCTGACCTTTTCCTCAAGAGCACTCATTGCCCTGTTACTTTTGGAACAGGGATTAGGACTTTGACAAGGAACGGACCTTATGACAGTAGCCTGTGTTTTCCTGCTCTGCAAACATAGTTGTCAGTTTTGCCAAGACTGAGCTTCTGAGAAAAGACAGCAGGCACATATTCACATTCCTCTTTAAGAATATTCTTTTGTTCCAGAAATGCTCTGGCATCCCAAGTCCTAGCAGTGACTAGATTATGCATATGTCAGTCCCCTTGTGGCTATTATTTTTGGCTGGCTTGTGAATGTACAGTTTCTGCAGAGACTCTGTGATGCCCTCCAGAACTGGAGAGTAAACCCAGGCTACCTTTTGCAGTTGCAGGTCTCAGCCTTCTCAGTGCAGGCTGAACTGGGCCATAGCACCATAGAGGGAACCTGCTTTGTGTGCTCTTGATGCCTTTCAACAGCTGTGGGGAATCTACATGGAGAAGATGAAAAGTTAACGTGTAGGAGATGAAGCTTGGACCAGGGAAAGAGAAGATAATAGATGAAGGGAAGGAGTGAGATGGTAGGAGAATGAAGAGAAGCAGGGAAGGGACTGAGGTGCTGCGTAACTGGTAATAGTTAACACAAAGAGATAAGAAAGGGGGGTGAGAATCAGAATGCCGTAGGTGATGGGGAATTGGTTGGGCAAGGGACCATGGGTAAGGAACCAAGGTGGAATGGGAGCTGAATTAGAAGCAGGTGGTTTAGGGCACTGGGGTGAAGAGGGAAGGTTTGAAATGGGAGAGGTGGCTTAGGCCCCAGATGTAAATAAATAGAGGCTATTAGGACTGGGATATCAAGGCTCTAAGTTTTAGGATAAAAGGGGAGTAGAACTTGGACAGGAGCCAAATAGTATGGAAAGAGTTGTTAGAGACTGGGAAAATTTTGCTGGGGGAGGAGGGAGATAAGGCAGAAGTCCTGTGGCTGGGCAGACATTCCTTGAGACTGCTGGGGGTGGGACTGCACCCACGTGTTGTGCACGTAATTTCCTGCATCTGTGCTGCTCTGTGCAGAGAATAATTACCTACTGGTGAAGTTAGCTATTCTGTGGCACAGACCTCACCAACTTGGCCATATATGGATGGCAGTGTGAAGCCACGTAATGGGATTCCTGTTCTTTATTTGACTTTCTGGGGGAAAAATCAACTACCAGTCATCGGGGAAAAAACACACTGAAAGATGACTGCACACTTGACTCTGCAGTGTCAGAGCTGAGAAATGTCAGAATTAGAGTATCTGCACAGCTGAAACGATTCACAGTAGCATGGCACAGGCATTGCCAGGGCTCTGGTCTGAATGTGGGAGGTGGGAATGCTGGGCAGCTGTGTCTGCTGCTGTCACATGATGCTGATCCGCTGCATTGTGGGGAGGCTGTGTGTTTCAAGCTCTCAATCTTTTTATGGTATTACAAAGTGGTTGAATAATTAGATTTTCTCTCTGTCAGGTTGGAAAATAGAATATCAGCATGCAAAATAGGCATTTTAGAATTTGTATTAAATGGGCTTGATTGCATGCAACTTTCCCTTAAGAGTGCATATTCCATTTGCACTATTAAAAAAGCAAAATTATCTACAGGTGGCACATCTGATTCCTTCCTGTTACAATGAGCTTCCGGACTTTATTAAGAGTGGGTTTTAGCTTCACATACCAAGTTTCTACTTCTTAATTGGAAGGGAATAATTCAATTTTCTATTTCAACTCAAAGTAGGCTTCATGTTTACAACAGCTGTTAAGCTGAACTAGTTTAATGAAGTATGCTGATAAACAACTGTGTACTTTGAGAAGAAGCTTTTAAAAGCTAGCTAAATGTATCAACATATTCTGGTTTCCAAGTCTTTTTCAGTTTTTCCAGTTAGTGGACTAAAATTTCAGTAATTTGTATCATTGCATATATTTTTTAATATTTTAAATATATTTGTTGATGGGTTACACAAGTCTATGCTTGCAAGTTGCCGTAATTCTGCAGACAGCACTGTATTGAGGCTTGCTCAAAGAAAAAATTGTGTTCTGTTTTAATTTTTGTTGGCCTTAAGACTGATTCTCAGTTGTATTTCTGCTGTTAGAGAAACAAATACAATAGAAATGCTCTTTCCAGACAGTTTAAAATCTGGCAGGCTATTACCATTATGGGGAAACAGAGAATACTGCTTTTAGCTAATGTTTGTACGTTCCTTGTCAGAAGCTCTAAATTGCTAGCGAGTATTCTGGTTTCAGTTTAAATCTTGTCTATATAAAATAATATCATACACTGTCCTGTTGAAAAAGACACAGTTTGGGAAAGCTAGAAATATGGCAATTTTGTGAGACAATTAAATTGATAGTCATCTAGGGAAACTGGATCAGAAGCCATCTAAGCTGCACCTGATTCATGCTTGTACTTCTAAATCTCTCAGATCCACATGTTAAAAATAATTCTAAAAATAATTCTAAAAATAACTCCTCAGGGCTTGGTTTGCAGCAGTTCTGAAGTTTTATGATTTCTTTTATTTTCATTTGGAAAGATGATCGCCTTTAGCCTTTCTGTCAAGCATCATTGTTGAAGTTGTATTCCTTTTTTTTCTTTTAATATTCTTATCTCTGTGTGTGTGTGTGTGAACAAAATAACTTATGATGGACTCTCACTGTCTCGATGGTTAGAAAATGTAGTGGTGTAAATAGTAGCTGATTGCAAAATTACTCTTGCTGTGCTCCAGGGAATGAGTTTGTCTTTTGACAGTCAGTAAATATTCAGAAAGAATAAAGGGAAGATGTGAGTCAGCTTTTGTGACTAGAGTACCTCTTTCCCAGTGATGGTTTCGGAATATTGTACAGCTTTGCTCTTGTTGCTTTAAAAAAATATGTATATCTTGATTCAACATAAAGTACATCAAGGTCCTAGCATTAAATAAACAGTTAACATCACGTTTAAGATGCACAGTAGAAATGCTGTACTGCTTCACATGGTAAGGGACATGGAATTCTTAGTGGCAGTAGGTCACTGTGTCAAATTATGTGACTGACTTTAGAGGACTGTGTACCTTTTTTTATTTGATTGCCAGTTTTTTGTTCCAATCTAAATGTATGATGCATTCTAAAGTAAAATAAATCTGCCTGTAAACGTCCACTGAAAACTCTATAGGTAGTTTGAAGAGAAACCTTTTAGAAACCTACTAAATACAACATCTATTCCATGAAACAATTTCTTTGTGAATTTAAATAAGGTGCAGAAATAAAAACCCAGTGCCATGGAGCATGTTCCACATTTGAAGTCCCAGTATCCATAATGGCATAAGCCCTTCTGATGTCTGTTTAATGCTTTATTTTACTACATGTCCCTATCTGCATAAAAGCAATTCATAACCAACTAAACAAAAAAGCTACCTCATCAGGCATATACTTCTGCGGTTCTGTGGCCCTTAAGGACTTCCATACATTCTGCCAGTGTGAAATATACCATGTTAATTAAGCAGTTCTCTAGTAAGGCAAAAAAGACTATAAAATCTGTTTTGTAACGCATTGTAATGTATAGTCTGTGCATCATAATTTTTTAGTATCTATTGCTTTAATGTTGGCAACCCCATCAGTAGCAGGGAGTAGTTTTTTAATCCTTCAATTAAAAAAAAAAAGTTTCAAAGTATGTTAGCAAAAAAAAGGGAAAACATCACATAAATTTGTAGTCTGTTAGAAGGTAGAAGACCCAAATCGTTAAGTTATGAATAAATATTGTAGAATAGGTATGAACTGTTAAAAATATATTTTTACAGCAGTTGACACATCTTATAAAAATTTATAGTACATATTTTACCGTACTCCTTGTATTTCACTGAGAAGCTGTTAAATGAGATGAATCTAAAGTGAACAGTTCCAAGAGGCACATGTGTAGTAAGTTTCAAAACATTTTAATATGCAAAATCATATTCTGATATGTCATCTCAGACTATTAAGCAGCAACAAATAATTGCTGATGCATAAATTCAGCACAATCATAGCGTGCTTCTGTAGATATAATAACCTGACTTTATTATGTATTACATACCATTAGACCATTCAGGGTTTGGGGCTTTTTTTGGATAAATGTTATGTAGAAATTAAGATTGAGAAGCAAAGTAGAATCAGCCACTCAAAACGCTCTTGGGAAGCAATGATGTGTTGACTCCTCTGGGTTTTGTCTGATTACTTGCTCAGTGAAGACAGCCTAGCTCTAGGTTTTCTTAACACTTAATGTTTGTGTTTGATCTTGCAGAGCCCTTTGATGGGACAAACACTGCTAGAGCTGTACATGAAAAACAGAAGTTTGATATTATCAAAGGTGAATTTCTGAAGGTAAAAAGTAATCTCATGTAATTTTTTCGGTCACTTTGGTTTTCAAGATAGTAATACAAATGCTAGTCATCGAACTGTTTCTGATGTTTGTGTTATGAATATTTTTATGCTTTGTACTATATAAATAATAGAAAAGTATTTTTTAAAAAATTTATAGAAAATTATTTAGTAAGAGTATTTATTAATGTCTGCCATTAAGCATCAGGCTTAAGTTGAAATGTGTACTTGGAATAGTAAACCCTTTATCTTAGATTTTCTTGGGTGTGTAAAATTCTAATGATAGTTAATAGCTTTAGAATTACAACTTTATCTTCAGTCAGTATTTCTTCCTTCAGGAATTTGACTGGTAATAAACAAAGTTTTATACTTCTTACTATCCCTTTTTTATAAATATTGCCACCAATGGTTTTCTGCTGTTTTTTGACAACTGAATTAAATGAGTACTTTTCTTTAGGGAGACCACACTCATAATTTTAGAACATGAGTAGTTCAAACTAGAGCTTTCACTGTTCAAGTCAGTGGAGGAGGCAAGGACACTTCAAAGCAAGCAGAGATTTAGACCTTGCTTAAACATTGTTTTTCTAAAAATCCTTGCTACCAACTCTCTTTTAAGCTTGTCTCCTACCATAGACATTGCATTTGGAAATTCTAATTTTCTGAGCTCTCTGACTATTCATAATGTAGTTATGACTAGGGATTAGTGCGCAGAACTGGCTTCCAGCTTTAACCAGTTAGACTCCCCTGTTATGCTGTCATTGGAGGCTCCTGTTTACTCCAGTTAATCAACTCCTTAAATATCTTGAGGGCTTCTCCAGCAAAAAGAATATCAATGCCAGATACTTGTAATAAAACAAATGCTATAAGGTGTTGCCTTAGTCAGAAAAGGATAACTTTTTCACGTTGTAATTCTGTTCAGAAATGTCAGTTTCCTTCTATTTAACCATGTTAGCATATAAAATGCTGAAATGTTCACATGCTTTTACATAAAATATTTGATTTTGTGAATCTGCTAAAGCAGTGGTTTTCAACGGAGTTTGGGCTCTCTCACTGTTCTGTGAAATCAGAGTGAACTTTTTTCAGAGTTTTCAGATGAAAACTTGGTTTCAAACCTGTGTGGTTTTCTGAAAAATGTAAAAGCAGTTGTTTGATCCTAGATGTCTGGAAGCCTGTATACTAGCATGTTATGCCCCTGAAAAAATTTCCTTTTTATTAGGAACCATAAGGAATGACAGTTGCTTAAAACTGCCAATACTTATTAATATCTTGCATTTTTTTAAGAAGCCTAAGGAATCTGTTTGTCTCATTGCCCTTGACAGATTATTCTTCCCGTGGTTTTCATTATGCATTGTGGTTTAAATGAATTCTGTGTAAAGACAGGAGGGTCACTGCAGTTATTTGCAGGTTCATGGCCTGACAGGTGTGTCCTGGAATTCACACTAGAATACAGAAGAAAATTGAAATAACCTATTTTAAAGACACAATTAAGTTCTGGAAATGTCAGAATACAACATCTTGTATCAGGAACTTCGACATGTGTGAATTTGAGACAATTATTTTGCAGTCAGAATATCAATGTAATGCTTAAATAATGTTAACATCTCAGTCTCCACAAATCTGCTGTCTTCTTGAAAGGCTGTACCTTCCTCAATAGTTCATGGCATTTTGTGTGCCTGTAGATTTTTTTTCTTCCCCTAAAAAACAAAAACAAAACCCCTCTCTTCTCAAGAAGGGGAAAAATATCAACCTTATTTTTGTGGATCTGTGAGGCTTACTGCTTATAATGGTATTTAAGTATTAATGGCAAAGATATTTAGGCTTTTAAAACCTTGTACTTTTTTCCCCAGTCTTGGCAGATATTACGAGACAAGAAAGACCTGAACTGTATATTACCTTTAAGATCAACCACACAGAAAAGATAACCAACTTTTTTCCACTTTCTTCTTATTGGATCCTGCTGAAATAAAGAACAGTATCAAAATCAAGAGGCAGTTACCCTATGGTTTTTTATGACATGTTTTTTTCTCTGTAAACTTTTGTTAAGGAAATGTTTATAAGAAAGATTGCATATTTTATTATCGACATTTGTTAATACAGCTGTTCATTCAAAGACGTGTTTTCTGAAAATGATTGCATTGTTGACTTCTAGAAGAAACTCAAACAGCAAACCACAAGTATAAATCCATTTTAAGGAACGTATGGGAATATACTGATTTGTTGTTTCCATAATCTGTGTAATCATTAATTCAGACACATTTAACCATGAAATAAAGACATTCAGAACCAAACAACGTGCAAATCTGACTATATCCTTAAGACATTGCACACAGTACCCACTTCTTGATGAACAGACAGCCCATGCTTTACATCTGCTTAATTGCAGTAAGCACTTTTTCTCAACTTGGCACTTTCCAGTTTTATTTCCCTTTTACATGAAACAACAAGCAACAATTTATGAAAATTAAGCTAGATTATGGTTTGTAGTGTTCTGGATATCAAGAACTGTAATCTAAACTGGAATTTTCAAGCAACAGTTCTACTACAAAGAAGTTGAAATAAAAAAGAACAAATCAATATGCATAAATGCTTCATATTCACACAGGGTAGGCAAGGTACTTTTCAGTGCTTCCTTTTGCATATTTGAAGTAGTAGTGATGTCTGCTTTGGAGGGGGAAAAAAAAAACAAACCACCAAACAAACCAAAACACCCCACAACTGTACCACTGCTATAATAAGCTGGGCTTCTGTTTTGATTCTCTGTAAATATTTGTAAATTGGTCAGCTACTGTAAATTGAATTTAAATATGTAATCTTGAAAATTTTAGCTTTTCCAAAAAAAAGTTGTGAACCCTCTTTTGGACCTGCTGTAGCACAATTTGAGCCTCTCACGTATTTGTTATTGACGACCAGTTATTGTTAAAACTGTACTTACCATTGATGTCAAATTGGTATTTTCATTTTTCAAGTTTAATATTTTGTATGGTGTCCAGTGAAATAAATTTTGTATATGGAAGATACAGCTTATTTTTCCAGTTTATGTTATTTTGTACTGCATATTTAAAATATTTCCTATAATTAAGTAGAAAAGGAAATGCCCTGTAAAGGTAAGGCCCCTGTTCTACATCATAAACTTCTATATGGCTATTCTGTGCTGCATCTCTGTACAGATAAAAGTTTTATCTATTGCTGTCTCTAATGAGATTGTGAAAACCCTTATAACTGTATAAAATAACAAGCATTATCTCTTCTTGTGCAAACTTTTAAGTCCTAATTTATTTCAAGTTTTACAATTTGGAAGTTCTAGAAACTGTAAACTATTTGCCTGCTGTGAGGTTACTTACTACACACTTCATCGTGATCTAGTCCATGTAAGATTTTGGCTTGCTTCTTAAAACAGCTTCCTTCTGCAATTTAAACAGTCTTTCAGTTTTAATCCGACTCTAGCAATCCACTAAAATGTTCTCCCTCTATGCATATGTTACCCTTCACTGCCCTTCCCCCTTGTCTTTATAAGATAGTAGACTTGGTCTCAGTGAAACATTCACTTAGACCTGCTTTATGTAAAATGGAAGCACAAGTTTTTAGTACAGGATGATGTTTGGATTCAAAGATGCTCTACAAACTCTAGATGGAATCTGGGGAGCAGGGAGGGCTGCCCCTTTTTTTTAGAAAAGGTGCTGGCTACCTCTTTGTCTAGAAAATTTAAAACTTTCCCAACATAGGATAACTAAGAAGGGATATTGTCCTGGCTTCAGCTGGGATACAGTTAATTTTTTTTCCCCTCCTAGTAGCTGGTATAGTGCTGTGTTTTGGATTTAGTATGAGAATAATGTTGATAACACACTGATGTTTTCGTTGTTGCTGAGCAGGGCTTACATTAGTCAAGGACTTTTGAGCTTCTCGTGCCCTGCCAGTGAGAAGCTAGGAGGGAGCACAGCCAGGACAGTTGACCCAAAGTGGCCAAAGGGCTATTCCATACCATATGACATCATGCTCAGTATATAACTCAGTATATAAACTGGGGGGAGTTGGCCAGGGGAAACTGTTGCTCAGGAACTGGCTGGGCATCAGTCAGCGGGTGGTGAGAAATTGCATTATACATCACTTATTTTGTATATTCTTTTACCATTATTATCTTCCCTTCCTTTTCTGTCCTATTAAACTATCTTTATCTCAACCCATGAATTTCACTTTTTTTTTTTTTACACCCCCCCCGCCTTCTATCCCCTATCCAACTGGGGAGAGGGGGAGTGAGCGAACGGCTGTGTGGTGTTCAGCTGCCTGCCAGGTTAAACCACAACAGTCATACATGTCAAAGTTGGCAAAAATGTGTTTCAAGTGAGCTGGATGTGAGGCACAAAACTTTATGCATGTCTATGTCTTACGAGTTTGCATTGCATCACCTAAGGTGTCAACATATTGTTATCCCAAATGCGGGGTTGTTCACCCGGTGTGCAGACGACAGTTAACGCACAGACCCGAGGTATTTTATTCCTTTCATATTTGCACAAAGATGGATGCTAGGTGGCAGTTCTACAAATCTAGCAGCACCTTCATAAAAAACTACAGCATGTTTATCCTGCTACATGATTAGTACAAACCCACCCAAATTTACACTTATTGGTCAGTGATTAACATTTCATACACTGTTGGTTCACTCTATTACCCTCGCTTGCTATGTAGATTGGCACGCACGCTTCTCTCGGGTGGGGGGGCAAGTCTTTTCAGTCCTGAATTGAGTCGGTGGTCGCCATCTCCCCTCGCCACATTTACCTTTCGCCCAGATACTGCAGTTTTATCAGACTTCATGCTCCGCTGGCCACCATCCAGTCTTTGGCGCCGAGATGTTCCCTTTTATCAGTCCGTTAGCTCTTCTTCAAGGGCATAGCCGTTAGTTTTCCATGGTTTGTTACTCAGACAAATACTTTCATATCTTTTAGCTCCCTCCCAAATTCCTTTCCCAGAGCACAGGTGGTTTGTAGCTTTGCTTCAGTGGTAAATTTTCACTTTTTTCAGGATGTCAGTATCTCACACCTTAAATTACTGCTTTATGTTTGAAATCGCTTCTTCCCAACTGTTTTAAAATGGAGAATTAAAAAAATTGTGGTACCTCCATGCAAATCTGTAAAAATTGACCCACCAACTTAGTGATCTTTTTAATACAAGCCAAGATCTGTAACCACAATGGCCTGTGTCTTTCAAAAGAATCCTCATGTGTTTTTTTCTCAAGTTTATGTACTTCTGATAATCTACATTTATAATCAGAAATACAAAGTCTAGATCGTAGTTTTCCCCAACTGTTTGGGGACAAGCCTGTTTGTTGCATCCTTTCTAACAACAGAAAACTCCCCAGTGATTTTCTGCATTAGCTAAGCAAGGTGCAAGGTGGTGTAACCTGGTTTAGCTTATCGCGAAAGAAGCTAGGGGGTAATCTGGCGAAATCATGGAAAGTGGCAGTGCTCTCACATATTAAAAAAATATCTGAGAGGTTTGGAAAACAAATTTCACTGGATGTCATATATTATTCTCCTGTCAAGGAAAACAAGAGCAGCACCATTTTCCATGGAAGTGCCAGACAACTGGAAGGAGAATGAGTGAACATAATGCTATTTGTTAAATGGTGGGCTGCAACTTTTGTCAGAAAACTTCAGATAAAATACCACAAAATAAATGGTTTGGGGAGAGTGAGTAGGAGCTGAACTTTAACTAACTTTGAATTTAGTTCTGCGTAGTCTGAAGTTGTTCAGGGTTTAATGACCTGCATTTTCCTCTATTCTGGGCAGGTATCCAGAGCGAGAAATCCACTAATGGCTATCATAAATCTTAGCGTTAGGGTGAAGTTTTCCCTTCTCCTCAACTTCAAAATAAAAACCACACACACCTATCCCTTAGCGTACACCCTAGCAGGAAACTTTTCTGAGAGGCCTTTGGTAAGTGTTGTTTTTCATGGCTGACCAGAGGTTTCAGCATGTATGCAAGATGCTAGCTTGTCTGAGGCTTCTAACTGCCTTGAAATGAAAATGATTTAGTTCAGCTCTGTTTGTTATTTTAGGACTAGTTTTGACTACTCATTTTGGCATTGGGTTTGCCTGTCATTTCTCACTTTATATAATGACAGAAACTACTACTGTCTCTTCTAGGATTTTAGGAGCTCTCTTTAGTCTTCTAGCCGTGCTTTTAATTAACAGGCTCAGAGGTATACAGGAGGACCGAACGTTAGCAAGAGCTTCCCATTCAGTAACAGTAGTGCCAGAACTGGCATAGGCTGTACACTGTGAAACTTGCAGTTTCTCTTCTAGCTCTCTTGCTCTCACTTCTCCTAAAATGTGATTGTGTAAGTGTACTCTCTGTACCTTGAGGTGTTCTGACAGTATGAGAGGTTATTTTTAAGAAATCCCTTACCAAGAATTCATTATCAACTAATTTGAAGACTTACATTGAAGGGTGACATAGTTATTTGGGAGAAATGGGCAGCCATGATAAAAGGATGTAAGATGATTTGTGGATAACCTGAAGTTACTGTTTGTGAATACTGTCCCAAATGTTTATTTGAAACCAATGCTTTACCTGAACTTGGGTCACTGGGCTCAATTCACAGTATATTTGATGTTACATTTAAGTCCATCAAAGAATGTCACTCTTGATTTAGTGGACTGTACTTAGTCTGGGTTATCTCACATGTATATTGTAGCGTTTGTTTTTGTTATGTTTGTCTTGTTTTCTCTAATCCTTGTGTTTTTTGATATAAATCTTTCCCTCATTGATTTTACAGAGTATGATGCTTGTAGGAAGAGCATACAAGAATATGCTATTTTGGTCAACTTACAGGTCAAATTAAGTTGTCAGAAGTACAGAAGGGAGAGGACTAGGTCTGGAAATAATTTGAAGGGGTTCTGGTAAAAGGGTACTTACCTTCCTCTTGCTGTGCTGAAGACTGAATCAAACCTTGTGCAATATATGTATGCTTCATACATAAGCATTTCTAGAAGATTGCAATGCTCTTGTCTTCCATGTGTAAAGAATGTGAAGTCCTCTACCTTAGATTGCATTGTGCTGTGTACACTGTCTCTGTGCTCATGATAAAATCATGAGTTTAAGTCAGTATCTGTTTCAAGTACACTTCTTTGAGAAATTATGTTCTGACCTTGTAAATTGTATACCTCAGTGAGTGGGTCAAGAGAGCAGACAGGTTTTATCTGTATGTACTATTTAGGAAATATTTTACTTCAAGTGAATCTATCAGTAGAATTTTAATTTAGTATTGCAGAGAGAGCTTGTACTCAGAAATATCTGCTTGAGTGTTTACATATACAAGGAAGAGTTTGCTGATTGATTTATAACCAGCTGTTTATTTGAAGAACAAAAAAACAAAAAAAAAAAGGAAAGAAAAAAAGAAAAAATGGGATTAGAGTTATACTGTGTATACAATGTTTTATACCTGGGATAACTTGGAAGTTCTTTATTCAGAATCAGAGTTTCACTGCTTCTCCCCCTCTTCTAAAAAATAATGAAAAAAAAAGTCATTATTTTGGCTAGTACAGCTTGGAAATATTTCCATTTTTTCTGTGAAACACACTACATTTTGTGTGAAATGCAGAACAATAAAGGGTAAATGTGCCTAAACCCTACATGGTAATATAGTTTGTCTTTGCTTTAAATTAAAATTGGTTCAAGTCCACTCTAAGAGGAAATTTGAAATGTCCTGGGATTTAACATGTCAACAAATTAGGGGCTTTAAATATATCCCATGTGTGTTGTTAAAAACTACAGTGCATCTGATACCTCTTACGGTCCGGTATTAATTACTAAAGGCGTGTGTCCCAGGCTCATCCGCTAGTAATTGTATTTGACCTCTCTAGCTCAGATTTGAGGTGCTCTGGGTCCCCCGGTGTGCTCAGGGGTGGAACTTGCTTTTGAACATGTGAAATGCACCTTTTTTTGGGGTCCACAAGAAAACTCTCCTTCCTCTTCATCTGTGCCGTCCACCCCAAGTTCGCTAGAGGTGGCTTGGGAAGGTCTGCTGGGGCCCCAGCCCCTTCCTCCCCGCCGCTGCCCGCCTGCCCCGTCTCTGCTGTAAAAACAGCCCATTCGCAGCAGCGAGCCGGTCAAGGGAGCGAGCAGCCGGAGAGATGGCCGTCGGGTTTTGCCACGTGTCCTGGCACCCGGTTGGTGCTAGGACCCAGGGTAGGACCAGCAGTGACTCGGCGCTGTAACTTCGCTGCCTTCTATTTAAAGACTGCCCTGAGTCAGGAGAAGCGAGAGCTGCTGGGGATGACAGTTGCTTCAGGCAACCCTGGGGAGGACAGGGTCGGGGGTAAAAATCACTGGCGAGGGCCTGAGCTGGGAAGGGCATGGAGGGGTACGGTGGCGCCGAGTGTGACAGGGCGTCTGAGACCTCATCCTTTGTAGAGGATGAAGAAGAAGAGGAAGAAGAAGAGGAGGAGGAGGAGGAAGAGGAGGAGGAGGAGGAGGCTATGGATGCAGGGGAAGCAGAGGAGCTGACTAACAGGTACTGCCTCCCCAGGGACTCACAGCCTCAGGGGGAGCTGGCAGCTTCATCCCAAAGCACAAGCCAGGATGGGGGGGGGATGCCAGGATTGGGGCCTGGTGCTGGTTTTAGTGCCTTTCCCCCTTTTCTTCCCCAATTGCTGCAGATAAGGGGGGGGGGGGGCTGTTATTGGGGGTTGTTTTGGATGTGTATGGCTGTAATTAAGTTTTGTGCAGTAAACGCCTGCCCTGAGTTCCCTGAAAGCTTTTCTATTTAAAGATCCTCTGGTGTGCCAGCTCAAGTGGCATCTCCCTCTGCTCCTCCCTCTCTGGCTGACTCTCTGTCACATATTGATCTTAAATGCTCTGCAGATTTGCTTGTCAGGGAGAAAATGGTCAAAGATTATAACGGCACATTGAAATTTGTTCCTTTTTATGGCCATTTCTCCCTTCCTGCTTGTCCCTCCCTCTTCAGTCTCTTCTTCCCCAAAAAAGGAAAAACTTGTACATGCTCACCACTGCCCATCGTGATTTGTGTGGCTGGTTTTTGGGGTGCAGTGAGGAACATTGTATCACTTTGATTTTTTTTTTTTTAATTTCTTTTCTTAATAACTCTTGCACAGAAACAGTTTGTTGTCCTAATATTGCGCTCCTACCATCAGGAAAATAACGAGCAAGACAGTGGCCTGGTGCCCAGCACACGGCCCTGGTCCTGCGCAGGATGCAGAGGTGTCTGCAACCTGAACCCGATGCGGACAGACTCCTCCGGCTGTGCCAGCGCTGGTGGTTTCAAAAAGAGACCGTGAGGCCTGAGAGTCCCCCAGCACGTATCGGGTCACAAGATTTCTTCCTTGTCTTGAGTAAAACCTATCAGTTTTGGGTGGATACTGTAGGAAGAACAAAAGACATTAATGTTGACAGTTTTAAGATATTTCCAGAAACCATTTTTTTAAGAAATTTGGGTCATACGGTTCCTAAAATCTCAGTGCCGTGGAGCCATCCTGCATTGACGAACCGCTCCAGGTGTATCACAGTTCAAAGAGCTTTCTAATATTGCTGATGGTCACTGGGAGAGAAAAAGATGGCAGAAGAGAGGCAGGGAGGCTCTGTGCAGCCTAACCCACTTGAGTGCTGCGGGAACGAAAGTCAAACAGGGAAAGGTAGCCCAGGACTATAAGAAAACCTCCTTGCAGAGGGAACAGAAAGCTGGTTTTCCAAAGAAGTGGGGGGACACCCCAGTCTGTAATGCTGCTTTTCTCCCGAGGGAGATGTTGACTCTTCAGTCCTGTACAGGCAGAGAGGGGTTTCGTGCCGATAAATGCATAAAAAGAAATGAGGAAACCAGCTGAAATCAGTGGAGTGGAGCTACTTGCTGTAGACAGCTAAAACACAACAGACTGGATATTTTTTAATGCAATCTGCAAATAAATGGCTAATGATAAAACTCAAATTGTAAAAGATAAGTGGGAATGGCAAACTTCTCCCTCAAAAGGAGGGAAATCTATGCAGCCTTGCAGTTATTTACTGCTCGTGCTGGGAGGATGGCTTCTCCACAGGTGCCTGTTAGCAGCTCCCTGCAGCGGGGTCTTGCTTCTGGCTGGCAGCCTCCGCGAGATAAACGCAGGCATTGCATCTCACTGCTTAATTAAATCACAGCAACTGTTCCCTTTAGCTCTCAGTTATATTAAGAATTGCAGAGTTCATCTCTATCCTTAACCGTCTTACTAATAAGAGAGGTCAGAGTCTACGAGAGAGGTTTTTAACAGCTGTGCTCAGTGGTGACTGAGTATATTTAAATCCATTTGATTAGTTTAATTAGGCTAAAGGAGAAGTTAAATTTGGGGTTTGGCACAGATATGGTAACTGCACTAATCACTCAGCAATATCTTACTAAAGTTAAATAAAACTCTTCAACTGCTTAAGTTTTGTTGTAGCAAATGTCAGAGTGGTTGTTGAGCTTATGGCCTTCTCCTGTGCTGAGTGCCTGGGCAGAGCTCCTGGGAGGTGCTGGCTAAGCAAGAACAGCCGGGCCAAGCCCCTGAGACATACTTACTCAGGCTGTAAGCTAATTATTTGTTGACAAACAGGTTTTCAAGCCCTTGTTGCAGAACAGATTTTTTTTTTGTGTGTGCGCTGTGAGAATGTAGCTTAGAGGAGATGTAACCAATATGCAAACTTGGCTGAAGACAGCCTGTCCTGGACCCTGCTGTCATTGATTTATTTTTAACAACCCCAAGCTCTCTGCTGCTTTTGTCTTCCTCCTCTGCATGCAGTTGAACAGCACCTGGTTGTGCAACGTTGCAGTCAGCAGGAAATTCCCTGGTGGCTCCTATTTCCACCTTTCAAGCATGTTAATATCCTCATTCCTGTTTTATAAGAGAGTTATGCAGCAAGACATCTGGCCCAAGGTCAGTAAGTGCCTGTGTGACAGAAGCAGAGGAGCCCTGGTGTTCCCCCGGGACACTAACCCCTGAGCCCCAACCAACCCACTCTGCTTCCACACCAGTGCCTCTGCAGCAGCCGCAGGGAGCAAAATCCTAAAAGCTGCAGCAGAGCTTATGACTTGCCCCAAAATTATGATGCATGCATGTAAAATGCAGAAAAGTTCAGGTTTCACATCTTTATTACCCTTTTTGATGTAATCTTTAAATAATTTGGTTTCCTAGCACGGGTTTTTATGCAAGTAATGAGACTAACACATGGCATCAGAACCTATTATAAAGATGGGATAAGGCATCATGTCCTTGTCAGCATAAATAACACACTGATCTTCAGAGGGTTCATGCAATATTTTCTTGCCTTTGGGTATTTTACTCTCTGAGATAGACAAATCGTGGCAGATATCTTTTGTTTGTAGCTCCATATAGAATTAATCACCTAAATGAGGAAAATACCTTGAAAGCATGTATTATGTGTTTTAAGGCAAACATGAGTATGAAGTCACTAGGTTTTAATTTTTGTATTGATAACAGTGAGATTAAAGCTCACTGTTTTATCATAGTTTCTATTATAGCTTATCTAGCTATAAGAAGATAGTTTACTGGTTAACTGGTTTATGTACCCACTGGAATATCCGAGTCTAACAACTACGTGATGGGTGAGCTGCTCTGACACGGCTCTGTCTCTCGGACCATTCCCAGCTGATTTCCTTTTGCAGTGGGAAGGTCTCTGGATGTGTCTGTGTGCAGGGCTTACATAAAAATGGCTCTGCAGCCAATTTATATGTGTTTCCAGGTAGCTGGCTTGCCTGGAATGTGTATGGGGCTGATGTTATCTATTAATTTAGTGATAACCTAAGACCATTAAATGGGGAGAAAGTCCTGGAGTTCTGGAAATTATTTTTTTTTTTTTTTAAATGAAGCAGTCCTTCCACAGGAAGATCAGAGGTGTGGAAGCTTCAGAGCCAGGTCTAGCTTAGGATGGGTGGTGAAAAGGATGAAAGGGGAAGCATAGCGGAGAAGGGGGTTGCCCACCACGTGGGGGATGCTGCTGCATCCAGGAGAGCAAAAGAGTGGAATGATGGCAAATGAGAGGGCTGGGGATTTGTCTTCCCAAGGAAAAGTTTGCTGTACTCTCTCCAAAGCAAAGACGGGGAGACGGTGTGCGATTTTAGTTTCCTAGCGCCTGCCTGGGGCCTGGGTGGAAGGGGCTGGCAGGGACGTTTGTCCGCCGCCCGGCTGCAGGCGCAGGCGCGGAGAAGGCGAGAGCGGTGGGCAGTGGAGGCTTTCCAGTACCCTGCGCGGTGGGGCAGAGGCTCAAGCAGCGGGGCACCGGGAGCCGCTGAACGGGGCGAAGCGTTGAGGCGGGGGCATTGCAGCGGGGAGAGGTGCAGCTGGCCAACCCACCCCACATCCTGGCACCTGCTGGCAGCTGCAACTGGTAAATACACTTCACTCCGTGTTTTGTTTCTCTTCAGCCTTTTAGATGATATTAACTGAGTCCTTGATAAAGGTCTACATTGCAGTTTGGATCTAAAATAAGACTCAGACTTTGAGAAGTCCCCTGTTAGGTCTCAAAAAAATGATTAAATCATTGCGTAAAGGAAGTCTCCCACCCAGACTGAAGTGTTTGTTTGATACTGTGCTCCCTCCATGACCTGTACAGTGGAGAATCCAGAATGCAGGAGCAAGGCAGACCTCTGGGGCACATGAAGCTGCAACTGGCAATGCCACCGGGCCATGCCATGACCTGACATTTGGAAAAGAGACCAGCACTGCAGTGGGTTGCATCATTTCCCAGGCATTTGCAAGCACCGAGGATGGAACAAAATGTCTGAGATTGGCCCAGCTTCTGGCTCCCAGCTACTCTTAGTAAAAGTAGCAGTGCAAGCAGCACTTGCTGTTTTTAGGTAATTATTTGTTTGAATTTGGACAGATGCATGAGCCATGGTGTTGCCAGAAGGGGCATTGTTAACACTGAAGGAAGTTAACAGTAGGTTAACAAGTGAAAGGCTGGATTCAAAACAGTGACTTTCTGTAGCTCCTAATTCTCTTACCCTGAAGAAGGAGGTGGATGAGCTATAGCCCTAGGGAATGCAGAGCAATAGGCAGAGACCTCGCTGGGCGTGTGGATTGCTGCAGGGGAAAGGGGCAGCATGGTAAAGGCAGAAACTACAGGAAGGTACAGAAAAAAACCACAAACATAGAAAAATAAAGTATTTCCTTCAACTGGGAAGGCAAGCTGGCCAGTACCAATTTCCATCTCCCCTGCACTGTGCCTGCAGGGTTTAAGTAGGAGCCTTCAGTGGGTAAGAGATCTTGTCAGTGCAGGCCATTGCCACAGCTTGACATCTCGGTCATTTTATCCGGGTTGTTTTTAGCTTGTGAAGTGTTATGCAGCAAACAGCAACAAGTTTTGATGATACCAGGAGTGACAAGGTCTGATGTGAAGCGGATGAAGGGAGGCTCTGGAGGATTTTAGAAAGCTGATGGGCTGGCTATACTCCTCTGTGACGGTGGTGGTGTAGCACAGATGGACAGACCTCACTCAGCGTGTCTGAACATGACTGCTCCGGCAGCTGGGGAGGTGAAAACTCTTCCCTGGTATGATACGTATGGGAACGTGTGACCAGCCTGCTGGGCTGGACTAGAAACCTGAAATCCCAGGAGACAGAGCACGGGAGTCATAGTGAGAAGTAGAGGAATGTGAGAAGCAGGAAGGGGCAATAAGAAAAATCTGGTTTTGAGCTATTATGACAGGAAGCACAAAACCAGTTGTCAGTGTCTTCAAGAATTATAAAAGGTTTGAGTCAATGTCCTAGCATGGAAATAACAGACGGACAGCATGTGTGCTGACGGGATTGGGTGTGAAATGTCTACATGGAAAAAAGGCAGCACTGGCTTTCCTCCTTCAACGCCAGTGGCTTCACATCTGCATTTAAGGAGCTGAAACCTTGTGAACGTCTGTGGTGGGTTAACCCTGGCTGGACGCCAGGTGCCCACCAAAGCCACTCTATCACTCCCCTGCCTCAGCTGGACAGGGGAGAGAAAATATGACGAAAGGCTCGTGGGTTGAGATGAGGACAGGGAGATCACTCACCAATTACCGTCACAGGCAAAACAGACTCGACTTGGGGAAGTTAGTTTAATTTATTGCCAATCAAATCAGAGTAGTATAATGAGAAATAAAACCAAATCTTGAAACACCTTCCCCCCACCCCTCCCTTCTTCTCGGGGTTAACTTTACTCCCAATTTTCTCTACTTCGTCCCCCCAGGAGCACAGGGGGATGGGGAATGGGGGTTGCAGTCAGTTCATCACAGGTTGTTTCTGCCACTCCTTCCTCCCAGGGGGAGGACTCCTCACACTCTTCCCTTGCTTCAGCGTGGGGTCCCTCCCGTGGGAGACAGTCCTCCATGAACTGCTCCAATGTGAGTCCTTTCCATGGGCTACAGTTCTTTATGAACGGCTCCAGTATGGGTCCTTTCAACAGGGTGCAGTCCTTCAGGAACAGACTGCTCCAGCGTGGGTCCCCCACGGGGTCACAAGTCCTGCCAGCAATCCTGCTCCAGCCTGGGCTCCTCTCTCCTGCCAGGAGCGTGCTCCAGCATGGGCTTCCCGTGGGGTCAGAGCCTCCTTCGGGCACATCCACCTGCTCGAGCATGGACCTCCATGGGCTGCAGGTGGATCTCTGCTCCACCATTAACCTCCATGGGCTGCAGGAGGACAGCCTGCCTCACCATGGGCTTCACCATGGGCTGCAGGGGAATCTCTGCTCTGGCGCCTAGAGCACCTCTTCCCTCTCCTTCACTGACCTTGGTGTCTGCAGGGTTGTTTCCGTCACATATTCTCACTCCTCTCTTCAGCTGCAGTTGCTGTTGCGCGGGGTTTTTATTCCCCTCTTCTTAAATATTTTATCCCAGAGGTACCACCACCATCACTGATGGGCTCAGCCTTGGCCAGTGGCGGGTCCATCCTGGAGCCAGCTGGCATTGGCTCTGTTGGACATGGGGGAAACTTCTTGCAGCTTCTCACAGAAGCCACCCCTGCAGCCCCACTGTTACCAAAACTTTGCCACGTAAACCCAATACAACATCTTTTTGCAATGGCAGACACTTGTCTGACTAGAGAGAGGTCTTTCAGCTATTACTGCAGCATGCAAATTGTATACAAAACTAGGGCAGCATGTGGAAGTACATTGGGAGAAAATGCTTGAATTACGTGTCTTTCATTCTCATCTTAAAAATATAAAGCACCACCTCATTGCCCTGTAGAGGAATACGGACTGTGACTGCAACCTTGGAAATGAGACAATGATGTGAATAATTCAAGCTTTTAGCCTAGGCAGGGCTAGGGCAGCCCATTCTTATTCACTAATATCAGCTGAAGTGGGAGTGCTGCTCTGTTCTGCATGGGGTTTTATTTAATAACACCAGGTAGTGCAGAAAAATAGGTTAACAACTATATGAGAGTTATTTAGAACTTGAAAAATCTAAAAAAAAAGATTAGGCATCTGTTATTGTGGACTTGAATAAGCCCTGAAAGCTTCCTTAGCACTATTGCTATTGATTTATTTTATTTTATTTTATTTTATTTTATTTTATTTTATTTTATTTTGCTATGCTCAAGTCAACCTACTGCCAAGCTATGAAACTGGCAAAGGAAAAGCTAGCAGCAAAGTTGGTATAGATTTATTTGCTTTGCCTTTTCCTCAAACCTGTAAACCTTACCTTATGGAGCTAGCCTTACTAGAGAGTACTACACCAAGGCAGATAATCAGCTGTACATGCTGAGGTTTTGTATTTGTTTGAGGGCTGGTTTGGGTTTTTTTTTTTTGCTAAGATGTGATTATTTAGTATTGTACTATCAGATTCGCTTTGACTTGTGGACTTTAGTCCAAGCTGTCCTGCTAGTGACAGTCCCCAGGCCAGCCCAGTCACTACAACTGGCTTTAAGTGCCATCACTGGACTTTGATACTGTGCTGTTCCACCACCTCCTGGTCAGATCGTTGCCCCACAGGGTGACTTCAGTCTTCAGTTAGCACCAAGGACATCTCATGATGGTCTGTGCATCAGTCTGCATGGACCTCAGCATGGGCCAGCCCAGGGCAGCTCTTCTTGTCTGTGCTCTGGAGAGCAAATTCATGGAATGATAAGGCCAGCACTGCTAGTATCAGGATTACCTTT
Organism: Theristicus caerulescens; assembly: GCA_020745775.1. Taxonomy (NCBI): domain Eukaryota; kingdom Metazoa; phylum Chordata; class Aves; order Pelecaniformes; family Threskiornithidae; genus Theristicus; species Theristicus caerulescens. Next base: position 26,033,986 of record CM036583.1, on the reverse strand, counting down.
TTGTTTCTGATAGCTACTGAGCAGTTTTGCTGAGGGCCCTTTACAAAAACCTTACAATTTGGAGAGTTTGCTTGATGGAGCGATTATGGCTCTCCTCAGGATTTCCTCTTCTCCTCCTTCAAAGACCCTGTCTTCTGTCAGGTGCTCGGCACTCCCCGGAGCAATGCTGACTGCTCCTCAGGGGTGTCCGCCCACCTCTGCAGCCTCCAGGCTTCTCTGGCACCCATGTGGTGCTGGGTCACAGCCTGTGGCAGTCAGTCAGATGGGTTCTGTTTCTCCGATCCCACAGTCAGGAGCCAGATTTCTTCACTCTTCCTGAAAAAGTGCTTTATCCTAATCACCTGGAAAGTGACCCTTCCCTCTGTTCAGTGGAAGTAGGACCTTGTGTGGCCGTAGGTTTGCATCCTTCCATGGGAGTGACAGAGACTTCACCACTTCTTCTGCTTTACTGAAGCCTCTGCCTTTGCCAGCAGATACTCTGCCTTTCTTTCCATCAGCTACTAACACAATTTCCCTAAATAAACTACTGTCTACTCAAGAAGTACTGGGGTTGAGTGTTATGATTACCTTTTCTATGCTTTTTTTTGAAATAACTATTATAACACTAAAAATACTTTTTTTGTAAAAATAGTATTATATCTTTCAATTGCTTTTGCTATTCTTTACAGTCTTATTTCTAAGACTTTTTTTTTTCCTAAAGCTTCCTAGAAAACATTTCTCCGGCCTTTTTTTTTAACTGAGAGAGATTTAATTGCAGCATATGATAACGTACTGGTTGCATATCATAAGGTTTAAAGTTAGCTTTATAAAACATTGTTATTTTATTTGAGGAGAGCTCAGTATATTTTTATTGTTGAATGTATTCTAAATTACTTTGTTAAATATGTAGAGTGCTTAGAGGATGAAACATGAAGACGGTAACAAACTAGCAAATAGATTCTCTACTCCTTTGAGCATTGTATAATCATTTACACTCAGGCAAAGCAAGTGTGGGTGCTATGAAAACAAGACAGTATCTTATAAGTGTTTAATGGAAGGTTTAAATTATACCATGAGATAACCAGGCACTGGAGAATAGCCCCAGAATCAGCTAAATCTCACACTGGCAAAGCAAGGTCAGATCAAAGACTGTTTTTCCTGCATTGTCAAGAGCATGTAAACACCTCCCCTTCATTGAACTAACCTTGCAACATGCAGCTTTACAAAAATTTATCTAAAATGTATTTGTCAGATGAAATATGACTTTGCTTATGCTTCTCTCTCAAAATTTATGCACATGCAGTATTTTTACAACTTTGAGAAGTATTTTTGCTTTAATGCAAAAATTTAGATTTGCAATAATTTAATTTGTTGTGTGATTTTATGGCTTTTTTTTTCCTTTGTTCTTTCTTTTTCTTCTTTTTTTTAGTTTAAAAGATCTTATCCAAAGTGAAGATGTGAAACCCAAGCTGCAGTACATCATGACTAACCCTTCCTTTTCTATGGTAACAGTTCAAAGTGAAGATAGTGGGATAACCTGGGAAACCAGCTCGAGTAGATCTTCTACTCCCTGGGCCTCAGAAACTAGTACAACATCTGATCTTTACAGTATGGAAAGTTCACCAGTAGGTTCTCCTCCAGGAAAAGTTATCTTTATTATGGATGAAGGTAAGATTATTCGGAAAAGGAAGCGTAAATCTTCAAATAGGCTGCCGATGTCTACAAACTTGAAGGGAGGCCAGGGCAATAAGAAACGTGACTCTTCTGGAATGCAGAGGCAAGAACCAAGAACTGTTCTAGGAGATGTGCAGGGCTCTGTGTTGAATGTTGAACAGGTGGAAGCACAAGACACAGATGAGGAAATGTTGGACGACAAAGAAGATCTAGAGAACATCACAGAAGAGCCAGTAAAGCGTGCTCCGATAAGATCAATATTTAGAGAAAACAGACTGAGAAAAGTAGGGCCGATCCTTGGAGGACCAGTACAAGCTAGAATCCAGCTGTTCAACTCAATTTTTGGAGGGACTGAGCCAGCCCCTGAAACACTGGAGAAAACCAGAATCCAGAGAAGTAACTCAGTCTCAGGAGATTCTGAACAGTTCCTTGAAACATCAGTAAAAGAAAGACTGCAGAAGTTCAGTTCACTTTTAGAAGCAAAACATCAAAAATCTTTCCAGAGAGCAAGAAGTAGAAAACTTGAAACACCATCCGAGAGAAGAAGGGAGCAAAGACAGCAACCCACAGCACATGCAAATCAAAGCTATTCTTCACCAACAACACCTCTTGAAAAACAGCTTGCTAATAAACATGATATTTCATCTGAAAATATTAAACCCATTAAAATGAAAGATAAACCAAGCAGATTTTCAAGCTTTGGTGCAGAAACAGCTCTTCAACGTGAAGAACGAAAAGACAGACAACCTCTTTCAGAGATTCCAAATCAGGTATCAGGACAGTCACTGAAGTCCTGCCCTCCTGAAGAAGCCAAGAAGCAGCAAAGTTATTCACCTGCAGCCAAAACATCAATAACAGAGCAATCAACCTCCATTTCATTACAGTCTGATGCTAAATCAGAGACACAAGTGCTGCTTCCTTCAGCTGAAACTGCAAATAAGAAACCAGACCAAACCCTGCTGGCAGCATCAGATCTTCTGGATGAATTGACAGAGCAGGAAATTCAGCCCAATTCTGCCCCACAGTCTGTTTCAGCAGATTTTGTTAATGAATTAGGTAGACAAAGTACCCAACCTATTTTACCTACAGCATCTGTGTCAGAACATCCTGAGACGGAAGTACAGAAGTCAGCAGTTCAGTCTTACTTACCTAGTGCTCCATCATCTAAATCCAAATATTCCACTCTATCTGAAACAAGACAGGAGGATATTATTCCTCAGTCATCAGAAACTGCACAATCTGAGTCTGAACATGTGCTATTACCACATTCTGTAGATGAAACAGAGAAGCAAGAAATTGAGTGTCATTCATCAACAACTGCATGGTCAGAAACTGAGCATTCAGGTCTATTGTACTCTGCTAAAAAAAAAGAGAGTCAAAAGACCCCACCACCAGAAACCCAAAATATTCACTTAAAGAAGCACGCAGAATCCAAGGAGCAAGGAGTTAAACTAAATTTACCTATTCCTGAAAAGATAGATTCTAAATATTTTGGCATGTCATATCCTGTCTACACAGAAACACAAGAAACTCAGAAAACTTCAACTGTAAACAAAGGAGTAGATTTGGATCACCCTGATTTTTCTGTTGAAAAAACCAAACAAGTAGAGAATGCACAAAGGGAGATGGAGCATCCAGATTTCTCATATTCCAGCAAAGAAACTGGGGGATCAGATGGAACACAGATGGAGACAGAGCAACTGGACTTCTCTTTTGCCAAGGAAAACACACAGAAATTGGAGGGTGCACAGCTGGAGATGGAGCATCCAGACTTCTCTTTTTCCAGGGAAGAAATGGAGGAATTGAAGAGTGCAAAACTGGAGACAGAATATCCAGAATTGCTTTTTTCCACAAAAGAAACAGAAGAATCGGAGAGTGCCCAGCTGCAGACAGAACATCCAGATTTTTCATATTCCAGAGAAGAAACAGAGGAATTTGAGAGTGCACAGCTGGTGATGCAGCACCCAGACTTTTCTTTTTCCAGGGAAGAAACAAAGGAATTGGAGAGTACCCAACTGGAGAGAGAGCACCCAGATTTCTCATACTCCAGAGAAGAAATGGAGGAATTGGAGTGTGCACAGCTGGAGATGCAGCACCCAGACTTTTCTTTCTCCAGGGAAGAAACAGAGGAATCAAAGAGTGACCAACTGGAGAGAGAACACCCAGATTTCTCATACTCCAGAGAAGAAATGGAGGAATTGGAGAGTGCACAGCTGGAGATGCAGCACCCAGACTTTTCTTTTTCCAGGGAAGAAACAGAGGAATCAGAAAGTGCACAGCTGGCAGCAGAACATAGGGAGTTTTTATTTTCCAGAAAAGAAACAGAAGAACAAAAATCTTTTCCTTTTGAACTGGAACAGTCAGAGTCTTACTCCCCTGAAGGAGCAGAGCAAGAAGAAGCAGCGCATCTTGCACTGGTACCTTCAGATTTCTCATGTTTGCTGAAAGAAGCAGAGAAAGAAAACACTACAGAACTCCAGCTGGTACATCCAGATATGTCTGATTCCACCAGAAGAGCTGAGACACAGCAAACTGGGTATCTGGAAGCAGCACATTCAGACTTACCATATCCCATGAATAAAACAAAGCAGCAAGAATTGGCACAAGTAGATGTGGACAAATCTCTTATGTCCTATTTTGGTGACAAAGGAGAACAGCCACAGCCTGTACAGCAGGATTCACAACCTGGAGGTAAGCTGTATTCTCATGCCAAGGGAGTGCAAGGAGAAACTGTTCAACTGCAGTCAGAGCATCCAGTTTTGTCATATTCTACTGGAAAAGAACAGCAACATAAAACTTCACAGCTGAGGACAGAACAGCCAGAGATGACATATTCCACTGGCAAAACAGAACAACAGGAAATATTGCAACTGAAGTTGGACCAAGCAGATTTGCCGTATTCCCATGGAGAAACAGCACAAGAAGCTGTACAAAAAGACTTAGAAGGTCCAGAGCCATCATGTTTCATAAGTGAAACAGCACAACATGAAAATGTACAACTAGCTCCAGAAAACAGAGATTTCTCATTTATCACTGGAGAAGTAATGCAAGGAGTGGAGCCAGGATCTTTGGGCTCCTCACATTCGACTGACAGAGAAAAGACCTGGGAAATGGCCCAGTTGGAGCAGGAGCAGTCAATTCCCTCCTGTTCTGCTGCTGGTAGTCAGGAACAGGAAACCACACTACTGGATGTGGCCCAGCCAGGTGTATCGTATTCCTTTGACAGAATGGAACGACAAGATATAGTACAGAGAGAACTAGAACAGCAGGAAACATCCCAACAAAAAGCTATGCAAATGGAAATGGAGTATTCAGATTTATCAGAAACCTGGGGAAAAGAAGAGCCACAGGTCATAGACCAAATTAATTTGGCACAGCAAGAAACAGCTCAACCAGAGTTAGTGCATCTGTCTTTGCCATATTCTCTCAGTGAACAAATGCAAGAAGAAATGCAAACAGAGCCAGCATATCCAGAACAGACATTCTGTGTAAGTACAGAAATGCAGGAGGAAATGACACAACACAAATCAGAGAAATCAGAGCAACCATTTCTTTCAAGTTTTCCTGGCAAAACAGAACAACAAGAAATAGTACATCCAGAGCTGAAGCAAATGTTTTTGCAATCTTCCAGTGGAATAGAAGCTCGACTGGAAATGGAAGTGAGTTCAGAATATCCAGATTTGTCATATTCCTTTCACAAAGCTGAACAACAAAAAAAGTTGAAACATCCAACCTTACCATTTCACTTGAAGCAACAAGAAACTGCACCACTGGTGATGGAACATCCAGATTTTTCATGCGACAGTGGTGAAGCAAAACCAGGTGACACCATAGAGCAGGAGTCAGGACATCCAGAGCTCTCAGGCTCCATAGGAGAAACACAAGGACAATCAGAACATTTGGATCCACCAGGAACCCTGAGTGAAGCAGCACAAGATGAAAGTATGGAACCGGAATCTAAATATTCAAATTTGACATGTTCTGATAGCCAAAAAAATCAGCAAGAAACTTCAGAATTGGATTCAAAATATCCAGATCTATCATTTTCCCTTAGTAAAGCCAAAGAACAAGCAACTCAAGAGTTTGAGTCTAAATACCAAGAATTGCCTAAAATAGCCAGAAAAAGAGCTGCTCCAGCAAGTGCACAAATAGAGTCAAAACATCCAGATTTGACATATTCCCTTGGCAAAACAAATGAGCCGGAAAGTGCACCATGGAAAATGAAGCATCCTGATTTGCCACATTGCACTGATGAGACAAACCAACAAGAAGTAGTAGTGTTGGATCAGAAACACAGCAAAATTTCTGCTGGCAGGGAAAAGCAGCAGCAGACCACAAAACAGCGGTTAGAGCAAGAAAAGTTATCACATTCTCCTGGTAAAACAGATCAATTAAAACATGCCCAGAAGGACTTGGAACAACGAGATTTATCATTTTCCATTGACAGGCCAGGTGATGAACTGGCCCCACCAGAGGCAGGACATGCTGATGTGATACATCCTCTGGACAACACAGAGATGCAACGAAGAGTACGACAAGAATCGGAGCAAACAGGATTGACTTACCCCTTTGGAAAAGCAGAACAGAAAACAGTTCAGCCAGAAGTGGAAATTCCACATTTGCCCCATTATGCGGGTATGGCAGAAGAAGAAGAAATGGCAGAACCAGGGCAGGGGCATCCTGACTTGCCTTATTCCATTTTCAAAGCAGGAGGACTGCAGACTGCACAGCTGAAACCCCAGCAACCTGGTCTAGTATGCTCCCTCGACAAAGTGCAAGAAATGACCCAGTTGGGGTTGGAACAGCCAGATGTGTTGCATATTCATGACAAAACAGAGCAACTCCCACCTGCCCAGCCGGAGCTGGGCCACGCAGACTTGGCATCCCCTACCGACAAAGTGGGGCAGCGAGGGATGAAGCACACAGCCTTGGGACACCCTGATGAGGGACAGTGTGTCAGCAGAGCAGAGCATCCACAAGCTGTAGAAGAGAAACTTGGAGCTCCAGATGCATCATCTCATAGTGGAAAAGTGGAGCAAAGAGAAATGGCAAAACCAGAGCCAAAGCATCCTGATTTATCATATTCCATTGATAAAATGCAGACACAAGAAACTACACAACTGGGGTTAGAAAAGCCAGATCTATCACCTTGGCCTGGCAAAACAAAGCGAGCACAAACTGCTCAAGAGGAGCACCCAGGCTTCCTTTGTTCCTTCAAAAAAGCTGCACAAGGAGAGACAGCACAGCCAGAATTGGGACATTCACAGTTATCTTATTCTGTTAGTGAGGCAGAACAAGAAACTGCACATGTGAAAACAAACAATTCTTCAGATTTATGTGCTGGGAGATTAGAACACCATGACATCATACAACCAGAGGCAGAACTAATGGATTTATCATGTTCAATTGGTGAAACACAGCAACCTCAAATGGCTGAAGTGGATTTGGAGTATCCGGATTTATTGCATTCCACTGGCACATTACAGCAACAAGAAAAGATTCAACCAGAGCAGGAACAGCTAGGTGATTTTTCATCATCTCTCAGCAAAGAAGAGCAATGGGAAGGTGCAGGGATGCAGGTGGAACACCCTGAGCTGCAGTGCTCTATGGGGAAAACAGAAGGACTGCAAAATTCGCAAGCAAAATCACAATATGCAGATTTGTCATTCTCTGTTGGCACAGCAGAACCTCATAAAACAACACAGCCAGAGCTGAAAGAACATGATTTGTTGCATTCTGTTGTTGCAACAAAGCCATCATGGGCTGCCCCACTGGAGTCTGAACATCCAGATGTCTCAGATGCCATGGACAAAGTACCACGCCCTGATTTGTCCTCTTCTGTTAGTGAAGAAAAACAAAGTGCACAACTGGAGATCAATCAGGAGAGGGGAAGTTATACATTACACCCAGAGGAAACAGTACGACTGAAATTGGAAGAGCCAACGTTGTCAAGTTCTTGTGGCATAGCACAGCAACCAAATAGGGCCCCATTGGAAGGGGGATTCCCAGACTTCTTGTATTCCTCTGGCAAAAAAGAGAGGCAAGAAATGGCAAAACAAGAGTTGGAGCATTCAGATTTATCCTGTTCCACTGATAAAACACAGCGACAAGAAACCACACAACTTGGGTTAGGACAACCAGATTCATCCTCTTACCATGGGAAGACAGAGCAACCACAAACTGTTCAAGTGGAAGCAGAACATCAGGACTTGCTGCATTTCACTGGCAAAACAGAACGGCGAGGAACAGCACAACCAGAGGTTGAGCATCCAGATTTGTCGCATTCCAGTGACAAAGTAGAGCAGCCACTGGCTACACAACAGAAATCAGAGCATCCTGTAACACCCCATCCCATTGGAAAAACAGAGCAACAAGGAATGTCACATCTGGAGCAGGAACTTCCCAGTTTATCATCTTCCATTTGCAAAACACTCTCACAAGAAGCAACACAAATGGACTTAGGGCAACAAGATTTAACATATGCCCTTGGTAAAACAGATGAAATACAAACTGTGCAAGGTGAACTGGAACATACAGGTTTGTTGTATTCTTCTGACAAAAGAGAACAAGAAATGGTATTGCCAGAGTTGCGACATCCACAGCTATCTTACGCTGTTAGAGAAATAGAAGAGGAAGCTACACATCAGAAATCAAACTATCCAGATTTGTCATATTCTGTTGGCCAATACGAGCACCATGAAACTGAACAACCAGAGGTGGAAGAAATGGATTTATCCTATGCAGCTGGCAAATCAGAGCACTCTCAACCTTCCCAAAAAGTACTGCAACAGCCAGAGCTTTTGGAGTCCTTTGGCAAACTAAAGGAAAAGGGAATGGCCCAGCCTGTCTTTTTGCACTCCCTTAGTGAAGAAAAGCAGAAACCAGCTTCACCATTAGACTTAGTGCAGCCAGGTTTATCACATTCACTTGGCAAAACAGAAAAACAGGAAACTCCACAAGCAGGGTTTGTGCCTTCTGATTTTTCATATTCCACAGGAAAAGCGGAGCAGTTGCAAATGGAACAACTAAAATCAAAACATCCAGCTTTGTCATACTCTCTTGGCAAAGCAGAGACTCATGGAATGAAACCACCAGATTTATTGTACTCATATGGCAAAGCAGAGCAACCACAGACTGCCCAGTTGGAGCATCCAGAGACATCATATTTCATGGGTGAAATGGAACGAAGGGATGGGGCCCAACCTGAACTGCAGTGCATTAATTTGCAGTACTCTGTTGTTGAAACAGAGCAACCAGAAACACCTTCTGTATCATATACCTCTGGCAGGACTGAGGAGCACGGAACTGCGCAAACGGACTTTGAACAATCAGATTTATTAAATCTTAGAGGCAAAACAGAAAAGCATGAAACAGCCCTGCTGAGAGCAAGGCATTCAGAGGAGCGAGACACTGGGGCTACTTCATCTCTAACTGCTCAGTTGGAAACTAAACAACAAGATTTATCTTTTTCCACTGAGGAAGCAGAGAACCAACCGTATTCATCTCTTACTGAACAAACAGTGTTTGTACCTTTGGGTGTTTCATATTCTGTCTCTGAAACAAAACCAGAAGGAAGTCCAAAGTCTTCACATGTAACTGGAGGCCCATCCCCCAAGCACTTAGATTTATCTTATACCCACTGTAAAACAGAGCAGACAGAAACTGTTCAGCCTGCATCAGGTTTCTTCTTTGCAAGAAAAGAAGCAGAGAATACAAAAATTCATCTACCTTTGCCTGTGGCTGCACAGTCAGAGGCTAAACATGTAATTCTACCTGAAACAGAGAGAGAGCAGACTCCACATTACTTCCACACAGCTATGCAATTAGAATCTGAACAATTAAATTTATCATATTCTACCGATAAAGCAGAAACTCTACAAAGTCAAGATTATTTAACTGTGTCTTCAAAACTGGAGTCTGAACCTTCAGCTCCATTTTATTCAGCTGATGAAACATGTCAGCAAGAAATTCCACCTTATTCAAAACCAGCCTCTGAGTACTTGGTTCCCACATGGTCCCTTGCTGAACAAGAAAAGCAAAGCATGCAGCCACTTATTCCCCAGTCTGCACAGTCAGAGTGTAAACATGTGATTCCACCACATGATGAAAAAGAATTGCAAAAAATTCAGCTCTATTCACCTAAATCAGCAAGTTTGAAGACAGTGCAGTTGGAGAGTATGTCTCTAACACACACACAAGACCAAGACAAGAAAGAATCTCAAGATCATTTGTTGGACACAAAATATTTGTCATCAGAGCAGCTAAGAAGTCCCCCCAAATTCGCTACTGAGCAGGATAAGCAAGAAATACAACCTGATGTGCAGACAGTGCCAAGGTCAGTGACCACAGAGTCAAAGGTGACTGCTGTAGCAGACCAGCAAGCACTGTCATCAGATTCATTTGTACGTTTTCATACATTACCTGAAAAGTCAGTATCAGTGGTTTTCACTGATGATGAAGAGAAACAAAATATTCCATCATCTTTATCCAATGTAGTAGGCATGCTTGGAAAGCAACCTAGCATAGTTTCAGACATTTATACTGAAGGAGAAGATAGATTTGAAATGCAACCATATTTTGCAGACCAAAAGCATACACCCTTAGAGCATATGGGAGCTATTTCATCAGATCTTGTTTATGAAACTGTGACGCACAAAACTCAGCATTATTCTGGTGAACGGGGCAGCCTTTCTTCAGTAGAGGTGAAGTCCGTTAGCTCTAGTTCTGATGGAAAGCAGAATCCAGATATTCCATCTTTTGGGCTAGCTAGCTGGCTGGCGGAAGAGGTGAAATCTCACTCAATTAGTCCAATCAGAGCTACAGAAGTAGACAGGCAAAGAATTCAACTTTCTCCAAATGAAGCTTCTGATTTAGGATCAAAACAATTCCCAGCTGGAAGCTGCACAGAGCTTACAATTCATGGTGCTACAAAGAATAAAGGAGATATGTTTAGAGTTTCTGATTCAGTATCAAGTGGAATTTCCCCCAGAGTGTCCTCAGAAACTAGTCACAGAGCACAAAGGTACGATTTACCATCTCTGGGAGGAGATAATCCAGGTCCAGAAAAAGTTCCAGAGTGTGAAACTAGGATTGGAAACCCTACAAAAATGGAAGCAATGCAACATCCGGAGGTAGACAAAGGGCCTGAAGTGCCTGAGCATTACCTGAGAGGAGAAGAGGAAGAAATGGAACATGCAAGCGCTGTGGAAGACAGTCAGCATGCTCCGGAGCCTACTGAACAAAAAGATCTATTTAATATCATTTCAGAAGGTTATGAAATACTCAATATTCATGCTCCTACACATATTTCTTCTGTTGATCAAGAAGAAAGTAAACACATGCCAGATAAACTAGAATACTTGGAAACAAATCCTTCATTTAAAAGAAAATTTCCTGATGATGACCATAGAGCCCTAGCTTCTGGAACAACCACAGAAATTTCAGAAAGCTCATTGTTAGGAAAGCCTGCAAGCCACGAACTAAAAGAATTGGTCAAAAATGATGATGTTGAGGAAACTGGAGAACCACAACAAGAGAATCCCATGTTACCAGAAGACAATAATAATACGGTGTTGGATCCTAATAATGGTATGGTCGACATGGATTATTTTGAAAAATACACGTTGATTGATGACAAATCTCCAATTAAGCCACATTTTGAAAGGCCAAGTTCATTGCTTCCTGTGACAGAAGATCCTAATGAACCTGTGGAAGAAGCCACGTCTTTTAAAGAAAGTGCTGCAGTAGATACTTTGGAAGAGGAGTTTTCCTTACTTGAGGATCTGGATGAAGTCTTTTATGGTACTGTGAAAGGAGAAAGCAAAATGCAGTCCTATGCAGATGCTCCAAAACCCTTACCTCTGCAGAAATCAATTGATATTAGCAGTAAAAAGATTACAAATGTAGAAGATGAACGGAAGTCACCAGGTACCCCACTCTTTGATTCAGAAGAAGGAGTGCTAGAACGATGTCTGTTGTTCCCTACCACTGTTGCTGCAGTTAATCCAGAGCTTCTAGAGGAGCCACCTGCTCTGTCATTTTTATACAAGGACCTCTATGCAGAAGCAGTAGGAGAAAAGACAAAGGATGAGACCCCTTCTGATGAGGAAAGTGGTAATTCTAATGCATCTTTCCCTAGTAGAAATTCAGACACAGATGATGGAACAGGAATATATTTTGAAAAATACATTCTTAAAGATGAAATTCCAAGTAAGGCCATAGGGCCTCAAAAGGGTCAGTTACCAGAGGCTGAGTCCTTTAGTGGAGGAATTTCAGTTCAGAGTTCAGAGGACAAACACAAGCAGGGGTCTGGTGATGTTCAACATGTCAGAACTGAGGTTGTGCCACAAAGGGGTGTTGTGGAGAGAGAGAAAGTCCAAGTTGACAGTGACATTCAAGCAACAATTTGTAAACCAATGCATGCCATTCCTTTTGGAAGCAAAGGAATTCTTTCAGGTGCAAGAAGTGATACTGCTGAACAAAGAGAAGAAGAAAATGTACCTGTAGAAACAACTGAGGAGTTGCCAGAGCAATCAAGTCATCAAGTGCTGTATAGTCAACTAGTGGATTATCAAGGAGCTGCATATCAAGAAGCTAGTAATAAGCAGGAAGAACAGCATGAAATAACAGCAATTCCTGAAATGGAGAAATATGTCCCATATGTCCAGACTCCTGTTGAAGACAGTGAAGATGATCAGTATACCCAGGAAAATCTTTCACGTGTCCCTACCATTCAGCAAACAGAGAAGCCAGACTTGCAAAGAGAGGAGCAGCACCCTGATGTTTATGAAGATATCGCTGAGTCAATGGACTATGATGTTATTACGCAAGAAGAACTTCTGCAAGATGAAATATCATCTCAATTCACACACGAGGAGCTGTTATTTGAAGACAGGGACTCTTTTGAGCATGTTGGTGATAGTTATGAATTTGTTAACGAGCCAGAGCAAAGAACATCTGTTGAGCTTGAAGATTCAGGTTTTGTGGTGATGTATCCTGAAAAATCAGCAACAAACATTCCTCAAGTTGAGAGCCCACAAAAAGAACTGAAGAAAACGCAAGCAGACACATATTGTTACCACTGCAAATGCCCAATATCTGCTATTGACAAGCTTTTTGGAGAACATAAAGACCATGAAGTCACAACACTAGATGATGCTGCAACCAAGATGAAGGTAAGAATTAATTTGGGTGAGGGAAGGAGCTACTGAAGCTAATTTCTCCAGACCTCCTGTGTTGTCAGGGGAGAGGGTTCAGAGAGCAGTCCAGAGGCTAAATCACAGTATCTGTAAAATAAAAACTATTCCTAAACACGTGTTAGAGGTCTTGAAGGGAGAGTATCTTATTAAGGTATTCTCTAGAGTCCTAGGCTTGCTAAGCTGATATTTTCATTTGTTCAGAAGTTTGAATGACCTTGTTTATATGTAGCTGTTACCAGACTTTCCATCTTTTAGCTTGCTCACCTGTGTAAGTTTGTTCTGGTTTGTATGTGTGGGGGGAGAAATGGGAACAGTGTTGTTTCTGTGAAAAGAAAATTTTAGTAATGACAGCTCATTTCACTTGACAAGGTACAGAAACATCCATATGTGGGGACCGGTATCATCATAAAGTGTTCCCTGTCCCAGTTATGTGTGTTGGTTGCTCGGAGATGTTAGACGAGTTACACAGTTTACACTACACAGTTTTGTTGAAACTCTGTCCTCGTTTTCTGTTCAGTTCATGTTCGTCTGTGCCAATAGTGTTTTAGCTGTAGCGCAGGTGAGAGTTTAGCAAGTCCTACTTCCTCCCACTATCCCTAAGCTGTACCAGTCTAAAAGACAGATTAAAATGCCCTCCATTTCAGTAGCCTAGTCCTTTGCTATCAATACTAGTGAAAACGCTTTCATTTCTGCGGAAGCTATTCTTCATTAAATTGCAGTTCTGCTTGTGAAAACAGTATGCATTTGATGTCTCACTTTTCCTATATCAAATTCTTTCTTTACAACTATAAAGATGTTCCATTCTTGGTTACCAGCTATTTAATCTCACCCCAGTATCTGAAAGGTGAGGTCTCTTTCCTGGAGCATGTTTGGTTGATGGTAATACAGATTTTGTGTAATTTCATTAAAATTCCAGAACGGCTTGTATCAATGGTATTTATGTTATCTTTATGTTAACTCATATGCAAGAAAGAGAAATGACAAGGTAGAGGAGTCAATGTGGCAGTTTCAAATATCAGTATTTACAAACTATCTCCATGGTGTGCAGATGTATGACAGCAGAGTTACTTTTTATATATGGCCATTCATGCTTGACTTAGAAGTGATAATTAGCCACCAGTAATTCAGTAATAAAGTCACAGACCCCCAACCATCCCTCCAATGTACCTGCATTGCAGTGAGTCAAGTTAAGTTACAAATAAACATCCCATGATATCACTCCCTGGCTGTGGAGCATGGACATGAAGCCAATATTAAATCTGGCCACAACACAGACTTAGCTTCACATGATTTCTAGCACTCAGGGCTCAGGTTACTCTGAGATGGCATTTGTATGTTTCTTGTTACTTCTGTATAATTACTGAAAAAACATTAAGATAGCAAAATGCTTGTCACCTGAATTTTAACTGTAGGAACATACTTGCACAGTAAATGAAATGAGCTATGGATGGCATCTGTCAGATTTTATAGGTTATCTTGACAAACAGAAGTCTGCCTCTGAATCTTGGTGATTTGCCCTAAATATTTGTAAAGTGAGCCTTCAATTATACAGTCCAGTGTGACATTTATAATTAATGGAAAGTCATATGCTAGTTTTCAACAGATCTAGCTGTAGAAGTTTGCCATAATAGGAAGTTGTTACCAAAGAAAGTTAACCTTCCTTTTAGATTTATGCCAGCTAATTAAAACTAAGTATTTTTATAAATTATAAATTGCACCTGAGCAGATGGCCAGGTTGCTTTCACAAAAGGTCAAGAAGGACTAAGAAAAAGTTCTGAGTCATCTCTGATGCCTGTTGTCCCTTGGACTTCTTTTGTTTCCACATCTAATTCAACCAGTGATTTTGATGAATTCTGGTTTATAGGAAATATCTTTAAAATTCTAATAAAAAAAAATCATGACACTGCATAATCTATTAGCCTCACAGTTACCTGCGTTATCTTCCTTTTTATGGGCTTGTTACTGCAACCTCTTGAGGATCCTCATGAGGCTCTGAGTACCCTCAGTCTCTAGCAAAGCTGCACTGGAATTCATAGTGTTCAACGACTTCTGCAGACACTCAGCACCTTGTTGAACTGAGATCACTTTTTTTGGTTTGGAAACAGTTTTGTGACTGTTCCAGTTGCTATTTCTGTGCATGTCTTTGTAGCTAGGGAGATACTTGAACTTAATTTAGCAATTGTTCCAATGGTGGCTCGTGGCAAAACAAAAATATTCACCTAAAATAAGTTGTGTGTAAAAACTTTATAAAATAACATGCTTATGTTACTGAAACATTTTAAATTTCAGGATCACTTAAGTGAATTGCTAATAGCACTGGAAGATAAGTCAATGAAGATTGAAGAGTTTGTGAGTGACATTGAATCACTATTTAATTCTGTTGAGGTAAGTCCAGTGTTTTATTGCAGTAGTTTTCTTTCCCTCTACAAAATTGTTTCTGAGATATGCTCGCCTTGTTTTGTAGCATCATTGCTTCCACTAAAACAGGCTGTTTCTCCAGTCCTCAAACTGACCTCTTCCACTGGAAGGTGTTAACTTTAAGGGAATAAAAAGATTGGGGTTTTTGCACATTATTGCGAAGTGGAATATGTGACTGTAAAGCACTGGAGGAAAAAGTTCCCTTAATTTTGTTTATGCTTATAGAAAGCTCACACTGTTTGTGTCTTTATTTAGAATCCTATGATGTGAAGCATCTAAATGAGTTGCCCAGTGTCTTAACTTCTTAATGCCCAAGTTCTTAAGTCTTGAGGACTGTATTAATTTCAGTTGAAAGTATGGATTTTTAGCTATTTTGTAGTCAGGCTTCCCATCTCAATGCTTAAATATGGAAGTTTAATTTTAAACACTAAGAGTAAAAAAAAAAAAAATCTGCCATTGTTTTTAATGTATTTCTCTAGTGTTATTTCTCCCAGATGAGTTTGCTTACAGAAATAAAGTTCTCTTATTGTCAGGATGCCAGGAGCCTGGTGGATGGCTCATATATGGGTAATTGACAGCTTCTGTGTATTCATTAAATGTTGTAATTTTATTCTGCAGATCAATTTACGTCTGTTTTTGCTTTGCAGGAAAACTGTAAGAAAAATGCAGAGTTACTGGAAAAGCAGAATGAAGAGATGCTTAAGAAAGTGGTAGCACAATATGATGAGAAATCAGAGAACTTTGAGGAAGTGAAGAAGATGAAAATGGAGTACCTGTATGAGCAGATGGTTAACTTCCAGCAAACTGTTGATTCAGCAAAAGAAACGTTGGAGATAACAGTAAAAGAAATGGAAGAACTCGATGGATTTGTTTTCCTAAGTGTAAGTAAAAATGGTTTTCATACTGTAGCTTTTATGATACTAGTTAGGAAAGCACTTATACAGTACCTAGGCCAAGAATGAGTTATTTACCTTCCTTTTTTTTTTTTTTACAATAGCTAAATCCTGCAAGCTCAGCTATTCCACTCTGAAACTGCTAAATCATTTGCTTTTGTCATGTGAATGCTCAGAGAGAATTGCAAAGAAGATGCATAGGATGAAAACATGCCTTACACCATTAAAATGGTTCTGTTTTGTTTTGTGAAGAGAAGGCTAAGAGACACTTAGATAATTTATCTAGAATTAATTATCCACTGAGGAGTTAGACATGTTACAGTAAAAGGTACTTTACTGTATGAGAAATAAAGGTGAAACAAGAAAGTGTAATTGAAATTTATCTAAACTGGAAGCAGAGTTGTTGTTGAGTTGTGGGGTTTTTTGTTTGTTTTTTTTTTTAAAATGAGCAGACACAGACAGTAGTTATGCACTAAAATTACTGAGGCTGTGACAAATGTTTACTGCTGAGAAACAGTGAACAGCTGTGTAGTGCTTAATTGCCGGCCAGGGTTAAACCACAGCAACGGGCTAGGTTTAGGAATGTGCATGTGAGGTGCATGTCTGTAATGGTCCTTTCTGGATGTAAAAAACATCCCTTGTGAATCTGCATGACTTGAGTTACCTAGCTCATACAGTCGGCAGTCATAAGCTGATGTCAGAAGGTCTTGCAGGTTAATCATTAACAGCCTGGGTCCTCCAAGGTTGTTCTTGTGCTGCAAGACTTGTCCATAAGTGAGCTGTGACACTTTCTCCTTTATAGAAGTGTATCAGCAGTCTTGAAGGTGATGGGATTTCTGGGACAATAATCTTGTACCATTATGGAATTAGCACGTAGTCTGGAAGTTTCAGAGAAACTATCCTGGGATGCAAGAAATGAAAAGTTCAAATTACTGTCTAAAGAATGATCATTCATGCCAAATAAAACAGCTTTCCAAATACAAGCCCCCAGCCCATATACCAGCAGTTATGGAAATGGTGGAGCAATATTTGGCTTTCTCCCCTGCTGCAAGCTACACAATGTCTTAGTAGAAACATAGAATCACAGAACCATAGAATCATTTAGGTCGGAAAAGACCTTTAAGATCATCAAGTCCAACCATTAACCTAGCACTGCTGAGTCCACCACTAAACCATGTTCCTAAGCACCACATCTACCCGTCTTTTAAATACCTCCAGGGATGGGGTATACCCACTTCCCTGGGCAGCCTGTTCCAGTGCCTGACTGCCCTTTCACTGAAGAAATTTTTCCTAATATCCAACCTAAACCTGCCCTGGCGCAACTTGAGGCCATTTCCTCTCGTCCTATCACTTGTTACTTGGAGAACAGACCTACCCCTACCTTGCTACAACCTCCTTTCAGGTAGCTGTAGAGAGCAACAAGGTCTTCCCTCAGCCTCCTCTTCTCCACACTAAACAACCCCAGCTCCTTCAGCCGCTCCTCATTAAGACTTGCGCTCCAGACCCTTCACCAGCTTCGTTGCCCTTCTTTGGACACGCTCCAGCACCTCCATGTCCTTCTTGTAGTGAGGGGCCCAAAACTGAACACAGTATTCAAGGTGCGGCCTCACCAGTGCTGAGTACAAGGGGACGATCCCTTCCCTAGTCCTGCTGGCCACGCTATTTCTGATGCAAGCCAGGACGCCATTGGCCTTCTTGGCCAACTGGGCACGCTGCTGGTTCATATTCAGTCAGCTGTCAACCAACAACTCCAGGTCCTTTTCTGCCAGGCAATTCTCCAGCCACTCCTCCCCAGGCCTGTAGCGTTGCATGGGGTTGTTGTGACCCAAGTGCAGTATACTGTAACCAAGTGAATGCCATGGGAGACTGGCTATTTTGGGATGGATGAGAAATATATCTTATTTTCCTGAACTTTGTGAGGTGCTGGATCAGTGCTTTGGCAAAAAGATAGCTTTGTAATCTGAAATTCTTTTGTGGGGTGGGAAAATTATTAGATTCTCTGCCCCTTTCTGTTAGTGATAGAGGACAGGAACTTTTCTGTCCATGAGTCAGGAAATGTTAGCTGAAGATTCATGGAGCATGGGAGAAACTCTCACTCCATAAGTACAAATCGCATGCAGGTTCTGGTAAGCAGAAGTTATGAAGGAGATTTCAGAGAGAATCTGGATTTAAGTGTTCTTAATGTGCAAGTGATTTCTTTCTGTAAAAGCCTTGGTTTAAGAAACTATTTGACTGTGCTCTGGTCTTTAAACACGGATATCAAATCCTGACCCCTCAGGAGTTTAAAACCAGATTTAGACTCTAACAGCCTGCTGAGCCAGAGCTTTGAAGTGGAATATTCTTAGGGAACCAAATTCTCTGCTGGTGTGAATGGGCAGCATCCCAGACAACATCAAGTCAAGAAAGCCGTGTGCATTTTATGTGTGTGGAGAATGGCAAGGCTGTTAGATGAGTGGCTCTTCAACATTTTCAGGGTTTTGAAAACTGTTAATACATTTATTTTTTTCTTCCTTTAGTCATCTAAAGAATTGAATAAAAGGTATATGAAATATGGGTTAAGTGCACCGTAGTGAGTACTAGGCCTAGCATGCTGGATGCTTCATTTAGTATTTGCAAGCTTTGAAAACACACTGCTAATATTCATAGCTACTTTTATAAACCTTGCAAATAATGAAATTAAGAGGTTTTATACTTGTTGCTGTAACTGACTGGTTTTGAAGTGTTTTGCATGTGTTCTGTAATATATCAGTTAAACAAGTAGCATTTTAAAATTTCAGCTTAATTTTAAATCTCTACATAGACATTTTTAAACAGATGTTCCTTGTAGTTATTATTATACATGCATATACTAAAAAAAACATTTTGGCCATGCTTCCATCTCTTAGACATCACTGGTACATTCTTTTTTCACTAGTTTGGTTCTGTATTACCTGGTCTCTGAAAGGTTATAATGCAAAGTGTCACTCACATGGCTGGGGTTGTTGGGCTATATTTCTGAACACAATTTCAGACAAAAATGAGATTAAGTAGCTTTCAAAAGCTTACTAGGAGACTATGGGCTGATGTTTTCTCATGCCTCTTCATCAACACTGCCTGATTCAGGATGCGTCAGAGGGCTGTTGCCTCATCACAGCTGCATCCTGGCCCACTTGCACATACCGGTAAATACATGCAATTGCAAACAGTTCTCTGCCATGTGTGATTTCCTCAAGGGAAGAAGAGTAATTTTCGTGAAACCCATCTTTTATGAGAGAAGTGTTAAATTACAAGCCTGTATTCCCCCAATAAATTTTCCAAGGTGAACTACAAATATTCAGACAGGCTGGCTGCAAGCTTCTCCTGTGCAATCTCCCAAACCTGCTTTCCCCACACCACCACTACTGGCTTTGCCCAAAGGGCCTGGGTGTTGTGTGGTGCATATCAAACATACCCTTGTCAGTGCTACCTCAGTCATCACAGCGATACGCATGTTGACACATGTTGATGGACTGGGGTATAACAATGACACGAGGGTTCCAGTTCGCCATCAAATTACAACCCCAGGAGACTGGTCTGAAAAGAATGTGCCAAACACCCCTTCGTGGTTCCCATTAATCTGTAGAATTAGGACTATATATTTGGACTCCCCCGTTCTAAGTCAAAATGTGTCAGTCCGGCCACATATCTGCATGTAGTTTATTGCATAAGAACAGAGCAGGTATAATGTGATGAAACAATTTTCCAAGGCTTTCTGCATACTTGATCTTTATTTGTTAACTTACACACTAAATTTAAAGTTTATTCTTTTTTGTGCATGGGTTTGGTTATTACTTTGATAATACCTGACTTGCTAAAAAAGGTTAAGAACAAGTCTATATAACAATGCATATTTTTCTAAAGAAAGTATATTTCATATTTGTTGTGCTTTGTTAAGATTATGCATAATTAACTACTTTTGTGACTGAAAAAAAGAAATGGAGAAAGGTAAAATTCAGTTGCCTTGAAAAAAAAAATCTTTCATTTCCTTGAAGCTGCTTCTCCCTCAGAGTTAAAAATATGTTGGTTTTTTTCCTATAATGAACTCAGCAAATATGGGCTAATTAAGTGGAATCCATCTTCCTTCTCATGTTTTTTTTTGCTTGCCACAAGCAGCTGCTTTACGTCTCTGGAGTCAGCTGCTGCAGTTTAGCTCTAAGGTTTGCAGCCTTTAAAGGCACTGCGTTAGTAAGTCCAAACTACTGTGCTCTTGGGAGTTTTGCTATGAACTTCAAATCCTCACATGTCAAGTGTATACAGACTGTGTGCACTCTCTCTGCACTCCTGATCTGAAATCACAGTATGGTCTAAATGTTCAATATCAGGGAAACAGCTTCTCCTTGCATGTTGTCCTCAAGTTCCTGGGAAATATTTAGAGAAGCATACGTTGCATGCTCTTTTCTTCTGGCCTTTGGAAACCATGTGACGCCACAAGGGGTTTTTACACCTATGTGTTTTCTTCCAAATAGGTTACTTTCTGCAATGGATACTACTCTCTCTTTAGAAAAGGTGCCCAGTACTTTTTCACTGTTTGAGCACTATGCGGACAGTCCAGGACAAAGCAACCAGCACTCCTTAAAACATGTGGCTGGTAAGCATCTCTGAATATCGTCTTTACAAAAGCTAACGTTTTGGCAATGCTTTGGAAATTTTATGAAGCTAAAAACAGAATCTATTTGAGAAGTATAAATTTGCAAACCATGTAATTAGCAATCAGAGTTGAATGTAAAATGAAGTCTAATTGTGCACAAGTGTTTGGCTTATAGTAGGACACTAAGATGAGCAACAGTAGAAAAAGTGCTAAAGTGGGGGATTCTTGCATCATTTAAGATATCTGTGCCTCAGACTAGCAGAATGTCTCTCTCTGTAAATCTCCCAGGGTGAAGAAATTGCTGTTCCCTTGCAGGTAGGGACAGAAGAGGCAATCAAAGGGTCTCCTGAGCTCTCTTCCTTCAGGGGGGGCAGCCCTAGCATTGCTGGCGTGGGGAGGAGAGCAGGGGGCTGGCTGATGGCCGAGGTCCCTGGGCTTGTGCCAAGTGAATGGAGGCAACTGAAACCGCCACAGGATGCGAAAGGAAAGTGGTTAACTGTAGCTGGAAACAGCCTCTGCTTCAGAGGGCAGCATTGAAAGTTGCACATGATAAAGGGGTTTATTCATCTCTATCTGATATTTCATATCCTGTAAATAGCCTGCTTGTGTGGGCTTTCTGCTCTGCCTGTACATATACGCACAGAAATTATCCAGATCTAGACAACTGTCAATGAACAGTTTGTCAGCACCAATTTGTGGATTCATTTTCCTCATAACGGGGCCTCACTCCAGTGCTGCTGTCTCAAGTGAAGGTTTGTTTTGGGAACTTGCATCTCACTGTCATGCTTTGTGACCTCCCATTTACCATCACATGCACCGCCACTATCGTAGTCACTCTCTGACTTTTCAAGTGATGCATCTTTCTCATGTGTTTGGTCCCTGAGTACGGGAACTAGAGCATCGATTTCCCTAAGGTGCTTTGTTTCCTGGCTGGATTTTCAGGTGCCACAAGGGACAGTGGAGAAGTGCTGTCCTACAGAGACTCTCCGGTGTCTAATAAGACCCGAGTGCACTCAGCAGTGTCACTGTGGGGAGATAGTCTCTCTTCTCCACACCACTACTTTTATTAGACCCAGAGGAACTGAATATCTCTGAGACCTTAACTTTCTTGTCAGATTGTCAGACCCCTTGTCTGGGGTCCTCAGTACAAGAAGGACATGGACCTGTTGGAGAAGGTCCAGAGAAGGGCCACAAAAATGATCAGAGGGCTGGAGCACCTCTCTTATGAGGAAAGACTGAAAGAGCTGGGGTTGTTCAGCCTGGAGAAGAGAAGGCTGCAGGGTGACTTTATGGCAGCCTTTCAGTACTCAAAGGCGGGTTACAAGAAAGATGGGGACAGACTTTTTAGCAGGGCCAGTAGCGATAAGACAAGGGTAATCATTTTAAACTAAAAGAGGGTAGATTCAGACTGGATATAAGGAAGAAATTTTTTACAATGAGGGCAGTGAAACACTGGAACAGGTTGCCCAGAGAGGTGGTAGATGCCCCATCCTTGGAAACATTGAAGGACAGGCTGGATGGGGCTCTGAGCAACCTGATCTAGTTCTATATGTCCCTGCCAATTGCAAGGGGGATGGACTAGATGACCTTTAAAGGTCCCTTCCATCCCAAAGCATTCTATGATTCTATGATTTGTATGAATTTGCCTGTGGCATTCAAAGCTTCTCAGGTGAGGTTGGACAGGCACTTGTGCATGCAGCGTTATCTCAGCCTCATTTCTTTAGGAAGTCAGATAAAAAGATCTTTTTTGTAACCCACTCTCAGCCAGAGTTAACGTAATGGTGCAAATGTGCTATGTGTCTTGGTTTAGTTCCTAAACTCCCTCTTGCAGTCCCATGGGTGCGACCATTCTTTCCTCCTCGGCTGCTACCTACTGGCAAGGTCATCCAGGAGGACAGACCCATTTTGTCATGCTGTATTTCCTTTTCTCACAAGTCACTCCAACATGTTTTTCCTCAGACTGCTGAGATCTGCTTTTCAGTTTGATTTGCATTAGCTACTGTATTTGCTGAACACTAAATGAGTCCAGACCAGTCTGCTTTGACAAGCTGGAAATGAATGACTATCCACTAGCAAGGAACCTTCAAAGTTCCTTATTCTTTATACTTTCTTTTCTTTCTCTTTCTAAAACACCCGGTTTTCATTCTTCACTTCCACTACCAAGTATTTCAGTTGCTATTGTGATTTTTACTTTGGTGAGCAGTAGACAAAATATATATTTTGTTTTCAAGATTACACCCTTCCTGAATTAAAATAGAGGTAAATGCCTCCATGAAACTTTATTTGGAATTGAACACCTTGAGTACATCATTTATCACATACTGGAGACAAATGTCAGACACTCTCAGGATTTGTTTTTGACTGAAGCCATTCGATGAAATAGATGTGAATTTGCCATTTTTCTCCAATCCACATATTTTTCCTTCAGAAAGTATAGTCTTTTATGGAACAATTTCATAGAACTTTATTTTCACCACTTCAGAAACATCTTTCCTTCAAAACGCCCTCCATTTACAAGTTTTCCATATCCACTAATGAAAAGGCCTTTTCTATCAAATTCTTCCTCCTTTCACATAAGCCACCCCATTAACAAATGCATAAGCATGAAAAACCCTTGCAGCATGACATTGAGCATACTGGAACCCAGGCTGTGCCACAAGAAGAGTGGGTAAAATTTAAAAATTGAAGAATTATTTCCAAAGCCTGCCATGAGTCCTGCCCTTTTATATCAGAAGACGAGGACCTTTGCTGATTGTAACAATCTTCTATTAAAGTCACAGAGGAATGTAACTGCTTTCCTTCTTCAAGTCTACAAAGCCAAGGAAATGTTATTTCTCATTACAATGGAAAGGAGTAAATATCCATGAAATATTTGGGATTATTATTTTTTCTCCTGGGGGCCATGGAGATTAGGTAGCATGAAGGAAAATCTTCCTTATACCATAGCACTTCAATGAAAACTGAACTGATAAGAAAATGTCACACTTTTCTGTTGAAAAACATGATTTAGTCAAACTTGTGGTACAAATATCTCATTTCTTTGACTAAAATTCATTTTAAAATGGGCCAGCACTTTGATAACACATATATGCTCTGTTTCTGAAGAGAACAGTTAAACTTCTTGCTTTGAAATTGCTTCCTTTCAAAAGTTTGTTTCATATTACACGACAGGAAATTAGAAATCAAATGTTTCTCAATGTTAACAAACTGGATTTTGAACTATAACTTTTTTTTTCCCCCAGAAGTTTCATTCATTAAGCTAGCTTCTGTTCCGATGTGGCATAATAATAAATCTTGCAGTTGTGGGGTTTCTGTGACCATAAATAGCAGTTTCTAGGCAACTTCACAGGAAAAAAAAAAGCTGGTTTCCCCACTGGGTCCACTGAAAGGAAGTCTTTTCCTAAAGATGATCAATTTTTAAATTGACTAACTCTAGATGCAGTCAAAAGACAAAATGCAGATTGTTTTTAGCAATGAGAAGGATAATTTTTTTTCAATGGGAAGCAGATGTAATCCTACTGTACTGCTAGCTCTCTGTATAAATCATAAGGAAACAGCCAGCATCTGCATTTGCCTTTCTCATGCCACAGGGGATCATCATCATTACTGTGAAGATAACTGAAAAAAAGCAAAAGCTTTCTGCTGAGATTCTAAGAGAATTCATGCAATATGGAAATTTACTGGATGAAGAAATAGAACCATGTATTTTCGTTCCCTGCAATCATTTTAACAATGAACATCTTTCGGGGCTTTTTGCTTCTTTCTTTCCCCTCCCTCTCTTTTAAGCCATAATCGTAGAGGGGAACAATATCTCATCAGGGATGGATCTGTGCCGATCAGGAGACAAAGTTTATATGAAATCTGGGGAACCTCAGAGGTCTTTGAAGCACTCTTTGTGAAGGATGCTCTTGGTTATCCCATGAGGTTCAGGTGCTTTGGCAGAGCTCAGGTTCACCTGCACACCCAGGATCCTCTGTCCACTGGGTCTGTGGGGAAAATGACCATGCCAGCCAGGAGCACCTGGTAGTGCACCTTCAGTAGGAGTTCACCTCTGGGCAGGGGTGGACCCAAGGCTACAGGGAGCTTGCTGCTCCCCAGGTTGTTAGTGCGGGAGCTCTGAGCCTTCCTTTACCTAAAGCACATCTGTGCTTCTGTAAATCTCAGTGGATTTGACACACTGGATGAATCCCTTCCTGGTAAGGCAGGTCCTTTCCCCTGCCCACCTGTCTGGGATCAACTACATACATCTGTCTCTGGAGGAAACTTTCTTCTTCTGCAAGCTCCCTCTCCTCATCAGTGAACTATCCCGTACTGTTTGCTACAAAGAAATGCTTTCCGTCTCCACTTTCATGAGCATCCTCTTCATAGGATGTCCTCTCCTCTGGTGCCTGTGCTGCAGCGCAAGGTCAGATAATGGAGAAGGCGGTCACCCAAAGGAGCCTGTGTTAGGCTTCAGGGTCTTCTGGCCTTTCTGAGGAGGCGGCCTGAAGTTATCAGGAATCTCTTGGGGTTTCATCAGCATGTGTGCCTCAAAGTGGAGCACTGAGCTGGAGAGCTCTCCCTGTGACTGAAGGGAGCAGGTCTCCTGGGGAAAGGAGAAGGATCGCTGAAGTTGTATGACAGCGCTGCGTGTCCAGGATTGCCACAGCCCTGGGAGCACGAGCAGCCATGCCATGACTCATCTGCATGATGGTCCTGCCCCATAGGGATGGACCCCAAGAGCTGGGCAGGGCGTGGGCACACACTTTGCATTGGGTTCAGGTGGTCCCAGTACTAGAACTGGATCTTATTTTGCCCAGACTGTGAGGGAAATGGACAGATTCCAATGGCAAGCAATTATCTTTTCTAGTTCTTAGTTTAGGAGGATGGATTGCTCTAAAACTGCACCAGTATTATCCATATTTCATGTACTTGCTGTACTTGTTCTGTGGAAATAAGCAACCAGAGTGAAAATAAGCAACCAGGTTGCCTCACGAACCTGTAGGTAATTTGGCTGAAAATACAGGAGTGTGAATAACAACAGGAAACTTTCCTCTCAGTCCCACAGACACCGACTGTTGTGCCTCAGGAGCCAAATTCGGCCACCAGCACCTCCATTGCTGTTTACTGGGCTGTGAACGATGGGGACGCCATCGACTGCTTCCAGGTCTACTGTATGGAGGAGCCACAAGCCAGCAAAGATGCAGGGGGTGCGTAAGGTCTTGCCTTCACGATGGCAGGAGTCCTTTCTGCTCTGGTCTGGGTTCAGCTGAGGGGAGACCAAACTGCAGGGGAGGGCCCAGGACGAAGAAAGAAGAGGAGCTGTGAAGACATCATGTGTAGGACTAAGGACGGGTAATGGTGGAGGAGAGCATAAGGTAGATGCCATTCCTTCTCCTCCCCTTTGTCCCTCAAAATGCAAGATAAATATCATTATCTGTAAACTGCAGAGCAGTTGCTTGCAGAGAAGCAGCAACATGCCTGTTGAAGTGCACTTTTATTAAGTAGCCTGACCTTCAGAGAGGATGTGTCCATGCTGCCCCGTGGGTAGTCATGGGTACTGCAGATACAGCTTCCAAAGGGACAGGCTTCATTAAGTTTTTAGGGCCCTGAATGTATTTTGGAAATGTGTCCTAATAGAGAAAAATGACAGGAAAAGATAATCAGTATTTCCACAGTATTTGCACATGTAGACAAAGATTTTTTTCAAAATGACATTAAAATATTTCAAATCTTAAATATGAGATTGAGAAAAGAAGATCAAAATGCTTATTCATTAAAAAGCTCAGACTGATCATAAAGTCACTTTAAGCAACCGGGCTCTGCACAAATCCATGTGTGCCTGTGTGTATGTGGGTGCATGTGTGTGCATGCTAAAGGATGCTAAGGGCTTTTTATAATAGCTAATTCATAGCTCAGGGCTATAAAGTCCATTATGAGAAATGGTTATGTTATAGAGTGGTGAAAACAGGGTTGACAGTGGCAGATTGTATGTCCCAAATTTACAGCCTAGTCCTCAGTAGGACTGAGGGTCATAATCTCCCCTAGCCTTCATTGGGGTTTGAGTGCACTCAACTCAAGGGCACATCAGAAACTTTCTGTCAAAAGTAAGTCAGAGTAAAATATGGAGATCTTGGCTAGTAACATTTTCTGGATTTTTTTTATTGACTGGATTTTACATGCTAGTTGAGAGGTGCAGTCGTAGGCCCGACCAGTGCAACACATGAGTGTGACATCCCGTGCGTGTGTGTGTTTCTCCTAGCTTTGGTGGAAGAGTACAGAGTGACGGTGAAGGAGAGCCACTGCATTTTGGAGGACCTAGAACCGGATCACTGCTACAGTGTGTGGGTCATGGCTGTGAATGGCACAGGCTGTAGCTTACCCAGTGAAAAAGCCATTTTTAAAACGGGTATGTACATACTTTGGCATTTAATTATTATTTTGCCATTTGATTATTATAAGCTTCAAGTCCTTAGACCAATTCTAGTCTACAGTGTTACTGAAAGAGAAGCAACTGCTTCATTTAGCCCATCTGGCAGATAGCAAGCTCGTGGTTGTTTCCCTTTTTGCTGAGAGATAGCAGCATAATTACTCCTGGGAGGAAACTTGAAGGCATTCAGATTTGAAGATGTTTCCAGGCCTTGTGACTGGGGCATTGGGGCAGCACGTGATTAATTTCTCTTCTGCGTACACTGCAGTGCTCTGGGGCAGCTTTGGGAAAGCCACCTAGCTGCTCCCTGCTGCTGCTGCTTCTCCTGTGGAAAATGAGGCGATGGCTGTGGTTTTTTGCCTCTCTGCCATCCTCGCAAATACATCTATGTTGCATTGATTTAAATAATTAACTTTTCAGGCAAGGCCTGCTTTACCGAGGTTACATGCTGCGTCTAGCTCAGTGAGACACAAATCTCAGGTGTGGCTGAGAGGATCTGCTGCTGTTTAAGTGTTGTAAATTGAGTAATTAGATGACTATTGTTTATGAGCTTCATTTGACTGATTAATTTTTCTGAGCTTTAATTTCTTTAATAATTTGTATTGACAAAACTATTGCTTCTTGAATTATGACCAAGGTGAAGCATATTGTGTCTGAGGCCTTCTTGTCAGACAATTTTTTTAGTGCTGCAGGATAAAAACAATCATTCCATTCTTGCAGTCACAAAATACAGACAAGGGTATTTAACAATTTCGTAATGGAATAACTCTGTACAACGCTGAGTGTATTGTTGAAATCACTTAGCAACAGCCACAGCTTCAAGCCTTTTTCTTAATCTACTAGACTTCAAATTTGTTGATAATTCTCCTTGATATTCAATTTGCTATTCATATTTTTAGCAAAGATGATTTTCCAGAGAATTCAAAGTAGAAATTCAAATTTTATGGCCTCAAGAATGCAATTGGGACCATGGTGCAGAATTCCTTCAAAATGGCCAAATAATAATGAGTTATTACTAGCTAATAAATCATAATTTTAAAGGGGGTTCTCGCCTCTCTGAAGCTGTTATTTTTAAGAACTGTCTTTGCCTTTTGGCATCAGGCTCACCATTCTTTTTCCCAAAACTGAAGCCTTCTGAAGAAGTTGATTTCCTCGATTCTTTAATGCCTTTCTTTGGCCTGTTTCTTTAAGAAAACAAATAAACTAGATCAAATAAGGGCTCATTAAACACCTTCCCTCAAGCTGAGGTGAACTCCCTCTGGAGTGCACTGAGCCCCAGATGGACTTGTGGGGATACTGCTGAGCACTGACTGATACAAAACCGCTGCATCACCTTAACATCAGAGGCAGAAAGATGAGCACCAGTAATGGAAACTAGTTCTTCAGTGTGAGCCCAGCTACTTTTATATAAAGTTAAAATACTTTCATTCTTCAAGTAGCCCAACGAACTCAGAAGCAAGAATTTAGAGAGTTTATTTTTAGTAAGTCAGATGATTAAAAGTTGGCACATACAAGAAAATAATTTGCTGGTATATGCAGCCAGGGGAACATACACATTAATACCGGATCAAAGCTGCGCCTCTCCAGGTGCTGGAAACCCCCACAAGGTTTTGCTGTCGGGAGTGCACCCATGGAAGTGGCAGTGGGCCTGGGGAGTTGTGGGGAACACCGGCTGGCGCTGCTGCAGCAACCCCTTAGCACCTCCCATCTCCTGTTCCTCCACCTCCCAGACTCACAGCCTGTCCTCCCCTCCCCTGGGGAACACGCTGTTTCCGAGTAGTGTTTTCTGTGAGGGAATGATGCTGAAGGCAGCAAATATCCCTCTATCCCCCCTCCTCCCTATCCATCTCAGAATGATCACCAGATGAAGGCTCTTTGCAGTCCTAATGACATAGGAGTGAATGCACATTGTTCTGTTGTTCAAAACCTATGTGATTCTCACCCTGTATCTGAGGGACGGAGTAAGAACTTACCCTTTTCAGCTCTTTGCCTGTTATAAGATCACTTATATGAGTGCTGGAATATTACCAGGAAATCAGATATATATTCTAAGTGGAGTTAATTTGTTAAAAAAACTTCAAAAGCTCAGTAACAACTTTTTCTGGTATGCTGACTCCATCTACTCTTTAGACAGATAATTTCAAATTAAAAAAAAATGCTTGATGTTTTGTGACATACTGTTTGCACATACATAAATGTGGGTATGTGTGTCAGTTGCTGAATGCAGGCGTTAGGGGATTTAGCTATTAATTTTTCATTCTTTAGAAACAGATGCATTTAAAAACAGGTAATAATCAAATATGTCAGAAGAGAATTAAGGGATTATTGCTAAAGGAGCTACACAGATGTATTACCAGATGAGAATCTATCCCACAGATTCTTTCTTCTGCTGAATACCCAGATTAGCTGTTCCTGTAGTAAAACATCAAGTACATCTTAACCTGAACTGCTGACCTCCTGATTTTCACTAAACCAGGAAATCAATATGTACTTGTGGATGTTTTTCTTTCCTTTTCTACTAATAAAAATTATTTTTCTTAGAAAACAGAATGCATCTGGAATGCTGTTTGTAGTTCTGTGAGATTATCTTGTCATAAAAAGGTCTAATTTCTACTTTTGTCTTAGGCCTCCTATTTGGAATCCATTCTCTTTAAAAGCAAAATAATTTTCTATGACCTTATTTTAATTAATAACCTTTCTTTTAAGGATTGGTATTAAGACTGTTTCTGTGAGTCTCAACAAAAGGTTGTAAGGTTCGTTTATGTTGCTATTCCCTGGAAAGGGAAAGAGCAAGTGAATACAACTGATCCATTTTCAGCCTACGATGTTGGATGTGCAATTTCACACAATAGCTTTTGATTACTTGCATTCAGTGCACTATTTTACATTCAGTTTTCTGTCTTGTAGTTGGGCCTGTACTTCTTAAACTGAGGCTCTAAAAAACAGAAATTACAGGACCAAATTTTAGCATTGCAAAAATAAACAGGACATAATTAAACAGAAAGTCAGCATCTCCCTGTCAATTCTGCAGCACATTTGTTTCTGATGCAGTTCAGGCAGGGACTGCTGAGGACAGGATTGAGGTGATGTGGGAAGAGCTGTAGGCAGTATTGCCCTCATGCTCTGCCCCTTGAAGATTGGCAGAAACAAGGAAAATGTGCTTGAGGAAAGGCATAAAAATCTATACGGGCATTCTGAGAATGTGCAGAAATGCACAAATATTCACAGTGAATTTCCCAGCGTGGATTTTTTTTCCCCATAATGTAGCCCTCTGCCATTGAAATACAAACAAGCAAAAGATCATTGCTGGACGGGCAAAACTAAATATCCCATGGGGTTTTGGGGAGGTAACTTTTGCTTTCCCTTGCGGGAATCCCCCACCAGCTGCTGGCGCCCTCCTTGTGGTACAGCTAATGTGTCCCTGTGTCCCCAGCGCCTGCTGTCCCCACCATCAAGGCCGAGGACTGCACAGTGTGTTGGGACACGGCCACTGTCCGCTGGGGTGCGCACTCGGCGTCGGCGGAGTCCTTCACCCTGGAATACTGCCGACAACACTCGCCAGAAGGAGAGGGTCTCAGGTCAGTGCTGCGGTCACAAGCACCACTCGGTCGGATTAGGTAGCCGCTAATGAGTGTCCCCGAGACTGTGTGTCATTACACAAGAGATTATTCTGCCTTCAACCACGCAAGGAAGAAATCTGCTTCTGCGTGCTGAGGAATTTACAGGACGGACACTAATCTATGAGATTAGGCTGAGACATAAAAATACTTCCTTTTTATTCTGCTTAACTGGGCAATCCCTTTCATTTGGGGCCAAAACCCAGGAGATGTTGCACTGTCTGCAATCAACCAGAAGTCGCAGGGCTGTGCTGGCCAGGGAAGCAATTGCTGCCCCGCAGCTGCCATGGCCCCAGGCAGGGCATGGGAGGGCAGATGAGCTCCACGGGAGGGAGTGGGATGGAGGAACCTGGCCCAGTTTGCTTTCTGCTTTGTGGTGACCAAGATAGGAACCAGCTTCAGACATAGCGAGGGTGATACGGGTGTCCTGGTAATGTTGGTGATCCATCTGCACTGTCTGGATGTGTGGGCGGATCCCTCCCAAAGTGCATCTGAGCCCAGCTCTGCCCAGCTCTGCAGGCATGCCACAGGGGTCAAACAGCAACCCGAAGAGCAGCTTTGAAATTGAGTCCGGTGTCTGCTTATGCCAGACCCTCTCTGGTTTCCCCTACGCTAAGTCTGTGCTGCGTAGAGGAGAGGGTGGGGAGGGATGTAGGCACCACCGAGCCATGAAACCTTGTGTTGAAAAGCAGAGAAAATTATATGGTGCTCTGTGTATCCTTGGGGCTTGGGGGGTTTTGTTTGCTTCTTTTTAAAAAACAATGAGAACAATATTCCAGCAAAATACAGTTGCAGAGGCCTGAGAAGCTTTGGGAGGTGGGGGGTGACTTGCCATACGGAACCATGTGGAAGAGCCTCAGCCCAGCTGTGTTTGTCTTCACCTCCCAGGGAGACTGATTAGGGTGTTCACTGGGCGCTAGTTCACACGGACTTCATGGAGGTGTGGCAGAGAGGGAAGAGCTCCACCCCTTCCAGTCAAAATTAGTTAAGTGGACTGAAGTGTTCACAGGTTTCTAGTAGACAAGTATGACAGTGAAATTGTGCACGCCTTGCTTGCTCCTTACAAAACCAGGCTAAAAACTGAAATAAAAAACTTCTGCGGGGTTGGGAAATCTTTTTTTCCACACAGTACCAGTGTGCTGTGTTAATGCAACCGAGGAGAGGTCTTGCCCAGCTCTCCTGCCTCTCAGAGGGCAGCCATGAGCTGCTCTGTTTCATACATATTTCATGAGGCTGTCAGGTCCCTGTCAACCTGCCAAAGTCACTGTTGGTCAGGATAATGTAGCTGCTTCCAAAACCTGTTCTGTATGTTTACCCTCGAGTTTCTTTGCCATTAACTGGAATTGCCTCTTTTTCTCAAAACTGAACTAGAAAGTATGACAGTTTCTAGCGAGGCGTCGATAACACCAAGAAGTTTGCTTGTGTGGTGATAACTGTGGCAAAAAGCTGCCATAACTGACCCATTCCCTTTCTCAAGTGAGCTCGTGCAAAATTTAGCATGTTTATAATTATACTGAGTCACATTTGACTTTTTGGCCCCCTGTGGGCAGAAGCTGGCCTTTTACTGTGACAAGTATGAAAAATTCCCACAGGACAAAATAATGAATTTTCTCAGAATTGCTGTAGTTTAAATTTCTGTATTTGTAGAAGGGCTCTGGCCTCTTTTTACAGTGTCAAAGACCATCTTTTACCACTTATTTTCCCTCAAAGCAATGCCCCTCTTTCCTTTTCCAAAAGCAGCCCCTTGAGATTAACCTCGAGAGCTTCTATAATGGCGATGATGTTTTAGTGATGGAGACTTTCTTTTTTTTTTAAGATTTCTCTTTAATTTTTTGCATAAAGCCAAGGAAAAAAGAGCCCACTGGTGGAGGGAGCATACTGCCTGTATTGCTCCCATCCAAGGCCCTCAAGATGCTAGTTAGGACTAGAAATCAATTCCTTATGTAGCTGATATAGTGAGAAGCTGCCTTCTGGAACTACCTTAGGGAGCTTAGAGTTCCTATGTCAGATACCTGTATCAGGTGGAATAAAACTATCTTTATGCACACCTAGGAGCACTGGGGCCTGGATATGCTGTAGTTTCTTCTGGCTGCTGTTCTTGAAAGCTTGGAGTTTGTCCTTCACAGGTTTCCTGAGCAACATGCATCTTGGGGACCAGCCAAACGTGGAGCCCTTTGACAGACAGCCTGTGCCTCTCATGCTTGCAGCAGCCCCATAGTTGAGCTCTTTCCCAGCCCCTGGGTGGAAGTTCAAACACATTTCTCAGCAACCCTGGAAAGTTCATACAGCTGCTGCTGGGGGCACAGCAGGAAAGCAGAGGTGGGGGAAGGACATTCAAGGGAAGTCCTGGAGGAAGTGACATGGTCCTGTCCCACAAGGCTGCTTTTGTGCATGTCATTCTGGGAGCTCATCCAAGGCAAGGGACACTGCCAAGGGAGCAGGCAGGGAGAAATGTCCCCACTGAACAGCCGGAGATGTCTGTGGAGCCCCTGGTCTGGGCTGGCCCCCTATAGCCTTTGGCATGTCACAAAATCACAGGATGGTTGAGGTTGGAAGGGTCCTCTGGAAGGCATCTGGTCCAACACTCTGCTCAAGCAGGGTCACCTAGAGCCAGTTGCCCAGGTGGCTTTTGAATATCTCCAAGGAGGTCCTTGGAGCAGTCCTGGAGCAGTCCCAGCTCTCCAGGGAGAGAATTTGAAGAACATCTGGAAATAAATCCTCATAAAAAGTTTCCTTCTAAATACCATTAAAAAACCCTATATTTTCCCCTTTGAATTCTCTATTCTTGCCAGCTTGCCACCTGAGGGATATGGTTTCGTATAAAACCATCTTAAATCTTCTGCAACAGTGAGTCCCTAGCCTGCTGCTGTGGTTTTAAAGCTCCTTCCTGGGTTGATTCTCTTTCCAGAATCTTTATGAGGCTTTGAAATGTCTCTTTCAGTTTCCAGAGCTCTGCTATTTTCTCACTATTCAGCCTCTTTGTGTTGAGAAGTCAATGGAGCTGTGGGTGGAAGATGGAAAATTGTGAGAAATGTAGTCCAGGGATTAGGTGTGTGGGCTGTTCGGATGGAAACCATGTATCACATCATGAGAAATCTGTAAGACTCAGGGAGGCAGAAATTAGTACAGTATGCAGTGAGTTCATAAAAGTAGAAGTGACTGAGTGTCATCCGCTCTGCCAGTGCAAGACCGGCACTGCTAGTGAACAAAACTATCTACACATAGAGCAGGTCTAATGCTGGAAAAAGGAGAGGAAGCCTCCCTGCAGTTGTGTTGCCCACATGACTGTCCTGCCAGCTCAGGAAACAAGGTGTGGAAAATAGGGAATCTTCCTTCCCTCTGGCTGTGCTGGGCTTGCCATCTGAGATAGCAGCGAGGACCATTGCAGGTGGGGCTTTGGTGATCTTACCCCAAGACAGCCAGAGCTGGGACAGAGAAGAGGACAGGAAGCATGTGACACAGCTGGGAGCAAACTCAGAGCTATTTGTTCTTTATTTTTAGCTTCAAGAACTTTTTTCTGCCCATGGTGTGCTCCTACACGTATCTTGAGAAGCTTGCATGCTTTCAGCTCTAACTCCACATAGGTGGTACCAGCACAGGTCTGGAGGTGCTGTTTCAGTGGGATCTTGGGGGTGGAGATGATAATTACAGCACAGAGGGCGTTCTGAGTCACTGTGAGGCGTATCATTTGCTGGGTTCATGCAATATTAAAAAATATCCTCTAGATGTTGTTTCCTTGAAATAAATGAGGATGCTGATGAGAGAAACATGCATCAAAACACAGCATCAGATTTCCCTAAACCCAGGAAAATCACAACTTTAACAGACAACTGCTACTATAATATTCCTTGGCAATTTAAAGGTGAAGAAACATGTAATTCTTTGCTCTTCTGCTTTGCATAGCATGTACCTGAAATTTGGAGACTCAATTTTGAGACTTAAAGATTCCTCTTATAAAGAGAGGGATTAAGAGGAGGTACTTAAAATATTTAACGTCAAGTATTTCTTTAATTTCTATGCACTAAATTTTGTATCATGATACCAAGACATTGTGGGGACAGTGCAAATATGATAACGTTTAGGCTAAAGGCTAGGATGCCTCATGCTTTGGTAATAACATCATTACATTTCCAATCATCTGTAAAGTGGGCAGGTCTATTTAAAGTAGAAAATAGTTGACATAAAAAATGTTGTGGGTGGATTTCTCTTTCTTTCATGGCCAAAATTACATGTTTCAATACTTTAGGTGAGCTTGAGGAAGATCTAGCTGCAATGGTTGTTACAAGAACTTGGAAATGAAACAGGCTTTCCCCCAACACAGTCAGGATGCATTTTCCCTTCCCTTCTCCTACGTATAACCTGTATGCTGTAAGCTAAGCAGTAACCGTACCTTCTCCTCATCCTTGCTTTTTTATCCCTGATTGCAGGGTCAGCCTGAAGCATGACAAGCTACAGTGATTGCTGGGGAGCCCTCAGTATTCACTTTCCCCCTTCACACTATCCTCTAAACAGAAAGAGGGGTGATAGCAGGATCTGTTCTTCTTTGCACGCAGCCTCTTGTGAGCCTGGAGCTGGCTCAGAGTGTTGCAAATGAAATTCCTTCTTGTTGGCATATTCTGTTTCATTAGCTGGCAGCAGCAGGACTGTTTTTTAAGCCTTAATCGTAGCTAAAATTGATGGGCTCTTATTCTTAGGCAGCTTAAAGCTGGCTAAAATAGATTACCAAGCAGAGATTGCTATCCAAAAATCTGATTGCTGTTTTACTGACCAGATCTGCTTAAAGTCCAGACATTTCTGTCTCACTATTAAAACTGAAAAGAGGCATGCTGTTGCTCTCAGATGTAAACATGCAATCGAATTCTGATTTGGAGTATTTCAGATTTGAAAGAGACCCCAGTCTGAACTTTGATGGCTGACCTATTCTGCAATTGGCTGGACCCAAACTCTTTTCTGAATAACGAGGCTCTGTTATCCAGACTCCAGAACATGAATACCCCAGGTCTAATCACACCAGAATATACCTGTCTACTTGGATTTAGAAGCAATTTTGTGTTTTATTAACTAGCCATCAGTTAAATAGCACATAGTGAAAAAGAAGATCTCCTAATTTCTTTGGAAGGACACTGGCTTACATCGCATTTTCCAGAAGACAGAAGAAAGAGCCACATAGAGGGCATCGCTGTGCTTGAGACACATTGATCTACATGTTGCCACAAACAGTTTCTGATGAATAGCTTAGCGTAGCCTCCCTTCATCTCTCTGGTAACTGTTGGCTCGAAACTTCTTTCTAGTGGTCTGTGCTTCAGATTCACACCAAAAATGTCAGGATGGTGCTTTTAAGGAACAGATTGGGCGATACTTGTCTAGGAAGCATGGACAAATTTCTTCAAAGCTTAGGTGCCCACTTCTTTTCCCATGCGTCAGCTTCCATCCTCATATTCCTTTCTCTCACTTCTTTTATATTTTCCTCCTTGCTCAATTCCCATATTGTATTTTTCTTTGACTCATTTTTCCTTTTTCTCTTGTCCCCTGTCCTGAAATGAGCCTTTTTCCTCTTTCAAGTCTAAAGACCTCAGGTTCTCATCACGCAACTCATCAGGTTGCACCTCTTCACTGAACCTTTCAGTAAGAACCAACCAGCCTGCCAAACTCCCGGTGCCTTGCTGAAGTGCTCTCATGATTGGCACTTTGGTTAGTCATGAGGGTGAAGCAAACCGTGCACCTGCTACCATGTTTGGGCAACCCACTTCTGTTTACTGCATCAGTTCCAACATTAGTATAACACATTCCTCAAAGGTGGCATGGCCCCTCACTGATCATGCAAGAGCCCCAAACTCTCTGAAATTCTTTCAAATTGAACAAAACAATCACAGGAGCACCCACTGCTTTTCCTCAATGTTTTCAATCACTTTTAATGACAGCTGTCAGTGCAAAATACCTGTTACAAACTAATAAGTATGATGCATCAATCTTTCCCCAGGATGCCATCCTCCTAGACGCAGAGCTCTATGTGGCGTTTGCAGGAATTTGGTGTGTTTAGGGCTGCAGGATTTTACCTTTATGTGATAAATGCAGCAGGGACAGGCGTGTGAAAAATCCTGATGGATGAGCACTGATTATTCTCCAGATTATACTGCTCTCTGGTGGGACATACGCAGAAAAACAGTCATTACAAATGAATAGCAATGATCTGATCTGACTGCCTTACCTCCTCTGCGGTCACAGTAATTAGTGCTGGAAAAGGTAACTTCTTTAATCTAGCTCCCCATGGAGACATTACCGGGAGGAGGGAGAACATCCTGGGCTCCACTCTCAAACCTGAGGTGGAAGGGAAAGTGCCTTGCATGCTCTTCAAAGGCACGTCTCCAGTTCATGAATTTGCTGGAGAGCAGAGCAAGACTCCTGTGTTTAGCCCTTCCTCACACTACCAAGGTTATCATCTTTCAGCACAGAGGACAGGGGGTTATCTCAAAAGACCTGCATTACACTTGAAATTTTAAGTACTTACCTTGAAGATTCCTATAAACATTTCTGGGAGGAAACAATCTAATTTATACAGATAAACAGTCTTTACCTGCAGGTGTAAAATGTGGTGGGTATACACTGTCTGGCTTTGCCATTATCATACAAGGCAAAAATAAGGAAAATCAGGATTCAGTGTATGAGAATTTGTTAAACCAATCTTTCATACTCCTGACAATATAGAAAATAAAATTGGCATCTTTCTATCCATCCAAAGTACTTCCCCTGGCATTTCAAAGTGCCTGTGAAGCAGATTGAGTGGGTGCTGACTCTCGCTTTCCTGCAGTGTGTCAAGACATCAGCGGTGGAGGATGTGAGGGCTGGAGCTTTTGAAGCACCACAAAGGGGAGACTTAGTGAAAGCAGGGCACTGTGCAAAGGCAGTTCCCCTGCTGCTGCCTCTTGCAAAACCAGCCTGTTAGAGTGCATAGCACTGTGAGGGATACAGAGCCAAGACTTTGTTGATGAACAATTTGTGAGCAAGGAGATCATAACAAGAAGTGCATGGTTTCTGTGCGGTCTCAGATGAGGATACCCATTATTTTGGATCAGTACAAACACAACAAGTGCATTCACTGACATGCAACTGAATTAATTACAAGGGTTTTTTCAGAAGCTTGTTCATTTTGTAATGTAGCCTTTTTACAGGAGGCGGATGAGAATTGATTCTGTGCTGCTTGCATTTTATGTGATGACTTATGCTGCAAAATAAACATGAAGTGAGCATTACACCAACCGACTGCACTGAGTGAGAAGGTGGTGCAGGAACAAAGGCCTGAAAATTTGTCAGATGAAGTAAGGAGGATACCTCAAGTAAAATGCCAAAGCTCCTACATAACCCAGTTGTTTGTGAAAACAGTGTTTGCCTTTCCAATTTGGAGTTTCTCTATGGTGCCTGTTGTTTCAGTAGTCAACAATACAATAGGTGGCTTAGCCATTTGCATAAATTATTCTGTCCTGGTTTGGATATCTGCATACATTTTCATGTATGAAAATCTTCAAAATTTGCAGATCTTTTGCTGGTATAAAGAGACCTGAACTGAAAGTATCCCTGGAACCCAATGTGAACTATTTCTTCTACTTGAGGGCTGTCAACCCATCTGGGACAAGTGAACAAAGTGAAGCAGCTCTCATCTCAACTAAAGGTAGATCACCATTTTCAGATGTCAAAACAATGGGATGGAGGGGCAAAGCAGCTGTCTTGGTTTCAGCTGGGATAGAGTTAATTTTCTTCCTAGTAGCTGGTACAGTGCTGTGTTTTGGATTTAGTATGAGAATGATGTTGATAACACACTGATGTTTTAGTTGTTGCTAAGTAGTGTTTACACCAGTCAAGGACTTTTCAGCTTCCCCTGCCCTGCCAGAGAGACAGAGGACAGCTGACCCAGCCTGGCCAAAAGGCTCTTCCATACCACACAATGTCATGCTCAGTATATAAACTGGGGGAGTTGGCTGGGGGGCAGCGATCGCTGCTCGGGGATGAGGTGGGCATCAGTTGGTGGGTGGGAGCGATTGTATCATGTATCACTTGCTTTGTATATTATTATTATTATTGTTGTTGTTGTTGTTGTTATTACTATTCTATTTTATTTTACTTCAATTATTAAACGTTTCTTATCTCAACCCAAAAGTTTTCTCACTTTTACCCTTCCAATTCTCTCCCCCATCCCACCGGGGTGAGGGGGAGAGAAAAAGTGGCTGTATGGTGCTTAGCCGCTGGCTGGGGTTAAACCACAACAGCAGCCAAAGATGGCATTTTCCTCTGGAAATCATAACTGAACTTTCTGATATAGGAGTGAGCAAGTTATTGAGATGAAAGGGATTGTATTTCATCTGCTTAAAATTAGCACAGTCAGGGACTACTTCCCTTGAAGCTGATAGATATATGTCAATGTAAAACCTATGTGACCTCAGAAGCAAAAACATTTAATTCTGACACAGATAGGAAATGATTAAATATTCTTCAGGGACCTCACTTTGCTTGAGTTTGGCAGAGCATATTCTTATAAAAGTTGCCATGATCTTTAAAAAACCCTGCAATTAAAACCTTATGGACTTCGGGTTTCAGCGATGAGGAAGCATGCAGAGCAGCTTTAAAATGTAATGGATGATTTAAACTTTAAGATTTCCAGATAAGTAGTGTTAAATCATACATGGTTCTTCCAAACCAGCCTCAAAATTAAAATTTGCTATTTTGAAAATGAAACTGATTGAAAATTTTGCAACCTTCTTGAATACTCAAGACTTCTTTATCACTTAGCTACATTTCTGAATAATAGACTGCCGTCCCAATTGGGCACAGCTTGGGAGAGTCCTTGCATTTGCACCCAATTTTCTGCTGCTCCTACCTGCCAGCAGACACAACTCTGTCCAGCTGAGATGGTAGTAATTGTTGCTTAACATTTTATGATTCAGCTCATATTAACATTGCCAGCCTCTCAGAACTGGTGTTTCTTTGTCATGAATTGTATCAGGAACACGATTTCGCCTGCTGAGCGACACGGCTCATCCCGCTTTGCAAATCTCTTCCAATGCAACAGTGATCTGCCTTCCTGAGAAAGCCAAATTCACTGGGTGAGTAGCAGCATGACGAGCATGACCACCCTGTGGGGTTCAGGATGGATCCCTCACTCTTATTTTTGCCTATAGGTAGCTTTCACATGGCACTAACTAATTTTGTGGAAGAACTGAATCGTTTCAGTCACATAGCCCCTGGACGTTGCGTGATTGACCCCCCCTTTCAAACACTGCAATATTTCAATAAAGCCAGTAGCAGCATTGATGTAGGTGCTGGGAAGAGTTCAGTGTCACAGTGAGGGACCTCCAGAAAGTCAAAGGCAGTGGTACCTACTGGGACTGTTGGGTTTGCCTCAGTCCACAGTCACTGCTTAATCCTTCAGAGCACTTCAGTCCCAAAGCAACTTGTTGCTGCCCCAAGAAGGCCAGATTTGTGGGATTACTTTTGAAAATATTGTGAGTAGAAGTAATCCATCCTTTTATTTTGCTCCTCTACTGAGGGCATTGTTGGTAACATCTTCCAAAGCATCTGTGGCTTTGGAGAACTAAGAAGTGCTCCTGGGATATGTTAGAACGGTTGTACCAGTATTGCTCCATCCATTGCAAACACGATTTTTGTGACATACTGATATCAGTTCCACCACAAGCACAGGTCCACTTGTATAAGTTGTGCCATACTGATATGACTTCTTAAAAGATAATGAGGTATTACTGGTTTAAGCACTTTTTTTACTGTTACAGCTGAATGCACACAAGATGTTTGTCACTGTGTCTATTTAAAACAGCCATGCTTTCTAGATTGAAAAAGCCTGCTAAATTTGAGGTCTTTTTTGCCTTTAAAGACACCTCTTCCACCTTTTGTTAGCTTCATATAATTTTGGGTAAAGTTGCATAATGATGGACTATGGACTCAGTCCTCAAGATGAGTCCATCTCAGTGCAAAGATGAAATGACTCTCAGTGACATTCAAATCTTTGATAAAACCCTGCAGTTAGAAGAACAGAGTGCAATCCATTAGTAATTTTAGATGCAGCTGCATGACACGACTATAAGAAATATCACAATATAGTTGTTCTACCACCACACTCACTTTACTGTACACCTCTTCCACAAACAGGTTTCCTTCAGTCCTGGGTGAACTGCTGCCTGCTCGGGGACGTCATTACTGGGAAACCGTTGTTTCTGCCTGCAGAAGCTACAGGATTGGGATTTGCTATGAGGCAACATCACGGAGCAGTGCCCTGGGGATGAGTGATACCTCCTGGTGCATGCGGTGCTGTCCTACACAAACCAGGTAAAGCTGAGTCAGTCTAGCTGCTTGGGAAGTTACTTGTCCTTCACGTAAATAAAACTGGCCAGCTTCAAGAATCACGAAAGCAGAAAGGATCTGTCTGCTTTCTTTCTGCAAATTTGAGTAATAAGAAAAGGACAACTACAAATTTGAGTAATAAGAAAAGGACAACTACAAAGGAACTTTAGACCTTCTCTTAATTAAAAAATCTTATAAAGCACCTTAAAAAAAATTAATCTCAAACAGACCAATTTGCTGCCCTTCACCCAGCCAATGAATAAAACTTAAAAAATTCATCTGCCACTGCTTTGTCATTCCAGGCTCATATCCTGAACTGCTTCACAAAATCCCAGCAAGTGTATTTATTTCCCTAAACGCAGTCTTTTTAGAATCTATATCCATCAACAGGAGATGTCAAGCCCCCATAGGGAATTCCTTCTCCTGCCTTGTCCTCCACAGTAACAGGCAGCCACCTGCCACTGTGGCAGGACTGCCGGACACTGCGGTAGTCTTCAGTGGGCCAGTGCCAGGCTGCATGGAGGTTTGTAAGGCATAACCATGTTAATGGTGTAAAGGTGCTCTTGATCCAAACAAGTGTGCTTCTTTAATGTGAAATCACATAGATGCCTGAACATAACTACCTAAATGAAACATCTGAGATGCAAAGGGTTTTGCCAAAGCAGAGTTTGTCCTTAAAACCCCACAAAGACATGTAATAAGAAAGGTATAGATGAAGATGATTACAGCAAGTCTGCTTTTATCCTGAGAGTCCAAAGATGCCAAGTGAAAGGGCTCATCAGCATGCCAGGCAGGGCTTTGAAGCGATGCCACATTCGCTTTGCTTAGGTACTGAGCAAAATGCTGTTGCCACGTGATACGCTGCTGTATGTGGCCACCTGTTAATAGGTGGGAATTAAGTGGTAGGTTATTTCTGGTAAATTGCCATAAGGAGGCTCACTGTATTCTGGTTTCCATTTTCCCATAGCTTGCTTTACAGATTTCTTCATGCTGGTGTGATGAGCGATGTCTGTGTGACAGAACACCCAGCCAGGATGGGCATCCTCTTGGATTACCATGGTGGCAGACTGTTGTTCTTCAATGCAGAGAGAGGACTGGTGCTGTTCACCATCAAGCACAAATTCACTGATGCTGCTCACCCAGCCTTTGCCCTGGAGAAGGCTGGAGTGCTTACCCTGCGCACAGGCATGGAGCTGCCAGAGTTCGTGAAGCACAGCTAATCCCCTGCTTCACGCGCTCAGGAAAACTGAGAATTACAGCGTCAGGGGACAGGGA
The DNA here is from genome assembly GCA_020745775.1 of Theristicus caerulescens. Classification (NCBI taxonomy): domain Eukaryota; kingdom Metazoa; phylum Chordata; class Aves; order Pelecaniformes; family Threskiornithidae; genus Theristicus; species Theristicus caerulescens. Next base: position 25,991,570 of record CM036583.1, on the reverse strand, counting down.
GGGGAAGGGGGGTGTCAGGGAGGGATGTCTAGTCTTCACCGATAAATGCCACGCACACAGCTCTCCCCCACAGCATCAGTAATTGTAGTTAGTGCTCAGCCACATAATCACCCTGAACCTGGAGAGAAAATTGACTCCTTCAGACAGAGCGTGCACCTAGTGATATACACAGCCATACTTTTGAGGGGAAAAAAAGTTTTGTTAGATATGAACATTAGGAGGGGGGGAAATGTACTTTTCCTGTGAAAATTATGACAGTGCTAGCTGTCTTTCTAAAGTTGATGATGAGCCTGTGTATAAAATAAATGCATCTCTCACTGCAATACATGAAAGCCATCATTTCATCATTTGCCAGGACAGTCCAAATCCAAGATGATATGTTTGAAAAATGTGCAAAAATTTCAACAACTGAACCATTCTGTGAGTTAATATATCTTGTGTTATTGTTTGCCAACTCTTTTCTTTAAATGCACAAATTAAGAAAACTTGGGAACTTAGAAATCTGCACTTTTCCAAAATGAGTGAGTCCCAGACTAGTCTTCATATCAGTCATGTAAAGTTTGAGTGTGCAACACCTACACACCCTGCTCACAGCAGACTAACAGACAGCTACCTGACTGTGTCAGTAAATATCTGTACCTGTAAATAGGTACTCATGAAACACATGTATGAGGACACTTGATAGCAGTGGTAAAAGTCTTCCCTATGTTTTTCATCCTCAATTTGTTGGCTAGGTGGTTTTAATGGTGAAGGGAAGGTTGCCACCTGGGACCTTAGAGAAGAGTCAGATTGCCAGTGACCTTCTTGTGGATCACCCCTTTTCCATCACTGCTTTTTACCTTTGCACTTAACAATTTGATGCTCCTAATTTCAGGCTTGTGGACTTTTTCCTGCATCTGCCTTGCTCCCTCCTGTTATCTACACTAGCACCAGCATCACACCAGCAAGGCACAGTGTTTCAGGGCCGTCAACACAGGCAGGCTAAAAATGGTTGGTGGCAGCAGAGGAGTAGGATGATGATTTTCCTCCCTGGCTTTTTCAAACCATTTTTCCAAGCACTTCACACATTGGCGGCATGGCTGTCTTCTCACCTGCCCTAAGGGCTGAATGCACGAGTGCCAGTGGTGCCAAACTCCAGTGAATGTGTGGGGAGAAATCAATCTTAAGGCAGGCGAGCAATGCTTTTCATGCTGTGCCTGCTCTGGAGATTTCTGCCGCAGGGGACTACACTGCCAGACTAATTTCTGAGCTCAGCTGAAGAGCTGTACTCCCCAAAGTAAAGCAGATTTCAGGAGTCTAACAGAGAGGTTTTGCTTCTGAAGAGATGACTTAAATGAGTTACAGGGAGGCTTCTGCTTTTTATGCTCAGAGGAGGTGCCTGCTGCTGCTGTTTTATTTATGATTTAACACCACCAAGGCATGTGCTTGCTGCTTTAGCCTGCTGTACGCTTGGTGTCCCGGAGGAGCAACACTCCACACTGTCACAGCAGGCTTAGGCAGGATGGTTGAGGCAAAATAAACAAGATCCTGTGACCATTTATTTTAAGCCAGAGCTCTTTTTGGCATTTCAATTAGAGAGTGCCAGTTCTGAGTCCCTGCTGGGGAGAGAAGGGAATGAAAAAGCAAGGTAGTGCCCTGTTGACTCAAGTGAGTGTTTTGTAGAAGTGTGCAGGATGGTGAGAAAAAGGTCCAGGATTAATTGGGAAAGAAAGACAGAAATTGTATTGAGGGTAGCATTATCATGAAGGCTGAAGAGGAGGAGGCAGAAGGCAGGCTGGAAACTCACACTGAGCAGATGGTGATGCAGGTCAGTGGTGTTGGCAGGGTGCGGTCCTCAGGCTTCTGCAGCCAGTGAGCACACCAGAGGTTTGGCTATCTCCAGAGCTTAACCTGGCACTTTGAACTAAACCTGAAAAATCCCAGCTTTGGGGCAATTTTACCTGCGTTTTCCTCGCCCTGGTTGCTGCTGTCCCATGTGGGATTTCTTCATGGACAGCAACATGATGCATTGCTAAGGGGACAGCCAGTGAGAAGGAGAGCAAAATGACATGAAATTATCTGGGTGACTTTTTCAATGAAGGCAAGAAGCAATTGCCTTGTCGAAGGTAGCTGCGTATTACTAAATAGTGGTTTTAACATGAAAAGCGAAGGCCTCATCTATTGCCACACTCTATTACTCAGGTACTACTGCAACATTTGAGCTTGACAAAATTTTTTATTGGAGGCACCTCATTCTTAGAAATATGTGGTTCAATTTGAAAAACTACCTTACTCTGTTTTCTTGCTAATTTTTGTATAAGGTTCAGCTTAGACGGGGCAGTATCAAAAAGTGTATTTACTGTTTGAAAGCTAAATACATTATTTGAAATTGAAAACGTCACTCAAAGAGCCTAAACAGTACTGATTTGAATGTCTAAATCTGTCCTGTATTAAGCTATGCCAGATGAAGAAATGCCTAGAGAGAATATCTTGTTCAGAGAGATGGAACAAAATGCACACTAAACAAAAACAATATACAAGAATTAAGATTCAGTATAGGGAGAAAATTCATATTAGTGAGGAAAGCAGATCCTGAAAGCCACAATTAAGCTCCTAGGACTTATAATGCATGATGCAAACTCTCCTGCCCTTGGAAAGCCTAGAGGTACATCTGCTATGATCTTTTACTTGCCCAATGGGCACAAAGTGGCACCAAGTTCAGGAATTCACTTTCCAGAAGGTAGCTGTCCATGGATGCTTGAATGTACACTGCAGTCCATATGACTTTGCATTCAGATGAATTGAGATTTTGAGGCTTGTTGCATCCACTTTTTTCCGGCCATTGTAGTTTGTAACAATATACTAGAAGAGAAAAACAAAAAACTCCCAGTCACTGTGTTTTTCTTGCGCTTGATGAGTTTATCATTTAGAAATACCTTAATACAGCGTAACTTATTTTTCAGCAAAGGATGTTAGTTAGCTTGGCTGATAGTAACTAAGACTGTGCAAATGGTGACAGGGTTGTGTGGTATGTGTACAGAGTCTGATCATCATTCCATGCTTAGAATTACATAGAAATACATTTTAAGAGTTACACAAAGAAAGAACTGTAAAAGAGTTCACCAGTAATTTGAGGTTTATTTTCGTCCTGAGAGTACAAAAGCTGATGCCTAACACTGTAAATATTGTTAATAAATATTTGGACTGCTCTGAAATACATTGCATTAAAAGAAAAACCATTTCTTTTCACTTCAGCAGGTTTTAGATTAGGTTCATAAACCCTTGTGCACTGAGATGAGAATATAGGCCTGACTGTAAGAAGAGAAACATTAATTTCCGCTGTCAAAATAGTGCTGAACTGGAATAATGCTGGTATCAGTACTATTGATCCACAAACCTCGCTTAGGGCTTTCTGCTCGAGAGAGAGCTTCTATGCAACATCAGGCGGAGGAGCTTGGCAATGCATCTGCAAACCGCAGTGCATGCATGCAGGCACAACTTTGCTCTTGCCCTAGCTCTTTTTAAAAAGGGAAATATCACTGAAATTTAACTGTTTGTATGGAAAATGGTCTACTGACGCCTTATTTTAGAAATAGGTATATTAAAAACCTCCCCCTCCCCACTACTACTGTGGAATTAATTACATGTTATAGAATCACAGATTCATAGAATCATAGAATTGTTAAGGTTGGAAAAGACCCTTAGGATCATCAGGTCCAACCGTTAACCTACCACTGCCAAGTCCACCACTAAACCATGTCCTCAAGTACTGCATCTACCCGTCTTTTAAATACCTCCAGGGATGGGGACTCAACCACTTCCCTGGGCAGCCTGTTCCAGTGCCTGACTACTCTTTCAGTAAAGAAATCAGGCTTATCACTAAGCCTGTTGTAAGACATAGACCCAGTATGGCACAGTACCAATGAACTGTTGCTAAATCCACAGTACTGTGATATTGTCTGCGATATACATGTGAAATATGATTTCTGTTTGCACTGCAGGGTTTTGAATAGGTATGTAAAGATCGATTTCATGGAATCCATGGAATGGAATAATATGAAATTATGATCTTTTTGAATAACCCTCATTTCAGGATAATAAATAGTACCTCTGCTATGTTGAGGTTTAAACTGGATTTGAAAAATCACATTCTGTGGTGGAATCACGATTACATTACTGTCATTTTGCTGATGGATTTACTAGCTATCAAGAAGCTCAGTATGCTCAGATAGTCACACAACCAGCAAGGAAGTGAGAGCATCTCTTCCACTTCAGCCACATACTGTGGAAGGGAGATTGAACTAGGAAGGTACCTTGATTTTTCATGCTGAGTTTGTCCAATTTTCTACCATAGCGGAAAGTAGCATTTGCTGACCAGAGACAACTCCACAGTGCCATTCCTACAGGAGCACAACCTGGAAGGAAATGGAGCAGATGACCACCCCAGACCCACAATGATTTTGTCAACAGTTAGAAAATGCACCATTTCAAGTGCAGTTCCACTCTGGAAAATATTGTACAGAAATGACACCTTCCTTTTCAGGACTTGTATTACAGAGGCACTGTGTTTCTAAATCATACTCTTCTCAACCCTGAAGAAACAGTGCTGCAAGCAGAGATGGAAGTCACCCATAGCTTGTCATACCCCGTTAATGCAGTTGTCAGCTGAATTTCAACCTGCCATACTGTTACCACGCTACTGGGGAGTGAGGAATGGAGAGCTGGACTCCAGCCACAACAGATACAGGAGAGAACTGGCTTCTGCTGAGCAGGCAAGAAGCCAGTGGGGCTTTTAATGCTGGGGCTGGCAAAAGGACACCTTTATCTGAGCATCCCTTTATATAGCCCAGCCTTCTGAGGTTGTAAAAATCTTTCTCATATCATTTTATGAGCCTGGCTCAGAAAGCACGGTGCATATGTAGTCCCACAACTCTTATTTTCATATTCTCCAAGAAGAAAACTACATTTTGAAGTAAAATTAACAGAGATTATTTTACCTAATGCTGTAATTGGGTTTTAGACATGTGTCTGTCTGCTTCCTGCTGTCTTTAAAAAAAAAAAGAAAATTACTGAAAAATGATACTTATAGAATGAAGCACAGCCATCACAAAAAAAGTAATAAATACAAGTAAATCCTGAATACTTTGTAACAAGGCAGGGAGCTTTACATGCTACGCCAACACACCCATTGGTGTTGGTGTCCCACGCTGGCTGCCAGTATCATTCTCTTTATCCATGAAGGGGGTTTTTGTCTGAAACACAGATTAATAAAAGTATTATATGCAAAATGTGCAACTAGCAGTGTAAATAACTATTAAATGACCACCAGTGCTTAGGAAGTAATCTGTACCGGTATTTAATGTACCAAGTGAGGGCTTTCCTTTCAAAGCAAAGAATGTGTTGAGGTAGGTAAAGAGTTTTCCGTGGTTCAGTCACAGCAGAATTACACAGGAACACATACTAATAGCCTGCCCAGGTACAGAAAGGGCATTACTCTCTAGAGTATAAAAGCAGATTTTGGAAGGTAAGGCATTTCTTGGTGATTAAAAAAAAAGCCCATTGTGTCACTGAGCCCAAGTTAAAAATTACATTTTTTTGCTCAGGGCCATATATTTCTACTATATGCTTCTCCAGCAGAAATTGATGCTATGTTCTGTGATTGCAATGCAGCGAGACTCAGCTTTGGTGCATGGCACTGCAGTTATTTTTGCACATGTTCAGTAAGTTCAGCGGAGCCTGAATAGGTTGGGCTTGCTGATCACATGTGACTCATTTGGACAATTAAAGAGCAATAAGTCTGAGAATTCCTTGAAGTGTGGGATTCCCAGGACACCTGCATATCCATGGTGGAAAAATGTCATCAGCTTTTCTTCCAGTTATTCTTCCATAGCTGCTGGACCCTACAAATCTTCATGGAAGGAGCATGGCAGTTAGAGTGCATATGAACAGTACTTCTGCTGCAAGAAATGCTCATGCTGGAAGGGGTTACTTTGGGCCTTAATCATGCCTGAGGTACATCTTCTGCTTGAGTTAACAGAATAGAGGTAGATAGGTCACATTCAATATACCAGGGCCGGGGCGGGGGGTGGGCAGGGGAAAGTCCTTTTCCCCAGTCCACTCTAAGGAAGCATTTGTTGTTCTGCTACTGAAAGCTTGCTTTCCAACTGCTTTGTAGTGTATTCCTCATCTTTAAAAAAAGCAGGATCTCTGCTAACAGCAAAACAAGTTAGAAGAAATCCCAAGCAGCTATACAGAGCTCTGTCATCATTTTTACACTGTTGTTTTTCAAACAAGACTAGAAATAATTTAAGATCTTCACATTAGTGAAACTCTTCCCTTAATTAATATAATTTTGATCTTGAGTTAAACCGGTTGGCTTTAGCTTTCCAAGCTTAAAATAGTTATCTACCTTTTATAGATAAGTATCTCTGTTTTAAGGTGTAGACATGGTCTGCTCATATACTGTCTTGAAACTGATAACAGCTCTGTTATCTGCAGTGCAGTGGTTATGCAGGACATTAAGGATTATGAAGTTATAGGCTAAAGGAAAAGGCATCGTGGCTGTAACCCTGTCATGGTTTAACCCCAGCCGGCAACTAAGCACCACACAGCTGCTCGCTTGCTCCCCCACAGTGAGATGGGAGAGAGAATCGGAAGACTAAAAGCACAAAAACTCATGGGTTGAGATAAAGACAGTTTAACAGATAAAGCAAAAGCCATGCACGCAAGCAGAGCAAAACAAGGAATTCATTCACTACTTCCCACCGGCAGGCAGGCGTTCAGCCATCTCCAGGAAAGCAGGGCTCCATCACGCATAATGGTTATTTGGGAAGACAAATGCCATCGCTCCAAACGTCCCCCCCTTCCTTCTTCTTCCCCCAGTTTATATACTGAGCATGACGCCATATGGTATGGAACAGCCCTGTGGCCAGTCTGGGTCAGCCCCCCTGGCTGTGCCCCCTCCCAGCTTCTTGTGCACCTGGCAGAGCATGGGAAGCTGAAAAGTCTTTGACTTAGTGGAAGCACTACTTAGCAACAACTAAAACATCAGTGTGTTATCAACATTGTTCTCATAATAAATCCAAAACACAGCACTATACCAGCTACTAAGAAGAAAATTAACTCTATCCCAGCTGAAACCAGGACAAATGCTCAAGAGCATGCTACCAAAACAGCAAATCCATCACCACCACCAGCTGTGTGTAGACAGCAGGATGTTAGCATAGGGAAGCGAAAGCTTGGAGATGTTATAGACTCGTAATCCAAGGAAGAGAGGTGAATGCTGACTTTTACTGCACAAAGAAAGGAGCGAATAGGCAAGAGAGAGATGCTGGATGTTCGGACCAGGGGCTTATTTCTGTCAACCTGTAACAGACATGTAACAGCATGTGTAACTCCTCTTTTTAATGTATAGTTAATTAGACTGTATATGAGCCTGATGGATTGCATATGTACATGTTGGAAAAGCAAACGTTATGTCAGACTTGTGGCACTGAAATGAATCTAGAGCAACAGTTCCCACGCTACAGCTTGATGTAGTCCAGTTCCTTGGATACTCCCCACAGCTGAGAGCTGTGGAACAGCCATCCTTGATTCACTGCCTGCTTCAGCTGAGGCTTCCAGTCTGGTTTGTAGACAAAGGAGAATAAAACTGCAGAAATGAGGCTGACAGTGAGAAGACAGACAGATGCTGCCAGCAGGGCCAGCTTCCTCTGGACTGCCATCAAGGGGGCCGCTGAAAAGGGCCATGATGCTGGAGTGCAGTTGCACTTTCTTAGCCCTGCAGAGGTGTAGCAGAGTAAACTGTTAAATCATCCCTCTCAGCCCCTGGCTTCTACACTTAAGGGAACAAAAAAACAGGAATGACAGAATGGCAAGTTTCAAATCAGGTGGCAGAAAGAGTACAGAATGTGCTGGCACGTGAAACAGCTGGTCTCCACAAAGCAACAACTCCTAACTGCAGCCGAAAATGTTAGCTAAGTGTGATGTGGACTCACAGCAATTTCACAGCTACATGTGTCTTGTTGTAATTCTGGAAGAGTGCAATTATTGTTCTGCAAGTCCCGATGAAATTTGCACAGTCCAGCTTTGACAAATAGGTAGTTTTTAAAAATTAAAAACTGTTTCATAAGGAAATTCTTGACTTGCTGTGTGCAGCTACCACTCTGTAATCCCTTCCATGAGCTTCCTTGTTCTCTCCAAGGTGGGAAAGGTGCTTGTACCATGAATCCAGGCCAGCTCTGGTATGGCACCAGAGTATATGGTATGTCATCCCTCCTAAATGACGCCTGCTTGGCTAGCAAAAACTGTTTGTTTGCCCCACCAATGTGGTAAGCATACTAACTGTCACCCAATAGCTTGTTCAATCCTACTTACCTTTCATGGATTAGCCACGATTGCTTTTTATTTTCAAAATGTTTATACTCTGCTTGCTCTGTCCAAAAGAAACATCTACAACCAGTAACATCTACAAGTAAGCAAACTAGTGGCCACAACAAGTATCACATTTTCTTTCTCATTTCTCCTGCAGCCTGCAGTGACAGCAGTGATTTCTGTTTTTGCAAGTGTCTAATTCAGTGACTGCAGCAGCGTGAGAAGCGCTCTCACTTTCTCCTACTTTAGTCTACAGAGTCAAAGTATGCATGTGTGGGAGTACATCATGCAAGTATGGCTTCACAAGAAGGACTGACATATTTTTAAAACAGTTTTCTCTGATCTCACTCCTGGAATGACCCCGGTGCCCCTGAGGTGTATTTGGGTGGGTTTATGCCAGCACACAAGTTCTTGTAACTGAAGTTGAGGGGAAAGGAAGAGTATTTCATTTTCAGAAAAATGGGCTGTGTGGAACTTCCAGGGAGAACAGCAGAAGACAGAGTAATGTTTCTGAGCCACATAATTCTGAGTTACTCAGTAACTCAAACAAGACAGGTTTATATCTTTCATTATATATGCTGCTTTGGAAGACAGTGCCATTTCCTCTTGAATCCCAAAGATCTACCAATCTAAAAGCACCATCACCTGAATCACAGAATTACAGAACGGTTGAAGTTGGAAGGGACCTCTGGAGGTCATCTTGTCCAACTTCCCTGTTCAAGCAGGGTCACCTACAGCTGTTTGCCCAGGACAATGTCCAGGTGGCCTTTGAAAATCTCCAAGGATGGAGACTCCACCAGTTCTCTGAGCAATCTGTACCATTGCTCCGTCACCCTCAAGGTAAAAAAGTTTTTCCTGATGTTTTCTGCCTCCCAGCCACGGCCACGGGGCTTGGGGGTGGAGGAGTCGGGCTGCTGTTGTAGAGAAGTGCCAGAGAAGGGCTGAGAGGGCTGTGACTGGAGGATGCCAGGGGCCGTTTGGGTGCGGAGGTGCCGGCAGGAGGACCCAGCAGGGACAGGGCTGTCAGCATGGCCTCTGCCCATGGCACCCCGCTTCGCGGGTCTTCAGGACAGGCGGCCCGGCAGATGCTCAAGGGACTTAGACAGCTCTGCCCCGGTGTTTGGAAAGGGGGAGGTGGGGAGGCTGGAAAGCATTGCCTGCAACGGCTTGTGCTTTGTTTTGGAAGAAACACACCCTGAAAATCTTCTGGATCTTTATTCCATTTCCACAAAGGCCAGCAGCCAGTGTCTCAGCAGCCGCAGGCTGTAGCGGAGGACAGGTCCATCCGCTGGGCCGGCCGGGCGCTCCCCTGCAGCCTGCTGGGCGGAGGCGTTGGAGGACCCTGGAGCTGCATCAGCCCGCACCCCTCGGTGCCTCCCCGCAGGTCCCCTTCTGCCAGCGGCGGGCTGGTTGTTGGTGGGCCTTGGGCGCAGGTGGTAGCGCCGCTGCGGGGACCTGCTGCGCACCCGCTCCCTGGCCGCGGTCCTCTGCCGGCGGGCGGACGAGCCCACCACGTACTCCTGGTAGTCGTCGTCCGCCCTCACCGTGTGCACGATGCGGTTGAAAGGCTGCCTGCAGAGCGGGCACGCAGCTCTCGTGGCAGCCCACCGCCGGATGCAGCCGAAGCAGAAGGTGTGGAAGCACCCGTCGACGTAGGCTGCGTTGTGGACCTCGCCCAGGCAGATGGGGCACGGGCCGCGTGCCGCTGCCTCCCACCGCCCTGCCCGCTGCAGATGGCTGGTGGCGGCCGTCGCGGCAGAGCCGCTCTGCTCCAGAGCCTCCTCAGCACCCGACGCCATGTCCTGCCAAGAGAGATCTTCAGAGCTTTCCTGGCACTAGGAAGGGCAAAGCAAAGAAAGCCCCAGAAAGCGGTGGGAGAGGGGAGGCAAGGGCCTCTGCTGGAAAGCGGCAGCAGAGGCGGCCCCGTGGCACAGCCAGCCCCAAGGGCTGCCCTCCCTGCCTGCCTCTCCCCCTCGCCTCCCCCCAGGGACACTGCCCACAGTCCAAGACCCCCCAACCCCTCCGCTCCCCCCAGACAACCAGCACGACTCAAGCTGGCACAGGGTACCTGAAGGAGGCGGTCAGGGAAGGCGGAGGAACTGGCTGGGAGCCTTCAGTGGTGCCCACAGCCACGGCACGGCCGCCGTGCGGGACGCGCAGCACCCCCGCCAGCCAAGGCTCTGCACAAAGGCAGCACTGTGGGCGGAGGTCCACAGGCCTGATGGACCACCAGGACCCCTAGGTCCTTTTCTGTATAGCTTCTATCCAGTCAGTGAGTCCCCAGCATATACTGTTCCTCCCCAGGAGCAGGACTTTGCAATTCCCCTTGCTGAACATGATAATGTTCCTTTCACTCCATTTCTCCAGTCTGTCAAGGTCCCTCTGGATGGCAGCCTGACCTCTAGCATATCAGCCACCCGTCCCAGTTTTGTGTCATCAGCAAACTTGCTGAGGGTACACTCTGCCTCATCATCCAATTCATTAATAAAGATGTTGAACGATACTGGACCCAGAACTGAGCCCTGGGATACACCGCTAGTTACTGGCTTCCAACTAGACTTCATACCACTGATCACCATGCTGAATCCACCTGATCAAGTTCTCAACAAAAGTCTCCTCTCCAACCCCTTTAGAAAAACTATTTTAAGCTGCTGCAGCAATATTAGCACTATATAATGGAAACTTTGCATGTAATCACATCTCAGTGGGATGTTTGAGCTTCGCCATGACATTCTGGTGAGGCAGATCCCCAAGATTTTGTGGAGGTCTAATGCCCACATAGTTACTGCTTAGCAACCAAGAGCTTCTTCAGGAGAAAGCAAATCCTTTGCAGCCTGGGAATTGGTTGCTGTGACTTCCATCCAAGAAGGAGGAGGAGAGCTGAAACTGTAAAGTGAGTGGCTCTCAGCACATTTATCTCCAAGAAGATACCAATGGCTTTAGTCCTCACACCATGATCTGTGTCACTATCTGAACCAAGCACAGCTCAGAGCCAGCGACTGCCTAGCAGACTTCCCCAGTGCTCTGAGGACATGAGGAAGGCTCGCTTCTTTCCTCAATAAGATTATTGCTTATAGGTCTGCAACAGGAGTTCTGCTGTCAGAACCCAGGCTATTCTGAAAGTCTGTCCTCTTTTATACACTTCAATGAATTTTATTCATTTCCTCAGTCCCAGCCTTGAGAAACACTGGCCATGCCCCTAGTAGGGAGCTGGGGCCAGCTGAGGCTCGGTACTTGCTTGGTGTAGAAGGGATCTGTCCCCTCACCTGTAAAATTATCACAGGAGACCTTCTCCGTAAGATGCAGTGTCTACTGATCTTCTTCCAGAGCTCTAGAACTGGCCTTGCAGAAAGACAGATGAAGGAAAGGAGCAATTGCCGAGCCAGATTGGGAGCAACCGTTATTTTCCAGTGAGTAATGGACATGTCCAGAGATGTCTGACACAACCCATTCAGCATATGCTCCAGCTGCAGGAGCACTGGCAAAGAGATGCATCTCCTGGGTTATCAATAATGCCTGAAGCTGGACATTGATACTTTGCACCTCTTCTGGAGGGTAAAGAATATGCGCTCTTTCTCTTTTCCTCTTATTGCATCTTTCCCTGCCATGAAAACAAGACATTGTATATGAAGAGGAGACAAAAGGAAAAAATGTGCTTCTCAGCTGTGTTTCAGATGTTGTCTATGTTAAAAACTGACTCTAAATCTCTAATAGCATCCTACCTAACTTATCTCACACTTCTCAGTTTTTCTGTCATTTTCGTTATCCTTTAATAGGTCCATTCTGATGTGCTCTGCCACTTCTTAGGGTCCTTTCTGTAAATATTAAGAAGTTGCCTTGAAGTTCCTTCTATAAATATTAAGGCAGTCTTAACCAGCATCTTATATGGTCTCTGTGGCAACATTTCAGAGCTATTTTTAGGCCCACAGTCTTGAAGGCTGGTGTGCAGAATTCATCATCCCTTTGCTCGAGGAGGTTCTCTTGCCCAATAAGATTTTAAATTCTGTAACCTCTCCGACAAGCAATCTGGTACTTGATGTTTTTTGTGGCTCCAGACTTTTTCCTTGTTGCAAATGTAAATGTTCCTTGCTGTGATATAAGCAGTGACCTTTCTCACAAGTGACATGTAGAAAGATCTATTTCCTTCCAGTTTGTAGATACTTTTTTACATTATTGTGTCTCTGCTCAATCTTTTCTCTGCTTAAATCCAATTTTTATTCTATTTTCTCAGAAATCATATTTTCCACACCTCTGAACAGCAACTTTTCCTTCTCTGGATGCTCTCGAACGGGTTCTCTCTTTTTGCATTTTTTTTCCTGACATCTACTGCCTAATACAAGAAATGCAGGACATCCAGTACTGCATCAAGAAGAGGTTTTTTTTCCTTAAGCCTTACTTATGTTTATGTACTCCCATAAAATGTTTGCTTTTTGTCCAATAGCACAATGCTGTTCAGTTTATGATCCAGTGAAACCCACAGAGCCATTCCTGAAATACTGCTGCAAAACAAATTGTTTCCACCCTATGCATGTGTAAACATACATTCTTACCTAAGTTCAGAGTATTTTTTCTTGTTCTTCAGGATTTTCACCCTCTTGCTGTTGTTATGGTCATTTTGGGCTCTGCTTTCGTCTTCCAACAGCCTTGCGGCACTGTGAGTGTCATCAGGCTCTTGCGTAGGCACCTGTTCCAGCATCTAAGCCATTGAAGTTCCTCTGGAATAGCAATGGACTCACAACAGCTCTCCTGGCCTCCACTTATTACTTCTTACAGTAATCCTTCTTCCATCTGGGTATTTTGGAGATAAGAAACATGTATTTTCCAATAAATAATTTGTAAATAATAGGGCTTTTTCAAGAATTCGTTTTGTTGCTGTTTCTGGTCACCTGTTGTCCATAAGGGGGCAATATATGGCAAGAACAGAACTGTTGAACGGCACAGAAAATGTTGCCAGGACCCAAGATTAGGTGTATCTTTGCTTTTCCCACTCCAGTGTCTCTGTTTTTCGTCATCTGAGAAGGAATTTCATAGAATCATAGAATCGTTAAGGTTGGAAAAGACCCTTAAGATCATCAAGTCCAACCCTTAACCTATCACTGCCAAGTCCACCACTAAACCATGTCCTCAAGCACCACATCTACCTGTCTTTTAAATACCTCCAGGGATGGAGACTCAACCACTTCCCTGGGCAGCCTGTTCCAGTGCCTGACTACCCTTTCGGTGAAGAAGTTTTTCCTAATATCCAACCTAAACTTTCCCTGGCGCAGCTTGAGGCCATTTCCTCTCATCCTATTGCTTGTTACTTGGGAGAAGAGACCGACCCCCACCTCGCTACAATCTCCTTTCAGGTAGTTGTAGAGAGCAACAAGGTCTCCCCGCAGCCTCCTCTTCTCCAAACTAAACAACCCCAGCTCCCTCAGCCGCTCCTCATAAGATTTGTTCTCTAGACCCTGCACCAACTTTGTTGCCCTTCTTTGGACACGCTCCAGCACCTTAATGTCCTTCTTGGAGTGAGGGGCCCAAAACTGAACACAGTACTCGAGGTGCGGCCTCACCAGTGCCGAGTACAGGGGCACTATCACCTCCCTGGTCCTGCTGGCCACACTATTCCTGATACAAGCCAGGATGCCATTGGCCCTCTTGCCCACCTGGGCACACTGCTGGCTCACGTTCATACAGCTGTCAGCCAACACCCCCAGGTCCTTTTCAGCCAGGCAGCTCTCCAGCCACTCTTCCCCAAGCCTGTAGCATTGCCTGGGGTTGTTGTGACCCAAGTGCAGGACCCGGCACTTGGCCTTGTTGAACCTCATACAGTTGGCCCCAGCCCAACGATCCAGCCTGTCCAGGTCCCTCTGTAGGGCCTTCCTACCCTCCAGCAGATCAACACTTCCACCAACTTGGTGTCGTCTGCAGACTTACTGAGGGTGCACTTGATCCCCTCATCCAGATCATCAATGAAGATATTGAACAGGACTGGCCCCAACACTGAGCCCTGGGGAGCACCACTCGTGACCAGCTGCCAACTGGATTTGACTCCATTCACCACCACTCTCTGGGCCCAGCCATCCAACCAGTTTTTTACCCAGCGAAGAGCACACCTGTCCAAGACATAAGCAGCCAGTTTCTCCAGGAGAACGTTGTGGGAAACAGTGTCAAAGACTTTACTAAAGTCCAAGTAGACAACATCCACAGCCTTCCCCTCATCCACTAAGCAGGTCACCTTCTCATAGAAGGAGACCAGGTTAGTGAAGGAGGACGTGCCTTTCATAAACCCATGCTGGCTGAGCCTGATCCGCTGGTTGTCCCGCATATGCCGCGTGATGGCACTCAAGATGATCTGCTCCATGACCTTTCCCGGCACCGAGGTCAGGCTGACAGGCTTGTAGTTCCCTGGATCCTCCTTCCGACCCTTCTTGTAGATGGGTGTCACAGCTGCTAACTTCCAGTCATCTGGGACCTCCCCGGTTGACCAGGACTGCTGATAAATGATGGAGGGTGGCTTGGCAAGCTCCTCTGCCAGCTCCCTCAGTATCCTTGGGTGGATCCCGTCTGGCCCCATAGACTTGTGGGCATCCAGGTGGAGGAGCAGGTTGGTGACTGCCACCTCTTCGACAACTGGGACTTCATTCTGCATCCTATCTCCATCTCCCAGCTCAGGGGCCTGAATACCCTGAGGATGACCAGTCTGACTATTGAAGACTGAGGCAAAGAAGGCATTAAGTATCTCAGCCTTCTCCTCATCCTTTGTGGCAATGTTTCCCTTCGCATCCAACAAAGGAGGGAGATTCTCCTTAGCCCTCCTTTTGTCGCGGATATATTTGTGAAAACATTTTTTGTTATCTTTAACAGTGGTGGCCAGTTTAAGTTCTAGCTGGGCCTTTGCCTTTCTAATCTTCTCCCTGCATAACCTCACAACATCCTTGCAGTCCTCCTGAGTCACCTGCCCCTTCTTCCAAAGGTGGTAGGCTCCCCTTTTTTTCCCGAGTTCCAGCCAAAGCTCTCTGTTTAGCCAGGCCGGTCTTCTCCCCCGCCTGCTCGTCTTTCGGCACATGGGGACGGCCTTCTCCTGCACCTTTAAGGCTTCCCTCTTGAATAACATCCAGCCTTCCTGGACTCCTTTGCCCTTCAGGACTGCCTCCCAAGGCACTCTGTCAGCCAGACTCCTAAACAATCCAAAGTCTGCCCTTCTAAAGTTCAGGGTAGCAGTTTTGCTGACCCCCCTCCTTACTTCTCCAAGAATTGAAAACTCTATCATTTCATGGTCGCTGAGCCCAAGACAGCCTCTGACCACCACATCACCCACCAGGCCTTCTCTGTTCGTAAACAGAAAAATTTGAAGGATCCCAACCCTACGGTGTTGTTGTTTTCAAAAACAGTATTATGACTGATGGCTCTTGAGAAGATCATTTAATTTCGCACAAATATGGCCTTCGATTAGGACAGTTGTGCTGTGTTTATCTTTTGCTTTCCTGTAGAGGGTGAGAAAAAATTATTTGTAAGAAAACAGGGCAACATTTTTTTTCCTTGCTGATATGACATATCAAGAACTAGTACAAAAATATTTTTCAGCTGGAGCTATACAATTTTTGAAAAAGAAGTTTATTGGAAATGAATGAGATTACAGGAGGAATATCCTCTCAGTGGTACTGAAAAGGAAATCTAGATCAGCTCATCCACCTTTATGCTCTCATAGCAGTGCTCTGTAGAGAACTGGGAGAGGGAAAGATAATTTTCCAGCTTATATGTGACTTTGCTGTTCTCGGATCAGCCTGATCCTTCACATAAAATAAAGAAGCCTTGTGGCCAGGTGCCATCAATACCCAATAGCTGGGATTAGCCAGAAGATGATGTTCCAGCCGTATCCTATTTCCTTGTGCCACAGTCTTGGAGTGGGGCACAGCAGTGCACTGCCAATAGCACTCTTCTGTATGTGGCACCCAGGGCATCTGCCTGTGCTAGACACGGCTTGTCATTTTTTTTGTGGTGCAAAAGTGGTACTGTAGTCCTGCGTGTGTCACAGTGATGTGCACTTGCACAATTGGTTTACATTGTTCTCTGTCAGATGACAGCAGTCATCATTCCCTGTCCTGAAAAGCATGTAGTATGTGATAAGCAAGAAAACACACTGCGTGATAGTTCCAGAAGGAAAATCATGCAGAGGAGACCCCGGCAGTCTCACCCTCTTTTCTGTTAGACACAGACTGAAAGATCTGAGGAATAAGTCAATATCCAGATCCACTTAGCTGAGGACAGTGATTGTGAATTGGAGGCCAGGAATTGCACCTGTTAAGCGAGTCTGTAATAGGTTTTGGTTGGTTCCAGCTGCTGCCATCTGAAAGTCCACTCTGAGCAAATTGTACTATTTAAGTATTTTGGTGGTATGGTAATGTTTCTGAATGCATGCCAGGAACAGTAGCAAAAAATACCTTCACTATGCTAATGACTAAAGTCGTTAGCTTCTACAGAGGGCAGCTTCCCAGTATCATTCAAATACCAGGCAGTCTGACTCAGTCCTGATCATCTCTTTGGGAAAACAAATTCACTCCTTTGCCAAAAAATAACATGAGAGAGGAGTGACCTCACAATTACTCTGCCATTCCATGGGGCTAGGGATCTTGGTGTGGAGCACAGCACATCTTCCAGAGGCTTGGGATGGGCCATTTATGCCCCAATGCTGCGGTGCATAAAAAGATATTTTAGTCTCCATGATGATGTCCTTTCCACTCTACACAGCCTAAACTTTGTTTTCTTTTGTGCCCCTCTGCCTAGGCAGCAGCAGCCACTACCAGTGGAGCTCTGATTTAGTTCTCCATTTGACTTTTCTCTTATGCCACTTGTTATTAAACGCCTCAGAAAATCCAGGACAGGCTCTGTGCTGACAGAAGTTGAGCCCTTGGGAAGAGGTGGTGAATTTATACTTGTACTGCCTAGCCTGGACCTTTAGCCCCAGTAAAACGTTACGCAGGTAGTTGCTGCTTCTTGGTTTGCTTCACAGACAGCTACACACATATGTCACTGCCTCCCACCGGGACCTGAGATGGTGGACCTCAAGAGACCTCTGTGTGGGGTTTTGTGAACTGTCCCCATCACACTGCCTCTGCTATGGCTGCAGCAAGCCAAAGCAGAATGAGCACTAAAGGGCTGAATTCCAAAGGTGTATCCTTAAACTTTAACTGTATACAGTCTCCCTAATTGGCCGCACAACTCCTCACTTCAACATACTCTGACTTTTAATATCGAACATATCTTTAAAATTAGAACTAACAAGAAGACTAAGAAAAGGGAAGAGGGAGGTAAAGTGATTTAAAATTATAAAATTGAAATGATTTTTCTCTTATGAATTTGATATGCAGAACAGATGGTCCTCAAAAAAAAAAAGTTTAGGCAGAAGAAAGGAGCCTAGAATGAGTATGTATCCTGCTCCCACTGCACTGGGACCATAAGCAGCTGAAAGGCTAATGCAGTTGATTATTCTTGTTGAACGGAAATGTCCATCCCTTAGTGGTTCTGTCTGCAGAGAAAACAGCTCTGTTTTTTTTAATTCAGAGTTCCTTCTTTTAATTTTTTTCTCAGTAACCAGTGTGTAACAAAATCACATTGTGTGACACTGAAACAGACTGTCAGTTGGAAACCTTAGCTGGCCTTCTCAGAATACATTTTCATTAATAATCTATTTGTGCAAGAGCTAGACAATTTCTCTGTAATGATGTTTGTAATGGGATTGTTCCTCGAGTATAGTGAAGAAGAAAATGCAAATAGTAAGATCTCTTATTTTCTTGACCCTAAAACACATTCTATTTCCAGCCCTCCAGACATTTGCTTAGCAGGTCAGTGTGCTTCTAAACAGCTGAATTGTTCTTGTCCAGGGATTGCTCTGTAAAACTCAGTTGTTGTTAACTAAAACCTTAGCCTCGGAAATGTAAAGCCCATTGAAATGGATTTGACCTGTAAGAAATTATTTGGCTCCTGCAAAAAACTAATATTTCTCTTTTTTCCCCTCTAATGATGCACAAGTGGTAGCTGAAGGAAGAGTAATTCCTTTAACCCTCTGCTAAACTTTTCTTGAAGTTAGTGTATTACCTGCCTTTGTGGGCACCACAAAATTTGCCAAAAACCCAAATCATCTTGTTTTCTTTTTCTTCTGTATTGACAGCTGTCTTAAGCTGCTTTCTAATCACTTGGGAATCATTCTGAAAGTGGAAACCAAGCAAGTGGTTCTCCTGTGGTACATTTTTATTTCAAGTAATTGGGTTATTAGCAATTTATGCTGGCTTGGTCTCTTGCCATTCTTCTGTGGCAAGCCTGTGACAGTATATTTACAAGGAGGGTTGCTTCTAGAACTAACATTCAAAGCCCATTTCAGATTGAACTGGTTAAAAACTTAATGTTTACCAGATGCCAAAGGGAGAACATTTTGAGGCATTTCCTCCTAAATATGGGTTTGGACCCTCCACCTCGCAAATCAAAGGATGTTTCCTCAAAGCAAATGCTTTCTATTCCAGCTTTGGTATTACGTTTTGTACTCTCCCTTCAATTTGTTTCATTTGGCAGTACTGTAATTACAGGCCAGCCATGGACATGTGTTCAACTGAGGCAAAGCACAGAGAGTGAAGCACAAGAGTCTTGTTGAATTTTCAAGAAGCATTTTTCATGGATGATCATCCTGTTCTCTTAGCCTCAAAACTCAGGGAAATGACAAAGCTCTGCTTTTTCTAATTGTTTCTGAGCCACAGATCACAGTCATTTTAAAGCAGAACGAAACAGAACAAGTTCATTCCAATTACATTACAAACAAGGGAAAGACCTCACAATTTCATCTAGAGGAGCATCTGTCAAATTCAGACTGCAGCCATTACAGAAACAGCCATTCAGAAACTGTTCCCTCTACTCTGCAGATTCAGTCTTCTGATCACTTATATCCCCTTTATGCCATTGTAAGACCTTGACTTTAATAGACTAGCTCCTTGGGTTATCCGCTTGTCAACAGTAGAGAGTATATTCCCATATGTTCACACATCCAATGCAGTGGGAACAACAGGCAGTACAATAATATTAAACTATGAAAAAGAATCAGGAAGCATCCTATTAACAAAAGCATTTCCCCAGGGGCAGAGGTAGAGGAATCTGGCTTTGCTGAAGAATAGCTTCTGCACATTCTGTGGTTTTCATCCTTTTGCTGCTCCAAGTACATATCTGAAAAGGGCCTTTGTGCTGGAAATGAAGTATTCAGAAACTGTACTTCAAAACATTATCACAAAAAGTTTCTGTATACTATAAAAGCTCCCACTCTGTATACATATTTGTTGCTGTTACTGCTTTGTAATACTTCTGTGTGAGGAAAGACCATTTTTGTAATTAGAGTTGAATAAAAATAACATTTGAATGTGAAAGATATTTGCTGGGGTTTAGAACATTTTGATTTCTGGAAACAGACCACCTGCTGCGTAGGACCCTTAAGTCTCCTAGCTAATAATCTTCTCTACACTTGGACTAATTTTAGCTATTGCCACTTGAAACTTTTAATGGTTTCAGCCACCTACTGCCTTAACACAACTTTTTCAGCCCCTCTCTAGCACTCCTGCCTGTTCATATATCTGAGGATTATAAATAGTTTTATTTGGCAAACGGTCACTGGAGATGGAGGTGGAGAGACAGGAATCATCTGAGAGTAAATAGATTGTTAATTCCCTTCTGAGCACTGAGCTGCTGATTCACTCCCAATCAGTTCCCACACAGCCTGGGCTGAGTCAGTCCAGAGGGTGTTGAATAGTCAAGAGCAAAGACGATTCAGAGGATAATGGTTCTGCAAAGACCAAAACAGAAAAGTGATTCAGAAGGGGGAACTAAAAGAAGAAAAACACATACTGGAGAAAGGGGGAAAAAAATCAAAAGGGAAATAAAAATAGATGAGCAACCCCTATGCTGCCACCTCTGTGTGGGAAACAAAGGTGTTTAGGGAGCTTAGAGAAGAAACAGAGGTGAATGAAAGGGAAGGAGTGGATGGAAGAGGAGAAAAGACATTAAAAACCAAAAATAGTATTGGAGTGAAATCATCAGGGAAGAGCCAAAAAGGAAAAGGGGTGTAGGCAGAAAATGGGCTCAGAGTAGGGACACACTTCCAGGTGTCTCAGCCTAGCCACTGACCTCTCATCCACGTAAGCATGCACATAAAAGCTTGCATCTCTAAATGTCATACCATACATATCAGTGGGGGTGAAATAGGTGAAGTGGGGCCCTACAGTCAAGGACTTTCCATTCCAAGAGCACGAGATAGAAAAAAAATATAAGGTTCATATGAGAAATGGGCACTCCAGAGATACGTGAACATACCGGGAGGCACATTCACCCAGATTAAAGCCAGGCTTCCCCTTTGAGTTTCCTGTCAATTCAGTGAAGAGGGTGGCGCTCCTGACCTGGATTCTCTGAAACATCCTGTGGGACATTTCTGCAACCTTTGGTTGCTCTACCACTTCAAAAAGTGCTCTAAGCCTCCTCAGTCCTCATACTGCAGTTCTCCTAAATCTCAAGTTCAGCGCTGCAGCCTCTGGGCATACTTGGGCTCAGGGCAGAGACTTGGCACACCAGAGAGTGTCTTGTCTCATGTCTTGTGCAGGAGACTTCCCTCCTTGCACTTTGTTCATATGAAAGGCAAGTAGTTGCTACGGTGCTGCACCTCCCACAGCAAGGATCTCTCTGCTTGCATTCAGCACTGCTGAATATACATTCTGCCACAGTAATATAGACTCCGATTTCCTTCTTAAAGCTTCTTATTTTAAAATAGTTTGTATATATTTAACCTGTGCTAGTCTAAAGAGGCCATAGGGAAGGGTTGTCAACAAGACAGAAGGAGATTGTTAGCAAGAGAATATATTGACTTGCATCTGGCAGATTTAATGCACAGTAATGGTTAAGATTTAGGCACAGATTAGTAGTATTGATCCCAAAGCTTGAGGACAAGCACTAAAAGGCATGTCCCTGGATACATCACTACAGTCTGCACAGAGATATATGGATGATGCAAGGCACAGTTGACTGAGATGGCCTGAGTTAGAAGTGTGTCTGCCCAGACATATGTGTGGGGTGAGTGGAGAGGCAGCAGCTGAGATGATTCAGCTCTCAGGTGGGCCTACTTGTCCTCTGCAGGCTCTCTCTAGCCCCTTTAGTGAGTCAAGGAGCACTTGTATTCCCAGCCTTATCACCTCAACCAGATGATTAAAGATAGGAGGGGATGAGCCCAAGTCTACATCCCCAATTTAGGCACTAAGAAAGGTGTTCAAGTGGGTCTGTGCACGTTCCTCCAAGAGTATATTCATTACTTATATGTGAAAACAAGTAACAAGTAACTGTGATGTGAATGTTTGCATAAAAATTAATCTCATCTCATTCCTCTAGGAAGCTGAGATAGACTTAGAATTGCATCTGAGCCTGCTGTGTACTGCTCTGACAAACACTTTCCAGAACTGATGAAAAATAAAATTAATAGTTCTGGTGTATTGTTTATAATGTCACCCTCTCTGCCAAAGGGATAGACTTGTATGATCATGGTTTATGGTCTGGTGGGCTCTTGAGGCTTGTTTAGATGAGGTGGTTTTGCCGTGTATTCACATCAGAGAAGGTGAAGTCTAAAAAAAACACTCTTCACACTTTGAGTAAATACCACTGAGCTTTGAGATGCTCCCTAGCTCCTGGCATGGCTGAAGAGCAACTTCCAGGGTCTCAGACCAGCTCCTGAGAAAGTCATATCTCGTGAAATGGAGGTAGTTATTATATCTCCGAGGCATTGAAGTAGGCCTCCAATATTCTGACTGCTGACTGGGAAAGATTATCATGAGGTGGCTACAGCCACAGAGTAAATGACTATGTTGCAGGACCCCAAAATGGCAATGCCTATCGTCCTTGCAGTGCTTCTTACCAGCTGTAGATTTAATAAACATCTTACTGATTTTTCATTTTGTTGTCAAAGAAGCCATTGATTTGAGCCCATGAAAGAAAAACAATAGTCTGGGAAAAAAACACACATAAAAGATACCTATGATAACTTTAGTGTGGTAACGAGAAAGGAAAGCAGCAAGTGTTCCTGCACCACCAGTGCAGGCTGTGGGCACTGCACCTGCCCTTGCATACCCCTGTGTTTCTGCAGCATGCTGCTCAGCACAGGGAGCTAGTAGCAGGAAGAAAGAACCACGGATCTGGTGAGGAGATCCTTGTGATTACAGCTTGAGTACTCGTATCATGAGACAGTCAAAAAACAAAAGGACCTTTGATGAGAATTTTTGGTTTTGGTTGTCCTGCAAAACCAGAGGGTGCTGGTGATAGAGGAATAAAAGCCAAACTGATGCAGCTGAGATGAGATGTGTTTCCACTGAAACATTGCCATTGTCAGTGGCATTTCTGGAGGGCAAGCGTTGGTGCAAAGTGATGAAACTGCACTGTTTGCCAGACACAGGGTGACCATCAGCAGTTCCACCACTCCTATGTGGTGCAGGCTCCCAAGAACTGTGTGAAGAGCTTCCCCCATTCAACACCACCTCCCACCACTTTGGGGTTGGAAGGACATTTCTGGGGTGGAAAATGCCAGAGATGCACCATGCTGCCATGAAGCTCATCCACCTGTGGGTTACTAATAGACAGACTGCTAACCCAACTGATGAAAGCAGTGAGTATGTTTACCACTCCTCTCATTTCAGCAGGATTGGGAGTCACAGTGGAAAAGGCAAAGAAACATCAGAAGCATGGGCAAGGGGCCAGACTTGGAGGGTCTGAGGGGCACAGGCATCTGCATATTTCAACCACTTAGCCTCCATGGGGAGCATCATTGTGCCTGAGTGCCTTCAGGGGCTTCACAGCCCAGTGAGGGTGTAATGCATGATGAACTCAGTGGTCCTCTGTATCACGTTTTGCTGGTTAAGTGGATAAAATGCTGTCCACAGATTCAAGGGGACAAGGAAGTTTTCTTTTTCACCTCTCTCTTCTGAAAATCAGTGAGACAGTAAAGAGTGCCTTCAGCAGTAACACAGAGGAAATCACTTTTGATCTTAGTCATCCCATTTTTACCTCTTGGTAGGAACATCAGCTAGGTCACAAACTCTCCAGTGGATACAGTAGTGGAGTCAAATTCTCCCACCCCAAAAATATCAAAGTGAGGAAACAGAGCCAACATAGACATGGCAAAGAGAAAGTACTGGGTAAGACTTGTACCTTTTTTTTTTTTCTCTAATAGGTACTACCTTTCACATGAGGATTTCTGTCAAGTTCGAGGCTTTTAAAGCAGTGAATTTACTGTACTTCATTAATCTGGTAGCATTTAATACCATTGGCCTTTCAATACTTAAAGGGGGCTTACAAGAAAGACAGACTTTTTAGCAGGGCCAATAGGGATAGGACAAGGGGTAATGGTTTTAAACTAAAAGAGGGAAGATTCAGACTAGATATAAGGAAGAAATTTTTTATGACGAGGGTGATGAAACACTGGAACAGGTTGCCCAGAGAGGTGGTAGATGCCCCATCCTTGGAAACATTGAAGGACAGGCTGGACAGGGCTCTGAGCAACCTGATCTAGTTGTAGATGTCCCTGCCAGTTGCAGGGGGGATGGACCAGATGACCTTTAAAGGTCCCTTCCATCCCAAAACATTCTATGATTCTATGATTCTATGATTCTTAGTAGGTCACTGATTGGTACAATAAAGGACAGCCCCAAGAAATGGCAGTGCTATAAAGGCAGGCAATAAAACTCTCTGATACAGCAAATGTTACCTATCTTTAAATGTCTGCTATTGCATTTAGGATGAAACTTGCCAGAATTAATCACTTCAGGGACAAGATGAAAACTTTTGGCGCTTCTTTTTTTGGGGGGGGGTGGAGTGGGGGGAAAGTAACGCTTACCTGTTTCAGTCATTTTTTACAAGTAAGACATGCAAGGTGGTACTGTTGTTCTCAGCTCTGAATTGCTGTCTGCATCCCCCCTTTGTGGGGATGGATATGGGCAGGCTGCTAGTGTGGCAGCACAGAAACTCTAAAACTCCATAGGCCATCACACTGCCTGTGTCAGGACTGACCAGACTGCAGGCCCTTCCACCAGTGGTGGTGAACTCTGCTGGGTCAGCTTGAAAGCACTTGCTTCAGCCTGGCATTGACCAGAGTCGTGACTGCTCCACAGGCACTGCTCAGCTCTACTTGTCTTCTTCGTGGGCTGGAGGCCTGAAACCTCAGTGAGAAGTATATACTGCTTATCTCCAAATTCAGACAGAGATTTTTGCAGAGTACCCTCTTCATGCCTTACCATGCTACAGGCTTAGGACACTCATTGCTCAGCTTACTCTCATACACAGATGGCTCAGAGCCACAATGGTAGTGCAAGGGGGTCCAAGCAGATGTGAGGCCTGGGCACGTCTCTTCTCCCACCATTACACTGTGTGCTTAACCTAACACCCTGCTCTAGGATCTGCAGCAATTTTCTTTGTTGCTCTCCCTGCAAGGCTATTCTGGATTGACTTATCATTAACTAACAACATGGTAGTGGGGACAGGAACAGAAACGGAAGTATCTGTGCCTTTTGAAAAGCTACAACAGTAGGAGACATGTCAGCTTGAATTTTTCCTTGCTTTAGAGTACCTTTGGTTTTATAGCTCTTATGCTGAACATGACATGCGTTTTATAATTCACATGCTTGAACACGTGCCTAACTTCAGAGGACTGTTCCCATAATTGGAGTTAAGTCTGTGTTTAAGTGTGTTGCTTAATCAGTGACTGAAGGCTAATGCAGAAACATTGATTCATTATAGAATAAGAATTACTAACACCTTAACACACTAATGAACTGCTAATTGGTGTCTGCCTATTTGCACTGATAGGATTTAAGACACAAACAGCATACTTGCAAAACAATTTGGAATCCTTATTAAGCAGAAATGAGTGGACTTACCTTAACTCATTATGTTTGACTGGAAAAATGATGTTTGTTTTTACTCATGGTGTAATTAATTGTGTCCAGGTTAGATGTAAAGCTTTTTATATCAGCTAATGCCTTAATACATTAAGAAAATTTTGAAAGCAAGTTTTTTCAACAGCTCACTGTTTGGTGGCATGGTTCTGGTCTGTGTGTATGCTTGACAGATGTGGACCTGGAATCTTACTGGGGTTTTCTTTGGGAAAGATTTTAAGAAGGAATAACATGAAGCAGATTTTTTTTATATATATTCTGCCCAGAACGCAAAAATATTTTATTTGCTGAAAACATTAATTTTCTGTTCAAAATGGGACATCTCAAGAGTGGGGGGAGTGCAAGTACCATGAGTAATTTAAGAATCTTGCACCTTAACATGAAGACAAGTGGAGATCACAAAAAGACTGAGAGGGAAAAAAAGCACTCCTCAGGGTAAAAAAAGGAAAGAGTGACATAGGAAACTAAGGCACAATCAAGTTAACAAAGTAATGTACTGACATAACCCCTTGTCTATTAGCAGCCTTCATCTAGAAGAGGCCAAGTTCAAATCTGTTGTTCGCGAGTATCTTGCTTGGGATATGTTTGAATTCTGTACTGCAGGATGAAGTTCCTTATGCAGGGAGTGTGTACTGTGACCTAAGGTAATGTTTCATATCCCTCTGGAAAACAGAAGATTGGTTTCTAGGAATTTGAATCCACTATGTGCAGGATGTTTGATCACCTGGAAATTCAACTGGAGAAAAGAGAGAGATACTCCTACTATAGCCTACTACATCAGTATGCTGGATACCTGAGGCTAGGTACTTTAGCTACCCAACACCACATTGGAGTTAAGAAGTCAGCTAGAGTTTCATGGGAATACTTGAAGGAGAAATTGGATATTGGAATTGGAATTTGGAATACTTGAAGGAGAAATATTGAAGGAGAAATTCCTTCACTTTATTCACTGGGTTAAAGTCTTAGGATATTGGGCAGTTCAGAAGAGCAGAATAAACAATAACAGAGAGCTGAGCTAAGCCTTCAGGTGAGAACAGTGTGCGCTCTGAGGATCAGATCCTAACTTGAGCATCATGGCATTTGAAAAACCTCAGTATAGCTCCTCTGTCTGGATACCTTCAGTCAACACCATCAGACAGGGGTTGCATCTGGAGCTAGAGTGCGTCAGCATTTGAATAATATTCCTTTTCCAAATGCTGAACTCTCTTCAAACTGTTGTGCTTAATGAATAACATCATATCAATTAAATTGCTGATGTAGTAATCTTCTAACGGGACACTGAATCAAGTTGTAACACAGTGAGGGAGCAAACTGCTTCTTCCTTTTGACTGGTACAATATACTACAGACCCTTTACAAAATGGTATCTTTCACAAAGGTGCTATTTTGGAGAAACAGTTTAAAAATAAATGAAAAAAAAAAGTTAATGCTCTCTGTTATACTTATTTATTTATTTGTTGTTCTCCAGCTTAAATCACACCAACATCACTTTTTTCACTTGAGTCTTGAGTGTTGCCTAGAGTGGGCACTTTTTAACACCCTGCTTTCCTCACTTAACTGGGAAAAGTTTCTAACTGGAATATCTCCCAAGGGCAGATACTTGAGGTTGGTGCTATTTCTAGCAAAGAATACTGCTGAATGGGGCAGTGCTAAATGGAAACACCAGCTGCTTATGGCTTTTGTTTGTTTCCCATTCCTGACAGTGCTGCAGGTTCCTGGAGGCTCCTGTTCTCTGCTCCTCAGATGCCAGCTCTCCAGCTGGCCTCAACCACCCAGAAAGGCAGAAAAGCTCCTCTCTTGTGCATTCAGCACCAGCTATGAGTGCTGGGCCACTAAAGTGTAGATTTTATACCAGTTACATACGATCAAGGGGGAGAGTCCTCATCTCATCTCAGCCAGGGCCCACTCATAGCTTCACTTTTATTAAGGGTATCATACACCAGTCGGTGGAGCTAGAGGCCACTCAGAGACTGTTCCTCTGAGAAGATCCTGCTCTAGTAATGCGGCTTATGAGCACTGCCACCTTTCTGCACTATTCTTCTTTCCAGTGGGAGTGAGGATGTTTGGAGTAGGAAGTGCTGTGAGGAATCTGTGTGGCTTTGGAACAGTTTCTTCTTGCAGGGATTTAACACTGAGTTCCAGCTCTCCCACCAAGATAAGCCAGCTACCCCATAGCAGCCTGGATCAGATTCTAATCCTGCCACATCACCAGTCTAAACAGGGAGAAAACAGCCTGTATGGGATTGGCTAAGCTTTCGATTAAAATAGATGGAATGCTAAAACATTACAAATGCTTAAGCAGTAAAGCGAGGACAGGATAAAAATGAATGGGTTTAGAAACCAGCACTGAGAGAGAAAAAAAGAAAGAAAATGCATTTAAAGAAACCCAAGAGCACAATACGTCATATCTATCAGGGAGAAAAATAAGCACTAGGAAAAGAAAACATATTATTATGATGATAAAAGGAACTACGTTAGAGTGATTGTCTGCAGACTCCAACATCAAAATTAGACTAAATAATTTCTTTTCCCAGAACTGCAAAAGAGCTGTTTCGTCCGCATGAATAATGTGTTTACCAAGCATTTTCTTGTGTTTTTCATTACTGAGCCATTGCAGCAAAGAGCTCTGATTTTTTTCTTGGAAGCCAGTACTTGCCAAAGTAACACCTGAGGCTTCCCATGAGCCATCAGTCTGGAGGTCTGTACATCAGTGGAGAAATCTAATGTTCATAGTCTGGTGATACTCCTGGGCTTTCAGAAAGCTACAAAGTGTTTCCTCTTTCAATGTGTTCCCAAATGACTGACCTTCATAATATACAGTACAGGTGGCTGTGAGCTAGGAGGTCCTGCTGGGAAGTAAAGGTGGATCCTCTGTAGCAGCATGGGGATGTAACAGCCTCAAACAGCTGTCTCATTATAGTTCATGGGTTTGTAGTAGTCAAATGAGAGCATTCAAAGGAAAACACTTAAATAACTAGTTCTAGAGACCACTGAATATCCCCTGCCCAGTAGACCAGTCTTTGAAGTCTAGACATAAATAACCTGGATGGATAAACTATAGTTGACATGACTGGATAATCATTTGCACATGCATGGTAGCACAATGTGTGGATAGCTCTTGCTTTTGGAAAGCAATTTGAATATATCAATGCTTCTGTCTCACATAACCAAGCAGTGAACAGCTGAGCCCAGAACTGCAGCAAGGATGGAGGAGCAAGAGTGCTTGAACACCGTTAGCTCCCAGTGTGGTCACACAGGAAAACACACTGGAGGCTCTGCAAGGAAGGAACATGAAACTACCCGATGAAGGGTTGGTGAGGAAGTGGGAGAATGTCATAGTAAGCATTCTTAGCCCAAAGTGGTTAGTCTGATTAGCTTGTGAGTACTCTGTTTTAACTAACTCCTTGTATTGCTGTTGTATTGGATTAGACTGCCCCAGAGCCCTTGCTAAAACCTGGAACTGCTCATCTTTTTGCCCCTGTGGTCTGACAAAGCTTTGCAAGCAATACAGCTCCTCTGAGTATGAGCCTCTCCTTGGACACATGGAGTGGAGGGAGCTTCCTCACTTCTGCAAAAATACATGCCCTTTGTGAACTCTACTTAGTTTTTTCTTTCTTGGCTCTAATTTGTGCCAGGAAAGATGCTCTCCTGCTGCAAACCCCCTTCTGCCTTGGATCCTGCTGTGGTTTGCCCTTACTCTGTCACATCCACCTAAGCCAAGCAAAAGCAGGAATAGAGGAATAGGATCATGCAGACTTTCTCTGACAAGTCAGCTTTTAGCTGTTACCCATCTGCTTGATCTAAGGTGTTGTTGTGGGGTTTTTAACTCTATTTCACCATTTGCAATTAAGAGGAAAGGAGAATTTCAGTTCTCCTTTTCAAACAACCAGCAATAAGCATCTATGTGCATCACCTGTTGCTTCTGACACCAGCCTAATGGAGCCAAAATGTTCTGAATTATGACCTGTTCTTCACCTGATCTCCTTCTCTGTGTCATGGCCAGCAGGTAGTGTGGTCTGCTGGTAAGCTGTTTTCTGAGCACAACCAGGGAAAACTCGAGCCTGCAAACTAAAAGTTCCTGCAAACCTTTGTACCATGGAAAGGGCACCAGTGCAGGCTCACATTATTTAGAATTTGTATTAGGGTTGAGCATGCCTAGAAGCATTAAGATCAGCATCTTGTATTTGTTGTCCATTCATTACAGACATAAATGTATTCGGTGTCTGGAATTCAACCTTTTTTATTCCACTTTTTGAGGGCATTCTGACCAAGCCTTTCTCTTCAGGAATTCTACAGCAAACTCAAGCTCTGTGCCATCTCTTAGTTTGCTCCCTGCAGGAATGTTCCCTTCCCTCAGCTACTGACCAGTTGCTGGTTGGATTTCCTGCCTTTGCCCTTTGTTTCTTACCATATTGAATCCCATCTGGTCATACACCTTAAAAATGTAATGTGCTAGTGTGCTAGCTGTCTTTATACCACACAGAAGGTATAAATATAGGAGAAATCAGTGACCTGGATTTATAAGCCATTAGAGAGAGAGAAGATGAGAAAGTATTGGAAAAACATACATCTGGGAAAATAGAGAAGGAGGGAGTTATTCTGGGCCTAAAAGATAAATGTTTTTTTCTTCAATAGCAACTGGTCTCAATTTTCATTGAGGTAGTTTGAACTGATTTTTAAGGAGAAGTGGAAGGATCGAGAAACAGGAAATTTTCAGAAAATCAGATTTGTTAGACCTGCAGAGAATATCAGAAAGACAAGGGAGAAGGAAATTTTTGCACTTAATGTATTCTATAAACAGCTTTTATACTAGACTTGAGAAAAGGCCAGTGTGGTCAAGAGACTCTATAACAAGAAGATGCAGGAATTCCTCAGGAGGTCAGCTTCTGCCTTCTTACCAGTAATGGATGCATGAAAAGGCTAGATTTCATTGCATTTATATAGCTGAAATTTCACTGTGGCAGTCTGGCAGCAAATAAAGCATGTCCCACAAAAGGCTGTGCCAGAAAGCTCACCAGTGACAATTCCACATACTACAAGATGCTAGAAAAATATGGATCACTTTTCAGGCTTAAAGCAATAGAAATTGCAATTTTAAATCTGGATATCCTCTCAGATCCCTAGGCTTTATTGCTAGGCACCTAGTGGAAAAACTGGGAGATTACCAAGACTGTGGTCTGGAATTTGCTGAGAAGTTTAGCCATAGTATGTCCTACTTCTTGGTAATGACTGCAGATGTCTGATATCCACAATGGGATTTTATTGCAAACCATAGGTGCAGTTAATTTTGATCTGTTTTCTTCCAGTTGTCATGAGTCTTTACGTTGCGGATGATAGATTATCTGCTATTTTTAAAAACTACCACCAGAGATTCAGTCCTGTCATAGCACATAAATATTATTGCTTTTAAACAATTTTAGCCCGAATGCTGTTCTGAATCACAAAGACAAGAACTGACACTGATAATGATATGTAAACTTACAGCAACCCAAGGATAATGACTGTTTTGGAGATGCAGTATTGGTTCCACACCTCTTGAGCAAGATAGCCCCTGGGAAGGTTGTCTGAACACTGTTCTGTGAATTCCTCTGAGTCAGGCCTTCACCCCTCAACAGATGCCTTATTCAGAAGAACCTGAACCTAGATAGAGGCTCTAGAAATGGACGCATCCCATGGGCTTGTAGCCAAGACAGGAAAACCCCCAAGGATTCTGGTGCAGAGCAAGGGTCTTAGATGAGGTGTTGGTATCTGTGGGCTGCAGGACATTCTGTGGCAACAGTGAGGGCACAGAGACTGGAGACTGGTGTTTGTCTGCATTTGTACAATATCTGCCCCAAACAGAGCCCTGCTCCATGACTAGGGCATTTGCATGCCCTCTCCAGTAGCAGTAGAGCTGATTTCTTTGACTGGTTGTTTGCTGAGATTTGTGAAGACAGTGAGCAGTCTTTAATAGGAACTGCTATTTTAAATAGCGTAATTGTTCCCACGAATCATCAGCTTCACCCATCACTGAGATTTAATTATGTGGCACTCAGGAGGATTTTCACCACTTTTTTTCTTTCATCTATCAAATTCTGAAGGTGTCTCATTATAGTCTCTGAAAGTCTTCTCAAAATCTTCCCTTCACCACGGCCACAACACTGGTGATGAGCTATGTTCAGTTGTGTTTAGAACCAGGTGAAGATTCACTCTGTTCCTATTAGACCCTGTGCTCCTGGGAAGACACCAAGGATTCTTATCCTACAGAATTTTTTAAAGGTTTCAGTGGTAATCCTTTTCCAAACTGGGGTGAGACTAAGATCTTCTGGCATGAAAAAATTATCATCTCATCCACCCAGAAACAACCAGTAGCTCCTGAGTCCAGCCATAGCTCTAAGTTCCAGTCCCTGGGATTCTGATACTTATTATTCACAGAAATCAAACAGCATTAAGAAAAGATGATTGGTAGGTCCCAAGGAGAAAACTGTTGGAGTTGTCAGAGCTCTCAGCAGAGCAAGGCATTGGACCAGATGAGCTTCAGACATCCTTTCCAGTTGATACCATTTGATGATGTTACTGTTGTTAAGAACAGGCAGCTGAATTCTCATCTTGCAATTCCTATGTAAAAACTCAAACCAGAAAGCTCTTGGCTAATGTGAAGTGGGCAAGTCTTGAGAGAAAATATTTCTTCAGAAAATTCCTCCTCAGCTCTCATATTGCATGCTCAGCTGTGTTTCAGCTAGGCATGTTCCCTGGGGGAAGTTCTTAACCAGTGCTGGTGAGTACTTTTTGATGACCCAGGTTTTCATCAGAATTTGTTTAAGTCTGGGTATGTCACACTCTGCCACCTAACAGTTGAAAACAACTTTGCCTAAATCTTTGTAGATCCGGTGTCTCTCAGCCCCACGTGTTTTAAGCAGGGCTACCTATGGTACGATGGGATTTACCCCTAAGACTGTGTAGTGCACTGCCCTGATATTTTCAACCCATGGCTACTGAGCTGACCCTGTAATGCTGTCTGATATAAAGGGATTTTTCTGGCAAGCAAGACGGAGTCTCTGAATTGTTGATTTTTTTTCTTTTAATATGGACATGCATTGCTCTCTCTGACAGCTCATTTACTTGTACATTAGAAGAAAATACTGCGAAAGAAGCACAGCTTCTTAGTCTATTTAGCTCCTGTCTGTTCAGCCTACAAGGTGCTTGTGACTTGCTGTGATGGTGAAGATACTGAGAATCTACACTTGCTTAGCAAGTGTCTCATAGGTAGCCTTATGTTCCCTAAGTATTCTTTACCTAAGCTTTGGTGCCTGATAACCAGCTGAACAAGTCGCTCCAGGCTTCCACTCATTTCTGCATAACTTGTATTGCACCCACCAACACCAAAACTGCTGACATCTGCTGCAGTGGTTGTGGGCTTGGAAATGACATCAAATACAGTTTGCACGATATGGTCAGGAGAAATCCTCACTGGGGTTTCTGGGTCTTCTTTCAAGAAACTGTCTGAGATCAGGTTAGTCATGATATTCCTCCGCAAGTGTATTGCATGGGGGACTGCAGCAGTCCTGACATGCTTTTAGCAGTAACATTTCAGGTTTGTCCCATTTTGGATGTGCTCTTCCCTTCACATATCAGTCATAGGCTCAAAGAATAGCAGCTGGCTTTTCTGGATGATGTGCATTTCTTTCACATAATTCTAGTCCAGTGTCCTCAGTTGTCTTCTAACTGGATGTTATGGATGTGATGGTTTCCCTTACCTAAACTTCATATGTACAGAGGTCCAGTCCCTTCTTGGTGTTAGACAATTGCACTCCTTTGAAGAGTTTCTGAAGCCCCTGTGACACATAGATCTCACACAAGTGAGATTCATGCCAAATGAGCAATACAAAACCTTCCTTCTGTTTCACTGGTCCTGGTTAAATCTGTACAGACTTTGTACTGACCTAGCATGCATATTGTTTTTGCAGCTTGCCGAAGGTTTTGAGTCATCTTAGGTGAACTATCTGCCCCTCCAGCTGCCAAGGAAAGTGACCCTGAGCCATTCCAGTCATGGGCTGAGGTTCATCTTTGGGAAAGTTTCCAGTTATAATCCAGCTGGCATAAGCTTTGTTTTGAATATAAAAAGAGTATTGCAAATACCGAGCTATAGATGCCACCTCTTCTGAGGAGCTCTGCAATTCAGCAGTGATCTCAGGAATGACACACTGATCACATTTGCTTGGGATCTATTTTCTCTGCTTTGATCTACTCTGTCTTCCAGTGAGGTTACTCTTGTTTTTCTGGTGATCTGACAGACCTCACCTTTTGCAGGCTCTTCGTCATAGCTGCCTCTGCCCTGCTCCCAGATTCAGAGCACTGGCTCTGCATACATCTCAGTGCTAAGAGACTCAGATCCCAGGGCAAGCTCCCCCTCTTACTGCTACTTGCTTACTTCAGACTACCTGCCTCACAGTTAGCAAAGACATTTCTGTTTATTTTTTTGAAGTATGGGCACTTTTCCCATTTCTTTATAAGCACTTTCTCTGTGCCTTTGTACCTTCCAGCTACTAATGAGGCATATCAAGCATAAAGCTTGATTTCTGGCATTTTATGTATTCTCACTTCATTCAGAAGCCATTTCCATTAACTAATGGAACAGAACTCTTTGGTGTTGAATCTTTTCTCTGCTATTGCAGTAACCTATCCCATCCTGTCCCCTCTTCCACCCCTCCACGCTGTGGGGTTGACTTTTTCCCCTAGCTATTTGTGTTGGCACCTCAGGCAGTAGTATTTCAGCCCCAGCATTCTTTCCAGGTCAGGAACAGCAGGGAGTTTTCCTTCTGACTGCTTCTGATAATTTCCTACAAGGTGAAAAGAGAAGAAGTGTGTGCTCTGAGCTCCCAAATGGGCATTGATTTACATGTTTGGAGTTACAGGTCTAGACAGCCATTTGACTGATGACATTTTGAAAGTGCAAATATGCTTTTTTTTTTTAAACCTACCTTCTGTCATCCTTCTCAAGCAACAGACAATCAAAATGTCTTGCAGCTGGGAGCTAGCTCCCATGGCCTCTGGGTATAATAGGTTGTCAATTATTATTTTTTGAGATCTAATGTTGAGAAAGGCAAGTACCTCTTAACAAAGCTTCAGAGGTGGGCTACTTTAGATGAAGTTCCCAGTTGTAAATTAAAGAGCTATTTACTGTCTGCATAGGAAATTAGTGTAAGAAGACTAAGCACAAGACCCTGCGAAAGGGGAGTGGGATTTTATTTTACAAATCTCTGTGTAAATTGTTTCTACCCACTGACATTCTCACATGCACATATTCCAAAGCAGCAAGACATATAGGCAAGTTTCCTGACAGTTTTGTTTCCCAGTTTTGGGTATCTGCAGCTGTGGTCTGTTGTCCTGTTGGGAGAGCTGGAAGAAGAACGGCACATGCACCAGGCTGTACTTCTGTTGTCATCCTTCTGGCACCAGAGCGTGGCTTTATCAGAGCACAGGCTCTCTGGTCTTGGTGTAAACAACACATTCCTCTGTGTTTACCAGCTGTATCACTTACAGTCATGTCCTTGTCTATGAGCACAGGCCATTCTTTTAACCCTTACTCTGTTGTTTTTTCTCATGCTTTCACACACATATTTCCACTTTATCTTAGAATTGTAATATTTCTGTTACAAATCTCTGCACCTGCCAGTAGGTATCAGTATAGCTCGGGGGTGGAGATTTTCAAAGGATACCATATGGCAGGTTTTCTCACTAGCTAAGTGTAGTCCCATGTCACACACTAATGCCAATACAACCCCACTCTGGGTATCTCACTGGTACTTGTTTTCACAAAATACTGAGTAGCATTTTATGTTCTTTAAGAAGCCATACATTCCTGACACTTGTGGAAGGTGCTAGGCCTGGAGGAGGATGGTCTCTTCCAAGAAAAGCAACCAAAAATTAATTTGGAGGAGCATGCCAGTATGAAGCCACACTTCAGGTGTGTACATCCAGAACTGGCTTCTCTGCTGGAGCTTCAGCCAGGATATGAAGCAATCATGACCTCCTTTGAGATGAGACCTGCCTGGGTTAAGACCAACAAAACTCATTCCACATATATAACCCATCAGTCCCTGGAGGGACAGGCACACTGTGCCATCTGCTGTCTCCGGCCCAGCAGAGGCGTGCTGATGATTTTCAGCAAACAGAAATGTTCGAGTGGTACAGCCAGTAGTAATACTTTTGATGTGTTAGCAGAGCTTTCTTCATTCTTTAAGAAGTTCTGTCCTTTTTGTCTCTTGCCTTAATCTTTTGGGAATTGTTACTGGGCCTGTCTTTATTTAAAAACTGCTCCTGTTTCTGCTCATATGTGTGTAGAAGCATATTTCTTGAAGACTGAGCTCAGAAGATCTCATTGATAAGCTGAAGAGCTTCCAGAGAGTGTCATGATGAAGTCCTTGTGAGACATATGCTCCAAAGACCTTACATGAAATATACCCTTTTTCTTTTATTATGAATAAAGGTACAGAAAAAGGACTCTGACACTAAGTATAGTGTAAGTAAATAAATTACATGCCAAAAAATTCTAGCAGTGTAGCTATTCTATGGTTTTGTATAAAAAAATATTATCCTTATTAGCTGTAAAAAAGAAAATCAGAATCGTCTGCAGGATTTTGCAGTAATTCATTTAATTTCCTGTTTTCTGAGTTATTTGAGTTCTTGAGCATGATTGTTAAGGGGCAGGGGGGGGAAGCGTCAACTGCTTTTCTTTGAAGATGGTACAGGAAACTTAAGTTTCAAAGATCAGCCAGTTCATAAGAGGAATATATTTTACCAAGTCCATCTACATTCCAAATAGTGAACTGACTCTCAACAGAGCTGTGGCGACCAGCAGCCTCCATCTGTTTTAAAAAAAGGAAGAAATAATGTTCTTCCCATATGTTGAGGGCCAGGAAAAAAGGGATATGTAAAATGGTTGCATAATAGTGTCAGAAAATAGGCACCTGCCACCTTTAATGTATCAAAATAGTTGAGGTTTTCTCCCCCCCACTGCCTCCCAGTCCCACCTCCACCCCAATGTAAAGATCAGGTTTTCACTGATGAGTTCTTCCCCATCAAAGCATTGCAAATGTTTTCCTTCCCACACCCCACATCTAGAGCCAGAAACCTCCCCTTCAGGGAAACACAAGTATGTTGTTGGGGAGTAGCAAAGCCATCACGTCAGGTTTGCCCACAGAAATGTAGGTAAGGGGTTTAGCTCTCAGCATACAGATCTTTAGCAGCTCTGCTCTGCCCCTGTGGAGTCCCTGGGCTGGTATAGACTGCAGTCTCATTCCCATTACTGGACCCCTGCTAATATGCCTTCCTCTGGCCTCTGGAGTGCCTCAAAAAGGAGGTAACAAAAATGCAGCAGCATGAACGGACCACATGTAAAAGCTAATCCTGATGAGGACTTTGGAAACATTCACATGGATTCCTCTTAAAGGCTTGATGCATCAGAGAGAAATAGTGGTGTCCGTAATGCACATGGCTTTATTCCTGCATCACCTGCTCCCAGGGCCCCATAACACAATCTCGTGATCCATCCAAGTTTCAGGGTTAGGAGGCAAGAGCATGAGCACAATCTCACAAATGCGATTCAGCTCCCCTCCAGCTGCTGGACAGTTTCAGCAACCACCCCCTCTAAGCAAAGTAAATCTTTCAGGGGCTAAGATCAGAAATTATCCAATGTTACCACCATTTGGGATATCAAGGGAATGCCCTCTTCAACAAATGCCAAACTCCTGACTCAAAACACACCCTTCTGCATGGGCTTCATCTTTGCTCCTGGGGAAGAAAAGCAGCCAAGGAAGAGGAAGTCTCCTCAGAGAACAGCTTTTATCTAACCTCAAAGGCAAGATCTTCAGAGAGAGAAGGATTAATGAGCTCATTAGCAAACAAGTTGTATGCTGCTGCAGACAATAGCAATATCTGATTTCAGGCACTGAAACCTTTTGATTCCTCTCTTATTTGTAGGCCAGATCCCTTGAGCTATCTACTTCCAGGACCAAGCCTTAATTGTATGGCTGAAATGTAGGCCTAGTGCATGCAGATGAACTGTAGTTTCAAGAAAGCTGGGCCAGGGAAGATGCAAGTGCTTCAGCGCTGAAAACCCAGAAGAGATGCTGTGACCATCCAGCCTGAGCTTTTCTAAAACTCAGGCCAGAGAAGCATCCTGAATTCATTTCAGCTTGTATTGGAGCAAACTAGTTGGAAAACCAGCCCTCTCCATTTTACAATTTCCATGGAAGTGAAACCACCGTAACATTGCAAAGAGGTTCCCAAAAGTAAATATTATCCCTATTAAGATACAGTGCCATATTTCTGGCCGAGTTTATTGCACCTCAACATCTGGTCATTGAATCTGCCTATACCATTCTCTGCCAGAATAATGAAATATAACATCCTATTTCTGTACCCTTACAAGTATTCTTAGATTGTCATCAAGAACATCCAAACCCCTCTTTTTTTGCTAAGCTGCACAGATTTGAGGTCCTGCAGTTCTTTACTAGAAGGCACTTTCTGATCTCTTAATCATTCCTAGCTCTGCTCTGACAGGCTCTAATTCACTAGCATCCTTCTTGAACTGCAAGCATCAGGAGCCAGCTGAACACTCCAGAATCTGCACCAATGTCAAAGACAGGCATGTGGCAATTTCTTTGCAACTGGATGTGGGCCCATTTTCATGTTCTCCTTTAGCCCTTGTGGCCCCCATGTCACACAGGGAGCTTGCGATTGGCTAAGTGTCTGCTATGACCCCACATCCTTCTTCAAAATGCTGGGATGAGTTCCCTTATTCTGCAAACCTACATTATGCTTTGCAGTCTTCAATGGATGATTTGCCATTTAGCTGTATTCAAATGTACTGTTTGCTTACCCCACACAGTCAGCCTGTCTAGGTTCCACATGGTTATATCTTTATTTTGCACTCCTTTGCATTTGGGGGTATTTTTTACCATCTGTGCTGCTAACAGGCAGTGTGATAGCATATAAAAAGAGTATTAGTTATTCAGCCCAGGAACAGCAGGGACGGTGACTACTCTTCAGCTCCTTCCTTCCCTTTTTTCTCTCTCTCTTGTAGCTGCTGCCATTTTGCCTGAGCATAAGGACTGTTATAAAAGAGGACACTGCGTAGTAACACAGATGGAGAAGAGGGTGCTTTGGTTTACAGTGAAGGTGGACACAAGCACGCGGGATCTGCTCCAGACCCTCTGCTCAGTGCTCGCCCCCACACAGCCCACGGGAGGCAGTGCATGGACACAGGGATGGCCACCTTACACAGCTGAAGCATTTGAGCTTCCTCTGCAGGTGCACGGGAACCCGTTTTAAGCTAACTAACCGGTTAGCCACAGAAGCTAACCATGTGGGCTCACCACTGCCACGCTCACCCAGGCTCTTTAGTAAACCCTAGGTTGCCGTGACTGCTGGGTTAAGGACATCTAAGCCCATGTCTGCAACTGGCATAGCCTCAGTTGTGTGTTATGTACTCAAAGGCCATTCTGGATTCAGTAATGCTTTATTTTTTAAGGTACTAAACACCTTGCAGAATTAGAGTCTGTAAAATATACCTCGATGTCTTTTCTCATTTGCCTTTTGACTACCAAAGGAATTAATTAGTATCAGCATGAGCGTAAGAACTGTGGAAAGCAGAATGAGCTATATGAACTTTCTCGAGTCTGTTCAGCTCCCAGAGGGTTCTCATCAGAATTCATCCAAATGTCATCCTTGGTTTGCTTCTTTCAGAAACGTACTATTCCAGTGTGTTTAAAATGATCCTGTGGATGTGCTGTTCATCTGAGCTAATTAAAGCCTGTAGACTAACAGGCACATTTTGCTCCTTTTTCTATCAACAAATGCTGGTGAGACTATACGTGCAAAGATGTGTGGTAGATCTTGGGATTATACCATGACAACTTTATTTGTAATAAAAGGGATAGATCTGAGCTGGTACTGTTTATTGCAAAACTGATTTTAAATGTTGGTTTTTATTTTGATGTTTCAATAATAACCTAGTGATTTTAATTCCAGGAAGGGGGAAGGAGGAATATACTACATTGTCATCTTTCTTTTAAAATAGTTTCACTCTTATAAAACAGTTAATATTGAGTAGGTTAATGTTATAATTTGGTTTATTAACTCTTTCAAATATTGTTTGGCCAGCTCTTGATGTAGCTTTTTTAATTAAAATCTCTGGGAGTTATATTTTAAGAATGCTGGCCAGGCATTTATTATATCTCTGCCTTTTAAATCTCCGGTGATTGGCTAACTAAATCTATAGCTTTGAAAACTCACTCTTTATTGTGTGTAATGGGCTATTAAGCAAATAAAACAATGGAGAAGTCTAGTTTGGAAGGTGTCACTGTATGCCCTATTCTCATTTTTTATTGTTGTCACTACCTTCCTAACATTAAAGACTGCAATAGTTTGAATGGAAATACATACAAGGCTATTTTAACAGCCAAACCCAGAATGTTGCATAGCCACATTCTGTTATCCCCATCAACTCTCAAATATCTGTTGAGATTCCAGAAAACTGTTATTTAGTTTTTCTTGTGCTTAGGTATTGGTTCATCTGTGATCCTCTATTGTTTTCTACAGTTTGCCCTGTTGTCTGCAACCCATTTCGAAAACACAAGTGCTGTTCTCTGCTTGAAACATGGATCAGCAAAGGCTGTTCCCATAGTATATATTAAGACCATATTGGAATGAAATGTCTGCGTAACAAATTAGATTTATAGACAGATGGATAAGACAGGCAAATAGATGAATTGGGTAGATATCCAGTCCCAGTTGACATATGTTGAATCAATATTAAAATAGCTGTGTTAAACCACAAGGCTTTTACACTGTGTATGTTGACAGGAGTTAACGGGTGGAGAATGAAAGCGAGCTTTTTCCAAAGGAAGGTAATGGAACAATTTTTTCAGTGATGATCTCAGTAAGCCAAGGACATTGGTATCCCAAAATGGACAACATTTGCTATTTAAGAACATACAGTACTGGTACAGGTTTGCTAGGTTATCCTGTAAATCCAGAGTAAACAGGTTATAAGCACTGAATGAAGGGAGGCTAATACAAAGAAAATCCTGTTGCTCCTAATGCTGAGAGTAACTGCTATAACTGGCACAGGCCTTCCCTCTCCCCTGCTGTATGACACAGGAGGGGGGATGTTGAAAGAGGTATCCCGAGACAGGTTGAGCTGCTGGGCACCAGCTGTCAGAGGGATATGCCTTGCCATGTAGTGACTCTGACACCACTACAAGCTCTTACCTATTTTGGGATGTGTCTCATTTAATCAGAAACTCCTGCTGCTGCAATATTAGTCATGGCAATAGTGCCTCGACCATCTGCTTGTCTGGGG
The DNA here is from genome assembly GCA_020745775.1 of Theristicus caerulescens. Classification (NCBI taxonomy): domain Eukaryota; kingdom Metazoa; phylum Chordata; class Aves; order Pelecaniformes; family Threskiornithidae; genus Theristicus; species Theristicus caerulescens. The sequence continues at coordinate 25,950,933 of CM036583.1, read as the reverse complement.
TCCTCTTGCACTAGGCATTACACAAAGTTGTAGCAAATTATAGTCACTGGAACTGATGGCCCACTCCTGTTGCACTCAAGGGGAACTTTATCTCTGGTGCCAGTAGGAACTATAGCATACCTTCCCATATCAACCCATGCATGTCTTTTGCAGTACAGCTCTCAAGTAGTAATGCATTGTCTGAGACTTGATCTCAGTAAAGTAGGCAAAACTTGTGATGAGAAATAATGGGATCAGTGGCTGTGCTAAGGTAAAACAACCAGCTAAGGGGCAGGACAAGAAGCAGTAGGTATCTGAAGATGAGTTTAAATCATTACCAGTACTTCTGCCTTGACTTAATAAGCCTGTGCGAGATTTCCATTAGCAAAGACTTGGACCCTGAATATCACATTTTTCTAAGGTAAAAAACAAACAAAAAACCCCAACAAAAAATGCTAAGAAGCCATGGGCCATAAGGACCAGTTTTCTGGATTTGGGGAGGCACAAACAAAATTTGTTATCCATCATCTTAACCACAGAAATCCGACATTGGTCAAATTATTCCCTGCCTTTCCTCTTCCTCAGGAATGCAGACCAGATTTAAAAGCAGATGCACATTGCTATTTGGGTACTTTGCAAACATCTGGTGGTGATCTGAGGCCTCTGTGTCAGTTAATCCAGCTCATAGCTGGATTAATTCTAAGAAAAATGAATATCTTCCACAGCTACTGGACTGTTGAACCCCTGAGGACCTGGGTAGGAGCAAGGAAGGTTCTTATTAAATTGCCTTCTGTGTTATCAGCTGGCTATGCCTTACAAAAGGGACAGGCGTCCTGAGTCCCCAGTCCTGGCTGAGCGAGGTGGCTTAAAGTGCCTTGGTCTGGGCTTAAGCTGTCAGCAGGTGCCACGTCAGAGGGTACCTAGTGGTATGGAAATCACTCCTGCTGTGCACTGTAGTATCATTGTAGTACTGCTATGTCCACCCTGGTGCAGAGCCAGGAAATAACTCTGGATCCTGAAAAGCAAAAGGGAGATCAGCTCACATATGAAGGACAATCCTCCAGGAGAAGTGGATTTCTGAGGCCAGACGGAGAGACGGACTATTTGTTTTGAAGATCCAAGCCTGGGGTGGATGAGTGTGAAGACCAAGCTATGGAGCTAACTAGCTACACCTGCCAGGTTTGAGCCTCTTCTCTGCATTACACACCTTGGAGCAGAAGGGCTGGTTGGGTTGGAGGAGGGCGGGATCTCCGCAGTCAGCAGTTATCAATATTAACTGCTATTTCAATGGTGCCTTAATACTGCTACAACAGGGGCTCATCACCAACTTCGCATTCTTTGTGAAGTGTTGGGATCCTGGAGGATTGCTCAAATCTGTTTTTATTCTGCCAGGGTACAATTTGTTTAGGGAGGGTCTTGAAAGGCCTCACTCAGTTTACAATGTCAGCCTTAGCCCTTATATCACCTCCAAGGAAGAAGCTCAGAGCTGTTGCAGGTGATGCAAAACCTGCGTCTGACAGCACATGAAATAAAAAGGTAGTTGAGTATCTTGGTGAGGTGGGAGAAAATGTGGAACTGCTGTTGACTTTGCTCAAGTGGCTTGTTTGGGTCTTCATCTAGTCAAGAAGCAATGCTAAGAGGAAATTCCAGCAGAAAAGGCATGAACCCCCTTTTTCAAGACATCCCGAGTATGTGACAACACACTTATGCTATTTTTTTGCCTATTTCATACTGGAGAAACTCTTGAGATACAGTACTGTCAAATGCAGTACAGCACACAGAGCCGGTGAGAAATCCAAGTATAACAAAGTAGCACACAGCCCAGTGTAGGCAACAATGTACACAGGTATATGTGTGTCTTCTTATTATAGCAATTTCCAAACTGTGGGGTCACAGAGCAGCTGGTTAGCTCAAGAGGTGATAATCCTTATATGCCAAGGTAGATGGAAAAGATTGTCATATAGCCATGTCAACTGGGGAGGCTCTTTGTGCCTTGTAAAATCTAAAATCTCATGTTTCTCACCATCTCTTCTAATTTAGCTTTCTATGGAGGGTTTTAACAATGTGAGAAGTAATTAGAAGTAAATATGGAGGTTTTCTCCATCTGCCCATATTTTAAATCCACAGTTGGTCAAGCTCCGCACACTGAATTTGCAATAGGTTTTACTCTCTGCTACATACAGTACAACTCATGTAAAGCCCTAGGGTGAAGTTTTGCAGGAGGAAATTGCCATAGCACTGATCCCCAGACACTACCGTGCCCTGCAGGGTGATAAACAGCAGGACAATCCCTGTCGCTTCCAGAGAGTTTTCTGGCAATAGAGACAGAGCATCTCTACTGTAGGAGGGGATGGGGAACTCTGGGTTGGGGATGGAGGACTGTGCTGGGTGCAGAGAGAGGGCTGCTGCGGGGCCCTGCGGTTGCATCCAGGCAGGGCAGGACACCACCAGGAGATCTGCCACCCCATCTTCCTTTGCTGCTGAAGGGCTCACTAGCTCCACAGTTTCTAAACTCTCTGCAATGATGTCCAAAGCAATCCTGACCTGGAAAAAGAGAGTATTTTCCTTTCCTTAGTTCAGTGTCCCATCAAGTTAACTAGACTGGAAAGACAGACTTGTCCTAATGAATATTGGTGTAGATTTCTGTCAGAGAAATGATAAGGGCTTATAATGCAAAGGCATGTACTTAAGATCACCTTATGAAAACACTTTGATTGCCTTTTCAGCTAGTGTTAACTTTCCAAAATTTTGAAAATTGCTGATGTTTGAGAAGTTTGATGTTCCTGCCTGCAGCAGGGACACAGCTGAGTGGTTTTGTTTAGGAGGAAGCAAAGGGTGTTTTTGTCAGAAAATGCTGAGTGTTTACACAACAATCAGCCCTGCTCAGATGGCACATCTGCTTTTTCAGAGACTGGCATAAATGCAGTCATAACAGCAACATTTTGTCCCCAGAACCACTTGAAAAGAAAAAAAAAAAAAAAACAAAGCTGGTCACTGTCTCCACCTGGAGGGAAAAGGCTTCCTGACATAACCAACTCGTCCCATAGCACAAGCCCCACTCCTGTCCACAAAATGGGACAGCCCACTGGGAACAGGAGAGCCTCCAGAACCCTTCTGTGGAGATTTCCCCAGCAGCATGAAAAAGAGACTGGGTAGACAACAGGGAACTCAAAATGTTTGCCAGGACCCCCTGGAAAGCCAGGCACTGTCAGTTTCAGGCTTGGCATCAGTTATTCTTTCTTCTTGACTGGGTAACATGAGCAAAAGAAAAGCACTACTGACATTTAAATAACAAGCAAAACTTCTAATTGCTCTGAAATATCTCTGGTTTCCAAAGGACTGCAGTAGGAATATAGTTTCTGTTTTCCTCAAGATGTTGTCTTTCCACTTGATAAATTCTTCCTCTATTTCTTTCCTTAATATTTTCTTTATTGCACTTTTCCCTCTCTTTTTTGAGTCTATAGGCTGTGGTACCTCTAACTCACACCAGTGGTCTTTATCATCTCCCACCAGAGCACAGTTAGCCTCAAGTGAGTTCGATCCCAGAGTCCTGCAAGCATGTGCCAAGAGTGTGAACTGATTGCTGATGCTGTGGACTGAAAGTCCCTGCAAAAAACATCACTAGGCTCACAGACCACTGTTAAATGCTTATTTGCCACGAGGTCACATTTCCCAGTCTGCATGGAAAAGGGTGATGGATCCTGTTTGATCTCCCAGCAGAGGTCTGATCTGGGGAGGGTGGAGATCCCTGCTCAGTCAGTCAGAACAGCAATTGACAAAGAGAATCAAGCGAATTAAAATGTGCCTAAACTCCCAACCCGACAACCCATGAAATGCATCCTCCTGCAAGTCACAATGTTTCCCAAGCCTCTCTGATGCCACAGGGCCATCCAGATCGTGGAGCAGAGCCCTTCAATGAACGGTGCACATTCTGGGCACAGACCAGCAAAGTTCAATCAGTAAGCAGTTAGGTCAGTGTTTGGGTGAACTGGGGCTTTTCTGCAAACAGCTCAGAAAAAGATTAATCTTTAATCTGATTCTCAGTCAGGAAGACACACTGTCCCTGAGGTGAAGATACGACATGTTGCAGTGCTCTCCGTGCACCCTCAGAGGCCCTGGGCACCTCACCAGCAGTCACAGGGAAGGCAGCACTCTGAAGTGGAGCATGAACCTTGCCTTTGGGGTTTTTTTCCCCTGTGCTATCTAGGAGGTGATCTCTCTTTTCCATTTGCCTGGAATGAACATTACTAGAAGCAGGGAGGCAAACTGGGAAGCCAATGGAGCAGAGTAGAGACAAGGGTTAGAGCCACTGCTTTTATCTCCTGGGAGGAATTCTACTGTGCAAAACTGTGTGAAACCAATGAATTTTAGGTGCCAGTTTGTGAGAGCTTGTCATGCTCATTTTTAAACACTGTGAGGCAGGGAGGGCTGGCCACATCTCTGGAGGAACAGCCGTGCAAACAGGAGGCTTGGTCTCATGGAGGTCTGTTGGTGTGCAGTGTCTGGGTGGCCTGGATCTGCAGCAGGAAGGACTCCAGTATTTCACAGCCTGGGATGCAGCTGTGTGCACAGCCCCAGCCTATAATTAAGCAGTGAGCCTTGGTCATCCTCTCCCTGCCAGTCACTTAACCATACCTCAGCTCCCCGCTGTATGTGGTGTGTGTCTTGTGGCTCTCAGCCACACTGAGAGGTTGATATGGGATTTCCAGGGCCATGAACACTGGCTGTGTGTGCCACCATGGGTGTCATTTAGATGTCTCCACTGTCAATGGGAGATGGAAATTAGAACAGAGATGAGATAAAGCTTAGATAATGTCTAAAAGGCAACAATGTCTAAAACCCCGTATTAGGAAGGACCTTACCTGTGTGCTTAGCACCGCCCCACATGGTTAGCAGGCTGGACAGAGACATGCTGGCCCAGCAGTTTCACCGTGTGGGAGTCCCACTGTTGTCACGAAGTCAGTATGTGAACCTGCATGATCATACCTATATGTTCAGCGTTTCGGTGTGAGGAAAATCCAGGTTCATCTTGGTCTTTGTGGTTTCCAAGGAGTAATGTTGATGACCATTATGTCAAAGGATGTCCAAGGTTGCCTGCTGGTCTGGCCTGCTGAGCATTTGGGTGAGAGCCACAGTTTGAAATGGTTCTGCAATGGGTTCACTCTCACCTGCCAGAGCTGCTCCAGCAAAAGGAGAAGCTCAGTGTTTAGCAAGCAGCAGAGCACAGCTGCCTGAGGAGCTCTGCGCTGACTTTCGGCCAGCGTGTTTCATGTGAACCCAGCCATTCCTGCCACGTACAGACTTCCTTGGGCAGTGCTGCCCCCGAGGCAGTGCCTCTACCTAGCCTCTCTCCAGACTAGGAGCTGCCAGAGTTTCAAACTACGTCAGCTGGACTGCATCTGTGCAAGGTAGTAATACTTACTTATGTCAATAGCAACTGCCTCATCACTTGTCATCTCTTGCAAATGAAGCAGGACAGTGTTTGGATGAGAGCCCTCCAGGGATGACTTGCATGTTGCAACTTGTGGCACTGGCTGACTAAGCAAAGTCCGCTTTGAAACAGCATGATGAAAGTGTGCTGCAAGTGATGCTGCCTTTGACATGAGGCATGAAAAAGAAGTCCTCTCTGCTTATCTCTGCTCCCATTTCAGGAGCGCCTTTCTCCCTGTGGGAGTGAGTGTCTAGTAAAGCTTTTGCATCAGGATGTTAGCTTGGATTTACTGGCTGGATTCCAATTCAGGCAGTTACCATCTACCTCTGCAAGCTTTCCATGCTGTTTCAGTTGGCCACAGAATGATTTTTTGTTTCATGTTCAAATCTGATTTAAATAGTTACTGCATACACTTGAACAATTCCTTTATTTCACACCCAGTGGTGGGTGAAAGGATGTTATGTAGCATATACTTGGATCCACTTCAGTAGAAGCTATTACCATCACTACGGGGGTTGCAATGCTGAACAAATCCGTGCTGAAGTGAGCAAGCCAGCAAAACTGGAAAACACTTCATTGTAAAACATAGCATTAGGGCTTATAATGTCCTACTCGATATACCAGCAGCTCATGACAGAAATCTACAGTAACTCCAACACGTTATTAATAGTAAATGTTTAGTTCTTGAAAAGGTTACTCGTGCTTATGCTAACCATAAGAAATGAGATCTCTCTTCACTGAAAACAAGCCAGTTAAACACACAGCTTAGTCTCTGCAACAGTGGCCAAACCCCATTCTAGATGCCTACAATTTTCTGACACCCCGAGAGGACAGACTCTTTCTCAGCTACTTGAGTTCCCTCATTTCACCAAGTAAACTTTATTGTTCTCTTATATTCCAGTTGCTGAAATCCATTTGCCACCCTCTGCTCAAAACTCTATTTATCCTTTTCCTCCCACTTTTCAGAACTGTCATGGTTATCAGCTCAGCAATGTGCAATGTAGATTCTTGAGATCTAATGTCATCTTGCTTGGCATATGTTACACCCTCAAATAAGCTGTCGTGCTGAATAATGTACCATATGTATATCTCCCAGGTCCTCCCAGCATTGTGAAGACATATCAGTGCTCTGATTGTGTGCTACTTAAATCAGGATTTTTGTCCTTGTTGTGTAGAGCTTCCAAGTCTGGTGTTACCAACCGAAATAAAATCCTCAGCTCACCCTCTCTTCTCTGCAGCATACTGCTCTGCCTATCAAACCCTGAAAAGGTTCTGGGAAAAGCCTACTCTGATGATCTTTTGAAGAAAGAAATTGCACTTGCTTATATACGCCCACTTGTCCTGTAACACTTGAGGTTCTGCTTTGGGTGGGGTTTTTACTTGCCTGTGGTTTGTGTGCATGTAGGTTGGGAAGTGGAGTGGAAAGAAAATGCAGCAGTGAATTTCAGCCTTCCACAGGAAATGCAACAGAAAGAGATTAACACCCAAAACGGTCTTCCCATAGGGGTTCAGATGGCATGCTAGGAGAGCCTCCTCTCCGGGGGGGCAGTGCAGAACTAGATTGGCTCACCAGAGACAGTGTGGAGCCACTTCCTTGGAGGATTTTTAGGACTTGGCTGGACACAGCTCAGTCCGACTTAGGAACAGTCCTGCTCTGAGTGGGGAGGGATGAAAAACCTCCAGCAGCTCCTTCCAGCCAACTCAGTGGTGGTGCTGTGTGCCAGAGTCTGACCACTCTGGTCTAGGAGGCTGCAGACCATGATCTCAAGCCTGAGGCAAGGAGAGAAGAGAGTGACCCGGAGTGGCCAGAGCAGGCAGGGTGGTACCATAGTGCTCCTGCTCCAGCTGCAGGCCATGCCCGGGCCTTGGGTTCCCTTGAAATGACCCTGCAGGGAACAGTGCCCACCTGGAGACAATGGAGCAGGCAGCCACTCCTCCCAAGGGTCCCTTCTTCCCTTTCCCCAGAGGCTTGGGCATCCTGTTACAGATGTCTCCCTGCAGGCAGCCCTGAGTGTGCCCGCCTTGCTCCCTGCACAGCACACTCCGCACCAGCCATGGGCACATCTGGGTGCTGAGGCAGAAGTCATGGCACTGCTCACACTGAGCCAGATGCACGCCCGAGCACTGGACAGGTTTTCTGCCTTCTCAAAGAGTTGCATCTTGAGCAGACCCAAGATGCTCCTGTGGTTCAAGGGGCTGCAAGTGGTGCCACAGCACACCAAGTGCCTGCTCAGATGGAGCTTTTCATTTTAATTGATGAGGCCTCTAAAACATCCCATTTTCAGAGAAACTTCTGTAATGTCTTTTCTTGGAGGAACACAATAGTGAGTGCATGTAAAGTAGCGCTCTCCAATTGTTACTCATGAACAGAAGCATCAGTTCTAATGAGCCACCTTCATTTTTCAGCTTTAATGCTTTTTGCCTGCATGTTACTGGCATCATGTGTTTAAATTTAAGGACTTCGAAGTCTGATCACCACTGTGGTATCTGGTTTACAGTTAGCAAAACATTCTGTTTTTTCTGGATCTCATTTGCACCCTGGGAAAACACTAGGAACAGATGGCTTACTATCCAAGTTTTACAAGTGGTTCAAACAGGAGTAGGCACCCTGCATGCTGCAAATGTTTATAGAGGTTAAGCATAATCAGCTCTCACTAGTCCCTGCCAACTGCATTAATTAAGTTACTGGTGAGTATGGGGAAAAAGCCTAAGAAAATACAGTTTTAACATATTACATTATTCTATACAGTATTTAAGATCGCAGATAAAGAGCTGACATAGATGAGAGAGTCCCATGGTTAGAGCAGAGACTTTAATTTTCATGTTAGGTTATTTACCAATACTGGTGACTAGCAAAATAAATCTTTAGTTTCACTTCACCTTGCAGATGAGAAAGGCTCTTATAACAGTTGCTGGTAAGAGGTACTCTATCTGGAGTGCTTTTTTGTTAACACTGATCTATTAGCACAGAGGGAGAAGTCATGGGAACTGAAAAGGTATCTTTGGTGTTCTTGCTTTATGGCCAACAACAGTTCAACTTTATACAGCTCCTCTTTCTTTGAGCAAGACGGTGTGAGAGACATGCTGGTCAAGATTCACAAAGCTTGAATTGAAAAGGAAACCTAGGACCCCATCTTCTTTAACTATATCTGAAGTGCAAGCCAACAAGAAGGTCTGTGTTTGTTCTATGATTTCTATGTATATTTGATTTCTAGGTGTATTTTTCAAGTTCAGCAAGAGCTGTACATCAGCAGAGATCAACAGTCAGTAGAATGTGCAGTCTAATAGTTTTCTTTCTCGCTTGTCCAAAGTGAAAGGTCTAATGGGTAGCACACTCTCCCTTGCAGGTGAAATATTTTCATAGCTTCCTCTTGATACAGCAACCTCATCTAGTTGTAGATGTCCCTGCCAATTGCAGGGGGTATGGACAAGATGACCTTTAAAGGTCCCTTCCATCCCAAAGCATTCTATGATTCTATGATACCTGAAAATGTGAAAGAGCTGCATTATGCTGTTTAAATCAGCATAATGACTCATTTAATAGTCCAAACAAATCTGCTAAGAAATCACTACAACTTGTGAAATATAAGGTATAGGTTCTATTTCATTAGTCTGTAGGAATATTGACCTGGAATGAAAGATTTCATGTTAAATAAATGCCACTAGCTAAGAGCATCCATGCTACAAATGGAGTTTTAAATTTGGAATTTGGAGAGAACTGGTGTAATGGGCTCTAGGTTGCAAACAGGCTTTGTTACACAACCTTTACACTGCATTTTTTAAACTAAGCCCCAGGTGTTAGTAGCTATAAAATGTCCTATGGACGATATACTGGTTGTTTATATGGTTAGTGATTCAGGAGAAAAAAAGTCGTTTTTCTAAGTCAGTACTGAAACAATGTGACAGTCTGGTTTACTTTTAGGCCACAAAATCTAGGGCTTGATCAGCTGGCCTCATTTACATACAATAGATCTTCATTTAATAAGTATTGAATTTTAATGAGAACTTGAATTCTGGAATCTGAACAAAATCAAAGTGCATTTACTGCTCGTATTGTGACAGCCAGCATTTTGTTTCCTGGGAAAATCTGCAGTCGCTCTGCTCAAGGCTTGCCGAGAACTGAGACTAGTTGTTGTGACAAGGCATCATGAGGTTTGGCACTTCCACAGCAACTGAAGTTCTGCTCTTCTTTCCAGAGCCTTAAATACTTCAAAATGCCTTCTAGAAAAAACCACAGCTCTGCCTTATACGTTTGACTCCTCAGGAAGACAGAATATTAGAAATTGCAACTATGTTCAGTTTTTGATGACGTAAGAGGTTTGGAAAGGAAGGAAAATAAAATTCACTCATGCTGTAACACAAGTAATGATATTCAAAGAAATTCAAAGGGCAAATATTAAATCATTATGAAGTAACAAGATAAATGCTTCTGTCAAGAAATAATCCTTTTGTTTCTCTGTCTGAAACATTTTGTCAAGAGCCCCAAGTAATTCTTACCATTAAATGTTCTGAGGTAAAAAAAAATAGTTCAACAAACAGAGAGCACACGGTTTAGAATATCTACCTGATAGCTCTTTCGAGGAATCAACCAAAATTTCAACTTTCCTTTCCGGTACTCTGAGTACCGTTGTCTTGTGCCAAAGTGTTTGAAAAAGAATACACTTTTAGGATGAGGTGCTACAGCACACCTTGGGAAAGACCGGTCTGTGGGATTACAGACTGCTCTGACTCTTAAGTGATGTACATGCTTTCAGGTCCTCATGCATGATCCTTACTCTGTATTTGTGGACATGGTGCTTGCTGCTCCAAGTCTTTCTTTGACGCCAGGCTACCGCCTTCTTCAGCTCTTGTTTTGTAACTTCTGTGGAGTAATACTGTGAGCTGTAAAACAACTTCTTTGCTTTCACCATTGATGGATGGATAAAGTGATCCTATCAGCAGCTGGGCCCTGCAAGGGCACCTTGGGGGTCAGGCTCCAGAGGTGATGCAGCTGCACATCAGGCTGGGAGATACAGAGGTCAGCCTTTGGAAAATCTTGTCACATTGCCCAGCCTACAGCTCTGTGGCTCAGACAGACGTAAGTAAGCACTAAAGACTCTTCTTTGTCTTGCTTTTGTGTACAAGCGCATCAGTGCGGAGATACTAAAACACAATTAGAAAAAATGTAGGTAAGTCCTAAGTGCATATAATTTTGTAAGGATAATATTATAAGCTGCAGGTCCCAGAAATAATATTGTCCCTTTCAAAAAATTTTCCTCAAGGTTTGTGCCTGACCAGTGATGTCAGAACTCATGTCATTTTGTTCTGAGAGTTAAACAAGAGAAGTGCATCCATTTCTTCACGAAAATAATTAGTTCACTATATCCTCATCCATATGGTAAAGAAGAGGCTAGGAAAGTACCTATTCTCCTTCCAAAAGGCAACATCCAACCAGGCACTGTGGGGTACCTTCCTGTGACGTACCTGAAGTTACCAGTAACTTCTTGCAGAATTCAGCTACCAACTAATTGGGAAGGTCCTGAAAAAGGGTGAAGAGCAGAGGAGAACAAGCAGTGCAACTGCTTATGCCAGGTCAAGCTACCCCATCTATTCAGTGTTGATGTTTGACCTGTGACAGCACCAGAGGCTTCTGCAAAAGTGCACCAGGAAAAAATGAGTTTTGTAAAAACATGGGGGGGGAGAAAGTGGGGGCAAATTAATATATCTGCCACCAGATGTAATCAGAAGAAACAAGTAGGCAAATTAAATGCATCTGTATCAATTTAAAATGACTCTATATCAATACTTTCCAGGGTGCGTCACCTTCATTTGCTGAATTACCTAAATTTTTGTAGGAATTATCTCAAACCAAGCCCCAAGGAGACATCTGGTAAACGTACAACTGAAGGAAGTGTTACTAAAGCTGAGAATACACAAGGAAGTTATTAAAACCTCAGACCACACTGAACTGACTGAAACAGAATGCAAAGGATATCATTATTGTTAAGAACTAGCAGCTAATTGCTTAATGAAAATCAGATGGGTTCGCATCCTGTGGGTAACTTCCAGGAGCACAGCCTATTTTATTTCATTCAAATGGTCTTTGGAAAAAATGTGGTCTGGTTTTGTTCTGTACCGTCCCCCTTGTGGCAATACGCAATTTCAATAATGCTTTAACAGAGCAGCAGATGTAGTGAAACAATGCAGGCTCTAAGGTTGTCGAAAACCCTTCATACAGCCTGACAATTCAGAGAGCAGATGTCATTCTGGCACTTACTGTTTATTTCTCCAAGTGTACCTCTTGTCATACAGGAAATAAAGCACTTCCCTGTAGGCCAGTGGACAGTTTTCTCACTCAAATGGTGAACAAAGCACCTCTCAAAATTGATTTTTGTTTTATCTCAGACTTTGCCAGGCACAAGAAACCAACAGGCATGCAAAAATTATGGATGCCGGAACTGTGAGTTAGAAACTTGAGAGTGGAAAGCACAGTCTTATGCAGATGCAGGCAGGACTTTTCTACAAATGTGTGCCCTTACTGTGAAGGAGGTAAGGAAATCTTCCTTTACTCTGCCAGATAAAACAGCAAACTCATACTCAGCAAAGGTTTTCCAGACTACAAATCACTTTAGAAACTTGGTGTGTGCTTTAACCCAGCTCTGGAAACCAGCCCCTCATATTTCTCAGGAACACCCGCCTCTCCTGCAACCAGATGAGTCAGCCAGCTTCCAGGAGCCTCTTTCCAGGAATCTGGCCCACTCAGAAACCCAGCAAAGAAGCACTGGCAATAGTTAGTGCAGAGGACTGACACCATCTTGATAAAAGGGAAAACACAGTGGGTAAATACTCTTAACAAAGTCTACACTGACCATTAAACAGAAGGCCCTAAAACTGCCATGGACTCCTCTTCAACTGTTTTTCTTTATGAACTATACAGGTTAGTAAAAGAGACTTCTGCCCCCACTTTTCTGTCAGTGGTATCCCAGCTTCTCTCATTTAAGCTGTGCGTCAGCGCTTGTCATGGCTATGGGTGACTTTCTGACGCCCAAAGACAAAGACAGGGCATCCATATTTGTCTCCTGTCCTACTGCCAACAGGTCATTAAATCCCAAGGTAAAAGCTGTAAAAGCAGTGATGGGAGCATCCTAACATGTGTTGGAACTTCCCAAACCAAACCCAATAAGCAGTTACATGGACAGCTAGCAACTTTAGATTCAGTCTTCCTCAGGCTGGTGAGACTGCGGGAGAGCAAACTGGCACAATGCCAGCATCAAGACATGCCAACATAAGTCAGGGGCCTTCTATGCCAAACTGACCTAAGTGTACCTAAGCGTGACCTAAGGCTGACCTGAGAGAAAGCTGAACTGGTAACATTAGGAGAAATGTGGGTAACGCCCTACTCATCCCACTGTCTTTCAGACGGGGACTGTAATCCCAGCTGACCTTGTGCTCCCTGGACTCTTTGGTGGCATTTGATGTCTACTGGACAGGGCTGCAAAGAGCACAGAGCCCTTGGAGATTGCTCTCAAGACCTGCCCGTTGCTGAAGGTAGTATCTAGCAGGTACCGTGTCTCCCACAAAATATTCTTCAGGAAAAAAAGTAAGCATCCTGCCTGCTTCAGTCCTTCTGAGCACATCACTCCGTTGCTATGTTCTCTACACTGCATGCCGCTGATTGCCAATGCCATTTCAACACTTAGTCTTTCCCTCTGTGAAGACAGCTACCTGGCTCAGCTAAAATAAGGAGGCCAGATAAACAGAATAATCCTTGTGAGCCGCTAAGGAAGCAGAACAGATGAGAAACTGCTTTCTTAGCCCATGGAAGTCAGGGGGATTTCTGAGTTTTTCATATCCTGCACTGAGGAAGCAGGACCTTTCAAGGATTTTTGTGAAAAATAAGGTATCCCTTCCCACTGCAGAAAAGCTACTAATCCACTGGTTCGGGCACTTTCCTAGAGCTGTGGAGCAGCCAAACTGAGTTCTCACTTTCCTTAATTCAGAGCAGAGAGCTGAAATCCCTCTCCCACATAATCACAGAGTATCAGCTATTCCAGGCAAATTTGTGCCTGTTCTGTAACCATCAGTTCCCCTTCACCCCTCTCCAAATTCCTATCTGTGTATGAGCAACCTTTCCTGTCCAAAACAGTACATTTTTTGTAGATCATATTTCAAAAATCTGCATTTTCCAACAGCAACAGATTCAGCAGAACATGTGTCACTGGCTGTGGAGGTGCTGCAACCCTTCCTCTTCCCCACGGCTGCTGCTGAGCCACTGCTACTGGACCATACTACTGGAGGAATTTTTAGAGATGCCTCTCACTATGGTCGCAACTAAGAGCAAAAATCACTGAGAAAGCCTGACCTGAACATATGCAGACCAGTTAAACTAAACATCAGTCTTGCCTTTTAGCAGTGAGAAGAAAAGCTGTCTCTCTTCTTTTTTTTTTCTTTTTTTTTTTTTTTGTGCTTTTAATAATTCTCAGAACACAAAGACACCCCATAGCTGGACCCCACGTGAAAACCTGAAGACTTTCCCTTCAGCATCTGACTCTCTAATGCTGTGGCATTCAAGTGCAAGTTAAATATAAGTTGAAATAACTGACTGCGGGAATGGAAAAAGGTTGGAGGAGACTTAAGATTTAAAATAGAAACAACTAAAATGCATAGGAAAAAGAAATCAGCCCCATTTGCCTGAAATAATTACCTAAATAATCAATAATGGCAAGTGCCAAAACCCTATAAGAACATGCGTAGGCAGTAACAGCTATGTGGAAGTCAAGAGGGAGTGATGCATCGAGGGTAAGAGGGCAGACACAGGGACGTTGTTTGCAGCACAGTAAGGACAACAGCCTGTTCCTCAAATAGCAAAGGGCAGCTCCCAACATGGCCATTATTACCACTTGCACAATTGCTGTTGTGCCAAGAGTAAACCAGCTGGCAGCAACTGATAAATGATCATTCACCACAGCAAATGACAATACAAGCGAAGCTGGACTCCCACCTCCATCACTTGAAGGTTGCTCTGGGTAAGTCTTAGCTTTGCAGAGACTCACACTTCCTTGCATGCGCTCTCCCTCTCTCACCTCTATGCTCTTGGAAACAAAAACCGTGAGGTGTTTGTGTGAATTGGCAGGCTGCCTAGCCACCCTTGTCAAAATGGTGTGGCAAATTTGAGCTGAGCACCGGATGCTTACACAGGGACTGCCTCTACTTAATGAACCTGTTTGATACCCAAGGCATGCAGTTCTTCTGCACTCTTGGTTTAGCTGAAGGACCAGGAACATTCTGTATTTTGGTAACAGTAAATCACCAACAGACCCCACATGCAACACTTCAACACTGTAAAAATTTGGAACGTTGGCATTCATGATGAAAAAAACCCCATGCGGTTTTAATGAGAGAATGAGCAAAAGGGAGCTGAACAGTGCTGAGGAACAGCTTTGTGCCTTTTTTTTTTTTTTTTTTTTTTTTTTTTACTGCAAGATCTTTCTTGCTGTGGAACTAAATTGTCCCATCATTGACTCCTGGTCTCAACTTAGCTTTTAATGAAATTCAGTAAACCTTGTTAGCTCAGTCTTGCAGTGAGGCAGACCGGCCTAGCACATTACAAGTAATTTCTTTCTTTCTTTTTCAAAACCTGCAGGAAGTCATTGGATTCCCCCCACCTTTTGCCCACAAGAGCAGTATGTCATAGCTAGTGAAGCAGAGTCTTCCACAGTCCCAAGTACTGTGACGCTGTTAAATGTCTCAGACAACAAGTCAGTGAGGATGAAAGCAGATGCCCCTGATGCCTTTCCCTTGCTAACCTTTTCTTTCCTTCTTCCCAGCTTCTCATTCCAACCTGATCTGATTTCACTTGGGACCTGGGATCTGTTCCTGGGAGCTTTGCTCCAGGCAGAAACAGCAAACCAGTGTGGTACAGGGAACACTGGACCTCCTTCTGCCCTTCTTTGCTTTATCACATCCCTGAGGTGGTGCAAAAACTCACCTGCCTCCCTGGCAGCTGCCTCTGAGACAGAGCTCTGCTCCACAATGGGCTGCCCCCAGCCCTCCCTGTTACCGGGCAGGTCTCCAGCTGCAAGGAGGAGACCAGTATAGTGGGGCCTGGCTTCTGCCCTGCTGCCCAGACCAGCAAGGTACTACAAGAGCATTAAGCCCCACATCATCATCACCCCTGCGTGGCTGGGTCTCACATACATGCAGAATGGCGGTGCTGCCGACAGGCCAGTATGCCAGACATCATGTAGGCATACGCCTGGCAAGTGGCTGGGCCAGGGAATAGCTTCTCACCCAGAAACCTGCCTGTGCTCAGCCACTTCACACCTTCCCCAGCAGGGAATAGCACTCCCAGGTTCTGTAGGCAAAGCTGCCCTCACCTGCTTCAGGGGCAAAATGCCTAATGAGCTGAAGCTGCTTGAAGGTGCTGCTCAGCAGGCACACACAACAGCTCCTGACAACACAGGCCAGAGCATCCGTGGTGGCTAAAACGCCTGGACTAGCCAGGTGGAGGAAAGTGGCTTTTCCACTGGCAGTTAGGGCTGAATGAGGACAGTGGCCAGATGCCAGGTAGAAAGCTCTGGGCTGTGTGCTTTGGTATTGGACCAGCTCAGCCCTCTGCATGGCTCTTTAATGCCACCTGCTGTGCCGAATGGCCTGATCCTGCATCAGTGCTCCAGCAAGTGCATCAAAATCCACCACCTCGCTGGCACTGGTTAGCACCAAGAGGGATTATGGAGCATTTTGGTGAACCAGGCTAACCACTAATAACAGACTAAAACGATATGTGAAACTGGACATTTGTACTGTGAAACAGTACATTTTTTTATGCAGTGTCTTGTTAGCCAACATGGTCTTTAAGTATGTTAGGGATTGGACAGCTTGTTGCCAACGGCGCAGACCAGCCAGATATGAGCTATAGCGTAGCTTGTCAAGCTAACATAAAAAGCTGGTCTGCCTTTCTGTATGAAAAAAAAAAAAAAACCACTATGAATGGTTCCTACTGCAATGCCAAGAATAGTACCAACCAAGAGAGGAAACCTACTCGAGTGAGTCTGGAAACCGTTTTAACCAGGAATCAAGTACAATTGGGTGTTTTTCTTAATGGAGTGCTAAGCTACATTAGCAAAAGTGATGTGGCTTCACCAACGTGTAAGTGTATATAGGACCCTAATGTAACAATATTTTCGGGGGGGGGGGGGGGGGCAGAAGAAATTTTTAAAGCTTATCTTGGAAATGTTAAATAGACCATATTTGTTGCAATTCATTTGTAACATTTTTCATCTTATTTCTTCAGGAATATACATGTTCCTACAACTAGTTGACAGAAGGACACAGAACAGCCCTAAAGATATCTACACATACACTTTCACCGCAAGACTGCCTGGGAGCAGAGGTGTTAAATGTGCAGCCCACCGGAGTGGTTCACCCCACTTACAACGGGCAGCCTCCTCCACAAGGGAAAGCGTGGCAGGCTGGATGAGTTGCTCTAGAGGTACCCATCTGTTCCCAGCCACCACCTTCCAGGGTGGCAGGGCCCACCAGCCACCCTGGTAGCAGCAAGGCAACGGAAACCTGGGGGTATACCCTGCACTTCCATGCTGTAGGCACGCGCACAAAAAGCCGAATATTTCAAGACTGCAGAGCACAGCAAGCAGGTTGCATACAACGGTTTCATGGCCCCACCACTACCGCTTGGCCAGAAGGGCAGACCCCTTTGTTTGCAGACCACCTGCAGCCGCAGGCAGTGCAGGAAAAGCCAACCACTGCCGCAGGTGTTCACTCCACAGCTGAGGTAGGTAGGCAGGGCTTCCTTTACGCTCAGCAGACAGGCACATTTTCAGGACTCAATTCACTTTGGAAGTTTAGGTATCTACCTTAAGGAGAAGAATCGCACCTCGATCCCATCTTTCTGCACTAGCCAGAGAAGAAGCTTTGACTATTTCAGATGCAGATAGCTAGTTACTCAAACTGATCCCACCTCAGACATCGTTAACTGTCCAGTTTCAAAACTCAGGCACACAAAATATGCCAGTAAACTAATGGGCAAGTCTGAGTCATCAGGCCAGAGATGACATTTTCCACATAAAGGACTTTGGTTTTGAATTCACCTTGGATAAAAAAGGAAGGAAGTGCATGGCTGTGCAACCTCACTGGTTGTCTGGGACGGCGTGCACTACCGCAGGCGACGTTTGCTGTGATCTCTAGCCTTGCTGTCCTCTGCCATCAAGTGAATGAAGTTACTCGGGCATCGGTTTGTTGAAATTTTGCTGTCACACAGCCCAAGGCTCACGTTTAGTAAGATTAGAAAACCTCTGCTTCCCCATTCCCCCCTTCCCAAAAGCCACTGTGTTGAAAGAAAGGATTGGTACTGAAGAGCTGTGGTTAAAATTTAAAATCTGACCTCATGGATATGCTAAATTGTTCCAATTTCTTGTTCTAGCAGTCAGCGGCTTCTATTTCTTTTTTTTTTTTTTTTTTTTTAAGGACAAGATAAACCTTTCCACAAGGAAAAAGAAAAATGTTCAGAAAACCTGACATAATTTCCGTAAGAAACACTACCAAAACTCCACTAAAAATCCAAAATTTTAATCTTGGAACAATGATCTTTTTACAAAGAGATTTTAAAGATTGAGTGTACATATTCACAAAAGCAACAAACTAAGGCATTATCTCCATAGCCACATTTATAAATTAAAGACTTTGAAAAACCATGTGACTTGATCTCATTTAAACCTTGTCAAGATACAGGCAGTAAAAATTTTAAACATCTGACTTACTTTTACATGTAGTGGACTGTTGGCTTATATCATGAGTATGAGCTAGATTAATTTCAAATCACTGAAACAAACACTCTAGTAAAAGCATGAAGCTTAAACATTATTCTAAAGTGCTCACTAGAAACCCAACATTTCAATTAAGAAATGTTAAAGATATTACATTCCTTACATACCAAGTCTGAAAGTACAATATGTACACAATCTACAGTCTTGTCTGTATAAATAGGAAATAATTTATCTATGTATCTCAAACGTGACTAGTAGCTGAAGGAAAGCCGAAAGACTATTTCAATTTGGCCAGAAAAAGGAAAAAACCAGAACTGTCATCCCATACATATAGCCATCGGAATTCTGTATCCCCAGTCCTGCCATTTTGGCCAATCTCCTTGACTAATTCTCTTTACACCCACCCATGAAGCATCTGCTGGTACATTGCCAGTAGAGTCTTAGAGCATCCCTCTTGTAACGGAATTGCTTGGGTCTCTAGAACTGGCAAGGCTGCTGCTAAGAGGAAACGTAATGAGATGTAAGTGCCTTAACTAAACAGAAGAAATACGTGCTGCAATGTATTCTAGTTTACAGACATAAAGGAACTCTGAACTAGACTGTCAAACAACAAAAATTTGGACTTTTTTATTCTAGTTTTTGAATGAATTGTAGTGCTTATTAAAAAATAAGACAAAACTAATTAAGAGGCATCTGTGACAAATTTAAAAGCCTACATCAGCTTTCTTATAAAGCCCTAACCAGTTCCTTTCAATCCAGAGCCACTGTATGTTTGCTAGTCAAGTCTCTTGTCCCAACAGGAGCTAATCAAACCTCTCCATCTCACTACCAGTCCTCTGTGATTTTGACTTAACAGTTTTGCAGCATATGGTCTTACCCCGTGCACAGGTTAAGCCTGTTTCACACAGGACTAATACTAGGTACCTGTGAAATGTTGGTATTGTACATCATTGTACGCCCCACAGGGCACACACTTTTCAACAATCTGCCTTCAAGTACAACACGACAAGCTTTCAAAAATACAAACAACCTTAAAATGCAAGACCCTTCATGAAAGTACAATAAAAAATACTTAACTTCCCCTCTTTGCTTTTCATTTCTCAGCTGCCATGAAGGGCAACATTTCATTTTTTTTCCCAGTCTTTTCACCAATTTTGCAACTGGACTATGTAATTTTCAGACAGATACAAGAGTATATCCCCTCACATACAGTAACATGATTACAGTAAAATCTAAAGCCACAAAATAAAATAATGGTGAACATTCCGTAAGTGGAATTTTAACTTTTGGTCAACATTTCTGCTAGGCTAAAGGCAAAAATACGCTGTACAAAATCACTTTAACATCTGCGTGAGTAAGCCTCTTGTCTACTTTAGCCTCAGCTTAGCATGTGGTCAGCCTGAACTATGCAATTTCTTAAAAGAACAGGTAGACAGGAGATTGTAAAGCTATATTTCTTCCCTACTTGTACCCATTAGCAGATTCTTCCCTTGCAAAACAACATCCATGTGAAAAAATTTACTGTGATGCTCAGAAGAATTGAAGGCAAACACATGTGTATGGGCAACAAAAGCTGTCAAGGTGACAAACGATTCAATGGACTGCTTTGTTCTCCACCTGCGGCAAGCTTGAGCGTTGTTAGCTTTCGAGGGGGATGCTGAGGACTCTTACGAAGGTTATCGTCCATCTGCAGAGAAATAATGAGAGCCGGATCTGGCAAACAGTAGAATATAGATTATATGATTAGTCTATTTGTCAGGGCTGCCACCATTAATGCTGGTTTGGGGTATTTTTCACCCTGTTATTTCAGGCCCAGCCAAAACTGATGCCTTGGTTCCTTTCCACTCCCAAGTATCTGCTTGTGTTAAGAGCGGCTATCCATGCCATTAGCATACAGTGCATGAAACCCAGGGCAAATACGTGTGCATCTGCCGAAATAATTTCGTCAAGATTACTGAAGAAAGCAATATTGCTACCTTCTTCTAGGGGATCAAAGTTTCAATTTTGTACAGTAGCCAAACACTGCTAGAAAGCAGATTGGAAGTCAAACTGCTAACATCAATGGATGCTTTTGCATGTTCAGCACCTTGCAAGAACAAATCTTTTTCAAATTAGAAATATTCTGGAGCTGCTGGGTGAATTTAGATTAGTTACAGATTTCAAAAAGTATTTAATAAGGAACTTGTGATAAGACGTTTTCAAAGACAGGTTAAAATTATCTCTGAATATAAAGATCTTACATTTTCATAGGTAATCAATCTAATGCCCTGTGTGTAATGTGGTATCAAAAAGAGTCTAGTTACTACAGAATAAACAGAATCACATAAGACAGCACAGGGGAGATCTCCAGAGGTTGTCTAGCCCATCCCATTTCCTCAAGGCAGGATGAGCTTTACTAAATCACGCCTGACAGATGTCTTTGTAACCCATTCTTTAAAACTTTCACAGCCACACTCCAATGCCATGAAGAGGAGATACAATCAATACCTAAAGCTATAGAAGCTGATCATAATTAATGATCTATTTCATACACTCATCTTTTTCAGGAAGAAGTGCCTTCTACCCCTCTAGTTAGTTTTCTGTCTGCATCAGAAGACTAATTCTTCACAAGTATTTTTCACGTAAGTTGTATAGCTTTTGATAGGTGCTGAGTGACAGCCTTGGAAACAAAGAACATAAAGAAATAAAAGCTAGACGTAGAACAGGCAGGAGAAACAGTGACTGTACGTTAGTGACTACAGCATTCAGGTGGGAGCAAGGAGAGCTGATGATTGGTCTTAACTTGCAGGACCATTTCTGAGTTTTGATCAACACATTTTTCTCTTCCTTTGCTGGAATGCACACTTGCAGAAAAACACCCTTCTTTTGTTGGTATGTGCACTTGCAAGGCAATGTTCTTTTGATTGTAATAAAAGTACTTTTAAAGTACAAGGCTTCATTAATTATTCCTTTCAAATGACGTGATATTCTTCCTGCCTCTCTACACAAATTAACTCACTAGAAAAGAAGCAATTAAAAGGTCCATTGTACAGTTGCAGTTGCCATGCAAGAGTATCTGTGAACAAGTAACCACAACGAGGCAGGAAAATTAGAGACTGAAGCAAAAGTAACCTTTTCAATCAAGTTGGATTCCTTATTTACAAGCTGTGTGAGTTTCTGCAGATTAGCATCTGCTGTATCCTGTCCAGCCGGAGAATGGCCTGGAGAGTGAAGGCAGAAAGATGAAGAGTGAAAAGGTATTTACAAAGGCTTTTAAATCTTTAAAAAATAAACCCACACTGGAGAGACAGTTCATGCAGTATTTTTATCCTAAGAAGAATTTAAGTGGAAAAGCCATTCCACGTGAGAAAAACAGAAGCACTAAGCATGAGCCATAGTATAGATACAGGTGCATTTTGCCAATGCTTGATGCATTCTAAAACTGAGTATTAACCCTTGCTTTTAATTTTCAGTCCTTTGTGCACAACTTTGTACGTTTCTCTACCTTATTTCCCCACAGAAGCTCCAACATAACCTACATAAAATCTAATTCTGCCTTGGTTCACAGATGGAAACCTGGAGTCCTAATCCACACATGACAAAGAGGGGAAAAGATACACAGCTTACCTGAGACAGTTAACCTGAAGTAGCAAGTTAAAATATCATCACAGAATCGACACAGATTGGGAAGCTGTTTCAAATGCTCTTGTAATTGTACTCTGGGGAAACACACTTTATAAATCGGTGCAAGGAAACCAAACACAAAGGCATCCAAGGTAGTAGGCCTGAAAAGGGTGACAAAACAAAACAAAAAACCAAAGTGACTGAGGTAAGACATTGAGACCTTTACAACCTGACCGTTTTCTTTGTATGTCAAACACAACTCAGGACAGAACATAGTCAGCTCTTCTGGCATTCCACCTTTTCCTATCAATCTGGTAAATGCTTTGTACAGACTGTTGACTGATTTCAGCACCTCTGAACTAGAGACATGCTGGCAAGCTGAAACAGTAACTTCAGCATTAAAATCCAGTCACACTGTCACATATGGGGATAAACAAGCCACTCTAAAGTAAATTTCTGGCACCACAAAAGCCAAGCTGTATGCCAGGGGACTAGTATCCTCTCTCATGAAGTGGTCTGACTTCAGTGACTAAAGGAACAGATCACCCTTTTTAGGACCTGTTGGCACTATGTTGTTGGCAGTATCTCCTTCCTGCTCTGTGCACACACCACAGGAAGTAGAGTGTTCTGGGACTTACACCCTCCTCCCATGAAGGCAGTGCTAACACCTCAGGCTTAAAGCGTTTCTTCTACATACAAGAACACGTGGTGCCCTTCAGTCGCTAGAAAAGTATTCTCTAGTGCTACACTAACTCATTAAGCACCCCACATTTTCTTAGGAACTGTGGACAGCATCTGCGTGTCTGTGGAAAAATGCAGGATAAGGGAGACACCGCATTGCCTTAGTCCAAAGACCTCATTTGTGCCCTGTTTGCTCATTCAGATTTATCTGAAAAGCACAGTGTGAGACATGAAACTACTGTGCAGTACTTTTAACATTCTGTCAGGTTAAAAAAAAAAAAAAAAGTTTAAGTGTTCACAGAGTGATGTGGTACCTGTTTTATTAGTTATTAAAAAAAAAAAAAAAAAAAAAAATCACACTCACGTATCTCCAAAGAAAAACTGAGATGTTCCCAATCTCTTCGACAGGAGATTTAGGCACTCCTTGGCATCCCTGTATATCTGATGAGACACAAGACTGTCTAAGAGCCCTAGGTGCAGCAAGGCTAGTATGCACAGCATTGTTCATCATTTGACTGTTTCAGTTCCTGTCTTTGACAGCACCAACTTACAAATTCTTTACTACACAACACATACCTGTGCTTCCACTTCAGTGAGACTGTAGAGTGGAGGCCCTCCCCTGGTCAGCAAGATCCTGCTCAGCGCTTCCCTGGACATCTTCCCAGGAAGATACAAACTCAATGGGAAGGGAATCCTTGAGGCAAACCATGGCTTTGTCACACTGCCGTAATTTTCAGCCTCAACCCAGAAAGTGTGCAGCTGTATCAAGATAAGGAAGAATATTACTGGAATTTGAGTAAGAATAGTAGACGTCTCTTAAAAGTTTGATGTTTAAGATCTCTGTCAGAGAAGCAGAAGCACCAGGAATTACTGTAACTTAAGGCAATCAGACTCCACAAAGGATTATACTAATCCTTTGAGTATAGGAGTATGTAATCAAGGCAACAGCTACCTTCAACTTAAAAAACAACAAAAGATATTACATAGACCTTAAAAAACAACAAAGATATTACATAGACCTATATACATGTGCATAAAATTACATACATGCTGATGTTTATGTATTTGTGTGTATACACACACACACACACATTGTACATAGAAAATATATTACCAAAAAAGTTTCAGACGTACAGGATCAGGTTCAAACTTTTTAGAATTTTTTTTTTAAATATTATATAAATCTTAAAATAAAAGATATTATGAAATGATGAATTTGAAACCTTGCAGGTCAGCTGAAGAGGCTAGCCTATGATATCATCTGGTCAGAATATTTTCTCCTGTACAAACTGAAGCCAAAGTCATTCAAGAGATCCAATGTCCGGGAATTTTTATAGCTCTAAAGTACTTACGCTAAAGTGGTGAGGGCATGTGACCATGTGTTATTTAGAACTGAAAAATTAAACTACTGATGGGTCTTTTAATTTCTCAAAAATTCTAACTGAACATTTCAAAAGGCTTTCACAGTTGTGCACCCCACGTCAGACACACACATTTTACTCAAAGCTTTTTCAAAAGAATCAAATGAAATACAAAACGGCCAGAATAAGCTATTTTCAGGATACTGTTTCCCAAAAAATATCTAAAAGAAAAAACAGCCATAGGTGCCCTTTTAAAATTTCCTTCATAAAGTCATTATTATTACTTCACACCCCACAAACACACACTTCTTTCCTTTTCAAAAGTTTCCAGGCAGTATTTCCAAAATTGGACTAACAAAGCAAATACACTCCAGACAGGACTATGGCTGAGAGACTTTAATGTCTCTCATGTTGGGCACCTCTTGTAACATTCACTTCCAAAAATACTGACCATTATACAGTATATCCCAATACTTACCAGAGCAGGAAGCAGTTTCTCTTCAAGTAGTGCAATATATGCCAGTGTATCAGCTCCTTGTTTTGCAGACAATTCATAATCAGCATTATATTTCTAGGAATTAAAAAATATATATACTACAAATAGGGTTACACAGAACTTTCCAAAAAAATAATCAATGCAACCTGAAGTTGCTTCCAACTTAACAGCTATCAAGTCAGTAAATATAACAACATTTTGCAGGACAGAAAGCATGCGCTCACTAGAATTTCTTTACTTCTTCAGGCCAGCTATGTCACTCCTCCTTGCATCTCCCTTTTCCACTTTCCCATTCTTAGATTTTTGGGCCCTCCTATTCCCAAAATAACTCCTGTGTCTCCTTCCCATTGCTTTCCAAGCAACTGTCCAGTGATACAGAAGCAATTTTTCAGTACTTAGGGCTGTAGCAACGTCTGGCAAGTCCCCATCTGTATTTTTGAAGAAGCATCTGGCACTTCAGCGGGTGTAAGCATAAAAAAAGGCAGGCATTCCCATCTTTTGCTTTTAATTACCATTCTAAAAGTTCAGAAATTGGATGCTAACAATATAAGGGACCAAACACACAGCTAAATTAATGCAGTTACAGCTGAATGAGTTTTTAATTCTTAGACTGGATCCTTTTAAGGTACATTAAAACGGCTGCTAAGATTTTTTGGCGGGAGAGGAGATTCGCTTCATTAACTTAGAAACAAAGGATCAGGACTGACCCTCATTTTTAGATATCTGAAAAGCAAGCATATTATTGTTATACTTTAACTCAAAGAGGGACCTTTTCCCCAGCATTAAGGAATCTTTGGTATTCAAATAGCTACGAAGCTTCTGAGTTTTAAAACAACTGTCTAAAATCCCATCTCAAATGCGCAGTTTTCAGATTCTGTTTTTCTCCCCCCAAAGACTTAAAGTTTCACTAACATGCCATTCATCAGATAACCTTCTTGACTAGGCAGGAACTGAATTTCTAATGTAAAAGCAGAATAATAGGCTGGAGGACCATCTTAAGAAATAAAAAGATGACGCCATGCTTTATTAGACATCCTTATACTTTGTGAAAAGAAGAAATCGTACAGCTTTATTCTTTGTGAATAGAACATTAAGAGATCTGCAAAAGGCAAGCAAGAGTTGATTATGCAGTAACATGATGTGCCTCAAGAAATGCTTGCAGACATTTTTACGCTACAAGCTATAGAAAAACTACGTAGCTTAAAAACAATACCGTATAGATTATCCTTCAAAAAAGAGCACTGGGAGATGATTACCCATTTAAGCAGTTAAAACCACATTTCCCAAACTGTGATATCCTAGGTCTGCAAAGCCATAATGACATTACAAGTGTTATAATTAAGAGCAGGGTGCTCAGTGAGAAATTGCTCAATTAAGGAGAGTTTGTTGTCCTTTTCAATGAACAGATTTCTCGTGCCTATTTTTAAATCTTTCACATGACTAACAATCAAACTTTCAAATAGCAATCTGTTATCCACCATTTTGCAATTCTCACGCAAGTATGAGAAACAGGAAAGCACTGGGTCTGAATGGAGTTCCAGGTTTTCAACAGCCTGTATCAATGTATACAGGGGACATGTAGAGTCACTACAAGATAGAGAAAACAAATCTTTTTAAAGAGACCTACCTGCTTTCTTAAGAAGTTTAGTATTTTTGCTGGCTGAGAAATAACAATGTCTTCTGATATCAGGACTGGTATGTCTCCTAGAAAGCATAAATAACACAGTCAACAATTTACATGGATGAGTTCCAACATAACTAGAAAGCAATCAGCCACTTCATCTACTTTCCTTTTCTCCACAGCATGCTCTGATCTTCCTAACATGTACACACAGACTAAGCTTTACATAGCAGGGGAGTTCCACCAAGGTCACAAATACATTTAGTGTATGTATCCAACACAAAGTCCTCTCTGATACCTTATCTTCAACTTCTCTGGCAACTAGGTTGTTAGTCACCTTTCCGGAGTCAACCTCTCTAACACAGCACAGCCGGTGCAAGTTATACTCTTTGAGGCTCACGTTCCACTTCCAATTGTACCAGCCCATTAAATTATGTATAATTAAAGAACACTGTTTCCATACACAAGTCTAGTTACTATTGTTATAAATATGCAAAGTACAAAAAGCTTAAAAACTTGCTTTCACTATACCATCAATTTAGAGTGCCTGACAGAAGCAGGTATGTACTTGGCACTACTGCTTTGTTGACTGTCCACTGCTTCACTCATACACATTTTAATAAAGTGTCCTTTAAGGCACTTTATTTATGTCTTTCATTATTTTATTCCCACAAATTCATCACACTTGATCATGTAAAGTCACTTATCGACATATTGCGAAAGCAGGTAGCCTTCCTGGGGTGGGCTACACTCATGAACACAAAATTGAAGCAAACTCAAGAACGACACAGAAATTGGAGCCCGCGTTTATAACATGGCTACGATTAAAAGAATAAAAAAATGCAAAGAAGGTACCTTTTGGAGCTCTCCAAGAGTTATTTATAGTATTCACTGTCAGGGGAGCACCAGAAAATTTGGCGTAAGCCTGCAATAAAGATTGCAGGGAAAAAAAGTCCAGTCAGTATGCGTAAGAAAAGTGTAAAATAGCACTTTAAAAGTTGTTTTGAACAGCTTCGGGCACTGACGCCCGAGTAGAAGCAAGTGCGGCGCATTTGCTTTCCGTGGGTCTGCCGTGCCCCAACGCCTTTCCCGGAAATGCCTCCCGTTACGGCCGAGGGTGGGCAGCCCCCGGGCAGGCACGCCGCCCTCACCCAGGGCGGCAGCCCTGCCCGCGGCGGGGCCCGGGAGGGCCGCAGCGCCCCGCAGCCAGGCGGCTCCCCGGGGGGACAGAGCCAGGGCCCGCGCCGCCCCGCCTGGCTCCGCCGCGGGCCCAACCGCCGCCGGCTCCCACCCCCCGCCGCGCACGGCGGCAGCGGCGGGCCCCTCGCCCGGCACAGGCCCGGCCTCAGGGCGACGAGGGCGGGCGGGCCCCTCGGCGGCGGCGCCGCCTCTCCCGGGGGGAAGAGCCGCACGGCAGCCGTGCCGGCGGCAAGCAAGCCCCGGGGCGCCGTCCCTCCCTCCTTCCTTCCCCCCCTTCCTTCCTCCGGGGGCGGGTGGCGGCCGCCGGCCGTTACCATGACGGTTAGAGACTCCGGGTGCAGGGACGGCAGCCCCCAGTCGCCTCCCCAGCAGCTCAGCTCCATGGGAGCCGCCATCTTGTCCGCCGTCCGCGTGGGCCCGGGAGGCGCGGCACTGCTGCCCTCACATGGCGGCGCCCGAGCGCCCCCGGCCGCGCCGCGGCGAGGGAAGAGGCGACGGGGGGCGTGCGCGCCCGAGGAGCCGCCGCCGTCCGCCGGACCCGGGAGGCAGCGGGGAGCCCCCGCGGGAAGGTGTCCTGCCTTCCCCCGCGATCGCTGCCGAGGCTGCCCGGGGGCGAAGCCGCTGGAGGCGTCGCTGAGGGGAACGGGCGTCGGCGGCCCGAGGCCGTTGCCCCGTGAGGAACCGCCGCTCGCCCTGAGGCACCGTCGTTCTACTCGTGAAAGGCGGCGGCTCCCGCTACCGCGTTGCGGAACCCCGGCTCTCCGGCTCTGTCATTACACACCAAGTTGCGACTTTCCACAGGAGCAAAAAATTTGGCTTTCGATCAAATGCGAAGAGCAGTCATCAGCAGTTTGGCTTTAAAAATAAGGAACTCGGATCATAGGGTACCAGTTTTGACCAGGTTATAATGATAACCCATTCAGTGTGGGTTTTTTACTGTGGACCTTTAAAGTCAATCAAGTTGTCAGCTGTTTCAGTGTTCGTGCAGACATGCCACAGCACATCTAAATACTTAGTCAAGTAAAATGTTACCATCCTTCCCACACCAGGAGAAAATGCCACACACACTTAAAAAAACCCTGCGCTGACCACCCTTATTCGGGTCTTGTGTGCATAAAGAGACGAGAGCAAGGACAAAACTTCATGTGTCCTCCCTCCCCCCCGCCAGATCAGTGGTTTCAGTTCTGCATGAAATTTGTGGCAGAAAGTGTCATGATAAAAATCTATGACACAGATCTGAGATCGTTCTGCTCCAGTTTATGAGAAACATGGGAGAAGAAACATATACATTTTTCCCTCAGAAAAGCACACCACTGGCAATATTAACAGTAGCAAAAAATATTTTTTGGTGGTTGTTATTTTTTAATGGCTACATTACATTTGTCCCTGTAAAGAGGTACTTAAGGTACACATTCTTAAGGACACCTTTCTTCTCTTTTTCTCCTTACAGGGACCAGCTAACTCCCAGCCAGTCTGTCCAGGCACTTCGCTTTGGCCTGTTCACTGTGTGATTGCCTCACTGAGATGTGCAAGCTCTGGAGAAAAGGTTGGCTCCTAACAGCTGTGATCCCAAACATCTGTTTCTGTAAGGAGGATGAGCCAGCTTATGGCTCTTCTTAAGGGAGGCTGCAAGAAGGCTTAGGAGGTAAATAGGAGAGTAAACTTTCTTTGCCTTGCCTTAGGGCCCAATTCATCTCTGTGCTGTTGTGGAGTCCAGAGCAAAGATGGGGAAAAAAGGCAATCTGCATCTTCCCTCCCCCATCCAAAAGCTCTTCAGGAGCTTTTTCCTCTTGGTTGCCTGAGTGGAATTCGTATTAGTGTAAGTGAAAAGTAAATAGGTGTGTTGAGAATGGATATATGCCTTCACTTAAAAAAGTGGGGCTTCAATGTGTGTTTTTGAAAAAGCAAAACTTCTGAAACCTTATGTTCTACAAAATTTTTATGAAAATGTGGCAGGATAAAACCCAGAAGTGTTGACATAAATATGGAAGGATGTGGTTTAGAGCTGATACTTCACTTGCATTATAACTTCTATATTTTAATTGCCCATGAATCCTGATTTTTAATCATCCATATAATTCCATAAAAACAGTGAGTCTCCTGAGGCATATTAGGAGCAAAATATGAAAGCTTAATTAAGCAGCAGGGATTCCTTTCTACTTTCCCTACCCCATTACTTGGAATTTGAACAAGTCATGGACATTTCTGTAAAGCAAAATCTATAATGTTGGCAGCTTCTCTATATTCTGTATGCTTAGAATTTTATTGATTTATGTAAAGTAAGCAGGACAAATATTTTAACAGTTCAGGTTTACTTGCAGATCCTATATAAAAAAATTACAGTCATATATTTCTGTAAGAAACTTGCTTACAAAAAGTTACTGGCTTTATGAAAGTTTCTTGAAAACACAATCTCCAATAATCACTTTTTGATTCCTATCCAAGATATTAACATCCAGTAAGTTAAGCTGAAGTTTGTACTTCAGAGAATACACAAGACTGAAAAGGCAATAGCTCATATTGCATTGTTTTTATTGAAAATGACGATTAGAAGGCCAAATAGTCCCTTCCAGACAGCAGATAAACATTGTACTTTGTGAAAATCCCTTAAAGAAGGTTGTGCACGAGCACAAAATCCCCTTCAGCCTGTAACATACTCTGACAGCAAAACTGAGCATAGAAATGAAAACTGGAAAAATTGTAGTGACCTTTATGTGTACTGGCTAAGATCATCTAAACAAGGGCTTAAGCTTCTGTTGATATACGTTGTGAACTGGTTCCCTTCTGTTATATTGTGTTGTGCAGCATGCTCTGTTTGCCAGATAGTGCTTCCATGTGCATTCTTGGTGAATAAGCACGAGAATAAGCAGATGTGAAGCAGGAACAGCATATGGCCCTCACAAATCCAACACTAATAATATAATAAGTATATAATGCTACAAACAAGATCCTCCTCCCATGGGGTTGATTAGCATCGTGCAAAAGACTCCTCTGTAGTTAAATCAGAAATGAAAAATGTTAAGTTAAAATTATTTAATAAATATTTTTGACAGAGAAGGAATTTTTTCAAGAAAACATTTCATATGTTTTGATAAACTCAAATAAATTACATAACAAATGGTTGCAAATCATTGATGGTGTTCCCTTAGACAGGTGAAAGCAAAACTTGACTATCCTTTCATCTCTTTTTTTTTCTCTGCTATAGTCACTAAATACTGCAATACGGAACTGTGATGATTTTGCAGACCTTTGCAATGTTTTTGTGTCAGGCATTTAAGCCCGTGTTTGCAAAGAATGCTCTTTGGTGATGAAGACCTCCTTAATAGGCAGTAGAGCAACATCAGTGCTGCTCTAAGTCCGCGTATTAGCCTCTGCAGCACCTCTGCTGTCTCCATCCTTTAGGTTGGGGAGGAGTTCTGGACTGAGACTTCTTTCAAGGGAGCTCGTGGCACTGTAAGTCCTTCCTTCTTCCTTTTTTTGTTCCATGTCCTTGCCTCCTGATCTACCCCCTTCCAGCCTCCCTCTTTCTCCCTGCTCTGTAGCTCTCTGCACCTGCTGCTCTGTTTTTCTCACTCCACTGTGCAGCTCTCTGCCAGCCCGCTGACACCACTACATCACCCTGTCACTTCCACCGCAGGGGCAAGGATGGTGGGAGTGAAGCCGAGGCGTTTCTTGTTGTGTGGAGACATACACGGAAGAGCAGCGGGGTGAGGAGGAGGCATAACACTGTGCTGGGACACACTGCATGTGGGGGAGCACCCTCCAGCCTGGCAATGGGCGAGGAAGAAATGAGCAACTGAAGGCGGGGGTCAACACCGCGACACACACAAGCTGAGAAGGTATATGCCACGCGGGGAGGGCGTGTGACTAAAGGCCAGCTGAAGGTATTTGAAAATCCCACTGTGCCGGCGTTGTAGAGGAGCCTGCTCCCGTGCTCGGTGCGGTGGCGGAGCCAGTCGGGCAGCCCCTCGCAGCGCGCTCCGCAGCCCCAGCCCTGCAGCGTGCCGTGTCTTGCCTCGCACACAATGAGCCCCCCGAGGCTATTCTCTGTAGTGCTCGTTAGCTGTATATGGCAAGCCTGATGTGACTGAACACTAATCAACACTACTTTGCTCACTTAACATAAAATTTCCCTCCCATTGTTGCCCTTCTTTTCATGATGTAAATAGTATGGGACAGCTCCAGCCAGCTGTTCCAGTGGCGTGCTGGGTAGCAAGCTGCAAGGGGGCCAGCCATGGCTTCCTGCGTTTCTCCTGACGTGGCAGCGGTGCATCCGCAGGGCTGAGGCACAGGACACAGGGGGCCGTGCAGCAGGTTGGGAAGCCCACCGCACGCTTTCAGCTCCGGAGTGGGAGAAGCGCCTTGCCGCTCTCCTGCTGCCACGGGGCCCGGTGGGAGACCCCCTCCTTCGCCAGCAGAAGGCACGGGGCGGGGTGGGGGCTGGCCGCCTGATGGGTGGTTTCACGTGGGCATGGCGGAAACTGGTTGCAGAACTGTGCAGACCCAAAGGGGCTTGCTCGCTTGCTCCCTTTCTCCCGTGCTTTCTTAACATCAGCAACGCCAAGCCTGGAATTCTCTGGAGTGGAGGAGAAACAATGGGATAATGAGGTCCTGGGGTCACACACAATACTGAAAACTGTTGTAGTTGAAAGCAGAATTTGTTTTAAAACTTACTTTGGTTCAAAGTCATGAGGTTTGGGGGTTTGTTAAGGCAAGCAACCTTTTTCAGTAGCCTCGATCCAGTCAGTTTGAGCTCTCCCAATGCTCCTGAGCTCTCTAAATGAAATGGAGGAGCAGATGCTTTGTTCCTCGCGTTGCCAGTCAGAGTCTTCTAGAAACCCAGTTTGCCCCAGTCCGCAACCTGCAGGACCCCCTTTGGTGACGCTATTCAGTTAGGGCAAGAGGACGAGTTAATTCCTGCCAAGGCCAAGCCCACACGCCAGAGCATCCCTGCCCGCTGGGAATCCAGTGCCACTGAACACGGCTCATTTTCCACGGCTTCCCGAAGGGCCGGCTCCAGCCGGGATCCCGGCAGGTGCAGGTTTTGCTGGACGTCGGCAAGATCGCCGGCTCTGCCCGCTCTCAGGCGCCCCCACCGACGCCGCTCCTTCCCGCCTCAGGCCCCGACGGTTCGCTCCCGTCGGGTCCACCCCAGGGCTCGGCCGTGCCCCGCCGCGGCCCCCGCCCGCCCCCAGGGGCCGGGGGAGCCCCGGCCAATGGCCTGCTGCCGGCCGCCGGCCCTCCCCGCACCCGGGGCCGCCCCCGTCAGACGGCGGGCCCCGGAGCGGAGAGGCACGCCGTCCTCCGCCGCCCTGCCCTGCCCTGCCCTGCCCTGCCCGCGGCCGCCATGGGGTGCGAGCGCGGCGCTGCCCTGCTGCTCCTGCCGCTCGCCCTGCAGCTCTGCCCGGGCCGCGCCGCGCCGCCCGCCCCCCGAGGTAAGGGCCCCGCCGCCCCTGCTTCGCTCGCTTTAGCAAGCTTTTCCTTCCCCTCTTTCATTCGAGACGGCGTTGGGTTCGCAGCGTCCCGTCCCCTCCGCCGGGAGCCCGGTGCCGGCCGGGGAGTCGCCGGCTCTGTAGGTGCGAGGGGAGCCGGAGCCGTGGCGGGCGGCGGGGTTGCCCCTGCCCGGCGGGGCTCAGGCAGCGCCCGCGGAGCCGCCCCGCCGCCGGGCTGCCGCTGCCCCGGCCCCGCGAGCCCCCCAGCCGCGGT
Source organism: Theristicus caerulescens (assembly GCA_020745775.1). NCBI lineage: Eukaryota > Metazoa > Chordata > Aves > Pelecaniformes > Threskiornithidae > Theristicus > Theristicus caerulescens. The sequence goes on along the minus strand of CM036583.1, from coordinate 25,918,094 downwards.
TCGCCCCGCCGGGCTCGCGGTGGGAGCCGGAGGGGGTCGCGGTGCAGCCGCTCCGTCAGCCACCGCCCGCACAATCGGCAAGAAGTGATCTGGTGTTACAGGGGCGCTGGTAGGTGTGTTGGACGTCTGAGGAGCGGTATGTCAGTTGCACGTTCTCATAAATGAGAAGTGAATTGCTAAGCTGTGAAAACGCGTCGGGAAAACTCTGCTTCATAAAGTGCATGGGAAAACAGGTACCTTCTAAATCCAGCGTTACTTTGGCAACGTTATGCACGTAGTAAGTCAGGAGCCGCTTTATTTTAGAGCATGCATAAAGTGAGTGGTATCGCTTTCCAGTAGCAGCTTGCGACTGGAACCAGCTCAGCTACTGAGTGTAGCAGTTAGTGTAACTTGGAGCCTTAAAGCTCCTCCTGGTTCTTTCTGCATTTTTAACCCCCTCCATTGTCTTAGAAAATGATGTTTGGCATTTTAATCGGTTATTCCGTAGTTAAGTGAAGCAGATCAAAAAGGCAGCCAATCGGATTAATTTAGCTGCATTTCCAAAAGCCTTTATTGCAGTCCTTGATGTAAAAACATTTCAGTAAATAGTCATATTGAGAAGTAGGGTATTGCCATATTTTTAAAAACAGAGGCAGATTTCCAGCTTGTGAGGGGTAGTGACCAGTGAAAGACCCCACTCTCAACATGTGAAATTTTCACCTTCTTACAGTCAGTCAGAAATCATTGCAGTGGGGTTAGGGTTTCACTCCAGGTGTGCCATCATTAATTGTCTTGAAAAGTGCTGAACAGCAGTGGAGCAATGTTTACGTTTACAGTTTTTATGGTTAGCTGTGGCTGGAGAAGAACCTTGGAGGGTCTCAAAAAGCTGGCGTGACATGGCAGCAGAATTAAGGGAAAGAAAGAGTCCTTTATTTCGAGCTCTATCCTCTCCTGTGGCACTAATTTCATTCCTCCGTGCCTCCTCCTCTTAGGGTTTCCCGTTATGTCTTTCACCTCCCATCTGAAGAGCTAGCCTTGATGGTTTTGGCCAGATCTCCAAAGAGTGGTTTGCCACTGTCTCAAGGTGTAGCTGATCCCTTGTTAGCATTTTCGTAGGAGGGTGAGCAGCTCCCTTCTAAAAACCACAGAAAGCAGACGGGGGAGAGAATTCCTGATCCGTCTCACAAGTGGGCTCGGTTTAGCCTGGTGGGTATGCATGCTCATGCTCGGACGCATGCCCGAGTCCTCACGGATTGAAACCAGGTGCTTGTGCCTTTCAGCTTTAGCAGTCCTTCTCTATCCATTTGTTTTCGAGTCTGCCTTTCCAGGGAGAGGAACAAAAAGATGAGATTCTTATAAAAATGAAATCTGAAATCCTTGTGGATCTTTTTTTCTTCTTCCTTCCAAACAAGCAATTGTCTCTGTAAGGTCTAAGAGCTCTCTCTGCCAACTCTACTAAGGATGTAAAATGAGTTTTCATAACCGCATTGCTCTTCTGCCAGCCACTTTTACTAGCACGTGTGTAATGTACACTAAGGATGAATAGGATGGATCCTGCGCTAAAGGATGGATCTGGTCACGTACTGCATTGACATGCTGGTCAGTGAAGACATCCCAAGAGAGGGTTTGATAACATGGTGCTGAAGGATCCAGTTGCGGCAATGTGCTTTATAGAACACAACTACCAAACCAATTTGAGCATTCGTTTAAATATGCAAATTTCAAAAATTTCAATAAATGTTTTCCCTAAGGTTAGACAGACATTTGCCAGTGTTTAGTCATTACTTCTATAGTATTTCTCCTGTATTTTTAAGTGTTTGACTCTAGCAGAGATTAATTACTCTCACAGGAATTGATATAAAATCAGCCAATAGACCTGGAAGACCTGGACAAAATGTATAGCTATATTTTGTCCTGTCAAAGACTTAAGTACTGTATTGCGGTGCTCCATCTGAGAAGACACAGCTGTATTTTATGAGTGATTACTACCTGCAAAACGTTGTTGTACAGAGTAGTGAGTGGTATTTCAGTCTCTTGCTTGGGCAATTGCTTTGCTCTGTGCACTAAATGTGATGACATACCCAGCCTTTTGCCTCTGCTGTCTGGGTCACTGGTTTCAGTGGGAGCAGTGGTTGTCCTGGGATGCTGTAAATATGAACTGAATGAAAGAGAAGTCCACATATCTCAGATATGTGTTTCTTAGTTGTTTGACAACAGTATTACAAGTGCATGCAAATCAAGGGCCTGATTGTTTTTGTGTAGTGTCCTGAAAACTCTTAATAGAGTCATGGGATCCTTGGACCCACTACAAGTGTAGACTAAGCGATGATCTGTATTTCAATGGTTCCATGAGATGAAGGGAAAAATCTGTTCATTTTTCTCTTTTGGGAATGACATTAGTGTCTAGATGAATGGATGCTCCAGAATGAGCAATGGAAGTAGCACGAACCTAGGCTTTAGTATAAGGGAAGAGGGTTTCCCACATGGCTGTGGGTAGGTCATGTGATGGTTCTCTGGGTGCCCTTCAGTCTCCTCCTGCTTGTAGCACATGGAAACACTGGATCGATAGGAGGGCCCCATCACCTTAGGCAACGACAACAGCTTTGGGGTCATGCTGAATAGAAAAGACTCATCTGTGAAGGTCCACCGTTTTTTGCCCTGGGAAACTAAACTTGGTGGTACAACCACGGACTTGAGTAAGGCACGATGTGCTGCCATGTGCCTTTGCTGTCTGCCTGGTGTTAGGGCTCGTCTTCGGTGGCAACTCTACAGTATTGTGCTGGTGTGGGAGAAAAATATGGCCCAGCTAGGATAGCATTATGCCCGTATATTTAAATAATGCTTGTGCATATTCATTTATCAGACTTTATTGGAAAGGTATAATATATATATTGCTTTAATAGCAGTGGGTTGAAATAGGAGATTATCAAGAAACCTAGTGGAATGGTTTATTGAGTTTGGAGACATCATGGATTTAGGAACATTGTGGAAAACCCCAGTTTGTTGCTTCAGTGCCATAAAGGGGGTAGCTGACGTACGTATGAGTATCATGTTAGACTCTTTGCTGAGGCATTGTGCAAAAATTAGAAGAAAAATTTGAAACAGCTTTCACTATGCCTTCAGGGTTATTTTTTTGTCAGGCCTGTCTGTCTTTGTTATCTCTGCCAGAAAGGAAAGAAGAGTCTTATTTATATAATATATCTTCTGAGAAGTCCGTTGAAGTGAGAAGGAAGTTAGGAACATCATATTGCTTACCTGGCTTTTTAGCGTTTTAATTGGTGCCCTGCAAATGCCATTAGAATGATTCTTAGGATTAAGTATGCTGGAAATCTGTCCGAAAATTTTGATGCTGGATCCTCAGTCTAATTGAAATGTGAACACAAGCATCTGAATTTATGAAAGCAGAAATAGGTTAAAAAGCTTTCTGTTGAGGTGCATCCTCAGAAGAGAAGGATTTGAGAGACCTACCTGAAAATATTTGAGTTCCTCAATTTGAAGACTAGGTATTTCTGTGTTAGTAACTTATCAATAATTCCTTTTAAAAAAAAAGTTGCTAAAAGGTGATCAGTTGCAACAAAATCAGTATGAAATTTTGATAGAATCATAGAATAGTTTTGGTTGGAAGGAACCTTTAAAGATCATCTAGTCCAATGCCCCTGTCATGGGCAGGGACATCTTTCACTAGATCAGGTTGCTTAAGATGTCCCTGCCCATGCCAGGGGGGTTAGACTAGATAATCTTTAAAGATGATCTTCATATTGTTAATTTTTTGTTTTCATATTATTTATTTTAGGTAGGACAACTTGGGTTCATTTTAAAGTAGCCATATGGAAATAGCAAAGAGTGTACAATCTCCAGTGGGTGGCTTCAGACTACAGTCTTCTTTGGTCATTATTATATTTAAATTGCTGTTGAAACTTGCTTGTTTTTCAGTTTTTGATCTTCTTCCCTATTCCAACAAGAGAGTGGTAACAAACTTCTTGCAACAAGCACTTGGCGATCCTATGGTGAATGAAGTGTACTTGCTCTCAACATTCAAACTGCAGCCGAAGAGCACAGCCACCATATTTGGCCTGTATTCATCAGCTGACAACAGCAAATATTTTGAATTTACAGTAATGGGACGGATGAATAAAGGTGAGTTGTTTGGAGCATGTAGGGGAAAACTAGTGTTGGATCCATAGTTATTGGTGTGTCACAGATAGATGTTGAAAACTGGATTAACCATTTGCTTGAGTCATTCCTGTTGCATGCCGTCACCACTTAGCCCCCCCCCCCCCGCCCCCCCTCCCCCAAGATAAAAGTGTTGGTTACATCCCCTTTCACTCCCTTTCTCTTCCTCCCACTGGATGCTGCTCTCTCCTGGCCAGGGGAAGCTGACCTGGCAATCAGCTGGTATCTCCACTCTGCCCTGGTGCTTGCTCTGAGTGATGCTGAGAGAGGAGGAAAAAAATGGAGTAAGGAGAAAGGAGTCAATTTGGTTTTCTTTTTTTTTTTTCTGTTTTTCTTTTTCCCCTTGGGACAATCACTGGTTCTTATTACTCAGGAATGTGAGGGACACACGCACATGCTGCTTCATGCATATGAAAGGCAGGTTCTTGTTCTGCTGACCCTGGAGGTTAGATGTGACTATGCAAGACTATTCCTCACACTTACAGGATCTTTTGGGTGAATTAAAGTGTTTGTTCTCCATTTATTGAAATTAGTTAACCAGGAGTCAGAGTAGGAACATCAGCATACTTTTAGAAATTGAGAGCTTTCCTCACTTTCTAGACCAGATCTAGGATATATTGCAATTTTAAGGTTCAGCGAAAAATTGTTGAATGATGTAAATTATTGTTGCTCCATTGACTTCACCACTGCTATGATAATTACCTGCTGCAAATGTTGTAACTGGGCAGCTGAGTCCAATATACTGAGAAACTTTACTGAGAAATTTCAATTTATACATAGGAAAATTATTCTATATGCTGAAGAAAAGCACACCTTTTGCTTGGGAAATGTAGGGGAATGAATTAGATAAAACACTGGTAGTTTTATTAGGTCGGCCAAAATTCTTAGGTCAGGGAATAAGAACTTTTGTGCTATGTGTGTGTTGGAGGTGTGGGTAAGCCTTATCAGTAAGTGTCATACATTTTCTAACATTGACTTACCTAATTGCTAAATAAATGACAGATCACACATACTCCTTCTCTCCCTCTCACACACACACATCTATGTGTGTAAATGTTATACATGTATATAGGAATGCACATATATACACACAAATATGTCTATATGCATACAGTTTTGAACATATCAAAGTCTTCTCTTGATTTTCAAGAATACCTCCATGCCTGCTTGTTACTGATATGCTTTAACTAACAGACCTAAGAGGCTTTCTGGTGGAAGGTTAAGTGGCTTCTTTTGGTTTTGTCCTGAGTATGTTAGTGTTGTATTTGAGAAGTGTGTGTGACAGGATGGTAGCATATAGATAGGCAGCATGAAGAAACTTGTCCTGTCAGTGACCAGTGTTGATTAGATGGGGGGCATCTGTAACTTACCTGTTGTAAAGGACTGATCAAAGAGAGGGAGGCTTTTCGCAGCAAGGCTGTTCCATGGAGATCTCTTGCCTCCTTATTACTTCAGTGCACCTTGTTTAATGCATATGGCAGGGTGCAAGTAGTAGGCAGTGTTTTCACGTGTGGTTTCTCTGGAAGTGTCAAGTGTCCCATATGGCTACTTCATACAGTAGGTTAAACCGCATCCAGGAGATCGTCATGTGAGCTGAAAGCATGGAGTGTGGGCGCTGTTTGTGATCCTCTCAAGACTGGAGATTATCACTTAAGTGGTGAGACAACGTTGGCGTCTTAGCAAAATGCAGGGTCTAAATATCTACTGTTTTGGAAGGGCGCATGTGTGGATAGTGCTTCCTCTGTATGGTATTTCCATTTATGCACCCAAATCTGATCTAAGTAGCCCAAAGCATGCCTTAGTGATCCTTTGAACTGCAACGTTTGAGAGCTGTGTTCCAAATGGTTTTCTCATGTTGTGGTTTTGTTGTGGTATACCTGATAGTAACATGTCCATAATGCCAAAATGTTTTTGAAGCACAGATCTGAACTACTGGGCAACTGCTCAACTTGTTTTGGTTAGACCAATGTACTTCTCAGAGGCAAATATCATCTGTGGGTTTCTTATCCTTTTTAAACAATTCCCTTATGGAACAAACAGCAGTAAGTGCATAAAAGTGACATAATTTAACAATTCTGTGAAACAGTTCCTATTTACTGGCAGGATTAGTAGTTTTATAGAAAATCTGTTTCTTAAACAGTACAGGTGAGCCACTTACTCTCCTGAATGTCAATGGAGAATATCCTAGCAGGAGACATGTACTGCAAAGGCTTGGATGAGTTAAATCTTATAGAGGCGGAGGCTGTGGTCCAGCAAAATCTCCCTTCAAAAGCCTGCTTGTTTACCAGATGGATATTTGGCTTTGGCTGAGGAAGGAATACTTGATCCTCCTTCCGAGTCAGACTTCTTCTTGTCCTGAAACTGTTCTGGCAGGGTCTGTTCTGGGCCCTGCCACCATCTCCTCTTTCTTTCTCTAGCTTACTGCTGTGTTTGGTCACCCTGAATGCAGGGCCCAGATCCAAAAACCTTGCTTTCATATGACCAGGCGTGCATAATATTCACGTAAGTAAAATGCCTGCAATGTACTCTGTCTTGCCTGATCTTTGAGTTTGCCAAGAAATGCTACCTTTAGCAAGTTACTGGTGACCTCATGCACCTTTGCGGAAATCTCAGCTCTGGCACTGTTTTGACATAGACAGCAGTGAAAACATTCTTGATATTGATAACAGCTGCTGAGACTTCAGCACTAGTGTAGACTTTAAAGATGGAGACATACCCTGCTCCGTTCATGCTGGTATAAATCTGGGTTCTTTTAATCATTAAAATAGTAGGGAACATGTAGCCGGTAATTCAGAAGGTCAGTGACAAACAGAGGTATCACAGCATCAAAGAGGGTACATTAGTAGTGGAGAGATGGGAAGATAATTTGTTAACTGAATAGAAATCCTGTCCCTCAGGGGTCCGTACTGGGGCCAGTGCTGTTCAATATCTTCATCAATGACATAGCGGGATCAAGTGCACCCTCAGCAAGTTTGCAGATGACACCAAGATGAGTGGTGCGGTTGACACGCCTGAGGGATGGGATGCCATCCAGAGGGACCTGGACAAGCTGGAGAAATGGGCCCATGTGAACCTCATGAGGTTCCACAAGGCCAAGTGCAAGGTCCTGCACCTGGGTCAGGGCAATCCCTGGTATCAATACAGGCTGGGGGATGAAGGGATTGAGAGTAGCCTTGGGGAGAAGGACTTGGGGGTACTGGTGGATGAAAAGCTGGACGTGAGCCGGCAATGTGCGCTCACAGCCCAGAAGGCCAACCGTCTCCTGGGCTGCATCAAAAGAAGTGTGGCCAACAGGTCGAGGGAGGCGATTCTGCCCCTCTACTCCGCTCAGGTGAGACCCCACCTGGAGTGCTGCGTCCAGCTCTGGGGTCCTCAGCACAGGAAGGACATGGACCTGTTGGAGCGGATCCAGGGGAGGGCCACAAAAATGATCAGAGGGGTGGAACACCTCTGCTATGAGGAAAGGCTGAGAGAGCTGGGGTTGTTCAGCCTGGAGAAGAGAAGGCTGCAGGGAGACCTTGTTGCAGCATTTCAGTACTTAAAGGGGGCCTACAAGAAAGATGGGGATAGTCTTTTTAGCAAGGCCTGCTGCGACAGGACAAGGGGTAATGGTTTTAAACTAAAGGAGGGTAGATTTAGACTAAACACAAGGAAAAAATTTTTCAGGATGAGGGTGGTGAAACACTGGAACGGGTTGCCCAGAGAGGTGGTAGATGCCCCATCCTTGGAAACATTGAAGGTCAGGCTGGATGGGGTTCTGAGCAACCTGATCTAGTTGAAGATGTCCCTGCTTATTGCAGGGGGGATGGACTAGATGACCTCTAAAGGTCCCTTCCCACCCAACCATTCTATGATTCTATGAAATGGGATGACTTCAGTAGGTGTATAAGAGTTTTTTCCTCCACTATATCCACAATTTTCAGTTGACCTCCTGTTAATGTAGGTGTTTTTTGAAGGTCAGAGTATTTGTGAGCTCTCACTTGATGCAACAGTAGCAACCCTCTGTGAACTTCAAACAGATGTTCACAAGAGCCAGCACTTAACTATTTCGGTGCCTGGTGTCTGTGCAGCTTGACTCCTCAATGCACGTAACTTATCATGAGGAAACAGCGGACCTGCAGGCTGGTGATCAGTGGGATCTTTGAAACAAGGTCTGTCTAATATTGTAGAGTAGTTATATGCTGTTGTCCTGGTTTCAGCTGGGATAGAGTTAATTTTCTTCTTAGTAGCTGGTAGGGTGCTGTGTTTTGGATTTAGGATGAGAATAATGTTGATAACACAGTGATGTTTTGGTTCTTGCTGAATAGAGTTTACACTGGTCAAGGACTTTTCAGCTTCCCGTGCTTTGCCAGGTGCATGAGAAGCTGGGAGGGGGCACAGCCAGGGGGGCTGACCCAGACTGGCCAAAGGGCTATTCCATACCATATGACATCATGCTCAGTATATAAGCTGGGGGAAGAAGAAGGAAGTGGGGGACATTCGGCATGATGGCGTTTGGCTTCCCAAGTAACCGTTACGTGTGATGGAGCCCTGCTTTCCTGGAGATGGCTGAACACCTGCCTGCCGATGGGAAGTAGTGAATGAATTCCTTGCTTTGCTTTGCTTGTGCGCGCGGCTTTTGCTTTCCCTATTAAACTGTCTTTATCTCAACCCATGAGTTTTCTCACTTTTAGTCCTCCGATTCTCTCCCCCATCCCACCGGGGGGGGAGTGAGTGAGCGTCTGCGTGGTGCTTAGTTGCCAACTGGGGTTAAACCACGACAGCTGTCTAGATGCATTCGGCTCATTGCTTCGGCAGATATGCATTTGGAGAGTGAAGGAGAGATTTTGTGGAGAGAGCTAGCTAGCTGGTCTAAGAGATTTAGCTTGCAGATCCTAGCTTACCCATCCAATTTCCTTAGGAAAGAGACATTTTTTCAGTATTACGCAGTGTGTAAGAGTTTTTATTTGTCTGCTGTTGTGTTTTTTGATGGTGCATTTTACTTCATAAAATGAGAATTTGTTGTGTGAATTATCAAGGAGGTCATTCACTAAAATGCCTTAAAAACAAGTTGAGAGGGGGCTCAGTCATCTTTAGGGGTGAAATATGTCTTTTCTGCGTTATATTTTGTTTTTACTTACTATTTCTTACAGAGAAATGCAGGTTATTGGCTTGGAATCATGATTCCTTTGGTTTCTTTAATGATGAATTTAGATACACTGTCAGATGTCTTCACTGAATGCAATATGCATCACTGTAACCAATTTTTCTAGTTGTACATTTCTGCTACAGAGTATTTCTAAGTCTATCATATATGTACTTGCCAAAGAGCTGACTGCAGGCTGTCTGCTACACCCTTAACCTTTACGACTTGTATTGTAGCAGGTTATGGTATTGTCCTGGTTTCGGCTGGGATGGAGTTGGTTTTCTTCCTGGTAGCCGGTATGGGGCTGTGTTTTGGATTTAGGTTGAGAACAATGTCGATGATACACTGATGTTTTGGTTCTTGTTAAGTAGTGCTAAGTACTTGGTAAGTGGTGCTCACACTGGTCAAGGACCTTTCAGCTTCCCATGCTCTGCCAGGGGCATGGGAGGCTGGGAGGGGCACAGCTGGGGCAGCTGACTCAGACTGGGCGGGGGCTATTCCATACCATGTGACGTCATGCTCAGTATATAAGCAGGGGAGTTGGCCGGGGAGGGGTTCGGTCGCTGCTTGGGGGATGTGTTGGGCATCGGTCGGCGGGTGGTGAGCAATTGTACAGTGTACCACTTGCTTTGTATTACTACTGTTCTATTTTTATTTTGCTTTAGTTATTAAACTGTTTTTATCTCAACCCACGAGTTTTCCCCTTTTGCCCTTCCGATCCTCTCCCCCATCCCACCGGTGGGGGGGGTGAGCGAGCGGCTGCGTGGTGCTTAGTTGCTGGCTGGGGTTAAACCACGACAGGTATGTAAGGTGACATTGGTTAAGCCAGTGAGAGAGGCCTGGACAAAGCAGTGGAAAACACTGTGCAGGCAGCAGTGTGTTACAAATGGGGAGTCACGCAAGAGTCCTGGTAATCCTGCCCTGAGAGTCCATGTCCCATTTATTATTAGCATTTATATCTGCATATGGGATGCATTTACAAAAGCTGACATGTGGAAAAATACCAGAGCAGTTGCAGCTTTACACAGGATCTTCCTTGATCAGCCTTGGGTTATCTGCTACCCTCTGATAGTCCTTCTGTGTATTTTGTACTAGTGGTGCTGCGCTATCTGAAGAGCGACGGGAGGCTGAATTCGGTGATCTTTAGCAACATCCAGCTGGCTGATGGGAAACCCCATGCTGTCATCTTGTGGCTGAGTGGCCTGCAGCAGGGATCAAGCACAATAGAGTTGTATCTGGACTGCCTGCAAGTAGGTGCTGTTCAGGACCTGCCAAAAGCATTTTCAGCGCTCTCTCAGAGGTCGGGGACAGTAGAGTTGCGCACTTTCCAGGAGAAGCCACAGGTGAGCGGGAAAACTGGGAACAGGCTGAGCACTTACAGAGATCACCAGGGATCCTCTGGGTCACTGAATCCAGATCTCAGCCCTTGCAGCAGCCAAGCTCTGTACAATGGTGCTTCAGTAATACTTCAGTATTAACTTGTGAACTAAATGTAAATATAAGTTCCCTGTGGAACAGGTGAAATCTTAGTTTCATTGAACCCAGTAATAGTTACGCTCTTCATTTTAAACACAATTTTTAGCTTATTAAAAAAAAAAAAACCACCATTGCTGCCTCCCTCACTTCAGTCTAGGTGTTTCTTGGGGACTGGACTTTTTTCAAGGACTTAGCTGATGCAGTAAGGGCAGCTCTTTGTCAGCTTCTTATAGCTGTTCAGTATGAGCAACCCTTCGCTGTGTATGTGGCTTTTCTCTTCATGATAAGCCACGTGGACTAAAAAGACACAAGAAGGGGGAGGCTTGTGTGGTGCGAGAGTCCAGCCCCCATCTGTTTGACTACAATAGCTTTTCTTCCTCTGTCTGCCAACCCGGGGTTGGCATAGCTTCCTGTCATCTCCATATCAGCAGTCCAAGGTAAACAGTATCTTCCGCAAGCATCTGCCATCATCATTAATGCAAACTATGCATTAGAAGGTGCAAATGCATTCTGCCCCCAAGGTTGCCCCCTTGCTTTGTTTCATTGCAGGCTTGAAAATGAGCCTGTTTATAACGAGAATCACTAAGGTGCCCGCATTCCTGACATGAATGTAAACCGGGGCGGGGCGGGCGCAAAAAGACTGCTTTGGATTCAGTTCAACAAAAAAAAAAAATCATTCTTATATGCCACAGATATAAAAATATGTGAACTTCCTGGTATGTGAGATCATTTGAATTGGAATAGTAAAAAAAAGTTCAAAATAAAACCACAGCTATGTGAAAATCTGCAAGGCAAAGATTAGGGATTTCATTACAGTTCAGATGGTGATGGGTGGTCCTGAAGGGGATGGTGTAGAAGCCCTGCATGCTTAAGAAATGGACAACCTCTCTAAAAAATTTATTTACTTTGTCTGATATTAGACATTTTTTCCATTGTTGTACCAGAATTGTGAACTCTGTTTTTCTTGTGAGTCCAGGATACGCTAGATGAGCTGAAGCTGGTAACCGGAGGAACACTTGCCCAAGTGGGGAACCTGCAGGATTGTTTTCTTCAACAAATTGAACCTGTTCCTCAGTACAGTGGTAAGGTCTGAAGCCAGGAGTTATAATTGTTCCTTAGGATACCAGTGCAAAGGAGCTAATGTGATGAATATTAAAAATGTGGAGAAGCTCTGTAGACAAGTAATAACAATTGTTTGACTGAATTACAGCCATAATTTCCTGTAAGTGTTTTAGAAGTAGCTCAATTTGGAGAGCAAACAGTCACTGCTACTGGTGATAAAGCAATGAGTTGTCCCAGTGAAGGAGGAGTCTATAATGATTAAAGGAGGCTTTTTAACCTAATTTGGAAGACAAACTTTTGTGATCATGATCTGTTTGTGTCAGCTTAATAATATTTTAAGTATTCAAATTGCAGACAGGAAGTAGTCCTGAATGTGATACACTGCTACAGGCTTTATGAAAATAGGGGGATGGATAGGTCTTGCTAGTCTATCAATGTACTTATCTACATGGCCAGTATTCATCTTTTGTTGATCACTGGAGTGTCCCGGAGAGGCGAGGAACAAGGCATGAAGGACACAGGAGAGTGCAGAGCATGTTGGTGCTACGGCTGCAGAGCCTGCAGGTCCACGTGGGAAAAGCTATTGCAAGTTAGCTGCTAGTCCTGCCGCAAGTTAGCTGAGGACTGGAAATCTGCTCCAAAACCAATTCCTTTTCTGCCTGTGCTGAGCATTGTGGAGACTGAGCTGGGAACAGGGAGGAAAGGAAGGAGCTGAGGCTACTGGGATTCCCGCAGGTCCCCAGCGGCTGGGTGCCATCCCCTGTGATGGGTGAGGGTGCTCTCCAACCTCTCAACACAGCAAACCTGGGCTAGACTGCCCATCTGTACCCCTTCCTAGTCCCTGTTGATCTCTCCCTGGCTGCCTCCGCCTGGCTGAGGCTCTCAAATTCCATTGCTTGTAACATTCAAGTGGAATTAGTATCGTATTAATAATAATAATAAAACAACTCGCATGAATATATTCAAAGTCTATATTAGTCAAATCCACCAAAGGAAAATGTGCACATGTTCCAACAGCAATATTAATTCAGCTGCCTTGCACTTCGTATATACTTCACAATGCCCTTTTACAGGAGCAATATATCAAATAACCACAATTTTGCCTTCAGCCAGAAAGATCTGGAATGCAAATGCTTAGCTGTATTGGTGTGTGAGACCTATGTATGTTGGTAAAAGCATGTGTTTTCACATTAATTGGAAAATCCTTGAGAGAGCTTTGGAACTGAGTAGCTGTACTTGGCCTTAACTGTGTCCCTGGTCATTGCTCACTGCTGTGGCAGCAGCATTCCCTCTGTGCTCAGTCTGTGAGGCTGAGACACCTAGGCAGTGTAGATGAGAATATGATGATCAGACAAAGGTTGAACATGCGTGTTTGGATCTTCCCGTGCGGGTAGGAAAACACAGTGCAGGATGCACTGAGTTTGGTAGATGAGATTAGTATGCATGTAATCATTGTGACAAAATCACTCATGTCAGAAGGGATCTTTGGAGGTCATCTAATTCATGTAGGGTACCTGAACTTGACATAGTGTAAAAAAAAAATTAGCTATGTTGCATCAAACCCAAGGTTCTTTTAACCTAGCTACTGTTAAGAGACCGTATGCCAATATAGACCCAAGGGCAAGAGTGTAAGAGAGTGGAGTTACAGTGTGGTCTTCCCTGAATGCTTTCCTATTTTCCAGCAGTTCAGGGTATACAGAGCTCTCGACTCAGAGGTGGAGTCTTTGTGTTTTGTACTCAGTATATGTTTCCTTCCATGAATCTGTCCAGTCAGTTTTGAATGCATGATCAAAATTATCTCCTGCCAAGAAATTCGTCACGTCTGGGGAAATATCTCCTTCTGTTTACTTTGAACCTGCCTCTTTGTAATTCCACATGCAATTTGTATATGTAACTTCTTTGGTGGAGGATTATAGGCTGACAGGAAACTGTTCTCTTGTCAGCCATCATCCATACTTTAAATTATGACTGGATCTCTGGCCAAGTAACCATAGTCTCTTTGAATGACACTTCAGGACTCTGACTTCGCTGGATGGGGGCAAGTGGGGTGCTTGAGCCAGTATTGCTCCCAAGAGAGCTAGAAGAAGTATCTGTGAGGCATTTCACAGTGGTCTGCAATTACACAAGCTAGTATTTGTGGGTTTGCCCTGGCTGGGCCAATTAGCTGTGCAATAAAGGTGGTCACCTGCTCTAAATCCAAGGCCCTGTACTGGAACATGTTGCCCAGAGAAATTGTGGATGCCCCATCACTGGAAGTGTTCAAAATCAGGTTGGATGGGGCTTTGAGCAACCTGACCTAGTAAAACATGTCCCTGCCATGGCAAGGGGATTGGACTAATGATCTTTAAAGGTCTCTTCCAACCCAAACCATGCTATGATTCTATACTGCAAGGTCCTGGGAAGAGAAAGACAGGGTAGTTCCCTGACATGACCTCAGGCTTACAGAGAATAAGCATGTCAAGGGACTTCAGTTCCCTGTTGGACAGTAATGCTTCAGATCTGTTTCTGAATTTAATTATACCTGTGAAAGCCATTCTGTTATGCAGGTTGTTACTGACTCAGAGTGTAGATCTAGGGACTAGCTAAACTGGGGAGTTGCCTCAGTAGGTGGGGTGTGGATGAGGGAGACTATATGGTAGGACCAGATAGCTGTATAGCTTCAGGCTATAGCTTTTGCTTACCCTTCTCACTCCTGGGAGAAGCCACCCCACAATATACTGTGGACCAACAGCTCCCTGAAAGTCCCTCTGAGTTCTTACCACTGATCACCAGTCATTCTGCTGCAGGTGGGCCCTGCCGTAGGACTTGGCTTTAAATGGAAGAGAAGAAAACCCCAGCTATGGGAAGTCATCTGTTTCTGCTCTGTTGTCTAAATTTGCAAACACGACATGTAGTTCATGGCAGTATAACCTGTTTATTCTGCCTTAAAGTTTAACAGTCTGCAAAACTTACTGTACAGAATAGGTCTGGTTTTGATTTAGATGCTAGCTAACAAACAGCATCTGAAATCTTGAGAATTTTTTGCAGATCTCAGTCAATAATGCCCAAACCATTCTTTGTTTAAAAAAAACAAGCAAAACAAGAACAGACCCCAGCATCTGTCCCAACAGTCTGTGTGCCAAGTTCCATTATGGGATTCTGAAATACCCCTGATATTAAGTCCTTATGCCTTCCTCCCAAATAAAAATAACACAAGGTTGGGACCAGAACAGAGGCAGGTTCTGGAACAGGTGGTTCCCGAGTCTTTAAACTTGTTCAGTGTTTTGATGAGAAAATCTGAAATGAAGAAAACATAGTATGTGAGGAGTTGGACGATTCCCACTAGAATGTTTGGAAACAGACATGCTTTGAAGTACAAAACAATGAGGTAAACATTAAGAAAAACATTTTTCATATAAGCTTTCAATACTCACAAAAGTAACACATGAATAAACCTCCCTGAAGCTATTGGGCATAATATCAAAATATCCTGCCTGCTTAGAACGTAGAAGAGCATATATTTGTGAATTTTTTTTTGACGTACAGACTTAGAGAAGTAAACAAGTAGCTACTTGAGAGCACTACAAACTCAGAACTGAGCTACAAACTATCATGAGCTACTGCGCTAAACATGCTTTCTGCTTCTCCCCTGTCACTGAGTCAAAACTAATGTTTCATTTAACCGATGAGAGTCTCATGTGAAGATCTTCGGTTGGTTCTGGTCCTTCCCTGTGGCTCATTACAAATGTAACTGTTGGTCTTGTCTTAGAGGTCTTTAATTTGTTACTTGGTATTGAGAACTGGCTTTGGTGTGAGTTCATAGTGTGTTGAGTAGGTGTTTTGTGAGTCCGTACAAACTCTGCACCCCACAGAAGCAAACACAGCCATGAAACTTGTGTACAGTGTGATGAGCTGCCTTTTGGAAGAAAAGCCAAATGACTGTCGCAGGTATTAAAAGCACTGTTTTCATCAGAGCAGGCACTCTTGATGCGTGGTTGGAGCTGCATGGTGACCTTGCTCAGAAAGCTGGGTAACTTCACTTTGTAAAGTGTGCAGGAATCGTTTGTGGTGACATGGAATACACTTACGGAGGGTGACTTCCCATTGTATGTATAGATATTTTGTGCCCTGACCTTGCCCTCCTGTCCCAAATGGGTTATCACAAAAACCCAGTCTTGAAATCATAAGATTTCACTTAGAGTTGCTGGTTTCAGGCCTGGGGGGGAACCAGTAACACTGGCGGCATTAATTGCCAGTGTTGTTAGGTCTTACTAGAGAGCCTTGACACTGAAATAATGGTAGAAAAATCACAGACCGCTTTTCTCTCTGTGGAGAGGTTTCTGCTTTGCCTGTTTCTGTGGCATACAGTGGAGTTCAGTCCAGAAAAGCCTTGACTGCATGCAAATCACTTTATAAAAATTGGAGCTAGATACTGTATTTGCTCTAAGGATTCCTGCAGAGCTTAAGTAACAGTAATGTCTGCCCTCCTTGGCTCTTCATGGTGTTTCCATCTTATATCTCAGAAATTATCATGACAAATGAAGGAGAGTTATGTGCATTGTGCACTCTTTTTCATTGCTGTTTCCCTGCAGGTGATTTTAATAGGCAGCTGATGGGTCAGATGATGCAGATGAACCAAATACTGGGAGATGTGAAAGATCTTCTCAGACAACAGGTACTATATAAAGGCTTCAGTGTGAAATATCCCAAGCTTGCCACTTTTGATAGAGTCAGGGCAGAATTCACATAAGCAATAAACTCCTGTGTAGAGTTCATTGCCTCAGTGGCATGACACAGTGGAGAAGGAATAACCTGCTACCCTGTGTTCGCTATGGAGGATCGCTGAATGTGGGAGTGTAGGGGACTTGCTTATTCAGATCCAGAAAATCTAGTGTCTTAAGTGGAGAGAAACTAGAGCAGCCATCCTAGCCTGCTGTTAGACAGAGGTAGGTCTGTTGCACAGAACTGAAATTGGGTTTGTTCCACTTGCTGGTGGGTGTCAGAACTGGAATTGCTGATGGCACATGCCTTTAGTTAAGCATGTCATTCTGTACTGAAGTACAACCATTATCACTGTCCTTAATTTTATGGAGTACAAAGAGCATCTCATTTCAAGATAGAGTACCTATGTTGCGTGGTTTGAGTGGCATCTTGGGGAAAAATCATAATGGTTCTTCTGGCAGCCAGGTGCAAACGGGAGCTGCCTGTATCCAAATAATGTTTATTTTCTATATCCTCAAGGTTAAAGAAACAACTTTTCTGAGAAATACCATAGCTGAGTGCCAAGCATGTGGTAAGTATTCCTATTATTGCCTGTGAAAGGCAACCAGATGAGATGTACGGTTGTTCTAAAACTAGTAGTGATTGCATCAGCTTTATGTGGTTTCTAAGAAGTACTTTTTTAAAAATACTGTGTCCAAAGTTCTAGATGTATTGGACACAAATTTAAAACAGATTTTCATTCCAGGAAAAACTTTCCATTTCCATAGACCTGACAATCACATATTGGGGGATAAAACCCCATTAAACCAAGCAGTACCTGCACCCTGCACTGTCAGTCCTTGCATTGCCACAAAGCTGTGCCGCATGTTCCTGGGGAGGGAGCTGTTGCCTGTCAGGTATCTCATGAGCAATCTTAGTAGAAGGACAAGGGAGTAATCATGTTCTGCTCTAGCTGGTATTGTCAGTCTGAGGAAGATCCTGTGCAGTCCACCTGAAAGTTGTCTGATTCTGAGTAGGCAGTCACTGGTTAGCAGCAGCAAGACCCAAAAGGTGGTCTCCATCTTTTCACTAAATGGAATAAATAAATGCTTTCCCAGCTGCCACTGCATGGCCCTCCTATACAACTGACAGTCAGGACACAGATGCACTCAGTATAAAAACCAAAATACTCCCTCACTGGGTGGAGCAAAAGGCCTTAAAGTCATCAGGCCTTTTAGTTGATTTCTTCTCCCAGTCTGTCAGCCTCATCAAAACTCAAGTTGAGCTCCAGCCAGGTTACCCTTTATGTGTAAGTGCCAAAGAAAAAGTCTGTAAATCCTGCATGCATCAGTACCAAGATTCAGCACCTGCTGGGGTCTCAGAAGACCTTGCTTTTCCTCAGGGCTGATTTCTGTGCACCTAAGCCAGTGTACTTGCATGTCCTTCTGCGTGTTCATGGGCTGCCAGCTGCTGCTTCTTTATTCCTCGTACTTGCAGCCTGTCAGATATGCTCTTGCAAACTATGGCACTGTTTTTCTTATGAAATGGTAGTGTTGCTGATTTAGCCAGAGAAATGCATTGTACTATCCCACTTGAGTCCCTCGGGCCGTCTGAGGTCACTGGCTTTCAGAGTTCCTCCCCTCGCCAGCAGCAGAACTGTGCTGGGACTAACCTAGCAGGAGGGCTCCCATGTGTAGCCAGGAGAAGCATGTGGACCCAACAAAATAGCTTTAATTTCCCTTGTCTGGGGACACAGCAAGCTGCTAGGCCATTCCCAGCATGAAGACTCTTCAGCCACAGCACAGCTGGTAGCAGTGCAGTGCAGAAACACAAAGTCCCTGCTGTGCAGCGTCTTGGGGATCTCTTTAGAGCGCTTGCCAGCTGAAAGCCATGATGGATGTTTCTTTCAATTGCTGAAACTGTTGTTCTTTCTGCATTAAAGGTTTGGGAACTGTGAATTTTCCAACTCAGCTTCCTAGGCGCAGTAAACCCAAATGCGAAGTTAATTCCTGCTTCAGGGGAGTCAGGTGCATGGAGACAGCAGAAGGATTTCAGTGCGGCCCCTGCCCTGAAGGGCTCACGGGAAATGGAGTTACCTGCTCAGATATCGATGAGGTAAAATAGTGACTTTCACTGAATTAAAAAAAAAAAGGCCAGAAACAAAGCTAAAAAGCATCATATCAATGGGTTGCTGATGCTTGCTGTCTTCAGCATTTGCTAACTGCTTGCACAATGAATATTAATTCATTCTGATTTGAGTCTACCTCTGTATTTTGCTGTTGCTGCAACTTTACGGAGGTTATATGTGTGAAAACTTGAAATACCCTGGTGAGCTGAGAAGTCACTTAAAGGAGTTTAATGTTTGAAAAAAACCCAAAACCAACCAAAATGAGCTTTTGACGTAGTTGTTTCTATTCCACAAGAAGATGCAGTAGCTTCTGTTATAGGCAGAACTGCAGAAGCACTTCTTGTCAATATGGGCTTTGTTTCTTTAAATTGTAGTGCTCTTGAACCAGCCTTGGAGACCAAAATCTTCTCTTCATCCCAAACTGGAGCCATGTTTTCAGCCTTACCTTAAAAGTCTATGAAAGAAAATAAACTTCTATTGTTATTGTTCCTTTTGCTTCTCTATGGTTGTGTTGAAAGCTGATAATGTTGACTTAAATCTATTTTTTTTTCTTATGCTATATGTTAGAAATTCAGAGCTTGCTTGTATTGAGGACTGAGTTAATAAATTACAATATCTTAAATGATTAAATAAAACCTGTGTTAATTGGAATGTGACACTCGGAACACAAACAACAAAATCACTTACAGCTTCACTGTGTTTTTTCTGTGTGATGATTTTTGCCACTAGTGTTCAGTGATTTTTGTGGAAAAGCACCTGGATGCAGTAGTCCAGGGAACCAGGAGAATTAGGTCATTAACTGTGCCTGTGGATAGCACAATACTACCAATGTACCTGCCTAATGATGTAAAACAGCAAAAGCAATTCCTTTTTTCTCCTTCGTAGCCAACAGGAGATGTGCTTTGACTGCACTTTTGGTTTACTCCCTCCTATAGGCCATCAGCAGAGAGGATGTGATGTGCCCAACTTATATCTATCTGTAAAAAACACTGGGGAGAGAAAGTGGGTTGAGTGTGGCGGTTTCCTGAGTTGTAGGTGATGTCTTCTGTTTTGCCTCACATGGCACAGACTGTGTCTGCTGCAACAGAAGGCACAAAAAATGGAGGTGAAGCTATGAAATGTGAATGCAAGAGGTGAAGCTGAGACAGCCGTGGTGTGAGTTTCATGCCACAGACAACGGTGGTGAGAGACTCAAGCCAGCCTAGGTGGAGCCCACCAGTACAGATGGGTTCCACCTCCTGAACCATACCCAGACTGAGGCAGAGCATGGCAATAATCTCCTCCCTGCCCTTTTCAGGGTTGGA
This sequence comes from Theristicus caerulescens, assembly GCA_020745775.1. Lineage (NCBI taxonomy): Eukaryota > Metazoa > Chordata > Aves > Pelecaniformes > Threskiornithidae > Theristicus > Theristicus caerulescens. Next base: position 25,898,167 of record CM036583.1, on the reverse strand, counting down.
GCAACTCTACCCATGACAGCGGTGGTGGGAAAACAAACCAAGACCGGTCTGTAGTGGCTTAACATTAACATGGGTTTCTGTGAGCAGTCAGGCTCTGCTACTGGAGATTGACATGCCTTCATGTTCCTGCCACCACTCTACATGGCAGACCTGATCTCATGTTAGCAACAGCAAGGAAATTTTGCCAGAACAGTGTCAGAAAGATACAGTCTTGCTTATATGAGGTCTTTATGTGGACACTGCTACTAGGATGCTACCTAGTCTGGTGCGATTTTGTTCACCAGTAAATATCTCCTTTAACAACTGGATTTATACTTACGGTTGCGTTGGGGGAAAAAAAGAGATAATAAATGGTAATAGCTTTTCATTGTCTAATAAGAGGGGATGTGTCATTATTTGTTTTCCTGAGTTAGCTGAGACTGAGAAGGAAAGTGGGTTTTTTTTTTTTTGAAAGCTCTTTAGGAATCTTCTGGGAGAGCACCTTTCTACTGACTAAACTATTTCTGTACTTTCTAATAACTGGCATTTAAAAAGAAGTTCATGTACAAATTCTGATAAAGACAAATCTAGAAGCTTCCTCATAAGAGCTGCCATCATCTTTTCTGAGCATCTCTGCAATATGCTCCCTTATTCATTACCAGTTTGAAGACATTACCTTCATATCCTGATGCCCTGTATCTTGGGAGCCGCAGCTCTGCTCTGTGTATGATGTAATCTGAGTGCCCTCTGCTGCCTACAATAAAAAATCCACAGCAAATAAGGAGCACAAAATGTCTGTCCTAGGTTTTACATTTTCCTTATGCTAGTTGTGGACCTACTTCTAGCAAATCTTTCTGTCAAACATGCTTTGATATTAAATATACCTTTTCTTGCTCCCTTGTGTGTGTTTGGTTACAAGTTGTATGTTGTAGGTGGATATCTTCTGGCTTGTTTTCCCTCCATCTTGAGGGTGTTTTTCTGTTAGCGATGGAGGGGGAAAAAAGGCATATTTTTAAAAATCTTATATTTCTTTCTCATGTTTCTTACTTATTGTTGTCTTTGAGCCATATGCAGCATGATGGCATGTTGATGTTTTCAGTACTCTTACAAATATTACCTAGCCCTAGTGTTGATGTTGGAGAGGCAGCGATGCAGGTGGTGGTTCCCAAACTGGCACCGACAAAGGCCAGTGGAACGGGTCACAGCTGTTCTGTAAAGCTGCATGAGGCAATGAAGTGAATGATGCCTTCAGTCCACAGGTGACGCTGTGGGCATGTGGTATTTTGGGAGAGGTGCTGAGGGTCGTCTGTGGGCCTCTGGGCTAGAAATGTGTGGCTGCCACTGACACATCCCTGGTCATCTGGCTCATGTTTGGGTTACTTCTGGCTGTGAGATTTGCCAAAATATAAATGAGGGAAGATGCTGCTGCCACTACTGTGTGCACAAAACACAACTGCAGGACCATTCGGTGGGTTGGAGTTACACGGCTTTCCTGATACTGTGGTCTGGACCTTTCTGGGGGAGCTCTCAGCCTCCGAGGGAGCTGAACCTGCAAAAGGAAGGACTGGGCATCAGAGCTTAGGGCATCAACTACACGCTATAATAGGAGACTGCAAATGTTACTTAAATTACAGAGATAGCTGAAGACCTACTGGGGTCAGAAATACCTGCAGAGACTGTTTCTTTTGTAAGCCAGCTCTGAACAGAAGACTTACAGACATTGCACGTAGCATTGCCTTTGGCTGAGAGGTCTGTGCACATAGTCAGAGTCTGGGTGTTACGGAAGCACGAACGTGTGCTCGGTTCATTTTTTTCTTTGCAGTGTCGTTACAACCCTTGCTTCCCTGGAGTGCGATGTGTGAACACTGCTCCAGGTTTCCGATGTGAGACCTGTCCCCCAGGATATACAGGACAAACCGTGCAAGGGATAGGACTCAGCTACGCCAAGAGCAATAAGCAGGTGAGTGGCAACATCCCTGTGACAGCTGCCATTGCAAGGTGCTGGTTAACATCAATGCATCTGTATCACATTTTATTTATACTTCTGTCATTCTATAATTGCCTTGTGCAGTTAGGCAGAGCTCAGAGTGTTTCAATTAGAAGATCCAAGTTGTGTTTGGTTGGTTTTAATGGGAATGTTAACAGCCTAATACTCAGGACCAGTATGGAGACAAGAAAAAATGTCATTGTCTTCATAGATATTTCTGATCAATTTTAAAGGGGGCTCTGTTGATTTCTGTAAACTGGCTGTGAACTAGGAAGAGTATGATAGAAAAGGCCTATTTTACTGTCATTTTTTGCATGTTCCTGTAATGCCCTACAAGGAGAACATAGTTCTTGTGGGCAAGCCAGAAACCCATCCTAAGGTTGACATTTTCTGTATCACAGTGTCTCTTCAGGGTTTATATGTGTCTGGAGATCCACTGGAAAGTTAGGCTATGGGTATGTCTGTGCCATTCTGAGAGCAATTTCAGGAGAGGCTATGAATTTTCTAGACTTAAGCTTTAGTGGCTTTTTTTCAGACTTGGATCTCCAATTGACATTGTTTTTATTACATGTTGATTTGTTTTATTGCTAGGTCTGCTTAGATATTGATGAATGTCAGAACGGTGGACTTGGACTCTGCGTTCCAAATTCTCATTGCATAAACACTTTGGTAAGCACCTTTTCATTTGTGGCTTTAAAAAATTGATTGTTTTAAAATTCCATGAGGCTAGGATTGGATTTGTAGCTCTGATTGAAGAGCTGAATAATACAATTTGTTTGTTGGCTTCATCTAAACCAAAGAACTCTTTCCTCTTTTCCTGACTAATAATAAAAAAATCAGTATTTGATTTGTCATTAACATGACCATCTGAGCTGTATCCTTATCACTTTCCCTGAGGAATGGCAGGAACTCTTCTCTCCACACCATCCGGTTATGTGGGTTTATGTTATTGCAAGGAACCTCATTTGAAAGATAAAGCCCTTACTTCCCCACATCTCTTGCCACCTGGGAACTGCTGCAACGAGTTGTTCCCCTGGCTGCTCTCTTTATAGGAGTAACGTCTTCACTTCATTAGGGTATTTATGCAATACTAGATGTGCCTCTAAATAAGTACAGAGAGGAGGAGAGCTGCAATTGGTACAACACTTTTAATAGCCATAGATACTAAATCCAGGAGAGCAAGCATAACCTAAGTAGAAATGGTTTGAAAGATGTTAGGATCCAATAGAAGGGGTGTACAACCATTTTAATGCTATGAAGCAAGTTGGACCTTTCACTTAGAATCACAGAATCATAGAGTCATTTAGGTTGGAAAAGACCCTTAAGATCATCAAGTCCAACCATTAACCTAGCACTGCCAAGTCCGCCACTAAACCATGTCCCTAAGTGCCATGTCTACCCATCTTTTAAATACCTCCAGGAGTGGGGACTCAACCACTTCCCTGGGCAGCCTGTTTGAGTGTCTGACCACCTTTCAGTGAAGTAATTTTTCCTAATATCCCCTGACGCAACTTGAGGCCATTTCCTCTCATCCTGTCACTTGTTACTTAGGAAAAGAGACTGACATCCGCCTCACTACAACCTCCTTTCAGGTAGTTGTAGAAGGTTATAAGGTCTCCCCTCAGCCTCCTCTTCTCCAGGCTAAACAACCCCAGCTCCCTCAGCCGCTCCTCAGAAGACTTGTGCTCTAGACCCTTCACAAGCTGCTTTGTTCTTTGGACACGCTCCAGCACCTCAATGTCTTTCTTGTAGTGAGGGGCCCAAAACCGAACACAGTATTCAAGGTGTGGCCTCACCAGTGCCGAGTACAAGGGGACAATCACTTCCCTAATCCTGCTGGCCACGCTATTTCTGCTACAAGCCAGGATGTCATTGGCCCTCTTGGCCATCTGGGCACACTACTGGCTCATGTTCAGGTGGCTGTTAACCAGCACCCCCAGGCCCTTTTCAGCCAGGCAGCTCTCCAGCCACTCCTCTCCAAGCCTGTAGCGTTGCATGGGGTTGTTGTGACCCAAGTGCAGGACCTGGCACTTGGCCTTGTTGAACCTCATACAGTTGGCCTCAGCCCATCGATCCAGCCTGTCCAGGTCCTTCTGTAGGGCCTTCCTTCCCTCCAGCAGATCGACACTTCCATCCAACTTGGTGTTGTCTGCAAACTTACTGAAGGTGCACTCAATCCCCTCATCAAGATCATCAATAAAGATATTAAACAGGACTGGCCCCAATACTGAGCCCTGGGGAACACCACTCGTGACCGGCCACCAACTGGATTTGACTCCATTTGCCACGACTCTTTGGGCCCGGCCATCCAGCCAGTTTTTAACCCAGTGAAGCATGTGCCAGTCCAAGCCATGAGCAGCCAGTTTCTCCAGGAGAATGCTGTGGGAAATGGTGTCAAAGGCTTTACTAAAGTCAAGGTAAACAAAATCCACAGCCTTTCCCTCATCCACTGAGCAGGTCACCTTGTCATAGAAGGAGATCAGGTTAGTGAAGCAGGACCTGCCTTCATAAACCTGTGCTGACTGGGACGAATCACCTGGTTGTCCTATATCTTCCACTTAACGCCACTGTCAAATACTGTTCTGCTATAGCTGGCTGCACAGAGCAGGCTTTCTCCATAAAAAGAGAAGGGTTAAAAGTATCGTGCAGGTGTAAAGGTAGTCCTTTTTGCAGCTAGGTATCATTGAGGCTAGTGTTAAAGTGATGTGCTTTCCTTTGTCTTTCTAAAACTGCTTTACTGTTGAATATGTTTCTTTTTTTTTCTTTTAAATATCTAGAACATTTCTGTCACATGTTGTATCTTATTGCATGACTAGACATGAGTATTCCTCTTCAGAAGGCCATCAGGCCCTGTTTGCAGAGGTCAACAAGTGGCCTGCCATCTGTCAAAGCAGAGCAGTGTGCATTTTTTACTCCTGTCTCTCTTTAGAAACAGCTTGGTCTGGAAGTGCTGCCTTACAGGCTATTTTAATGCATACCAGGGCTTGAAAGAGGACAGAATATACTGAGCAAATTCAGCAGACTCCAGAAGATAATACCCTGGCATCCATTAGGAGAAAGTGCACAAGTCGGTGTGTTTTATATAGGCCATACCATTTGCATGGCCCAGTGATTATTTTACTTTTCCGTCATCTGTATACTTCATCTTCAGCCTGAAAGTATGCAGACAGCACAAAGCTAAAATTTGGAATTGTCCTCGTCTTGGCTGGGATAGAGTTAATTTCCTTCCTAGTAGCAGGTATAGTGCTGTGTTTTGGATTTAGTATGAGAATAATGTTGATAACACACTGGTGTTTTAGTTGGTGCTAAGTAGGGCTTGCTTACACTAAGTGAAGGACTTTTCAGCTTCTCATGCTCTGCCGGCTGAGAAGGCTGGAGAGGCACAAGAAGCTGGGAGGGGGCACAGCCAGGGGGGCTGACCCAGACTGGCCAAAGGGCTATTCCATACCATATAATGTCATGCTCAGTATATAAACCAGTGGAAAGTTGGCCAGGGGGACTGCTGCTCGGGGATTGGCTGGGCATCAGTCGGCGGGTGGTGAGCAATTGCATTGTGCATCACTTGCTTTCTGTATTCTTCTTATTACTTTTTATTTTTTTTTTTTAAATTTCAATTATTCATCTGTTCTTATCTCAACCCATGGTTTTCTCACTTTTACTTTCCCAAGTCTCTCCCCCATCCCACCAGGGGGGGAGTGAGCGAGCAGCTGTGTGGTGCTCAGTCGCTGGCTGGGGTTAAGCCACGACAGGAATGCAGCTAGGAACTGAGGACAACAATAATGCCCAGTTGGGCAGTAAATGTATCTCTCTGTCGTGGTGGGCTGGGACAATCCTGACAGTACCTCCAACAGGCTTTGTATGGAACGAGTGAAGTTGTGTGAAGCGCCTTTCACAAAAGGATGGATGCACAAGTTTGTCAGAGATCTGCCTGTTTCTGTTCCTTGACATGTCAAAAATAATTATTCTCTAAAAGGAAAAAAGATTGTTTTCAATTAACTTTTATGTCATATGCTACAAATCTACAAGTATGTGAGACAGGGACAAAAGCCACATTAGATGCCTAAAGATGACCCCTTCTTATCAGTATTTATCCATTTATATCTCATATAGTGATTGTCCCAGCACACACTGAGGTTACTTGGCTTAGCTCCTTTGGGTTTTTTTACAGAAGAGAGTAGCACAAATATAAAATATGTATGCATCTAGGTAAGCCACTGCAAAAAGTTACATGGATGTTCTCATTGCAATGTAAATGAGGATGACTGTGTCTTCAGCTCCCGAATTCTTTTCTGAAGAACAAGATTTAGCTCAAGTTGGCTTAGAAACATTTAAGTTAAAAAAAACAAAAATGGGGCAAAGACATGAGGAACTTTCTTGTGTCTCTGATTAGCAGTTGTGCCCAATTGAGTTTATAAAACTGATAGATCTGCTTTATACTGAAATAAGAGCATCCAAGCTGATTAAGCAGGTGCTGCTTAGAATTTTACACAAAGTTTTGGCCACCTGGAAGCAGCTCGGAGTGATGCTGGCAGGAACAAGGCATCATGAAGAAGCGCTTGCTGCTACCTGACTTTTCTCTGGCTTAACAAAAGACTGGTCTAAACAGGTGAGAGTTGAGCCTGTTTTCCAGCGTGCACTGTGGGAGCCAAACCTGAATTTCATGTAGAAAATCAAGTTTGTTCACAGTGCAAGAGGCCTCAGTGGATGAAAAACTAGACTTGCACAGCATAAGCAGGGTGACATGAATCTCACTGACATGCATGCTTTACATTACAGGGGTCTTACCACTGTGGCCAGTGCAAACCAGGATATACAGGAGATCAAACCAGGGGATGCCAGGCTGAGAGGAGCTGCAGAAATCGAGCCCTCAATCCATGCAGTGTCCATGCCCGTTGTATTGAAGAGAGAAGAGGAGAGGTGACATGTATTGTGAGTTCATAAATTCATGCATTTGTACCAGTGAAAAATAGCCTTTTTTAGGCTGGAATTAAGAAAGCCTTTGTGGTCATTTTATACAGTTGGGTGTTTTAACCAGATTGTGCTACACTGGCCCAGACCAGCTACAAAAATAACCGGTCTGAGTCTATCTTGCAATTGTTCTTTTCTTGCAGCATGTCTGTAAGGCAGCCATACTCGTGTACCATATTTACTGTGTCTGTGTAATTAGATCTTTTGGGAATGGCTTTTATAGACTTTCTATAGCCTCCTCAAAAAGGACTGTCAAGTGTCACTCTACAGAAGACATCACAAGGACAAATTCCTCTCCTGGTGCTCAGCTACATAGCTGTAAGTAGGGATTCTCTCTGCATACCCAACGTGCCTGTATTTGCCTGCTGATAGAGATGGCATTTTTCCAAGTGAGACCACAGATTCTAGGCACAGGTAGGCTGTACTGTGCTTTCCAGCCCTGGGAGCAGAGGAGTACCAAGTGGCATATGAACTTTCATTGTAAGAGTCTAACTAAAATATGTATTACTTAGTTTTTCCAGCTTGCAAGGGGAAGCAAGAGACTAATCCTATGTCCTAAATTTGGATACAGTGCATGCTTTTTCTGGCACTCGCTTAGTCTCATTTTTAAGTACATCTATTTCAAAGAAGAAGAATCTAGGATATTTTAAGTCCGTGCTGTAATGGGAAGATGCCTAGATACTTGTGTTAGGCAAGTCCTCATTTTAAGTGGAGGCCAAAATTTGACATGCAGTTCTATGCATGTATCTTCAGTTACAACACAAATTAGGCATTGGTTTGAAACAGTACCAATCCAACTGGCAAGGAGAAATTCGTGTGCAGATGCACTTTCATTGCCGATGCAAACTTAGTAACTGTCAGTGCAGTTTTCTCTTAAAACTTCCTCTAGTTGCAGATGTATTCTTGAGATACTGAACAGAACACAGTCATCCCATCTAACCATGGGCCCCTTGCTGAGATGCTAGGTGCATATTCTGCCTAGGTCCCCTCTTTTTCTCCACATGCAGGTGAGGAACCAAAATTGATTCCTAACCAGTGTCTAAAAGAAATCTATAGCTCCCACTGAAATCATTAGGTGTTTCAGGCACACATCCCATTTAACATCAAATCTTCCCTGTTTCTAGCTGTGCCAACATAGAGAGAGCTTGAAACAAAGATTTTCTTTCCACATTGAGAGATGCTGAAGTATATTTCACTGTCTGTTCATGCCTTCTGTATGTTAGTGTTTTCAAGATTGATGTGGGGTTTCCCTCTTGAATATTGCTGCAGTGACTCATTAACCTTTTGGTAGTACTACCATGATGTTTTATTGATAGTGTGGCATTGGCTGGGCTGGTGATGGTTATATTTGCGGAAAAGATGTTGACATTGATGGCTACCCTAACGAAGAACTTCCATGCTCTGCTGAAAGCTGCAGAAAGGTAAGAAGTTCTTTCTTAATCCTATAATAATTCAGAGCATGAAGGGGTGAAGAGGAAGAGTGGAAGAAACATGACTAGATGCATTAATCTGCTTTCAAGTTATTGAATTCCTCTGGATAAATTGTATTTAATTTGATTAATCGAGTAATTAAAACAATAATAGAAAAAGTCGTTCAAATTATGAAGCCATCCAGTTTACCCATAGAACACTGACATGTCTCATTTTTTGTCTAGGACAATTGCAGATTTGTCCCAAACTCTGGACAAGAAGATGCCGATGGTGACGGGATTGGAGATGCCTGTGATGACGATGCAGATGGAGATGGCATTCCCAATGAGCAGGTGCTGTGTATAGATCAGGGTGTAGGGGTCTGTGCAAACAGAAGGATTTCACATTACTGCAATAGGCAGTGGTTTTGAAATCTGGCTTACTACTATTTGCCAGAGATTATCCCATACCCATCACTGTCAGCAGCTCTCTAAATCCTGTCTTTTTCTTTTATGTAATGCTTGCTATTATAAGACCTAAAAAACCCAGGATGTCTCACCCAGCCTTAAATCCCACCAGTGTATGTTCCATTATTATATTTTAGCATTGAATTCTAGAGCTTTTTATATACAGAACTTGTGTCCTTCTGTCACACTCTCCCACAGCACCGCCTTCAGGAACATTACTTGCATTAGTGTCTTTGTTTTTAAAGAGCAGGTTGACCTGACATCACATTCCATAAGGGATCCAAGACCCACATAAATTAATGGGTGTCTTGCCAATTACTTGAAAAAACTTTGAATCATGTTCTCAAAGCAAAAGAGGTTTCTGTGTGGGTACACTACCTCAGAATATATCAGAGAACAAATTCAGACTGTAAAAGCTCTTTTTGTGTTCAACCCGTATGCTCACATGCCTACTGTTGTTCTACATTAAGATCCTTCTGTGGTATTGCTTAATGCACTTCCAAGGAAGACAACAAGAACGCTCTATCCAGAGTACAAATGTCCATGCAGAGCTAGGGCAGACTAGCAATCACAGGTCTGTCTCAGGCTGTTTTGCCACAGAGGCCAACCCTAAATTCTGGTAGCTTGAAGCAACTGGTTTTACTAATGTTCTATAAGGAAAGACGTTAAATTGTCCTTCAACTGTAAATCTATATGCGGGTTCATCACCTTTGCAATCAAGTAACTTCTGTATTGTTGCTAAGCTCTGTTCTGCTTCCGTGTGTGCAAGAGAATGAGGTCAAAAAAAAAAAGACTTGTACCTCTTTGCATCAAGAAGTCCTGTTTTCCAAGTGTTTCAGCTTTGGTTTGAGCCTCTACCAGAAGGGGGCAACCGCCTTTCACTGAGAGCATCTACAAACCCTGTCAGCGTCTCTGAACTGCAGCTTTTGAGAAGGACCATGTAAGGAAGCCAGGGCATCAAAACAGGTTACTCGCCATGGATGCATCCAAAATGAGAATCAGAAGTCAAAGTTATAAATAAAGCCTTATGATACTGGGTATTTATGTTTAGGGTTCCCACGGTGTGGTTCAAAGCAGAGCTTTGATGGAGCCGGTGAAATCTGATCCAGAGCTAATGTTCACATAAAACGTCAAACTGCTCATAGTAATAATTTTTTTTGTGAAAGTAGAAATAAATACAAGAGTTATATAAATCCACTAAAGTAGAAACTAAAGATTCGTGACCTGGTTCATGTCTGATTTGGATCTGTGTCTCTTGCAGGATAACTGTGTCTTGGCTCCCAATGTTAACCAGAGAAACGGTGACCAAGATATCTTTGGAGATGCTTGTGACAACTGCCGCAATGTCCTGAATAATGACCAGAGGGACACAGATGGTGATGGAAAAGGAGATGCTTGTGATGATGACATGGATGGAGATGGTTGGTAATTCTTCACTTCCAGCTTCTCTGACATTCTTGAAACTTGCCCAGAATGTGCCGTGTGTGAGGACATTTCCTGTCACCAGCTGCATAACACAGCGTCTTTCTTCATGAAACCTGTGTTTCGAATCCTTTTCATTTAGATTAATATATATCTTTTAGCCTTCACTGGAAGCACTGAACAGTGTAACAGCTAAACCAAGCCATGTTTCCTGTATAACTTAAGGTTGTTGGTGATTGAGTAGTTCCTTAAAGGTACAAACATGTCGCAGAGTACCCAGCTGCTGCCTGTCCCAGATGCCCAAGAGCTACATAATGTATTATTTTCATTGCTGTAGGAGGTCTGAAAGAAGTGAAAAAATCACAACCCTTCACATGTAATAACGAAGATGAAACGTCCCATCCTGTAAGCTGTGATACAGGAACAGGGTAGAATGAATTGTGTGTAATAAACGAAGTGTGTGTGATGGGGTTGAAAGCTGTTGTTTAGCAAGGTGTTTCTGACTTCCATTAAATGAATGGATGCACACATAAGAAGGATTTGCTGTGCAGGTTTATAATGTCATTGCAAGATTAAGTGGTTGCTGAAAAGGAACAGTGTCTTTACTGTTCTTGATGTTTATGTTGTCCAATAAAAAATACGGGAATTGTTTTTATCTAACATCCAATTCACTTTTTGCTAGGTATTAAGAACCTTTTGGATAATTGTCAGAGGATCCCCAACCAAGACCAGGAGGACAAGGATAATGATGGTGTTGGTGATGCCTGTGACAGCTGCCCTACAATCAGCAACCCAAACCAGGTTAGCAGGCAGAAGGGAAAAATATCCTTGTTTAGGGAGAGGGACTGCTGAGGTCCAAAAAGATGCAAGAGAAAGAGGCAGCCCATGCAGCAACAGTGTTTATCTTTTAACAACAGGTATTCAGGAAAGTTTTGTGGATCTTCAGACTCTCCTGACATGGGACAGGGGAGCCACCAGGTGTATTCTCATAGCTTGGGATGTTGTTAGCACCTCTGTCCTGCCAGTATCTTCTACTGTCATGCTCTGAAATGTGGGCATGCTCCAGTCCCACAGAGTCCAATGCCAGACTCCACACAGTGGTGTCATTTAGTTACACTTGGTATTGCTTTAATTAGGACAAAATCCCAGTGTCCTTACTTAGCAAAGCTTCACTGCTCCTAGGTGAGAAGTCAGTGAGACTTTTCATATGTTTTGAATTCTGATTAAGCTCCTTGTGACTAATAAAAAATGCTGGAAACTTTAGAGAAACATGGTAGATTTTTAAAGCTGCTTAAGAAATCAACCTTGGTTAGAAATGAGGGATGCTTATTGCCAGTAGTAGAGGAATCTTGCTTGAACTGCTCCAATCAAGTTTAACCCTGTTTATTCATATTCATCATTTTTTTTCTTTAATAAACTGACTTTTTGGTTAGATGGATGATGCAAACAAGAAAATATGTTTTATAAAACCATTTTTCCATGCTTTTACTTTAATGGTATTTGATTTGGTTGTGTTTTTGTTTAATACTGCCATTTTAATAGATGCTCTCAGTAGCTGATACTGGAACTTTCTCTGTTTCCTTTTGCAGTCGGATGTTGACAATGACCTGGTTGGGGATTCCTGCGATACCAATCAGGACAGGTATGCTGTGTTGTTGCTTGTAACAGCAGCAGGGAAGTGGAAGAGGCTAGTCTTGAGCTGAAGCATGCTACTGATTCCTGGAGAGCTGTAATCCCTCAGACTAGCCTGGATTTAATTCCAATACCTCCTCAAATAGATGTAATTTCAAAAACAATGTTATGATTTATCAGCCTTTTTGTTTCACTTCCCTGTAGCAGTACAGTTACGGAGCCCTTCACCTTTAGCCCCATGTTCACACAGGCTTCCTGTGAGTTCCTGTGCAAGTGACATTCAGAGCAGTTTTCTGGCTGTAAAACCCAGAGCACTGCTTAAAGCGTCTTAGTGATGTAACATCTTTTTTCTTTTCTTTATTTTTTCATTCCTTTTTCCTTTGTTTTTTTCTTTAGCAGAAATTTCACAGTTAAGGGCTGTATGTTTTTTCATAAGAACCTCGTGTTTCAAAAACAGAATTTTATTATCAAGTGTAAAACATTTCTAGATAAATCCCTTTGCTTTAGCACAGCAAGAGTGACAAGGCTCCTCTATGGCTTTTACATGCCCTGAGCATTGAGGGGAGCACATCCCATGACAAACTGCTAACGCCTGGCTGGAAGCAGCTTCTGCGTAGCCAGCTTCGGGGGTGGCAAGTCCTCTCGCCTGTGCTCCTCACTTCAAGCAAGAGGAAAGGGAAGTGATAAATCCTGTGCTGGCACAGCGTTTCACCAGCCACAGATGGCTGCAAGGTCTCACCCCAGGGCCGTTGGTGGGTGCTGCTGTCTGGGAAAATAAGTGCGGGGCGCCCACTTCCTCACCTTTGCAGGAGCATTCGCAGTCTTGGGCCAGAAGCTGCCAGGGCCCCCAGCTGGGAGCTGTTTTACTTCTAAGTAGATATGGCCTTGTTTTTTTCCTGTTGTAAAAAAGGACGTTTTCTTTTTTTCCTCAAACCTAACTAATGTGTATGAAACATTCATTGCCTGGTAGAAATGTTATAGCTCTGCCTGAGGTTAACCTTGCAATAGATGTATGTGCATGGTCCTCATTGCTTTATCTCAAGAATGTGCAGACATGATTTGCTCTGACCTAAAATTAAAGCACCTTTCTTAAGCAGGGAGAGAGAGGTGGGAATATGCATAGCTATAAGCTGCAGCACTGCTTTAATTTGGCTGCATGTCACTTCTGCTCTGCCTGTGCTAGGCAAAAAGCTACTGAGGGGAAAGATGCCTGCTTATCACCAGAAGCCATTTTGTTTATGGTGTGTGTACAAAACATACCTGACTTCAGGCTGTTTTTTTGCACAGATGCACTTAACTGTTGGCATGGAGAAACAAAGCAGCCACCCCATAACTTCCCAAACCCTTTTCTATAGTCTGTGTCCCTGTTCCTGGTCACTTTTCACTGTAACCAGCCCATGCAGTCATGGGCTGGAGGGGTGCTTGGGAGCTACAGACTTTCTCCTCTCTTTCTTACTGCGCAGCTCCCCTGCAGGACCGTCATGTAACAAAACTTGCTATGCAGGAGGGTGAAAGCAGTACTTGTTTTTAAAAAAGTCTGATTTCAGGTGCTCATGCCGTCTCCCATAAATTTTCGTTCACACTCACACCGGCATGTTCATGAGCACCAAGACACTTGCGGACATGTGTGACAAGGGACACCAGCTGTTGAGCTCTTGCTGTCTTCTGGGTGCCTTTTGATGGGTGCCACTGCACTTGTTGGATGTGCCTTGCACACCCTGTGGGAGTGGATGTTGTTTGGGATCTTGGGCTCTGGTATCTTTTCCCACTCCATGTAATGCTTCTTTTTCTTTTCCTTATCTGAGTATTTTTATAGCTCCAGGCTTAGTCTTCATCTTCCTGCCACCTTATCATACAGTCTCTGTTTGTTCCGTGCCTCCTTGCTGTTCATCCCCGAGTGACACCAGGTCGTGGTGCCCCACTGATCTGTTTCCAGCTCTGGGGGTGCCTCCAGTGTGTTTCCCGCTCAGGTACCTGTGCCATCCCCCACACAGAGGCAGGAGCTGATGCTAGCGTGCCATTTCTTTTTGTCTCTGTGCTTGCAGCGACGGCGATGGGCACCAGGACAGCACAGACAACTGCCCCACCATCATTAACAGCTCCCAGCTGGACACGGATAAGGATGGGTTGGGTGACGAGTGTGATGAGGACGATGATAATGATGGCATTCCAGACCTCCTGCCCCCAGGCCCTGACAACTGCAGGCTGGTCCCCAACCCAGGGCAGGAAGATGATAATGGTAAGATGGGCGTTCAGGAGCCATTTCGGTGCTTAGGCACTACATCCTTCCCCAGGCATTACACACGTGCACCAGGATCTGACACAGCCACCGCATGTGCACACACTCATCCCAGGAGTGACCCCAACACACAGGGGTCCCTTGGCCAAGGCAGAGGTCCTCGGGTCCCCTCCCCAGGCACTGCGGCCATCGGGGCTGAGACTCCACCTGCTTCTTGGACACGCTGATCCAGTGGCTCAGCCAGATGTGGCTACTTGCTGCACCATAAATCTGCTTTCACTTCTCTGATGCATTCAGGTGATGGAGTCGGGGATATCTGCGAGTCTGATTTTGACCAGGATACAGTGATTGATCGGATCGATGTGTGCCCTGAGAACGCAGAAATCACCTTGACAGACTTCAGGGCCTATCAGACAGTGGTGCTGGACCCAGAGGGAGATGCGCAGATTGATCCCAACTGGGTGGTTCTGAACCAGGTAAAAATACATCTGGTCTTTCTTACCTGTCTGAAAAAGTTCATTTGAAAACCACAGTAAAACTGTCTCTGTAATTGCTGGACCTCTGGCAAACAAGTGCAAAGTGGAAGCTGTTGGTTGGTTGACTATTTTACAGGAGTTGCAATGAAGGAACTTTCTTTTAGCATATGATAGCTTGAAGCTTGATGCTCCTAGTAATCTAAATTACCTACAGGCTGGTCCCCTTGTTCTGGGTGAATTTCACTGCTGCCGAGAAGGCAAACATGAGACTTTTGTGTCACCCTATTGAAATACTTCTGTAGCAAACAGTTTCATGAATCCTTCCCAGAATTTGAAAGTCTGACCTGCTGTATAGCAGAGCATTTACTCCTAGATGGAGTCCAATAACTGTTATTTACACTAACAAATTTTAGCCTTCAGGAGGCTGATGTGTTCTGAGTCACAAGGAATGTGCAATTTATTCCCATTGCCAAAGTCTCTGCCGAGCCAGCTGAGATGTATACACCTTCTTTAACCCAGTCCTGGCAGTCAGTTTAAACCCAAACTCCATGATCAAACTATATGAGCTAAGCCTAGGAAAAGCTCTCTTCCCACCCCCAGCCCTCTTTCCATGCCCCCCCCTCCCCCAGTCCCATCTCCAGTTCTGGCCAGGTTCAGTGATTTCCAGAAGACTGGGGTAGGGAAAGGAAGTATCAGAGTACCAGTATGGCCAATTCTGCAATGGGAAAAGAAAAATCTTCCCTGACTCAGCGCACACAAGCAGCTGAAACATCAGTATTTGATTATAGTTCTCATTTTAATTCAGAGCTACAAGTGGTACAGACATGTTGTGAGCAAGCAGAGGAGACGGATGGAAGGGGTGCTAGAGGGAGGCCAGAAGAGGCTGCCAGGCTTCGCCAACCCAGCTCGTCACGCACGCTAACCGCCCTGAATTTACTTTTACAGGGCATGGAGATTGTGCAGACTATGAACAGTGATCCTGGCCTTGCTGTTGGTATGTTCCCTCTTCTAAGATTCAAGTTTTACAGCAGAAAACTTATAGCATGTGAACGTATTTTCTGCAGACTTGTTTTTAACCTGCATGTATCCTCAGGTTACACAGCTTTTAATGGCGTTGACTTTGAGGGCACTTTTCATGTGAACACGGTGACAGATGACGACTATGCTGGCTTTATTTTTGGTTATCAAGACAGCTCTAGCTTTTATGTGGTAATGTGGAAACAGACTGAACAGACGTACTGGCAAGCGACTCCCTTCCGAGCTGTTGCAGAACCTGGCATTCAGCTAAAGGTACTGGTCCTGGCTCCTAGCTGGGGACACAGTGGTCACCACAGCCTGGCTGTGCCATCCTGCCACGTGTTGGCCGTGCTACCCTGCCATCTGACTGCCATGGGCTAAGCCATCATGCTGTGCATTGGCCAAGCCATCACACTGCGTGTTGGCCATGCTGCCCAACTGCTGTTCTCTCCCTGCAACAGGCGTCAAAACTACTAAGTCAGGTGCCTGCCCCACAGCACTTTTAATAGCAACATTTTTTGAGGAACTTCATCTCCAGTCTTGCCCCTGCTCATCAGCCAGAGCGTTTAGTCTCTGCTCTCATTGTGCTCTGACTGTAATTGGTCAAATCGCCTCCTTCTCCTTGGTCCAGGTACTCAGTTGCTTTTCCATGCAAGCAGTGGCTGCGGTTACACAAGAGAAGTTAAGGGCTTGTGAACAGGAGGGAGGGTGCTTCTGCAGACCTCCTCCCCGCTACAGAAAGAGTCAGAGCTCCTAAAGTGACATTTCTCTGTGGTCAGCATTGGAAAATTGTATTTCTGCAGGCTGTGAAATCCAAGACAGGCCCTGGCGAGCACCTCCGCAACTCCCTCTGGCACACGGGGGACACCAGTGACCAGGTCAGGCTGCTGTGGAAGGACCCCCGAAATGTAGGGTGGAAAGACAAAGTCTCCTACCGCTGGTTCTTGCAGCACAGACCCCAGATCGGTTATATCAGGTAAGAGAGGAAAGGATAAATAGGGTGAGCACAGATACATGTCTGCCTAAACTGTTGTTTCTCAACACCTAATTCAGATGATAATCTGAGAATTTATAATATATCTGGGCTTTGCACTGATGAAGTCTTATAACAGGTTAGACTTTTGAAATTCAGCCTGTGTTTTTTTTCCTAGGAAAGACAATTCCCAGCTAAGTGTGTTTGTAACCGAAGTTTTCTACCATCTGGCTGTTGTAACTGTGCCTTACCCTAATAAGGCCTTTTCTGGCTTTAATACCTTGTTTTCCAAGCTACTACTGGCCACTGATCTGAAAAACAATGCATTTCAAAATTTTTAAATTTTGATCTTCTAGAATATTTTTCTTGGAATTGTGATAGATCATTTACATATTCTGGGATAACAGAATTAATAAACTTTTTCACTTAAAGGCTGTGATCCTAACTAAGATCAGTAATTATCCTGATGTGATAGATTTAAGATTACATAGCATATATTCAGAAAGTTTGTCAAAGCTGTGTCATGCATGTTATCTATTCTTATTTTGTTATTTGGGGAAAAAAAAAAGTTATTTAAAAAATAATTCACCATTCACGAGGAAACATTTCACTCTGCAACATCCAGATCAACAGGAATTATACTTGTAGATCAAGGTTGATGTTAAAATGCAAAAAATAAACTGCTCTGGCATCATCAGCTCAGGTTTTGCAGCCTTATAATGAACAGAAATACAGGTAAGTTAGTTAGTTGTTCTTCACAAAATCACCACCCTGCAGTTGAGATGCAGTAACTTGATGGTATAATTATTCCACTTTTCTGGTGCAGAGCATCATTTTCAGCAGTAATTGGAGTGACCAGGTTTGACTTTATGCTAAAATGGATTAAGAACATTTATACTGTCAATTATTGTGTCCCAGCCACAGTGCAGTAGTGAATAGATCTTGGGTGGCAACTTTTCTTTAGACCATGCTGTTTGTGAAGCTGCTTCAGAGCAAACATCTGCCTGTGGTTGCAGTCTCTCTAGCCAGCCTACTTAATGCCCCCTGCAACTGGGAAAGGTAACAAAGTCAGTGTCACAAAATCCTTCAGAAACTAAAGGCAGCCAGGCCTACAGTGAACCTCTGCCAGCTCTCTGTCCGCATCTCGCTGTGGTCTGTTTAGGCCAGATGCCACAGACCATTATGTGTCTAGCAAAGGTCTTCCGAGGCTTCAAGCCTAGGAAAAAGTCACTTGAGCCAGCCTCTCCCACGGAGATTTGAAAGACAACAAGTTCTATTCATTGTACAGATACTTTTGAACTGCCTCAGCAAACCAGGAAATAAACTCAGGAACATAACAGGAATTGTTTTGGGTTTTTTTTTTCTTATTTTATGAAAAGACACAGGAACTTTCTTTCCCTTCACCACTCGCTATTTTCTTGCATGTCAGACCAACAGCATCCTCATCCAAAACAGGGCCCTCCAGGCTCATCCTCCTCTGTGCTGTTTACCCAGCACCCCCAGAGGCTGCAGACTTGGTGTAGACAGAGCTGCAGCAGCTCAGCTGGCTCCAGCGTGGTCCCGCGCCGGCCCTCGGAGCAGGGCACGCACTGGGGAGCTGGCAGGGCGCAGCCGTTCCCGGAGCCTCTTGGGAATCAGCTGCTGGGTTTTCTAACAAGAAGATGCCAGATCATCAAAACTGTTTCTGGAATTAATCATAGTCACATTTTTGAAGAAATCTCACAGTCAAGTTTAAGATCCCAAACAGTTTGTTTGAAACTTTGCCTATTAAAAAAAAAAAAAGTTGTTTAGCTTCAAACTATATGAGACAATATCCATCTGGCCTTCTTCAACCAATCTAATCTGGTTCTCCCTTTCTCCGATAACTATCGACTGGAAATTTTGATTCAAGAGTTAAAGCTCTCAGCCTGACTTACTACAGGAAAAAACATTTCAAGGCTTTTGCAGGGTATGTAAAAAACCAACTACCAAAATGCCCTCCCTGCCCAGCTCTTGCCAGCATGCGGCATTGCTCCAGTTCCCGGCCTACAGAGGAGCTACCTTAACTGCTTTTTCTCCCCTGGGCTGGATGGGAGGATAGCGTGTCCTAGGCTAGAATCACCATGGGTAACAAAATTTACTCTTATGAATGTTGCGGCCTTGGAAAAGACCTAACAGAGCTTCTGTTTGCTTTCATTAAGGGCAAGATTTTATGAAGGCTCTGACCTAGTGGCAGACTCTGGTGTAACTATAGACACCACGATGCGTGGAGGACGGCTTGGGGTTTTCTGCTTCTCTCAGGAAAACATTATTTGGTCCAACCTGAAATACCGCTGCAATGGTAATGGTGCTCTTATGTCATTTTAACTAACAACCAGCAAGTGACCATGAAGAACTGGTAGTGTGGCTGTTGGATTAAGCCATTTTGCATCTTTTCCTTTGCTTTTCATTTGCAAGTTATTCACAGCTGTGAAACGCCTCCCCTGACACCAGCAGCACGCTGCAGCCCAGCCAGACGGGAACTAACACCTCACAACCGCTCCTCCCAGAGCAGCCACTCTGCTGCAGAGATTGTGCCAACTAAGTAGTATAGCTGTCATCAGAGAATTAGAGACATTATTTAAAACCAACCAACTGTGGGAGTTGTACACGCACAATGCACTGAGGCCATCATGTATGTAGGATGCCTCGAGCTCTGCATAAAAGGTGAAATAAATCTGGAGAGCCAGTGGGATCAGTCACCAGGCATCAGTGTCACTCGTGTACTTGCTGGTTGCTCCTGTCTGTGGGAGGACAAGCTCATAAGATGCCCTTCCTCTCATGGAGGAATCCTTCTCAGACTGTGTGGGAGCGTGCTGGCTCACCCCTCTTGGGGTAAGAGCCTCGCAGCTCAGCCCTGATGTCCCACTACAGGGAACAACTCAAGCATTGGTCACTCACACAGAGGCTGATCATGCCAGGGTGTTTCTGCCCTGGCAGCAGTTCAGCTAGCTTGACGTGGGGTTGGAGGGGCTGCCCCCCTCCTCTCAGCATCAGCCCCTACCTGAGGAAGGCAGCCTTAGGAGAATAAGTTACCAGCCACATTGGAATAGTTTCTTTGTCTGCTTTCTGTGGATCCAAGAAGCCTAGCCCAGGTCTGCAGTGGACACAGCCACTGCACGGCCAGACCCTGGCTCTGTGGCTTGTTACGGTGATGGACCCTGGTTCTTGGGCACTGGGTACACCTAGGCTGGCACTTGCAGGTCATGGTTCAACAGGGGAACTTCTAGACAGCAGTGCTTACAATTAAAAATTACTTGATAAGAATCTCAAACAGTATGTGGTTTCCCAGAAAGCATGTTTCAAAGCTGCCACTGAAGTTGCAGATACTTTCTTGGCAGTGAGCAGGCAATGGCTTTGCTGCAGGCGCTGCAGTAAGTCAATGAAAGCCACTCAAAGAAGTCTCTGGAGTCCCCAAGTATCCCTGCTTTCATTTCAGACAAGTTCCTGTATTTGCAGAAAAAGCTTAAAAAGAATTTTCATGCCTCAAAAAAAGAAGCAATCAACAAAAAGCAAAGGACTTTTACCCCTTTTTTTGTATATACTGTGTGTATTTATATAGTTACTTCCTTTTTTGAGTTGAGAGTTATCAGTCCAGCATCAGGGTGGAAATAATCAGAGTAAAGTTGAGGTCAGGCAGTTCAGCTTCATTGCTGTGGCTGCAGCTTTAGCTCTACAGTTAGCTCTGTGGCTCTCCAGATAAAAATGTTCTGGGATCTGGCAACAGCACACAGCAAACTCAAGGCTTCAAACAGAACTATAGTCACTCTTACGACATCATTGACCCATCTCAAGCTCCCTTCAGCAATTCTGAAGTTTTTCTACCACTTGCTGTTGGTCCTTGGGTTAATGTTTCTGTCCCTTCTTGTGGTGTGGGAAACCATCACAGGGAAGCTGAATTAAGGTACATGGGAAATAGAGATGCTGACACTACAAACATGTCTGGGGTGCAGAGCAAGACAACCACTTTTTCTGCCTTTCTGGTCAGTGTTTATTATTAAAAATATAAGAGTGGAAGCCACAAAGTTTTCGGGTGGAAATGTAATTTGAAGATTGATAGTACTCCATGATGGGCTGGCACTGTAGCATTCACTGTATTGTTAGCCTCTCTGTGCTTTTCAGCGGTGTACAGCTAAAACTGAAAACGTTCCCTGTTCATTCTTAATGTGTAAACAAAAAAGAAGGCATTACCTAAAAAAAAAAAAGACTAGGTGGGTAATTTATTAAGTGCTCCTTGATGTTGTCAGAAGAGACTAAACTTTTGCATATTTTCCTGTTTTCAGACACCATCCCAGAGGACTTTCAAGAATTTCAAGCTCAGCAGTTTGGTGTTGGTGATATTTAAGAAGGAAAAGCAAAATAACATTGCTATTGCAAACAATAAAACAATATATTTTAAATCCTTATATGATTGTTGTAAGAGTGCACACCGCAGCTTCTTCTCATTGATGTGACTATGTCAGACTTTTTTTTTGTATAAAAGTGAAAATAAAAAGGAGACAAAATAGACTGGGGCTTCACTTGTTTTCAAATTTGCCCTAAAATCTAGGGAGCAGCATGTAATGGAGTGACACTTGCTTAAAACATTCTCAGGAAAAGTTTGAATCTATTGCCATTTTGGATTATTAAACAGGATGGGGAAGAAAGCGCAATTTTGTCTATCATCTATCTGGACTGTGTCAGAAAAAACAGGTTGCATCCGGGCATGAAGTGGTTGGGAGCTGTCTGGCCAAGCCAGGGGCTTCTTAGTACCTTTCCAGTCCTGCTAGGAAAAAGTTTTATCTGTCTATCTATCTCCTTTAGAGCAGTTTAACTCCCTTGGAGGTTTAGTCTTGATAGACCTCCCCTAAGAACTCTATTAGACCTCCCTGCCCTCCCACTCCCAGAAAACTGTGAGTAAGACTATCATCCTGTAAAAGCAAAAAAAAGCTGACTGCAGGGCATTGTAGTCACATCTTATGACTTGCATGTGACTAAAACCAAAAAAGACATACGGAGATAAATGCAGAATCACCTACAGAGACAAAATAACCCTAACTTTATTCACATACACAAAGGCAGGCTTTGACCTGCTGTCCCCCCTCAGAGCTGAGCTCTCTCAGCAGGTACTGCAATCTTAGGAAAAAAGTCACCCAAGTTAAAAACTCAAAACACTGCACTAAGCGTTAGTAACCATTAGGAAAGGAATGGAAATCAAAAAGTAAAAAAAAAATTGTATCACAATGCACTCTATAATTTGAAGTATAGAAAGGTGTTGGATACCATGTGCATTTCTACTACGTTCTTTTTCAAAATGGAGCTAGGAAAGGAGGGGGGGACAAGCTCCAAGGACAGCTGAAGAAAAGGATATTGCAGCCTATAGGACAATTACTTTAAAAAGGACAGTGGGAAACAGTACTTCAGCCTGGGGGGAGGGAGGAAATACAGAGGGGGGGAATACAGTGAGGGTTTTAAAAATCAGAAGTAGCCCTGAGAAAATAAATAGCTGTGGCTCTTTCCCAGCACAAGAATACAGGGGAAATGCTGAGCTACATCAGGTGAGAGCATCAAAACAACAAAAAAAGAAGTTTCCTGTTCTCAGTACAATAAATATACGCTTATGGCTTATGGTGCTGTCAAGGCTTGGGCTACGGGAAGAGTTCTCACCACAGGCCTGTCCACCATTGCCGCACCAGGCTTCTGGGCGCAGCACGGCCCTGGGACCTGTCCCACGAGGGATCCCAGGGTCCCACAGCAAAGCGCACGACGCTGGAGCGTTGCCCTGCCACAGCACTCCATCATGAAAGGTCCTCCAGGTTCGGTCCTCCTTTCCCCTTGGCTTCACCAGCCCCAGCTTCACTCATCACGTTTTCAACTGAGGACTGAAAGGCTAGTTACTTTGGAGCAACACAAGAGGGTATTGTCAAATTGTGCTTAAAAGATGAGAAAAAACACCTTTTTCTAGCTGAACATAGGCTGTAACTGCAGTACTGTTCATTTATGAACAGGAATACAGACCGTATAGCAAATTTACACCTTCCTTATCATGTATTTGCACTTCACTGGACAGAGCCCCTTCCCCAGGCAGAAACCCTCTCCGAATGGTTTGGGCACAACCCGGGCAGAAGGCGGTTGTTACTTGTTCTGTGCTCACGCACACCACGGGTGCACCACAGCCACGGCCTGCAGGGCATATATTTTGCACAAGTGGATGCAACAGTCCTGGCCCACCCTGACCTGCCTGCAGCACGTACTGGTCAGAGCACGGCAGCACCCACCAGCTCCATCAGGAAACACGACCGCAGCTGGCCTCCGAACCCCTGCCGGCCTCCGAACCCCTGCCAGCCTCCAAAACTGCACCCAGCCCTCCCGTCTGCGGCCAGAGGCTCTCCTCCTGCTACGGTGGTTGGGAGAGAGCACTCTGGCCATGCACCACACCAGTTTGCCACCTTCAAGCTTGCCCATTTCCAGGCTCTCTTCCAGTCTGTGCCACAGCCGTTGGCCACTGGAGGCTGGAAGATGAGATACAGGCCCTGGCTGTCCCACTGTCAAAGTAATACATGAAGCTGTGAGCTTCTAACCTCCTCCAACAGAAAACATGCTGGCTTGCTCAACTGGTAGCCACAGAAACCAGTCACAGCTCAGCCAGCCAGAACTTTTCTTTTGTTTCAGAAAGTGCTGCTGGGACCTGCAATGAGATGCTGGAGCTCACTATGTCTGTGGTGCTGACATACCAACTGCCAGGTAGCCTGCAAGTTCAGGAACAGCAAAGTCCAGCTCTTGCAGCCAAAGATTTGCCCCAAGGTCATAGTCCAGCCTTGAGAAACCTCCTGCCCCTCACATTCCCATCAGAGACTCTGCAGTCCCTGTGTATATGTGTTGTAAACAAGCTCCTCTTGCACCACCACCTCTTTCTGGACTATTGTGCAATGCAGACATAGCTCCATGTGTGGCCTCTGGCAAGTAAAGACGCTGCAATCCCACATCTTTAAAACCAAATGTGTAGTTCCCTCTTGCCCCCCACTGCCTGCACAGCCTGGCTGCACTCAGCTGGAGCAGCAGCTGCAACTACTTTGGAGTTCAGAGTCCTGGGGCTCCTGCACCAGGTTCTAACTCTCACCAAAGGTTAACTCTTTCCTGTGTGCTAGAAACACCACAACAAACGCTCTTCAAATGCTTCTGTTCCCTAAAGACCATCTCCCGGTTTGAAACACAGGAAGAGAATATCCCGCCAGGATGCTGCCGGTGGGTCACACCACTGGGGAGCCGCTCTCTGCCTTGCACCTCGGTCAAAACACAGAGCCTCTCAGCTGTGTGCACCAGAGCACTCTTGTGCACCGCAGCTGCATGGAGAACAGCAGCCGCCATTCAACCCTTTGAAACTTGGTGAGCAGTTTCTCATAGCCACACAGAACCCGTGTCCTGGCGTGGGTCTGGTCTGTGCTACGGCACGGGTGCAGGCTGTACTGGCAGGCAGGCAGCGGCTGGCACAAGCTGAAACAGGGCTCCGCAACAGCCCCAACATGGATGGAGAGAGGCAAGGGACCCATGGAGACGCAGCACGTTCCCTGGTGCGGATCTAGGCATCAAATTCAGCAGCTGCCCACCCCATCATCTGGGGAAATGACCAAAAAAAAAATCAGAGATCCCTGTTTCAAACAACTGCACGGGCTTCAGTGCTATACTTGGCCTGGAAAATATTTTGTTTGCACTGTCAGAGGTATCTGACACATCTCAGAGAGCTGGATTGCACAGAGCAGACGCCACAGACAAATCTGCGCAACTGCCATCTTCTGAGATCACGCTCTGGAGGAGTACAAGAGTAACGCAGACAGCGAAGCCATGTAACATTCCACAGGCCAACAGTTTTTTTGTTGAACAGCATTCAAATGTAGTGAACAAAAAAGATCAACCAATTTACTTTTACTGGCTCAGTAACTGCTTAGCTCATATATTTATATATTTTTAAAGTTTCTCCTAGAATGAGTTGACTTTGCAACCTTTACATATCACAACAATTAATTTCAAATGTAAGAAAAACTTTATTGGTCCATTAAACATTAAATCTATAACAATACATTCACTCAGTATACAAAAGGAAGTATCCATTAAAACCATTAACATGCTTTAAAAAGGCAAAACTGTTGACTATTTTACAATTAAGATCTTAAAATTCTGAAATCTTTACCAATCCTTAAAAGTCAAAGTGTTATAGTTACTACAGATCACAACACTCACAAAAAATGTTAAATAAACTAGCAAACCTCCACTTCAATGGGCTACAGCTTAATAAAATAAAACCACACATACACACCAAAAAGTTCCCTTGAGATATTAAGAACCTTGACAAAGACTAATTAAAAACCCCTCACTATTAAGAAAAAGTGTTTACATTTTGACTACTTTGCATCCAGTTTTTGAACATGGCATATATGAGACTGAACACTGCTCATTGGTGGTAAACAAAAAGCAGATAGTGAACCCATATGTTCCTAGTAAGTATTTTTTCAGCTTGTATATGACAAGTTGAACAATTTTCTCTGAAAGTTAATTCTCCTCACTTTAGGTTTGCATGGACGTCCAATGACACCTAAGCACCTGGACATGTAACAGTAAGAGGAAAAATAAAGCTATGGTATGAGTAACGAGACATTATTTCCCCATAGCTTTCCAAAATTCTTCTTGGCTTTGCACTGAGGCTTCTTTGGCAAAAGTGCGGCGGCAGTGCTGCACCCCGCAGCTCTGGCGAGCAAAAGCCCTGGAAGCTTTAAGCTGCTGGAGTGGTTTCAAAGCTGATGACTGTGGCTCTGAAGAAGTTTGTGCAAATGGCTGTACGCTACGGCACCAGCAGCTATCAGAGACTGGCAAACGGGAGGAAGCCAACGTGGCTTATGTCTGAAATAAATTCCAACTTTTTAAAAATAACATTATTGAACAGGTGTGGAATGAATTGAAACTAGGTGTGGGAAAACAAAACAAAACAAAACTGGATTTAAGGCCCACTTGAAACCTACAGAGTATCTTTGGGCATCAGAAAGCAGCCATCATGCCAGTCTCTCAGAGTTTCTACTTTAAACCCTGTGCAGGGTGTCTATATCCCCATCCTCAGGCACTCGGGCACTCTGCCATCAGGATGGCAGTTCCCAAGCTACGTAGCCTGTTACGAGTACAAAAAGCCAAAGCTTTCTAAGCACTTGACCCCTGGCATTCCCTTGTACAGTCATGTGAAACACTCAGTTCAAACTACCGTTTACAAAAGTGAAACACAAAGTAAAATGCCATGGTGCTGATTATGTGTTTTCCTCCCACAAGAACTTGTAGGCCACTTCAGAAAACAAAGAAGCCGTTTTCACAGAGGAAAACTGACCCATATAAATAAACTATGATCCTTGACTTTGCTTCAACACAGCAGGTTGTCCTGCTATAAACAGGAAAGGATCAATGAGACCTGGCAAAGAAGTCTTTGCTAGTTTCTAGCACCAAAGACATCCCACTTGACTTGTTAAAAAACAAATCCAAGGAGAAAAAGGCAAATAAAACGAGGAGATACAGCCTGCAAGCAAAAGATATTGCTTCTAAAGCCCAGAAGGAAAGATGAGAGCAAAATTTTAGCTGCAGATAATCTCGTTCATCTAGCCACACGGGTACAGTCTCATGGTATTTTGCTTCAGGAACTTACTTAGGAGAAAAGCCTAACAGTTTATAGCATAAAATCTTTATAGCATGTTTTAAAAGCAGTCAGTGGATTATTTTGTTACCAATCTGTTCACAGATGCCCATGATACTTTGGGCTGCTAGCCAAAGTTCAAGCAGCACTATCTTGAGTTCCCAAATTTTCCTGATGCGTTGGTCAAAACCAGAGAACCGTTAAAAACCAGGTTTTTCGCAAGTGCAACAGTTGTTTCATTAATAGCAATATTCTAGCCCAGAAATGGCTGCACCGGTGGCTGATGAAGCAGTTATACGTGCATAGCTTATAATCTCAAAGCGCTTCTGTATTTGTAAAAAGGTGCTAAACCACAAAATAAATAAATAAATAGACATGCAGTGTTTCTGATTCTGTGAGGGGATAAGCCCTCTCTATGGACTATGCCTACATTAGCAACACTGAATTACCCGTTTCAGACGAAAGTGGCCCAACCCAGCCAGGATTTACCAAATTAGCTGGGCAAGTATGAGCTTTTTGAACCTTATGGAAATGCTTGAAGTACAAAGCTAAGAGTATCACAAACAAGTAATAACTCTGATGTGTGATCACAGTGGAGTTCCTTACTTAGCATCCAGCCGCAAGGGCTGCCTGCACGCTTTGAGGAACTAGGTGGTAAACGGCAAACAAGCATATCCATCTGCTTTCCACACATTCTTCATAAGGTTTTATGGTCTCATTTGTCAGTCCAGCTATTTGGATTCAGAGACCTGCTCTCCGAGTCCATTGATTTTACCCCCAACAGGAACCAGTCACAACTGCGGCTCTCCGTTGCCTTCGTGAGAAAAACTAAAATTGTTCCAGTCTCAGAGAGCAGTGCAGCAGCAAGGTTCCAAATAACTTTTCTTACGATAGCAAATTTGAAAAAGTAGGAAAATGCCAATAAAATTGTTTCACCTTCCTAGCAGAACTAACTTCTGCCAACACCGTCTGTTCCTCCAAGAGTCTGTTAAATGATAGCATTAGTTCAAGTTTAACTAGAGGAAACTTAGTACAGGACATGTTCTCTAGTCTTCCTGTCTTGGTAACAACAGCTTCCTCACTTCACACAGCCCAAAAATACTACGAGCCAGAAATGCGGCGCTGCTCACTCACATCCGGGAACAATGAACAATCGTATCACAAGGCAGGACAGACACCGCACAGCGAACTGCCTCAAGCAGAGCAGTTTACCTGCACTTTCAGGTACCGGGAGAGAAAGTTAACTGTTTACAGTTTAAATGTAAATATAAGCAACAACTACTCATTTATTTACAAAAGCATCATGCTATTTGTGAGTTTTCCCAGTTCATCTTCCACTGCACAGTAATATCTGAATCAGTCTCATCCCCAGAGGTTTGTCAAGCACAGATTATTTGGTCTTCCGCATGCACCACAGGTTTGGCTGTGCCTTGTACGCACCGGTGTAACGTACAAGGCAGCATCACCCAGTCACAGGCTCAGTTCAGGTTTTCCAGTTCCAGTGCCACCTGAATCATTAGCTATCACAGCAGTAGGTATGAAGGCACTTCTTAAAAAAGTTTTAAAAGCCCATTTGCATGAACTGTTTGGAATCTATGAACTGGGCATTCGCATCCTTGACCCTAGCCGAGTATTTTATTAAGTAGTTGCACGTGGAAGTTCACAGTACAGATTTTACAGCGAACGCTAAGGCTGTGACATTTGCCTGGCCAGCAGGAAGCCGTGCCGCTGAGGCACTGAGGAACGAGAGGCTTTGCACACCCAGGTGCCACCAGATACTGATTCCTTAGAAAGGCCTGAAGATCCATAGCTGGATCTGAGGTCGCAGCATGGACACACAGGTCCTCAAAGTTATTTTCGGGTCTTTTCCCACAACGTTTGCTCAGAAGCAGACAAAGCAGTGTAGTCAGGCACTGCCCCATTCCCACCCTACATATACCTGCATATCTAGATGCTTAAGGTCAATAGCTGGTGGAAGGAAAGGATGAAAGAGCAACTCAGTGAGGTGAGTGCTGTGTAAGAAGAACGGACCCATGCCTCACTGCAGACTTTCCTCTTACAACCCTGTTTCCTCTGTGCAAAACCTATTTCCTTAAATACAAACTCTAAAATGAGCACAAGGAGGTGCAGGAAGTCCTTATGCAGGCAGATACTGCCTACATAAAATACGTGTTTTCGTAAACAAATAAGAACATCCCTTGGCCAAGATATGTATTAAGATCATCCACATTTGTGACTGGGACGCCTGCTATCAGAACCAGAGAACAGTTATCATTCCCTGCCTTATAACTTGACATAGTGCATGCCGCCTTCTGTAGAGCTCCTTGCCCAGATTGTTCTGTTATAAAAAACATTGCTAATTTAAAAAAAAAAAAACATGCTTGGTTTCTCATAGTACAACACATATGGCACTAGAAGGCAACTCCTGCGAGCCTCTATACTTTAGGGAACAGCATTTGCCAAGGGAGGAGCAAGAGCCTGGACTATCTCAGCTGCAGCTCACAGCTCTACCATTGGATCAAGACTGTTTGTCAGAAGAGCTGCTATGAGTTAGGTGGGACAACTGTTAGTCATCATTGCACAGCCCATAAGCTCTTATCTTAGAGATGGGATAGATAAAGGCTTCTAGATTACAAATGCATTAACAAAGGCCTTTTTCTGCTGCAGAAGGATCTGCGTGGCCGGACTCCAAATGCAGGCAGAGACATCCTGACGGGCCCCCATGCTAGCAGAGCTCTTGGAGAGATCAGAACCCCCCAGCAGAAGCAAAAGGAAAGAAAAAAACCTGCCTCCCTCTCCAGAGCTATTTGTTCCTTTCCTAACTCAATATCAAAGCTAAGCTTCAACTGCTTTTCTTCCCCTAGGGGCAAACAAGGAGAAGAGCAGAGCGAGTCACCTCTGGACAGACTTCTTCCCTCAGATCTCATGACGGATGTATTTTGAGGCTCCTGATCACTGGGGTAGGTGGTATAAGTATACAGGACTGCAGACCTGTAGATTTCATTTGAGGTAAGAGTGCACGGGGTTGGGAAGATCACACCCCCAGCAAGCTCCAAGCAGGACAGAAGCCCTAGGATACCATAGCAACAAGGCAGCTAAAAATGGTAATGAAAACAAGAGCAGAACTGAGATCTATACGTTAGGATCACTTACCAGGTGTGCATTAGCCATCAATTATTGCAACAGAACAAATAAGGCATGCAAATATTTTGGCCATCTCATTGGCCTCTCTGTTGTGCTTTTCAATGTTTTGCAGAAAGCACTGGGCGAAGATTTAAGGCTCAATCATATTTCAAAAAAGGAACTGCTAAATCAGTTGATTTTGTTTATATCCTGCATATTTCACACTGTATGTTTGGGGGGGGGAGAGAGAGAGAGAGAAAGAGAGAGAAGACAAAACCTCTGGGACTAGCATAAGTCATAAATTCATCCCACCGGAATGTAGATAACTACAGTGGGTGCAAACCTTATTCAGCATTTAGGGCATCTGAGCTCTTGTTCTCCCACCAAATCATCTGCTTAGAGCAAACAAAAGTGACATGGTAGGGTTTAATATTGTCAAGTCAGTCATTTGTACTAAGGCAGCTCCTGTTACATTTGTGTCTTCTGGTTTTGTTTTTCTGACTGCCTACCCCACTGCTTGGAATAGTAGTTCTCCAAAAGAAGTTTAGTCTCCATTAATGGACTGGTTGGCTAAGTCCCATCCCAACAGCAAAACTAACATCAACAGAGGAGTATAAAAATAGAGCAGTTAGAAAGAATACTTTCCAACCAACACACAGGCAGAAAAGGAAGATGACGCACTATAGTCCTTTTCTGACCATCAATGCATTTAAAATATTATAAAATTAGTAATGGAAACAGAACTGAAGAACCTGGGAGATCTTTAGACCCAAGCTGAAATAGCAGGGTAGAAAAGTGAATGAGCCCTCCACTTTTAAAGTTAACAGGAACTGGCAGTGCTCCTGTATTTAGCATTTTCTCAACAGCAAACATTCTGAATAAAGAATGTACCGTATCTTAAATCCCTGTGCAGTACACACAACTTGCAGTTTAAGTGAGCTGGCAAAGCAAAGTTGGACAAAATTCAGAGTTTAAGGATTTGTGTGTAGAACTCCCCTTCTGTTAACAACTGGACCAGATCTGAATTGCATAAAATATTCAGGTGCCTTTAAAAGTTATAATAGAATAAATACTCTATTATCATTGGTACATTCCTTTCTCAATCTAGGTATACAATAACTTAATATATTTACTATTTAGATAAAGAATTTTTAGTAGATGCTTTGGCAGTCAAATTCTTACATATTCTCTATTTCTACAGAACTATTTAGTTATGTTTTTGGAAAAAAATTATCTGGATACTACTTAAAAGAATTATATGCTGTACAAAACAGCATTCCAAATCATCACTGCAAACTGTAAAAGACACAGTTAATAATAGAGTATAAAAAGGAATGCATATTCGCTAGAAGATATCCAACATTCACAGGAAGAATATACACCTGCACCATGATTTTTTCTTTTCTTGCCAATGAAGCCAGAGAAAGACTGTCAGTTATTTGAAAAGCATTTCACTTATTCCAGTTTATGCAACAACTGTGTTTCCTACACTCCACACATCAGCGCTACAAAGTTTTGGAACAGATTTGTTCCCTTGGGCCATGCTTGTTCATGACAATTAAAAAAAAGGTAAAAAAGTCTTCAATCATTTGTTTAGCCTGACTAAAAAGTTACTAACTGGTACATTACAGTAAGTGGGCAATAGGTGTTTCCTCATTACAAAATGACTGCTCTATTTTATTTGTAACAGGAGGAAAAAAAAAAAAAAGGGAAAAGAGAAAAACACAGAAGGACCTTCTGAGTGTTCACACTGAGAACTCTCTGGTTGGGCAACAGAGTGGAGCAATAAGAGTCCACAAGTACAGACAGACACAAACCCAACAGGAGACCATCTTAATCCAGAAGATGGACCAGGTTCCGGTGAAGAATTTTTCAATCTGAGCACTTTCATAACTGTTAAGAGAAAAAAGAAAAAAAAAAAAAAAGAAGCAATAAACTCACTATTTATATCTCAGACTGCAGTATCCTCTGTTTTTCCAAGTGGGTCACAGACTTTGACTAGGTTAACCCAGACACAAAGCAGGGGAGAGCAGCCCTTTACAGAACAAGATCTTGCTCAAGAATCGCCTGGGAAAGACTTTCAATGTCTCTTCCAGCTTCTTACTTAAGGAGAGGAGACACACTAACGGCACAAGTCAGCAGAAGTTCACAACTCCCCTCTCAATGCAGGGAGACATTAATTTCTCAGCTTTAAAGAAAGAGACTTACTGGAACCAATGAGTTACTGTCATCATCACGTAGAGCGAAGCCAAGAAGAAAACGAAGTGGAAGTAGGCATAACTGTACACCGTGCCTTTCTTCTCATCATAAATCACAGTCTGGCCTCTCCTTTTTTCAATGTGCTCTTCAGCATCAGCTGTAAGACAGGAAACAAAGCTTTTGCAAATTTAATGAGAACTGAAAACAGCAGCTGGCTTCTCGAAGTACACAGCAAAATGTCTATGGTGTGATTTAGGAAAGTGTGATACAGAGCAACACTCAAACATTTCCTTGCCCTCAGGGCATGGGCCTAAGCCCTTAGTAGAAGAAATTGGACTGCCACTGATATCAGCTTCCTGGCCTACTGGCTAGTTTTTGAGCATTCTTCTGGCAAGTCCAAGCTGATAACCTTGATTGTACCAGATCTGCAAACAGGACACTCCCTTCCTAACTCACTCCCGAACTACAGAGCTGCTGAGCCAAAAATCCAGCAGTCACACCCACAAGCATGCAAAGAGCAGAGATTACTCTTTGTATTTTGCAGTAATGAAATGTCCTTTAAGAAATTATTAACTAACTGGCCTGTTGTTTTAAAATTGTATTGTTACATCTCTTGCTTCCTTCCCTAGCCTAACTTTGAGCACTTCAGCTGCTTCAGAATGGGAAAGACTGCAGAACATATGCTGCAGAACAAGGACACAAACGCTCTCCATCTACAGATGTGTCCTTACGCTCTTGGCTTTGGTCTGAAAGCCACAAGTGAGGTAAATTGTGCAGTGAAACTGTAATTACCGTCTCCATCAGGCACGCAGCAAAAGCAGCAACGAGCTACCTGTGGAACAGAAAACAGGAAGGGTAAAAGTCTGTCCTACAGCAAAGAAGCAGAAGAGTTGGTGAAGGAAGGTCTGTTACGTCTATGTTGCAGACACTCATTTAGAAAAGTCTGGTTTGTATTTCCAACCAGCAGGAAACTCAAATTAGGATTTGCCAAGTAGTTCACAACAGCAGTTTCTAAGCTTTGGAAAAACCTACTCAGTAAGATTTGGAGCAAATTAACCATTCCTTAAGAACTACTCTACCCATTTTACATAACTCAAGGTCAAACACTGGTGCAAATAATTATGACAAAATGGTGGGAGAGCTACAGTAAAGCAGTTGCACGTTAGTAGTTCAGAGGGGACTTACCTCTTCAGACTTCCATCTAAGCACTTTTTAAATAAAAAATTTCTCTACTGAAATTAAAGTATAAGGAACTTCTAAAACCCTGCTGCATGGGTTGGAAATCTCAACCGCACAAGCATAAGTCAGAAATGTACTTTGCAAGATTTTGCTGAAATGGAGCCAGAATGAGTACAAGCAGAAGGAGTAAAAGTAGAAAGCTGTTTTTACTGCTTTCTTTAAATGAAGATTTTCTTTTTTTTTTTTTTTTTAACTGATGGAAAAAGGAAAGCTGAAATTGACACTTCTTGTGTTGAGTGGTAATGTAAATGGGAAAAGGGTGCTGACCATCCAATAAATATATAAGTAAGCGCATTTTCTGCACCAGACCACAGTACAAGTCAGCACTTTCTGTAGTGTATCACCAACATTATTTGTTCTGATAAAATCCTACTGTGGGATTTATTTTGGTTGTGGTCTGATGAAGACAAGGAACCCTGTTAGGAAAATCCCCTGCCCTATTATATCAATCAGTCTTTATAGTATGAAAAGTGTATTAACTTTGTTAAGGTGTATTAGTTCACAGTATACACTGCAATGTAATGAGGTAGTGGAGTTTTACTGGAGACTTTGGTATTGTTCATGCTTAAGTAAAACAAACTAAAGGACAGCCCAGCCCTGGAAATAAGGACTTTGCTTCTTGGAAACTTAGAGCTGTTCATGAAGGATAAAAGATACCCCTGGACAACCAAGATAATGCCAGCATCCTAGCCCCCCTGACACATCTTTGAAACCCTCCCAGAATCACAGATAAGTACCTATTGCAAGAGTGACTCCAGGGATGTCTGGATCAATAGACAAGTGGCAAGAGCGCTGCAGAAATACAGTTGCTTTGCAAAGTTTTACTATAACTAGTAATCAGTGGTGTGGGTGTTAGTGATTAGTCAAATCATGCCATACCTGAATGCCTGAAGGCTGTAATGACCCTGTCTAAAACCACATTTGGGGTGCCCCAATTTGGCTGGGACACCTCATGCGCATGAATAAATGTTTACCCTTGTAATTCTATACTTTGCATTGTAGCCTCTCTCCTTGGTCGGCCCAGGCCAGTTGCAAGTTTTCCTAACACCCCCAAAAATCAGATAGTATGCCTTTAAGGTAAAGTGTCCAATAGAAACATCAAAAGGCGTTTTTTACCCTGTGTATCCACGATTACATGTACTCACTGGGTTCATAAACTCATGAAAGCCAAAAAGCTCATTCTTTTTTAAGAGACTGGCTGAGAGTTTAAATAAAACCCCTATTCTCTATCTCTTTCTACTGCTGTGCCAAGCCCCACCTACAGCCCTGGCCCAAGCATTCACATTCTGAAGCAAGCGCTGGGTTCCCTCAAACTTTTTAATCAATTGCAATTAAGTCCTTGCACATGCAGAGCGATGAAATTAGCAACGCTGGCACACATACCGCTAGCCCCTCGTAACGCTCAGCCGCCTTCAGCACAGACGCCGACAGACCCTCTGTACACCACAAGCAACTGCAGAGCTATGTTCACACTCCTGGCCAGGAGACAAAGGCCCTTTGCCACAGGGAAGGCAATCATAGAGCAATTAGTTGCTCTTCACCAGTCATTTCTTTATATTTACATTCAGCGGCTCTTGTACTGCTCTTTAAAACCAAACGGTCTGGAAATAATCCTGTGGGCAAGCACTGTGGCCGGTGAGGGGGCTGCGTCCCCGCTGTACCAGCCGTCCCCAACCCGCCCGCTGCTCCTGCCGCAGGGCGCACCGCGGCCCCAAGCCATTTGGATGAGACCTCCTATGGCGTAACGCTGGCAGGGGAAGGCGGGTGGGCGTGAAGGGTGGCTGTTTTCTCTCCGGTCCCCCCAGCACAGGGCGGGAAGGCACAGGTCCTGCCCAAATCTGGCCGAGGCGGGCCAGGCCACGTCTGGGTGCTTGATGCTGAGCTTGCTGCCAGGCTGCCCGCCGGCGAGGGCTGGGGCCGGTGTGAGGAGCCACCGGGTGCTTAGCTCCGCAGCGCTGGCACTGGTGCCCCGGCCAGTTGCACTGTCCTGTCAGAGGGAAGCTCCTCCGGCACTGACATGCTCCCACGCTGAAACGCGTTTTCCTGCCCCATGCCCAGCTACTGCAAACGCCAAGGGCCTCAGCAGATACTTCTGCCTTTTTGCACTCTCACAAACACTCTGATTAAAGACTTGAAAAAGAGAAGTTAAAACTGCAGATGCAAGTAACACTAATGTAGAGAGAGCTAGGGATCGAGATTCATCCTCCAAACACACACACATCTCCAAAAAGTGATACTGGCAAGCCTAAGTAAGGGGTAACTGTTACCTAGCACAAAACCACTCGTTTGCCAGTGTTTCTGGGTGTTCCCAGGATAAGAAGGCCGAAGAAATAGGCAGGTGGAATGAAGAAACCAGTACTGCTGAAACAGGGACAAGAAATATAATCCGAGTTGAAACTATAGGCAAAAAGAAAGAAAGTACTTATGTGGGGAAATAAAAATAAGAGATAGGAACTTGGGATCATCATCAGTTGCTATGAGAACAAAGGCAACCAGGACTGCAAATGTTCAAGAACGCCTCCACTTCTTTTTCTGATAGCTTCCCAGCAGACTTTTCCTTTAAAGGGGAGGGCATGAGCTTGTGTGGAGTGCAACAAGGTTATTAAACTGCAAGAGCAGCAAATTATTTTAGTAGATAAAGGGACCTCCAAGGGCCCCCATGGGCGCATAAGGGCCAATGGGGACAAGTGTTGTGAGTCCATACTCAGAGGCATGTAGCATGCACGCTGCTAACAAGCTTTTGTTTTCACCTAATTACAGATTACTTAGCCATGAAAACAACAGCAAGAAAAGGACATGAGGAAACCAGGGCAGGGAGGAAGCAAGAACTCACTTCAGTTTCAGGTGTTGCATATAGTCCCCTCAGTGCCTCTGAGCTTGCACGTGTTGTTGAGGTCAAACTAGGAGCAAAAGAAGACAGCGTCAAAACCCTCGGCGTAAGTATAAGCCCAACAGGGTGATTTTTCAACACCACAATAAACATAGTCTGCTCCCATGTCTAAGCTAAGCACTTGCCCAGATACAGCATCAAGCACTAAGCATGCGAGAAGTCTGTTCTGCACAAGTAAAAACCAGCCTGACAGCCAGCCACTGGCCAACTCAGGCTGAATCACGAGCTTAAAAGTAGGCCACTCCTGAAAAGGTGGTGATTTCATCACCACCAGACAGCTAAGTGCTCCAATTTCCAGTTCAGAAGAGACCTCCC
Source organism: Theristicus caerulescens (assembly GCA_020745775.1). Taxonomy (NCBI): domain Eukaryota; kingdom Metazoa; phylum Chordata; class Aves; order Pelecaniformes; family Threskiornithidae; genus Theristicus; species Theristicus caerulescens. The sequence goes on along the minus strand of CM036583.1, from coordinate 25,862,167 downwards.
CTGCTATGCAAAACCAGTGCTTTTATATTAACTTCACAGTCATCACTTTGGCTCAGCGAAGTAACAGGTCAGTGGCAGCAGTCAGTTTTCAAAAGTAAATTACCAACCACTATTGTCAGTGCACCTGTTGCTGGAAATCACTTTCTTGCATGATTGCAGTTGTCTGGAGGGAATCCTTTCTAGTTTCTTCTGATTAGAAACATCTCTTATCCAGCCTTCCCCCTTCAGGATGTGTAATGCAAACTTCTTATTACCCACAGGGAGACGTGTGTTAATGCTTTGCTGTACTCACTGAGCCTTAGTAAGCAATACTTCAAAACATTTCCCTTGAAGGCTTTCTTATCTCCCCAGCTACATGGTGCGCTTCCCCTGCAGGCTACGTGAATGTTGTCTGCATTCCCGAAACACCTTCCTGAGGCACTGGAAATACTGTTCTAATGTGAACTAGATCCATGCTACATAATATCTGTATATTTGGTATCAGAATTAAACGGAACACATATGCATATTTGATAGCAGAAGAGTAGCTGTGCTACCTCTTCAGAAAGTCTCGTTTTCACTTCAAAATTATGAAGGAGTTTCAGCATGTGAATTTTGAAGTGCACTGATTCAGAAGCAGAACCTGCTCAAAAACCTGCAGCAGACAGACAGTGCTGTCTCCCAGCAACCCGCACAGCCAAAACAAGTGACACATCACCTTTCAATCAGCAGCAACTCCCCTGCTCCCTGTCCCGGAGCATGACTTAATTTATTGATGTGGGCTGCAATAATACAAGGCGAGCATCACAACTCTATGGGCACAAACAGAATCTTTTAGAGCAGGAGATCCCTGGCAAATCCTGATGGCAGTACTGTGCTCATCACTTGTTCAAAGGAAGCCCTAAACCCTCCCAAACAATTCTGTTTGTTTTAAAGACCCTCAAGGAACAGTCACAGCCTCTGCCAGGAGGCTACAGAAATTTTGGGTAGCTTTTTTGGATGGACATAGCTGCATAGAGTTTGTCTTATAGAAAAAGTAAATACAGAATCAAAGCACCCTGAGGCTGTTTGGATCATGGACAGCTGGAAATTTTTTCCCTCCACCTCTAGATGTAAATTGCTCTATTCGGTTTTAACAAAATATATTTGTTTCAAAAGTTATATTATCTTGTTGAACATTTTTGGCTAAAACATCTAACCATTTTGAAACCAAGGAGAATACGACCCTTCCAGCTCAGTTCTATTCTACTTCTCCCCATTCCTTTGTCTGCATGAGGCCTGCCATAAGCCTTCACTAGTTGGACCAGAATATTGCATTTACAGTGAGGTAACTGCAAACCCCCAGACTTACCAAGAATATAAAATGCAGCCAAACAAAATGGTAGTACCCAGGCCAGTAACCAGGTTTTCATCTCTGTGCAGGCCTTGGCTAAATTCAGGTACACAGATTGTGATGTTCTGATTGTTTTCATCCAGGACTTCACAAAACAAAAGAAACAAAGAGAAGAGTTAGCAAAGCTCATTTCACTGCCTTTCAAAGTAGTCTTCAGACTGAAGGTTTTCAGTGAAATATTTTTATTACCTCAGACACTGGGTAGGTACATTTTAGTGGTTTCTCTCTGTCTTTTAAAAAGATCATACAGAAAAAAATTCTGTAAATCTGACCTGGCAGATTCCGTTGTTCGGGCAAAATAAAAATGCAACTTAGTAGGGTACTAAAATTTCTTGTTTCACCAGAGCAGACAAACAAGGAAAAAGATAGTCTGGTGGACTAAGAAGCTGGAAGTTTACCAACACTTCGCCCAGGACTACAGAGCCATATAACACCGAGACAGTACAGACCTGAGACCATAAATTTCTTGGACAGCAGGGGTGCCTTGAGGACAACTATGAAATTCATACTCGGTGAAAAAAGGTGGTGTGTAGCTGCCCTGTTCTCAGACTGATATACAGAAGACCAAAGAAAAGGAGATGCACCAGTTAAAGGCAAGATTTTATCTTACTGTCTAAGCATATAGTACTTTTAGGTCCCAAGCAAGATTTATCTTCACATCTATGCAAATACTACTTCTAGGTCCCCGAAATGAAACCAATTCAGTCCTCGATGTTCCAGGATGCACCTGGCTTTTTAGTGTCCACTTGGGGTCAAAGCAAAGCAAAGAAAGTAGCCTGCGGCATCACTCCAAAGCAAGAGATTACAGCTGCACCTTATCTCAAATCAACAGCTTTTTGAGCCAATGCTGTTTAAGGCAAACTGTGTTCCCATCTCCTCTTTCCTTCCAGCAGCCACTCTGCATACCTACTGGGACAGCACAACTATCTGTAGGGGCAGAGGGCAAAATGTAGCAAAGGCTACACTCAGGTTAAAAATAAACTTAAAGTCAGTCCCTTGACCTGGTGGGGGAGGACTTTGCGTGGCCCTGCAGGGCTTCACAAACAGTTTTATCTGCACAGAGCAGGGACAGCGCAAAAGTGGGAGCAAAAGAACGGATAACAAGGCTTTATAGAATCATAGAATATTTAGGCTGGAACAGATCATCGAGTCCAACCATTAACCTAACACTGCCAAGTCCACCACTAAACCATGTCCCTAAGCACCACATCTACCCATCTTTTAAATACCTCCAGGGATGGGGACTCAACCACTTCCCTGGCCAGAACAGACCAAACCCAGCACTCCTATATCCCTGAATTTGTTAATTCAGGTTTGCTAAATTCTTGCTTTTAATACATGGCATGTCTAAAAGAATTTACATAAAGCATTAGATAACTTACTAGTTTCTGGTGGCTTGCTGGATAGTGCTGAGAAAGTGAGGTACATAACGTAGCAGCTGATAACTCCTGACTGCAGCAAACCAGAATGGGGCTGGCCTTTAAATGAAAGAGGAAAATAAGTGATTTTTGCAGACATTTTAACAAACTGAAAAAGACATTCATATCCTTTAAGGAACAGTACACTAGTATCTTACAGAAGAGAAGAGTATCTTTTATGTTTTACTTAAAACAGTTCGTAAGTCTTTGAGGCAGTTTAGATACATTTCCACTGGCGTGTAAAGAGAAAGAGAGTCTGTCCTTTAGTTCTGCTGGCTGTTTTAGAAAGGCATTAAAGATTCCCACTGAAGAATCACCCCTCTACTCTCGCCAAAAGCACCAGCTTTCCAAAAGCTATTGACGAGCTGCCATGATAGTTTTATTTGCCCATAAAATTTATGTTGGAGTCACTCAAATTACTATTTCCAGGTCCAATGTATGCAAGATACTAACAGTACACGTAAAAGATACCAAAGCATGAAATACTGCTGTCAGCTTCTCCAGACCCAAACTTTACAGATGGTAAATCACAAGCAGTCAAAAGTAAATGGTAGAACAGTGGTGAATGAGTTTGACAGCTATTACCTCAACTGCTACCACTGCAAGAGCTGTGTGAGCTCCACAACACATTACTGGCCATCAGCACGTGAGCCTTCTTTAGAGTATGATTGCCTGATGGCATACTCAAAACGTCTCACACCACTATAGTTTTAACAGCTGAGCTGGTGAACAGCAACAGCACTTCATAGTGTAGATAAAGCGATAGGGGCAAGAACAGCACCAGCTCTGAACTATCATGAGACTTTCTGCCCAGAGCATGGCTCACGCCTCCAGGCACACAACTGTGGCAGCACCAGAAACCTAGGAGGAGAAGAGGTCAGCGGACTCACGATTCTGGACGCAGGGTGATATGGCCACCAGCGACACAAAGAGGCACAGGCCACCATTAACACCAATCAGGACCTTGTTGTACATGCAGCCCTCTGAGCGCGTGTAGAAAAGAGCCATGAGGACCAAGGCTGCCACAGCAACGGAGTACAAGATGAGAGTGACCAGGGCAAGCAAACCACTCCACATCTGCTTATGGTTTGCACCTGCAGTCCTGGGGAAAGACAGACAAGCACCTTATCTTTGTCTTCCCTTCCCCAAAAAATAAAATTCTAACAGCTGAATAGTTCATATTCTCAAACACAAAAGACAGTGCTTAGTTTGCTGAAGGACGTGTACGTCACTACACCAACACAGGCCCTTGCAAGGTTCCTCCCATGAAACAGAGGGAAACATTCCTTAGCATTAGTGTTTATCTTCTATATTATCGTGCCCAGCTGCTTCTGTAATTACAGCCCAGCATAAGTCCAAGAACTCCCAACCTCTGGGATCAGACCATCAGCACATCTCAGCTCAATACTTCACGGATTTCCTCAGCGGGAGCTCAGAGTGCCCCAGGCTCAGCGAGCAAGAGGTGCTCTTCACACGAGGACAGCACAGGCATATTGCTTGGCACAGCCTCTCTTCTGCCCTTTGCGCTACCTTGACAGTTTTACTACCCTTTCGCTCAAAAAGCCTCCTCTCCATTTGGGTCCATCCCACCAGTCTCCCTCAGCTAAAGTGTGGTCCATCTTGTTTTCCTCTCTTCACTTTCCAAACACCTCTTGCAAAGATCACTGGGGTTTTTTTCAGAGCAGCAACTAAAAAAGTTGTTTTGGCACAAAGGGCTTTTTGGTGCACGTAAGGATTTTTTTTGGTTTTTGTTGTTTTGTTTTGTGGAAACATGACTTATTTTGAAAGAATATCTAATGTAGAGAGTGCTAAAGTTAAATGCTGCTGCTGGAAATCTTTCATCCACAGAAAAGCAGCTAAAGTAATTAGCAGTAAAAATATCTGTGGTATAAGGACATCTTACCTCTTCCTCCCTGAAAAGAGGTATCTAACAAAGCCCAAAGGTTTTCTAAAACTCTTTCTGGGCAGTCAGTATGCTAACTAGAACAAGACAGGACTACAAAGGTTTGTAGAGGAAGAAATGAGAGACAGAAAGGGTGGAGGCAGGAGTTCCTGCATATATGTGGGAGGACAATTTAAATATTTTAAATTAATGACAAGCTAAGGGCTAGGAAGGTAATAGCAAATATGCTTAAACCAGAAATTAAGTCAGTGCCAAAACGGGGTATATGTGGGTTGATAATGGAATCTTGCATATTTAGATGGAAGCAAAGAAGCTGAAGAGAAAGCAGCAGTTCTCATGTTGAGAAAAAAAAAAAATTGATGTGCATTAAGCTGACACAGAAAAGCAGAATTTACCAGTTTACATCACTGCACACAGTTTCGCGGTTACATTTTTCAAATCTAGTTTTATTCTCTTGCACTGCTCTGTTTCTTAGCAGGTATATTTTCATACAAAATATAAACCAACCTAAAATAAGAGGTTTTTGCATCCCAACACGCTACTACTTATTGGAGGCCAAGCAATTCAGGGTAAGAATAAATCAGCAGAGTAGAAGTGAATAAGGAGGAAACATCTCAGCTGGGGAAGGAGAGAGAAAGTGGATGAAGCAAAGATGAACAGCTCTAATATTGACATTAAAATGTCTTCTTTCAGAAATTACATCCATGATACTTTTAAATTCTTTGTTATGAGTAATGTATTGTTCAGGAGACCACCAGAATTTTATGCAAATAACTACTTGCCAAACACATACCAATTTTTATTCCATTTGTGTGCGAACTCAACAAGCAGGATGAGCTGAATGGCAATGAAAAGGAAACCTCCTGTTGCTCCTACGTAGCGCCAGGCTGCAAGGCAGAGAGGCAGAAAATAGGTCAAACTGCAGTTGCCTTTCCCTTGAGATTAAATGGAATTATTGTCTATGCAGTGAAGCCGTTACGCGGTTTGAATATCTCAAGCCCACAGATGCAGCAGATGAGAGATTTCAGCTGAAAGGCCAGCTCAGCTAACTCAAGATTAGCTCCCTGATGAATTCAGCTTGCAACCTGCTACATTTTCAAAATAAGCTTGTTAAGACATTTACCGAGTTTCCCTAACCTAGAGAATTTCTGTGGAGACTATGAGTTACTATATTGGGACAGAAAATACTGAAACCTTTATTTGTGACTGGCAGGAGGGAGGTGGTGTGAAGGCATTTCACAGGAATCTAAACCCTGAAATTGCAAGGTACTGGAACCCAGTACTAAAAAGGGCAATTTCTTCCCTTCCAGATTCCAGTACCACAGAAAAACAAAGGTGGGGCTTATCTATTTACAAATGCTGTCCTGAGCCACTCCCAAAGAGACAGGAACACTTGGTATTCACTGACTAGTTTTAAGACAGATGATTTGACTACTTAGCCATTGACCTACATATACTATATTTGGGTGGCTGTTTGGATACTTCAGACAACAGATCTCCTATGTGCAACATCAGAAGTCTCTGAGGAAATACAGATACCTATTTAAATGTTTAGTTGCATATACAGCTTGTGCTGTAGGCACATAGCCTATGACTCCAGGTGTGTTGTCCAAAAAAGCAGATTCTTTACCCGGTGTGCAACAGGCCAATAATCACACACTCAGGAGAGATACTGCTTATTTATTTCAGGTTTGTGCAAAGCTGGGTGCTCGGTGGTTTCCCACAAAACAAGCACACTGACAGGCACAAAACGAGATACGCTTATACACAATTTCTTACATGAGATCATTATCCATACATCCCTATTGGCTATACTTTAATCTGTTCCTCTTCTGATTGCTTTCTTCTTCTCCCATTTTCATTTAAAGGTACAGTGTACTTATAAATCACTGCCCACGCCCAGTGGGGAAGGGTCTCAAGCGGCCCAGGCCTCCAAGCCTAGGGGCGTGATTTTTAGTATTATAACGAGGGTAGTTCTGTAAAGGATACACAGATCTTGAGTCTTTTTGCCAAGTTGGCAATGGACACAAAGTATCTTGATTAACTGCTTCCTCAAGGCCTAATTGCTCCAGGCTTTCCTTGCTCAAAGAATGCTAACTATGTGCTTTCCTGATCACAGCCTTATCTTGTTAACTTAGTATATACAAAGTATATCTTGCATAAAACACCCAGACCATTCTAAATTTCTGAGTTAAGCTTCAACAGGTGTGCAGCTAATTTCAGTGAAAAAGACCAAGGAAGTGCATTAGCAAAGTTCAGCCATATCCTACCATTGTGTTTTCCTTTTGTACAAGTGAAGTGGAAAAACAGAATAGTCAGAGCATGTTACCCTTACCAGATGGTGTAGAGACTTTTTTTTTTTTACTGTACCATAAGGTCATTATTTGAAAGCAAGCAAAAATGCCACTCGTCTAGTTTTGCTAAACTTATTGTATGCACTTGATAAGCATGCTGTTCTTCAAACAAACAAAACAAAAAATGGAAGAAGCTAGCATGTAAAAAAGTACATAAAAATAGGAAGGGAAACAAGGTGTGCATGTGTGTTTGGGAGAGGTAGAGTAGGAAAAAGCAGACCACCAATGGAGAGAGTAACTAGCTAGACTCTCAGCATCTTCCAGTGCTACAAGCACGACACTGCAGCATGTTTTATGGATCCATCATAGATAAGGTTAGCATGGCCAGTGTGGATTTAACACTACAGCCCACACAAACCTAGCGCTTGCATGTAATACTCTTCCTCCATGATTAACAAACTGCTAAGCATGGAAAGCATGGCAAAAGCTTTTTCTTTAAAAGAAAAAATAAGTAAACTGGGAGAATGCTCAAAAAAAAAAAAGTTTAAGTGTCTTGATGGGAAGGGGAAAAAAAAGGGAAAAGAAACCACACAATACCCAAACCATCTGTAAACCTCAAATTCAGGGGCTAACTGGAGGACAGTTTTAGCAAGATGTGCAGAATACAGCTTTAAACAGAAAAGTCAAGAGCTTTGGGGAAGAATTTGGGGAAGAAAGCTTGTTATGCTGGATCTCCACACTAGGTTAGACTGCTGTCGAGAAACAGCACTCCACTCAGCACAAGAAGTTGTTTCCCGTTTTCCCCAAACACTTCAGTTCTTGACGACTTTTCACCACGCAAAGGGTCACTTGCAAAGGTGACAGGCAGTCTCGCTTCCTTATGAGTACAACGCATTGCACTACTACATCTTTCTAATCCAAACAGGTATGAAATACTAAGGACAAGTACATACAGCCACCCCGTGACTTGGCAGAGGAGAGGAGTAGGAATAAGGAGCCCTTCACTTCTGGGGCATCAAACTGAACCAGGACCAAACAAACAGCTAGTAGGAGCAGAAGCTGAATTACACCTATCAGTGGTTTACTTGAGGTGGTTTTTACCTTAGTTTCCCAGAGCACTACGCTCATAGTACGTCTGCCCACTCTATTCTCTTCCCTGTGTTACTCTGTCCTGTTCCCCTTTTAAACACGCTGGCTAGAGGAGATCAGTGTTGAAAATGCAGGTAACCAAGCAAGCCGTAGTGGGAGCAGGCAGCAGACACAACCGCTCCTTTGCATTACCGATCCCACTGCTTTCCACCCGCCCTGGCGAACTGAAGAGCACAAACTCATCTCGCCGTCACTGGCATTTTTGCTCCTAGCCCACAAGAGGCCTGGGAGAAGCCCTCCCCAGAGCTGGCATTTAAGCACTGGGCCAGTACCAGCATGCTTGTGTGGTGCCAGGGTGTCTTCCAAAACTGGAAATGCTTCAGGCACAGCATCCTCACCAGAGCACTTGCAACACGCCCCAAGAAGTCTAATTTTACCTTACTGCATTTATACCACCAGCCTGAAAGCTAACAACATCCCAAATTCTTTTGTGGCATTGCAGGTTTCCAGGCAGCAAACACCAACGCCCAGAGGGTCACCATGCCCCCTTCAGCACTGGCAGCTCTCCACCGCGCAGCATGGACCCCGGCTGCTGTGCTATGGCAGAGCTACCTGCACGAGCCAAACTAACACACGGCTCTGTGTTCCTGAGTGAACAATTTCTTGTGCACCATTACAGCTCCCTGCTTCTTAAAGAATTTGCAAGACAGCACCGCAGTGGTATTTTTACCTACCCATTTGGCCTCCTCTTGGTCAGAAAAAAAATACGCTCTTTACTGCACACAAAGACCACGTACTCTGTGCACAGAGTTCCCCCCAAACAGCTCCAAATAATCCTTTTACACCTGGACCATAGTGGCTTTACTTGAAGAAATATGGCAATATTCACATTGATCAGACCTTTAGATTTTATAACCACTCACAAGGTAGTACAGAACAAAGCAGCATAACAAAACAAGAAGGACATACCATTGAGGAAAGTGTCCTGATCGGGAATGAAGAAGGCTCCTGAGCACATTGCTGCGAGAAGTATAAGTTTAATGAGCCAAAATCTGGACAAGAGGAGAGGAAAAAAAATAAAGAATCTGCTTATAATAGGAATTAGAGGTCTTCAACTCAAGTATCATGAGAAATCTCCATTTAAAGCCCAACAAGAGAAAAAGAGCTTTTGATGACTGATTGCCACTTTAGTTTTCACTTGACCGCATTATTTCTGACAAAAGCAGTAAAATCAAATTTTGTTTTGTTTTGTCTTTTTGCGTAGTACTACACCAACCGGAAAGTAGGCAGCACAAACCTGTAAAGATAAGTGGAAATTAAGCAATCAAACAAATACTCACCCATTATGAATGTATGCTCGGCAGCTTTTGCTGCTGTTAATTTTGATGGTGAACAAGAAGAACAAAAAGAAGAAACAGGCCATTCCAAAACAGACTTTGTACACCGCAGAGTATCCCACCAACTTCTCGCACATCTCACCCGCCTGAATACCCTTGCACATCTGCTTGTAGAAGGGAATCTGAAAAGCACAACACATTACAAGCCGTTACATAGGACACAGGGCTCCTTGTAACTAAGCATGTCTACGTCTATGCAGCACTGACTTTTCACTGGCTTCATTTAACACCTTTCATTCTTGATACCCCTCAGCCTGGATTTAAGGGTTCAGGGGACATAAAGAAATGTAAAACACAAGGGACTGGAGTTTTCCAGAGCCTCAACTCTCAACTCCTTCCAGATGCTTTGGGGTACAAGTCCACCTACCCTTCCTTCAGCGCTGTTGGCTTAAGCCATCCCTCAACCTCACTGCTTATCCCCTCACCCCAGGGACCCTCTCCTTCCCATGCTTTACAGCAAAAGACTTTGATTGGTTCAGTCATCCAGTTTACAAGAGCCACACTGGTGGTTTTACCAGCCGAAGGGGCATGACTGGGGCTGCAGGGCAGGAAGCTCTGCTCATGCTGCCCTTGGTGGAAACGTAGACCGAAGCACACCCAAGCGGCACAGGGGAAGCGAGCCCCCTCCCCTCCATCACAGCCTCCAAAAGGGAGGTGTGCCAGTTGCCCTGATTTGGTTTTAAATTAACAGAAAGGCAGGAAAATTCCACCTTTCTCCTGACTCATTAAATATTTGCCTTTGAGGCCTTGCTCTCGCTGTGAGGGGAAAGCAAACAGCTGTACATTTTGGTTTCAGTTTCACCAGGCAGACATGATGCTGGGCACTCAGAAGAGCAGGTTTATGTGGCCAGGATCCCCTCCTGTGGGGTGCCTCTGTGCAGGCACCCCCCCCTCGCAGCCAGGGAACCATTCAGCTGCACAGAAATACAGGCATTTAATTAAAAAAACCACCGTTTGTTTCAAAGAAAGAAGGGCCTTTCTGTACACTCACAGCCCTCAGCCAAGGCTGGTGAGACCAGTCGAGCAACACATCAAACCCGCTGGAGCCGATTGCTGATACCTGCACAGGTAACTGGAGGAGACAGAAAACAATGTGTGCCAGGGCAAAACATGCACAAATAAATAACTCAGTCAAAAGAACTGGGAACCTGACTTCAGAAAGCATTCAGCTGGGCCAGATTTTGCTTAGGAAAAATATACAAAGATTGTGGGCAACACCATCCTTCAACATTTCCAAGAAATTAGCAAAGATAGGAGTGTCTCCTTCCTTCAGCAGGCAGGTCAGTACACAAAACCAGGACAGGAAAAGAACAAACAGGACCCGAAAATAAGCAATCAGGCAGCGTTCCCGGCTGGGTAGAAAGCCATCCAAGGTGCAGAAAATACATAACCTGCTGGCCTCCAGCCACCAGGCTCTGAAAGCCTGCTTCCCTCAGCAGAGTATGCAACTTCCCATCGTGTGCCAGCAACCCAAACCAGTCAGGAGCTTAACAACCCTCCCAGCAGTTTCCCAAAAAGAGCAAATATTTTAGCAACTCACAGTAACACTAAGTTGCTGCGCTAAGGGTAGCAAACCTAACTACAGTAGCGAGTTGATCCTAGGTGGGCTAGAACCAGTCGAAGAGATGAAAAGCAGGTCTCATGGCAGCCACATGGTGTTACAAGAATGGATTGAAGCTGGGCCACTCTGAGACGCTCTTTCAGACATAACTCAGAGATGAGTAGCCACTGTGTAAGAAGCTGGACAGTAAACAAGTAGCTGTGCCTAACTCCCATCCAAGAGTCTTTACAGAGCTCCTGAAAAATTGTCTGGAGCATCAGCGATGCCCTTCCCAGGTCTTGAAAGGCAATGAAACGTCAGACTGGGCAAACATACCAGCATTCAAAGCGAGCGAATGGATTGACTGGAATAATTAAGAGACCTATCCATGCCACAGTGATGCCAGGGCAAGCCAAGGGGCCACAGCAATGCCACAGAAAGCAATTATCAATTGCCTATCAATTAATGCTTTACAGTTCTTTGCTTATAATAACCATTGCTTATAATAACCATAAAACCAGAGATTGCATAATGCATATGCATAATATTGAACTAACAGTATTTCTGAGAAAATCAGATATTTGTTTGATATAGACGATAGTACTGACCAAGGAGACAGATTTCTGTAAGATCTGTACTTAGTACCAAGCAGCATTTTGCTTATGGGACTTACAGAACAAAACAAAAAAATACCATGGAACTTGATTAATTGACTAGGTAATTAAAAACAGATCTCTGGGTAACTGCAAACGAGCATCTTCTTTAATTGCATAGGTTTCTACAGAGATCTTGATGGGATTTTTGACCCTACATGTTCTTTTCTCCATTTAGTAGTAATTTCCTTACACATCTGACTGAGAGAAAATGGATGGATTCACAAGAACAATAGCTCGGCTTGTGCCTACACAAGCAACAAAGAGCTCAGCCATCACGTAGTATGCACAACACTATGCAGTAAGAAGTGATGGCCATGGGAATAGTCCTGTGGGATTGAACGCCCTTTTTGGAAACCCGTGATCCTGAAAGAACAAAACAAGAATAAAATCAAGCTCTTGGGGACCCCGGCAGATAATAAAGACGAGCACAACGCTGGGGACAAAAGGGCTGGTGTAATGAAACTGGCATGTTTTTGTGACAGGATGGTCTACTGCTGGGAACAATTTATCAAGGCTTATGTGACTTCTTCACTGAAAGTTAAAAAAGACTTAATTTTTTGGTTGTTTTTTAAATTCTTTATCTCTGAAACATGTTCAGTGGCTGAGCAGCCTGCCCAGCCTATGTGATTTACCAGGCTTTCCATTTGCTGGGTAGTTTTGCCAGCTGTTAAAGTCATAATTAGTTATTTGCCAAGTTTGATACAGTGATATATCTACTTTTATACCTTTAAAAGCAACATAAGCTAAATTCTTTGGCCTCTGAGCAGGGGACAAAGCATTCTTGCTGCAGAAACTCAGTATCTGCTCAGATAACGTAAACGCCTCGGCTGCTGCGCAAGCAATGATGTTATCACAGCAAAGTCGGCAGTTTTCCAAGTGCAGTGAAACCCTCTGAGATGATGGCAACATCTACAGAAACGGGGACAGACTGCCCTGAACTTGCTTTACCCTCACCGCGAGCTGCTGGCGCCCGAAATAAATGCAGTGCAAGAAGGAAGCCAACATGGCCACACCGTGTCCAGGCTCCAGCCAGCTGTGGCTTGGCCATCTCTGAGCTTGGGTCTGCACCCAAATGTGTGAATGCAGGAGCGTGGGAAATAGCATCAGAGGGGGAATGGGAAGGAAGAAGTGTGTAGAAATGGGCCTGAAGAGCCCAAAGGAGACTGCTTTCATCAGGATGTCCTCATCCAACAGAGGGAGAATGTGGCAGATAAACTTTGTTATGGAAACGAAGGAAGCATGAAAGAAAATCTGTGTAGGTGGGGAGACAAGGGCAATAAAACAGGTAAAACCACCTGTCTTGAGCAGCTGAGAAATGGAAGAGAAAAACAAAAAACAATTGGACCAAAACACATGCCATCTTGCATCTGTGGCTAAATTCTTATCAGAAATAAATAGGCAATGGACAACTGCACTTAAAAAACTAATTTTTGGTAGCAAATTTGGGTTTTAACACAATATAATGCAGTTAAGGGCCAAGATATAAACCTGGCTGGGGAAACAAGCCTGAAAGCATGCTCAGCCAGAACATGTAACCATAACCATCTAGAACTGAAATGCTCTGACACAACTGAACTGGTTTTTACTGGTGTTTGTTTTCTTGAAAACATCTTTCTTATTTTTCCTTTCATTATTTAAGTAGGACATGAATATTTTCAGCGTGAAACATTTAGTTCTGAAACAGCTTTAACATTAAAAATGTAATTAAAAAAATATATCAAAACACTATTTCGACAGACCAAAACAATTCTCTCCCTTTCCTTCTCTCAATTATCCTTTCAAAGCCTGTGAAATGCAAGGTTTTGCTTCAACAGAACATTTGTGAGTAAAGCAGTACCTGTTTTTCAAAAAACCAGAATAACTGGAAAAAAGAAATAATATATGGATCAAGGCATAGAAGCAATTCTTCAAGTTGGGTCCTGCTTTGCTTCATTTTGGAACAGAGTCAAGTCTCTCAACCATTTTGTGTAACTGCATACTGGCCTCTTCTGTCTTTCTGTCCCCATCACTGAGGCTCTCATGTCTTGGTTGATGCTCTACCCCATCTTTTGCCTTGATACACAACCTTGCTCCTCTGAAATCTATTCTACACACTACTACTGAAAATATTTTCCTGGTCAAAACCATCCACTCCTTCCCCACCCCTCCACTGCCTCTTGCTACTTCCCCAGAGATCAGACACAAACGCCTTGGTTTCTTTGCACATTTTTCAGAATTTAAGCCTTTGGGCCTCTCTCCCTTAGTGTCCTGTGGGTGCAGGAACAGCTCAGGAGATGGGGAAGATGAGTGAAAGCAACAGAGAAAAAACTCCACCCCAAAAGACACTGTTCAATTCTTAAGGCTCACCACAAAATACGATGTCCTCAAAATGCTGCTCGTTAGATTAGGAACCGAGGTTTTGAAACCATAACCAAATACTCCATAGGTACCGTGTCCTCCTGTGGACACATGGTTTTGTCTGCCTGCCAGCTTTGGTCAGGACGTGGAAGTTGAGCTCCCTGGGACAGTGCCTCATTTTTCCAGCCATGTTGCAGGGCACAGAGCAGGTCCCCAGCTCTGGGCTGGCACCTGCAGAGTCCCACACTTTGGGAACTGAAAAACTGTCCTGAACGTGTTTTAATAGATAGAATGCATGACCATGGGGGTAGATAAATACTGCAGAAAAAATACAAACATTTTCAAAAGTCTCTGTTTAAGGTGTCCATAAGAGACGTACATTTGCTGTTGCTTCCTCTCAAAATCATGCCAAAGGACCAAGTGCTACAATAAATACTTTTAGAACTACTTTAGACTCAGGAGTTTATAGCCAATCAACCAAAAAAAACTCTCACTGACAAGAGAGAGATTCCTTTCGTGTAACATCAGCATGAGTATTTGAACTCTGAACTGATAAAGCAGACACACGGTTCCCTGCCAAGATTACGGCCTCACGAAGGACTGCACTAAAATTTTAAATTTTTTTATTTTAATACAAAAGCAAAAAAATTCTAATTAAAATTACTTAAAATTCTCTCTCCTTTCAAGAAAGAGAGGGTGAGGTCCTAGAAGCATCATGCAAAGTGTTTGCTTACAGTCTGGCTTCAAGAGCTAGGAGAGCTCCACAATACAGCCAACAGCGAAGGAATCAGTAAGTGCCCAGCACTTTCAAAACACAGTTCATCACTGGGAAGCTGAGACTGGTTAGTCTGAATAAATATTTTCAAGGTGCACTCTATTACAACTGGGCTGAATTAGCTTCAGGAGTCTTTGAACTTCTAACAGCCCTGAACATAATTATTAAATTAGAGAGTAGATAAAGAAAGCCTACTTTCAGATGGTCCACTTCCCATTCAAAGACATCAAATGCTCTAAATTAAGAGGGTGATTATCTTTCCACTTCACACGAACAGCTACTCTTTGTGCCATTTCTTCCCACACTGAGCTTTCAAGACTATGAACTGGAAAAGAAATTTGGCAATACTGAAAAGCATGTTGTTGAAGGCTTCTTGAATCACTTTTCTGTTGGACAAAGAGCGAGTATTTTTTGTTAGGGATACAAGCTGCATTAAAACCACACTACTGATGGAAAACGACTTTATGAAATTTGGATATGAGCACGTAATTTGTCTCCCACACACTTGAGTTCCTTGGGTTATTCACTTTATTGCCAAGCTAAGCATCTAGTAAGTCAAAGTAATTCCTGGCAAGCAATTTCAGCACACACATGTTGAACACTTTTTAAGTCTCAGCTCACAGGCAAGCATCATGTCTGTACTGGGTACTCTTACAGGGCTGTCAGCAGCTTCTGGTGGCTGGGGGTAAGAAGGTGGCACTAGGATAACTCAAGCAAAGCGCTATTAAATGAAAAAAAATTAGGACAGAACATACAAAGAGGGTACAATGGGAAGAAAGAAAGGTCACTGGCAGCAGAGCACAGAAACCCGCAAAGTAGCCCAATCATAAGCCCGCCAGTTCATCTGTGTTGCAGGCACAGGATGCTACCACCAGCTTCTGCATCTGGGCTGCTGCGGAGGGAAGCGTTTCACAGACAACTGGAAGTCAAGCGCAGAAGGTAAGCAGGGCATCAACTTGACCAGCAACTGGTTAAACGAGGAAACAGCCTTAACTGTGCACCCACCAGCACTCCCTCTTGGGAGAGTAACACAAAACAACTAGATGCTTGCAGTGAGGGAAGCCTTCTCAACCTCCAGGGCAAGCACATTCACAACCTCAAAGCAGGCCCAATGTCAAGTTTGGTGCAGAAACTTAATTTTTAAGAATTAAGCAATCCAGCCATTGTTCCCTCTACTTAAAAACAGACTTCTCTTCTTGTAGTTTGTAGAGGGTGAGAGAGAGGATTTGTGCTACTGAGAACAACTTGGGTGGCTTAAGAAACCAAACCAAAGATGTGGTACGACAGGTCTAGTGTGTGACCGCAAGCAGGCTGTTGAGCATTTAGCTTAGGAAGGTTATATTAAGACTCTGAAAGAAACTTGAGTTTTAAAATCTAGTTTTAGCCACAGCTCCTTTCATGCTTTTGAAGCTTTTTAATTAAAAAGACAATTAGAGATAAACAATATTGCTGTGGTTAGAGGCCATGTGAACACGATGACTCAATGCACACTGAAGAAAAAAACCCTTATAAAGGGATCCACAGCATTGCGCATTGCAGTAGTCTGTCACACAGCACCAAGAACACAAAATTAAAATTCTAAATGCAACACTTGAAGAGTTATTTTCCAATTTGCTGCTTCTGCTGCTAAACAAGTTGCCAGAAACAAACTCAACGTTAGACTGAAACAGTTTGTTCTACTATAACATGTTCCCTGACAGTCTCTAGTGACCCTACCCGTGCAGCAAACCTGGGATGGGTTCACTGCAGCAGGTTTCCACACAACAAAAGAGGAGGAAGGCTGCTAGTCCTGTGATCCTCGACTCTTCCTGTTGTGAAACATACTCGATGGGTGAGCAATGGACAGGAAGAGGCGGAGCACGGAAAATCATCCCATCTGGGTTTGGAACTGGATGGGTAGAGGGAATTCACCACCTCTTCTGAGGGAGTACCCCTATACATGAAGAGCTGTGGAAGGAGCCCCATTTCTTTCCAGGGGCAGCAGTGGATTTCTCTTACTTACGTGCGTTTTCATTTCATTAGCTACTGTTGTTGACATCATGACACAACAGATGATAGTCACCAGGATGAAGTAAAGCGCATACATGAAGCGGGTGCTGGTTGACTGTTTTATCTTGGGGCAGCATTTGCAGCACAAGGCACAAGCAGCAGTACCGCAGCAGCAGGCCAGCTGGAAAGTAAGACAAAAAACATAAGTCATTCCATCACTGCCTTTAGGTTTCTATTGCAAAAGTCAGACAGGGAAGCTGGGAGACTTCCTGTAAAACTCCAGAATTTCTTAAGTCCTCTCCTCCCAGCTGAGCAGTATTTAAGTTGAAGCAGACTGTCTTGTTTATCAAAAGTCACTAGATTTAAGCACACCAGTTTGTAGCTTTCCCACACGCTAAGGATGAGAATGAAGAGGAGGAGGAGGAACCGCTTCCGACTTCTTAATCCCGCTCCTTGCTATCTCTGTGCAGCTTGTGGTCCTGACATGTTTCACCCAGCAGAACAGGCATTGCGACAGTAAGGGTCTATTTCCTGCAATACACTCTCCTCCCTCCCTGTGAAAAAACAAACCTGCACAAAACCGGCACAGACTCCAGAACTGTTTGCTTTTAACACAGTGACAAAACTATTTTGTTTCTAAGACAAGCTAGAGGTTTTGTTTCAAAACAAGCTGTACAGATCCATTTCAAGTCAACAGAACCATACTGTCCTTATTAATATGCCTTTTCTGGTACACATACAGACAAAAACCTTTTTTTCTTTGCTACAGAACTTTTTATGCTACTGAAGTCTTTGAGAAAATTAAAGGGGGGAGGGAAAACTGTTAAAATCACCCTTTGGGATAGTTGTGCTGAAGTCTTTATAAACAGACAACAGCTACAAAAAAACCCAAACAAATCAACAAACAAAAAACTACATTAACAGTTCTAAATATTTTGGGCAGTAGAGAAACAATCTGGAAATACTTGGCTACTGCAAACAAAGCAAAAGACAGCTGAGCTTGAAGGACCCAAAATACAATGGCACCATCTTGTACTGAAGAAAGCCAGAGAAGAAATGCAGCTTCACAGTTACTTAGACACACTTTGCAAAGGTGAAACTGGTGATTCACCAGTTGGCAAGGGAAAAAATCCACAGATGCAAGGAAAATAATACCAAATCACACTTTAGCTGATACTGTCTCCAATGTTTAAATGTTATTAGAGACAGAATTTCTTGTGTATTTTAGTTCTTTTCTGCCTGCAACTGAGGGTCCACCACGCACAGCAAAAAGCATGTAATTGCCTTATTCAACAAGGAAAAAGGTACTGAATAAATCCTGAAAGGGATCTAGATTGATGCTCATTATTTCCTTGCTGTCAACAGTATCATTAACTTTCAAAGAAGCAGGATTCACCTTCCCTGCCTTCTACTTTTAGAAAAGTCATATATAAAAATATAAGCCTTATTTTTATACATAAGGCAGCATTGTCCTTGGCCGGGCCCTTCCTTGCAGCAGGCAGCAGCTTCACATGGCTCCTGTGCTTAACCCAGCAACCGCGACCACAGGAGGAATTTCTGGACATCAGCAGGCGGCCAGGAGCAGGCAACCTCTTCCAGGTCTCACTGCTGCCGGCCCAGAGCAACCTCACCCCTCAGCACTCCCATTTTTGAGGGGCTCCCTGTGGCTCGTGTGTAGCCCAGGGGCAGCATGCTGCCACTGCCAAGGGCTCGAGCATACTGAGGATGCTTTTTCCCAGCATTTCCTCAGCCCTCAGAGGGGCTGCAGGGATGTACAGAGACTGCCCTGCTTTCTAGCAAGCAGTTGTACAAGATGGATAGCTTTTCTTACCCCTTGCCAAGGGATTCAAAATGCAGAAGTGCCACATTTCAGTTGCCCAGGCAAACTTCACTGGCTTGTATGTGCCTTCAGGCACCAAACCACCACGCACTATTTTCCTCCCACGACACTTCCAGCATCGATGACTGCCTGACCCAGAGAAGGGGGTTTCACGTGTGTGTCTGCAGACACACATATCTGATATAACTCCACAGAGTCTCACAACCAGACTGGTTTATCAAAGACCCCAAGATGATTTTGAAGAAGTGTCTTGAAAAGCCTCCCAGCTTATCATTTCCTTGCCATGACTATCTGCTGCAAGACCCAAGCTCAGGCTTCCAGCCTTCAGCCCCACAGAAAGCAGGTAGCGGATGGGCCCTGGGCTCGCTCGACAACGGCTCTTCAGTTTGCAGAAGACACAGAACAGGCACAGTCCAACCCGGCTCCCACGCTGTCCTTCTCTCAGTTCACTGCCAGATCTCACGCCAGAGGATATGGGGGCCTCAGAGCACGCAGCTGCTAAAACTGCTGCTGCTGCAAAACAGTAATCTTCCCCAAAACACACAAAGCTCCAACTGTGGGGAATAAACAGAATGGGCTCGTGTTGGCACCAAAGCTGGAATTAAAACTGCTATGTGCATAAGCACATCGTGCAAGTATACTTTCAAAATAGAAGGCACTGGTGGCTGAATGGCAATTTTTTTATATGTAGTGAAATTAAGTTAACTTTTACAACATCAATACAAGTCCAAGAAATAGGGAAGCTATGGCAAGTTACCGATTCAGCAAACAAATGGAATAATAACATTTCAAAACAAAAACATACCAGAAAAGTATAATCCACCCACTTCAGAATTATGGGGGGAAAAAAAAAAAGGAAAGATTAAGACTAAAAGTCCTTTCAATCTGTATCAGACAGATCCAAAGTAGCCACGATGAACTTCAACTGCTGGCCATACTCACCATAACGTTGAAAACTATAGTACAGAAGTAAAAAGGTATGCAGCTTTGGCATTTGTAAGGGGAATAACATTTTCCTAAGCCAGGTGCTAGAGAGCTCTGCCAGTGAAACCACATCTACGTCCAGCAATGTGTCTGCTATTCCAGTCCTGAGTCCCTGCAGCTGCTATTTAAAGCAACAAATACTTAAATAGAATATATAGCTCATTTATGCATTGTTCCACATTACTCAGAGAGACTTTAATGATAGTTTCTAATACTGAGCACATACCCTATAAATTGGCAATATTTGTGAAAAATACCAGTGTCTCCACCTTTTTTCAGATGCACTCTTTTAAGCACTCTGAATAGCCATGGAAACCACAGAAAGCTGGTTAGGTTATTCAGCCGCAGTCCCAAATTTGGTGGTTTGGGGGTTTTGTTGGTTGGCGTTGTTTTTTTCTTTTTCTTTTTTAAACTCTGGTTATGACTAACTACATTCCAGAGTGGGCCATGATGAAATAGGTGTTATCCAAATATAAATGAATACAGCCTCTGTCCCAAAGAGCAAGATGCTGGCCACAACCTACTGGCCTGAGAGGTTTCAAAAATGTTATCTTTGGGTGATAGATTTCAAAGCCCACATATACAATGAGTTCTCTGTTGAAAGGTTTGGTCAACGTGCAGCTAAACTATGCAGTCCCTCTGATGCCCCATGCTTTACTGTGGGCATGGCCCACCTCGCCTTGCCTCTGCCTTCTGACCGCAGCGAGGATCTGCCCAGGGGCTCAGGACCCATCAGTGCAGAAGGGCAAGCCAGTAACAAATTCTTGTATCAGGAATAGTGTGGCCAGCAGGACCAGGGAGGTGATAGTGCCCCTGTACTCGGCACTGGTGAGGCCGCACCTCGAGTACTGTGTTCAGTTTTGGGCCCCTCACTACAAGAAGGACATTAAGGTGCTGGAGCGTGTCCAAAGAAGGGCAACAAAGTTGGTGCAGGGTCTAGAGAACAAATCTTACGAGGAGCAGCTGAGGGAGCTGGGGTTGTTTAGTTTGGAGAAGAGGAGGCTGAGGGGAGACCTTATTGCCCTCTACAACTACCTGAAAGGAGGTTGTAGTGAGGTGGGGGTCGGTCTCTTCTCCCAAGTAACAAGTCACAGGACAAGAAGAAATGGCCTCAAGCTGCGCCAGGGAAAGTTTAGGATGGATATTAGGAAAAACTTCTTCACCGAAAGAGTAGTCAGGCACTGGAACAGGCTGCCCAGGGAAGTGGTTGAGTCCCCATCCCTGGAGGTATTTAAAAGATGGGTAGATGTGGTGCTTGAGGACATGGTTTAGTGGTGGACTTGGCAGTGATAGGTTAACGGTTAGACTTGATGATCTTAAGGGTCTTTTCCAACCTTAACGATTCTATGATTCTATGATTCTTCCCATGCTAAAAAACTGGGCTGTAAAAAAAAAGCAAGTAATGTCATAAATCTTTTACAGATTTAGCTTATTGTTAAACAAAAGCTCCTCTGAAGGTCAGGTTCTGCAGAAGGAAGGCACTCTGTAGTTTTCAGGACAGAGACAACGCAGACAACCCAAGGTCTGCGATCACTGCCGGCAGGCAGGCCTTGAAAACCCTGGTCTGTATCTACAGAGCTCCTTCAAAGTCCTGTGATCCTTCCAAGGCCAGGGTTCCCAAGAGCCCAGCGCAACGGCATCCGAAAGCCAGGCTGCTCTGGCAGGAGCCTGTCACACTGCAGCAGGTTCTGGCTTCAAGTCCTTCTCATCCCACGGCTCCCACAAGTCAGGCAGCAAGTACAGCCACCCCGGCTCCCTCTCTAGCTTGGCATCTCCTCACTGGCCGAACACCACAGTCTGACAATAATTACAAGCGCTACGCAAATATTTATGCTTTCCACAAATACTTACCACCAGCCGGCCCCCTCACGCTAACCCACCATGACGCCAGGCCCCCACAACGTGGGCCAGCTGCCCGCTTTGCTCGGAGCTACTCTTTTGGAGCTCGAGGGGGGTGCAGCACCAGCTTGCCCGAGATCCCGAAACTTGAAAACCTAGCGTACCTGAAAACAGTGATTTGAACTGCCTGGATGATGGCTGACTGGTTTCACAAGAGCAGCTGTGGAAAGCTGCGTGGGAAATTTTTCTGTTAAAAAACAGTCAAAGCGCAGTTTCAGAGACATTTCTGCTGGTAGCCAGTCTGGCTTAACAGCCACCGGCTGCCCCTCGCCCTTCTCCTCTGCCGGCCACTCACTCCCTCCCACCCTGGCACCAGCACCTCAGTAGCCCTGACAGTCGTCCCTGCTGCTGGAAGTGGCCAAACAAAGCAACCTACTGGCTAAAAAAAGGGGCGGGGGGGGGCAGAAAAATGACGTATCAATCCTTCTCGGCTGCTGATTTATTATGCAATGGCAGAGAGAGTTTTACCGTTTCAAGGGAGGGCACAGTGCGTGGGCGGGAGGGGAGAGCGGAGGTGCATGCCTCGCAGCAGGCCCACACGCTGTAGCCCTTTTCTGAACAGACGTGTCGGTGGCGTTTTCCTACCACCTCCTTCGATTCGAGTGCAGTAGGCTCCTGGCGACGCAGGGGAACGATAATTTCTACATCCACACAGAGAGGAGCAGAAGCAAGCAGACTACATAACAGCCCTAGTCCATGCAAAACACTTTTCCAAGCACAGGCAGGCCTGGACATATTTGCACACTCCCATCTTGTGCCAGCCTGAGGAGCACTTACGGTTAACAACAGTTAGACAGATTAACAAAACAGGGTAAAAGCAGCCTTACCAACTTGCGCACAAGCTGTCGGCTCCCTACAATGAATACTCTGTGAACATACGCTTAACATCCACCACACACGGAAGTCTCGATTTTTGCAAGCTGTGATCCAATCTGATAAATCCGTGGAATGAGGTATGACGGTAATGTTAAGCACACATGTAACTATTTACATACAAGACTGAGAAGTAAAGTGAACGTGTCCTGCCTACTGCTTTTGTAGATACAGTGACATTTTTAGAAGGTATTTTCCACAGATGTTTCTGAAAAATCTCAAAGGTCTTAGAAAATATTTTGCGTAGCCATTAAAACAAAGTGAGCATTTTCAGGATCGCTGCCCAAAATAGCCTATGGTATTTTTAAATTATACAAACCATAGGGAAGTATGAAGCTGATCACAACAAAGCACTCTTCCTTTTAGGAGACTTCAGCAGAAATGGTAAAAATCAAAGAGAAGAGCACATTGGGAAAAAAAAAAAGTGCATACTTAATTGAAACGAAGACCTAGCAGTGTTTTATCTCTTCCCTCCTAACTGATCGCCCGGCCACAGCGGCCGGGGAGAATGCATGCCTTCTGGCCTGTCCACCGAGCACAGGAATGTGCCCTGCTGAAGCTTCTTTTCACCGGGGCCTACAGCAGCTTAGTTTTTCACGCACTGCTTGATTACTTTGATATCCTGCAGAAAGTGGAATTTTCCACTGAGCAAAACTACAAACCACCTGTGCCTTGGGAAAAGAATTTGGGAGGGAGCTAAAAGATATGAAAGTATTTGTCTGAGTAACAAACCGTGGAAAACTAACGGCTATGCCCTTGAAGAAGAGCTAACGGACTGATAAAAGGGAACATCTCGGCGCCAAAGACTGGATGGTGGCCAGCAGAGCATGAAGTCTGATAAAACTGCAGTACCTGGGCGAAAGGTAAATGTGGCGAGGGGAGATGGCAACCACCGACTCAATTCAGGACTGAAAAGACTTGCCCCCCCACCCGAGAGAAGCGTGCATGCCAATCTACATAGCAAGCGAGGGTAATAGAGTGAACCAACAGTGTATGAAATGTTAATCACTGACCAATAAGTGTAAATTTGGGTGGGTTTGTACTAATCATGTAGCAGGATAAACACGGCGTAGTTTTGTATGAAGGCGTGCTTGATTTGTGGGAGATCACTGAGCACCCAGATTTGTGCAAACTTGAAATAAATAAGCAGTGTCTCTCCTGAGTGTGAGGTTATTGGCCTATTGCACACTGGGCAAAGAATCCGCTTTTTGGACAACAACTTGACTATCAGCATTATCTGGGCCATAAGATTTGCAGACAATGTGGTCACTGCACTGTTAACAGCGATGTCTATGAAAAACACCCAAACATCTACTCTCACAGCTACACGCAGCATTGAAGCAGGCTGGAAGAGCAAAGCAGCCAGCCCTGCATGAATAATGTCCTGAAGCAGCTACACACCTGCCCTTCTAGTTTCAGGAAAGAGCGTCTAGCAAGCCAACCATTTTGCTAGTGCACTGGTTCATAAAAACAAGAGATGCCAGATGCCAGGTGTCCCAACTGTTAGTAGCTGGGCTCAGACGATTACTGAAAACCCCCGCTGTTACACATACACATTTTCCAAAGCTGTCTTCAACCACTCACATGATTACACAGTGGTTTGTCCCTGTGAAGTAACTAAATTCACTGAAGAGGCTTTATGTTGTCCTTTGTCTGACTTAACTGGCTTTTCACTGCTGCTTCTTTAATATTCAGTCTCACCACATGGCTTAACCCAAGAGGTTTTGCGACCAGCATACCAGTTAATCAACTGGCGACCTATTTCTGGGAGCCCACCTCACATGGCAAGCTGTGCAAAATTAAAACCGAAAGAAGAGCAATGCCAGCCTAGAGGCTGCCTGAACACTGCTTTCCAGTGAGGCTTTCCTGCCCCAAGCCGAGTTTCCAAAGTGAAGGGCTTGTGCCCTGCACCACAGGGCAGACCTACCATGCAGCACCAAGCCGCTCAAAACCTAGGCGAGACAGCAGCATCTAGGACAGCTACGCTAAGAGCTAAAACCTGGGTGAGCCACTGCCAGGTGCCAGCAGAGCTGAAGTTAAGCTGAACCGAGGATGATTAGCTTCTGTCTCCATGCTCAAACGTTACTAAGTGATGACTCAGCTCAGCATCAGAAAATAATGTCACTGCAAAATGTCTAAATTAAAGACTGCGCAACTGCTCTTCTCCTGATGATTTTGGAAAAATCAAGACAATTGTTTAGTCTGACCTGAGCCTGGCAGTGTATCACATCACCCAGCTCCCCAGTAGAGAGCTATTTTCCACTAGCACAGACCATCTAGATTTGACAGCAGTTATGAGGTGGACTGTCTGTCCCTCTGGCTACTTACATCTATCACTAAAAACAGAAAAAAACAAAAATACCTTCTAATTTTTCTGCTACAGTTCCCAGGCACTGGTTCTTGGTGAGGCTTTCTTCACTAGCTTAGAGAGCCTTTTAATTACCTGGTCTTTTCTCCCCGCTCGTCAAAAAAGGAACCCAAACCATTTACACTCGGTCTCATTTGAAGGCTTTAACACTTTTCCTCCCAGTACGTAGAGTTGTTTGGGTTTTTTTCCTGCATCCCCTCAAATTTCCCCAGTGCCTCCTACAAAATCATGGCAGCATCATCAGCCCAACTGCAAACAGCCCAGCAAGTCGCCTCGCTCCTCTCCCCCGTGTGCAGGCAACCAGCTAGCTGGCTGTACTTAAAAGGTGTATTTTATTTGCACTGGGGTCCTGCCATCTGGGTTACATCACCTTCAACAGTACTCTCCCTCCACTAGTCCTTCCCTGGACGCCCGTGTGCTTTTGGGAGCAATTTTAAACGTACTCTCAAGTCACTGATGAAAACAGGCACCCGATCCTGAGGCTTCTTTGCATTGATCCCTTGACAATCTTCACTGAGAGCAACCTCTCCTGGGTGACACGTTCAACTGTCCTTTCCTATCATTTCATATTTCACAGTTTTCTCACCTGCAGGTCGTTCCGGCTCATGCTGCAGCCACTTCTCTGCCTTTCACAGCAGAGGAGATACTAAGACAGCAACCGGAAGATGAAAGACAAGTCAGCAATGGCAAAGTCTGACAATTTGAGGCCATCACTACATACAGCGAGCAGATTTTCTCCAGGTTACCTCTGATGTTTGAGACCAGGACTCTGGAGGTAGAATGGCACACACAGATGCAATGTGGTGCATTGCCAGGGACAGAGAACCAAGTGCAGGGCACTAACCGCTTAAGTCCATGTACCACTGGAGTGAAGAAGCACTTAAAATGAAATTTCTGTATGCATTGACTTAAAAGCATGTAGCTGGAACAGCTGCTTCACTTTTGAATGAACTGACAGCTCTGAGCTGTTCCACAAAGATGTTGTGTCTTTAAAAGTTGGTTTCAGTACTGAGTCCAAGAGGACTTAAGGTGGGGGAAAAAAAAAAAGACATTGACACTTTGTGCAAAGTGACAAAAGCCAATAAATTGGTACAAAACATTAACATTTCTCACCACATCATATTTAAAAAAAAAAAAAAAAAAACTACCTGCTTGAAGCATTGCTAAAGATGTTCCAGTTTAGATCAGTGTCACAACAGCCAACTTCACAACGTTTCCAGACTGGCAGGTTCAAAATGGAGTCTGCTCACGTCTTCGCATTGCTCACTTCTTGACAAGCATTTTTAAATACAATGACTGCTCGAGAAGTATCTTGAATAGTATTCCTGAACCACTGTTTTGCCAGTGACTGTAACATAAGAAGCCAAGGGAAAAAAAACACGAGATAGGTCTCTTCAGAAAACGTTAAGCATGGTTCCTGTTAAAACTCAGTGCGAGAGATGACAGGTTGACACATTTTGGATCAGTCCTACTGGACAGAAAGAAGTGCAAAACTTTCCATTTTCAGACTGTGAACATTTATATGTTTAAATACTTGAGCATACGCCGTCTCTAATTGCTGGACGTTCCAATCCCTAAACTGCAAACATCAGTCCCAGCACAGTCACCACTAATTAAAATGGTGACGAGACTGCTAGGTGCATCAGGACTCCCTTCAAAACGAACACGGAGCCACCTTCCCCCCATGGGCTGCCGTGGGAAAACGCTACAGCCCCCCAGCTCTGGCTGGCAGGTCCCTCGCTGCCGCGTGCTGCGGCACATGCCGATGCCGAAGCCTGTCTCCTGGGTGACCCGAACAACGAAGTACGTCAAATTCAGTCGGCAGAATGGTCAACCACAGCCTAAGAATCTAGGAGGCCAGGCATTTAACATGCCAAAACATATTAGAGCCTACACAGCTGAGAAAGAAGTGGAAGCGCCGTTAAATCGGGTATGAGAAGGACCTTGGAAGCAACCTAAGGTCCAAGCGTCTTCACATGGCTAAGTTGAGAACACCATCCAGCCTCAGCATGCCTTTGGGATGACAGCCGTCGCCAGCTCCCGACAACACCTTCAGCTTATACTGTAGTTATAGCTCAGGCTTTCACTCAGCCACTCCCCTTGAAACAAGTATGTCTTGCACCCACAACTGCGAGTGCATCTGTTGTAATGGAAGTCTCAGTAACGGAAAAAACACGCTGGAATACCTACACTTGCAAAAATTAAAATAAAAGCAGCAGTAGGATTTATATCCTTCTGCAGAAACGTATACCTCTGCCCACAAAAGTGAAGGCCCTGCTCTTAAACTGCCTTCACTCCACAGCTGTAGAGCCATGGGTAAGCTGTTTCTTTAAACCCACAATGCAATCAAGTTGTGGCATGCAAGAGGAAAAGGCTAAAAAAAATTAGGCAGCAATGGGAAATTAAGCAGGAATGAGAAAGAGTATCTTCTGCCAGGAATGGGAGAGGGTATCTTCTGCCTTATGCAGTGCCAGGGAAAAGATTCCAGCCTAGCAATGCAAGTGTCAAATGATACAACAGTTACAGGATCGTACTGTCTTTTAGTTGCTTTTCCCTCTTTTCTAATCACTTTTGAATCCAGCAGCAAATGTTATCCAGCTATGACAGGCAGACAGGGGCCTCAGAGATATTAAGGTCTTACAGTTTCCTTGAAAACAGGCAAAAGGTTTAGCAGAGAAAAATGATCTCTCAACCCTGAGCAAGGAAAAGGCTGCAACACAAGTTCAGTATTTATTAGAAAGGGAATCAACATAAGATACCAGCCTCAACGGACAAAGCTGCAAAAAAACAGGCTTTGCTAACTCAGTTGTTCAGGCAACCATTTGTTTAAAACAAAAACTCCATCTTTCTGCACACAGGGAAAAAAGTCCTTCCCCAGTCTGTTTTTCCTAACTGTACTTAAGTGGAGTACGCTACAATACTCCGCATCAGACCTCAGACAGCCAGTATCATTTTCAGTCATCGATTAGCAGTGGTGACAGGGGCATGGAAAGGCAGCTGTGAGAAGGGGTAAGACCCACAGCTAAATTTCTCCTTTTTTAACTGACTGGCTCAGGTTAAACGCAACAAACCAAAGCCCTCTCACCCAGGACGACCATCTGCAGAAGGAGAAATGTGTTTTGGGGAGCACCATGTGGAGTAGAGCCAGGAACACCGCCGGCACCATCCCACAGCGCTGAGGTGCATCACACCACCCACACACCCCAGCAGTGCCCCGGCACCCTCAGAGGACGCAAAGCTGGACGAGGATGACAGAGCCACCCTTTTCACCATGTAATGAAAAGAGGAGACCATGGGGACAGGGCTGCAAACCCCCTTCTCAACCTGCAGATGCAAATGAGCAGTGCCAGAGAGGCAGGCAGCCCTGGAGCGCACGGGGGCCTTCCTTCCCTTGCCCCAAAAGCCATGAGCCCCAGAAATCATAGGATTGGCCGAGGCCAATCTTATAAATAAAACATTTTAATTTTTTTTTTAAACCCCTCAGAATTAGAGGTCTGGGTATAAAATGACGATCTGATACTCTAACTTGCAGCACATCTAACTGCATTTACTACATGATATGACTTCTAAGTGCAGAAGAGTATTAAAGAAAGCACTCAAGATTTAGCAGACCTTCAAAAATAGCTTTATAAGCTTTAATAACTACCCGTTCTAATTGAAAAATCCATCTTCTTGACCAAGCCAGCTACAACATACTGCCCCCCCACATTACTGTTAACTATCTAAATTACATTTATTTAACTCTGGAAAAAACATATTCATTGTAATAAAGATTTTCCGCAACAGCTGCTTTTCTTAACCATGATCTCAACTTTATTCTCTTGAGAATAACTACTGAAGAAAAGCCAAAATCCTGTTTCCTGTCCATTTAAGCAGATGTTTTTATGTAATCAAAAGCATTGTGGAGGCCCAGGCCAAACTGTATTCTCACTACATTCTCAAAATAGGTCTACCAGCAAAACACTAGCCAAAGAAGAAACATTTAGCTAGTTTATTACAGCTGAGAAACCTAAAAATCACAATTCTCTTCAAAACAAGGTTGTACATTGCCTGATAAGAAACAACTGCAGAAATTAAAGTTTATAAATGGCCAAGCTCCTTGAAAGCAAGTTCCCAGGGTCTACTTGGCAAGGATACAAGTCACACAGTAATGTTAACTAAGATTATTTTAAATAATTTTTGAGTGCAAAATCAGCACAACCAAAGTACATTGAAGGCTGGCAGCTTGCTGCTGTATCCTTTAACAACAGGAATCTGGGCTGCGAAACCTGAATGCATTTATTCTGACAGGCACCATCAGCTAGATGTTTAGCATGGTTTGACCCAAAACCAAAAGTAACGATTGCTCATCACCTACTTCACACCAGGATAATTTGCTGGCGTTACAAACAGAGAAAAAATGGATAGTCAAGTGATGTTAACTCACAACAAAACCTTGGTATCAGCTACAGACAACCACACATGATAAATGCACTTTCACAGCTCAGAAGGACAATACCAAAGCTCTCAGTCAGTTCTATGAAAGCAGATCCACACAAACACAGGCGCAGACAGAATATATATACAGGGCAAAAATACTTTATACAAAAAAACCCACCCCGTGGGATATCAAACCCATTAAACTAGTATATTTTAGGGGAAAAGGAGGGACCCAACATGAGTGTTGTTTTTCAGGACTCATATAAAGTTCCATCTTTCCTCAAGCACATCATCTCTGTTTCTGGAGACAGGGTTAACGTCATCTTCAGGGAAACATTTAACGAGAGGCCAAATTCCTTCTCAATTTTCCAGCTTGATTAGCAGTACCCATAAAATGCCTGAGGAAGTTGGGTTGAGAGAAAAAGAAGAACTTCTATTCCTTTTGTTTTTCTTGTGTATTAACCATGTTAAACAAACATCCCCTCATCAAGGTTGGAATAAATCAAGTAATGAAGAAAAAGACCATTTTTTCTTTTAAAAAAGTTACACTGCTGCTATTGAAACATGGTTTATGCCATTTATCATCTTAGCCTATAAAAAGGTTATTCACACTAAGTTCGCTGGTATAACTCCAGCAATATGCCATATTTAGCACAGATAACTCTTACATCAAAAATAGTGCTTGAGCCAGCAGAATGCATCTCCCCAGGGTATTGCATAATTTTGGTGCTATGACTGCATCCACTTTAGGGCTTTTGCTTCGGCTCCAACATCATTGAGGAGTTCAGTTTATTTATTTACAGTCTCCAAAGTGACACATCAGCATCAATAAAACACATTACCATAAGATATTACTACACGGGGTAGGAACAGCGGCTTTAGAGTGTCTGAAAGTCTGGTCATGCTGAAGCCATGCCATTCACCACACGAGTCTCAGGACAGTTTCATCCTCTTGTTATTAAGTCACTTCTCCAGGACCTACACCATAAAAAGCAGTGAAAACGCAAAGAGGCATGAACCACTGCAGTAACAGCACCTACTCACAGCACTTTGTTGAGCTGCTCCAAAACTTGTTTCACACGTTGCCAAAATGCAGGCGAAGCAGCAGTCAGGGAGGCCCCCTGCTTTAAGAGGAATATTAGCAAATGCTGATATTCTGCTGTCCCCCACGACCGCCCGCAGCTGTCTGGCGAGGCGCAGGGGAGCTCACGGAGGACGGGCGCGTGGAGGCACCCTCAGTAATCCTCCCAGCCCGCTGAAGATTGCAAGAACCACAGCCAGCAGACCAAATCTAGCCCAGGATTTCAACCTGCAGGAAAGATCTCAAATTTTTTCCAGGTGGTTCACACAAACGCAAGAGCATAATCAGATGCTGAGGGTGGGCAGAGTGACCAATGAAGAAATACCAATAGAATTAGGACCATAAGGGGTTCAAATATGTAAAAAAACGGGAATAAGCTCACTGGCTAGTCTGTTGCAGATGGGACAAGTAGTAATGGGTTTCTATTACAGAAGTGGAGACGGGAAAATGAAGCACAAAATAAAGTGCCTGGGGGAGATGCGGTCTAACACCAGGATAGAGATAGCTGGTAGGAACGGGAGTCCTTCCCTTGAGTGCAAGCACGGAGAAGATCTGGGCAGAGCCTCGCGGCCACCCTTCTCCTCCAAGTCCACGGTCCTTCATCCATCAGAATCGATTCAATCAAGGCAAGAAGTGCAGCGGGTAGGACGCTGCACTGATTCATCACCCCGTGGATGCTGAAGGGCGCAGGTCCTGCACCGCCCTCCATCACCACTTGCTCTCACCTCCCACCTCCGCCACCAGCACCTGCACTTGCTGAATCTTTCCACAAGCCCAATTTAACGGAGTTTGTGAAAGGGTCTGAGGAGCGCCGCGCAGCCGGCAGCGAAGAAACGAGCCCATGCCACTTCTTACAGCGTGGGGCCTCCTCTCGCCACCCCCAGGCACCAATTACCTATGGCCTCCCGCAGCTCCCGGCGCCCCGCCGCCCCCGCGGGGGCCGCTCCCCACCGTCTCCGCGCCCCCCCGCCCCACCACGGCTCCTCGGCGGGGAGGCCGGCGAGCGGAGGGGCTCCCCGCCGCCCGCACGCCGCGGGGGGAGGCCGGCAGCCGTCGATCGCCGGTTCTCCTGAAACGGGAGGGGAATTCATCCCGGGAACCCCGCAAAAACGCCACTGCTGGGAGAGCCGAGCGCTGCAGCCGGGCGAAGTGCCGCTGCCGTTCTGAGGCGCGGCTTGCCCCGGGGGGGGCGGCTCCCCGCAGCGGGGCCGCGCAGGGCGCGAAGCCGCGGCCGAGGCGCAGCGGCGGGACGCGGACCCCGTCCCGTCCCGGGCGCTCCGTCCCCCGGCGGTGGCCGCCGCCACCCCCGCCCGCGGGGCGCTCTCCGGCCCCTCGCTCCCCGCTCTGGACCAGGGTGGCGGCCCCCGGCGCCGCCTCCCGGGGGATCCCCGCTGCCGGGGACCCCTGCGGGGCCCGCGCCGCCCGCACCTGCCGGCCTCCCCGCGCCCCAGCCCCTACCTGGCCGGCGCAGCAGGGCGCGGACATGCCGGCGGCGCGGCGCGGCCTCGCTCCCTCGCTGCCTCCCGCATGCGGAGCGGGCAGGGCAGGGCAAGGCAGGGCACCGCCGCCGCGGGCGGAGCGGCGCCGCCTCTGCCCGGCCGCCGACCGCGACGCCCTCGGCCCGGCCCCGCCGCCCCGCTTCCGCTGTCGTCAGCCGGCGCGGCGGGGGGGCCCGGGCCCGGGCCGGGCTCCGCGGCCCGGAGCGCCCCGAGCGCCGCGGCAGGGCCGCGCTGCCGCTGTCGCTGCCCCCCGGCGGGCCTGGCCGGCCGGCCTGCCCCGCCCCGGGGCCGCCTGCCCCGGGCCCGCCTGCCCCGGGCGAGGGGACGCCCCGCGGACCGGAGCCCCGTCACCGGGAGCCCCGCGGCCGCCGGCGGGCAGAGCGCCCACCCTGCCGGCCTGGCCCAGGGGAGGGTGCGGCGGCCGGAGCGCCAGCGGCCCTGCCTGGCTCAGCGGCCGGCGCGGCTCGCCCGCGCTGTCCTTGGCTTGCCCGAGCCAGCAGAAGCGGCAATGGCATCCGCAGCTCTGCCCTTCAGACCGAATCCGAGCAGGGGCGGCCTCCGCAGGCTGCCCCGCTCTCAAGGACACCGCTAAGATCACTTGCCTGCTCATACACCCTCTAAAACACCTGCCTTTTAGTAGCGGGAATTTAGCAGACTCACTGAGTGAGACAAACATAGGGATCCTAAGAGACCGGGCATCAACTGTGAGTTTAACACTGCAATGCACCTGCCTTGGGTTCAAACTGCCATGGCCCTCCCGCTGCCCACACCGTCATGGAAAAGCCGTGTTTGTCCAAAGGACAGCTTGAGGGCTGTGCTTTCCTAGCAGGAGCAGAGGTCTTTCCCAGCCCCATGTTTCTGAAATACCTTCTCCAGCACCAGTTGCTCGGAATTGAGCGCAGTGCCAGGCAGTAGCTGAGCATCTCTCGGCTTCCTACGGGACAATAGGGTATCTTGGCTATTGCAGAGAAAGCCACCAGCAGTAGCAATAAGGGTCTCTCTGAAAAGACTCCCTTACCTTGTCTGCTTTGTTGCCTCTGTGTGTGTACTATAATATTTAAGATAACTATTTGGGACTCTTATTTCTAGTCTCAGAATGCCCTAGCTTTAGGAATTCAGCACGACAAAGCTGTTAAACTGTGTACGGGCACATACATGTAGCTAATGTAGCTACACGCACCAAAAAGGAAATCGGTAAGGAATGCAGGACCGATTGCGTAAAACCCCTTCCTCTTCCCGCGCGCATGCGAACAAACAGAAGGTCGATGCTTCGGGAAGCGGATCGCGTGATGGACCGGCGTGAGGTAATTTGGTGTTACGCTGGGGACTGGAGAGACCAGAGTTACCATAAGGGTATCGTTTATAAAAAGCAGACGTGCTTTATTTTCAGTGGTGCTCTAACACCTGCATATACTCAGTTAGAGACGGGGTATTTACCACTGTTGTATGATTAATTCTGTCAGCCAGATGGTTATTTAGCTGCAAAGGACAGCAGCTTGCGGGCATCCCAGAGGACCCCACCACAGTTCAGGTACCGATGTGTCGGACGCTCCTGCTCTGTAGGAGCTGCAAAAGCCCCAACCTCGGGTGAGGACTCCTCAGGTCGGGGCTGGGGGAAGGAGCCTCAGCACATTTTCTCTGATTTACAGCTCCTCGCCCCAGAGGCGAGGCTGAAGAGAAAGAATCAAGAATTGAACAACAGACAGGAAAGCAGTGTGGTCAGCGAACAGGCAATGGAAAAACACTGGTGTTTTTAACTTCAAAACATAGTCAGATTCTTCAGGCGTGTGGTTAAGACACGGGAATATGAGCATCACAACATAGTAAGAACTCAGCAAAATTGCGTTCATCTTCTATTTCTGTTCCAGACTTCTTACACAATCACGAGAAGCTGACTGGTCAGGCTTTGCTTAGTTTCCACATCTACAAAATCAATGCAAAACATGAAGGAGAACCTGAGGTTTAATTTTAAAATGAAACTGTCTTGCAAAGCAAGACTGGTGAAGGTGAGATATGGGTATGGTGGAAGACTACACCCACATCAGCATGTCTGCCATAGCAACAAGCATTCACTGCGTGGGGAGCGCCATCAATTCACTGCTCCATGCAGGTCTGTTAACGCCAGCACCATTAGCACTGACACAAAAAACCCCAGCCTCTGCACTGAAGAAAACAGCAGAGCTCTGTAATGGACTTTCCAATCAGTTAGAGCACCCCAGAGCCCTGGGATGTGCGCCTTGGCTTTTTAAGTGAAAAATTCGTCACCAGAAAGGCTTGAACTTTCCTGCTGTGTTGCTGGCACGCATTAAGCAGGCTAATAGCAAAGCAATGAGCAGATGTTACTGCATGAAAAGAACTGTCACTCTGAAACTATCCATGCATTGAGAATAAGGTTTACCCATCAAATACATAGTCTGAAATCAGAAAAGGCTGTTGTGTTCCCCTAATCTGATTTACGGGCCAGAAATCTTCAACCAGTAATTCTTGCCTCAAACTGCTCCTTTTGGCAGGGTAAAGAGTGCCTCTTTGAAGAGATGCTAATTCTGACAGGGCTTTCAAGTAACGGGGAGTCCATAGCATCAGTAGAGAAAGGCAAGATACTTTGGCCTTGCTTTGTATAAGGAATTTTATGAACATAGATTTACAGAGGTTTAATGAGTCAGGCAGAATGGGGGCAAGAAGTGGCCCCGTGGTAAGTCAGACAGTGAAGGGGTACCCAGGAATGGAGTTAAAGCTCTGGTCTCAGTTCAGGTGTTGGGGAGTGAGGAATGAAGGAAAGCATTCGGGTAGCAGTTGTAACCACGTGGCACTTCTCAGAAAAAATCCTGGTAAGAAGCCAGTTGTGCCCTGGGAGCAAGCCACCTTCCTCACTCAGTGTGTATGCAAGCAGAGCGGAGCAGCAGAACCTGAAGGCCCAGCAGCACGTCACTTTGATCCACTTACCTCCAGGCAGCCCACAAAAGTCTGCCTGCGAGACATCCAGCCGTTTCACACACACCGGTGACCTTCTGTGGCACTTTGGCTTTGCCCAGGTCACCAGGAAAGGCATTACCCTTGGATCCCAACTGCGGTGTGGCTTGCAGATGTCACACCTTGACATGCGTCCACTTCACTCATTCCCAACTCATTTCTAGGTGGATTATTGTAACTGAAGCAGAGGTTCTCACTGTCCCCCTTCGCTGTGAGAAGACTGCTGCATCACTACCTCTACTGAGAACTCAAAAGATGTTTGTGGCAAAGCAGAAAGCTTTTTGGCATAGTGCGTGGAAATCATAACTTACCAGGAATGCTCAAGGACTCTCTGCTTCCTCAGTACTCGCATAGTACGAACCAGCTCAGTGTATTTTAGGGTAAGAATATTAGGAATTGTGCCGTTTTGTTCACACCTTCTGAAATGAAGCTGCAACTTGGAATGATGCTTTCAATGTTTCGTAATTTCAAGATTTTTCAGTAATTAAAGGATTTTGGTTTGTGCCAACTGGCAAGGAGAAGAGCACAAAAAGTCTGCATCCAATGAGAAGGAGAAATCTACCACTTGGCTGTTTTTCAGGTGAAATGAAATACAGAAAATCTTTCCAAATGTAAATGCAATCAGAAGGAAAACAAAACCAGATTGTTACACATCATGGTGGCCACTTACCTAAAATTAGTTCATTTTTATAGTGTAAATTTAGACTTTATATGCCTGTTAAAATACAAAAGATGTGAAATTGCTTTTTAGGTAAATGTATATTTTGCTTGAGCCTAGCAATTAGACAGCAGTCAAAAACGTGGTTATGGGAAGGAGAGGAAATGTCTGTGCACGTGCGTGCACGTGTTCTGGAAACCACCACTCAGGTCCAAACTGAACCTCTTACACAGCTAACGACCCAACTGCTGCTGTGATGTTTGCTGGAATAGTTTCCTGTGGAAAAGGTATTCCAGTAAAGGGGAGCACCATGCAAAGGTGTGATCAGACAGTAAAAAGAATTCATTTACCACCCAGGAGTTTTACTTGTGTGTGACGGCAAGACCATCCCCGTCTCACAGTCTAGGTGGCTGCAGGCCATAATAAACTCATGACTTCCTCGGTTTTTTTTCCAAGTACGCACCAGCACCTGGATTATGAACCGCTTCTCCCCAGATCCTCTTAGGTAGCCAAGGCTTTCCAGAACCTTTGGATATCTTCCAAAAGCCAGTGTATCTCGGAATGGTGCCAGGACCAGCTGCCACAGCACAGCGTAGCCCAGCTGTGGACCTGACAAAAAGCAAGTGGGAATAGCCCACTTAGACACAAAGGTGCACCGTTAGCAGTTGAAGCATCTCAGAGGTGTTTTAATGCTTGGCTGGTGTTTGTTTTAATGCAGGAAGCCCAAGGGCAGGGTATGGCCCATGCCAGGATTTGCCAAGAGCACCAAGTCACCAATTACTCTTTTAGCTCAGAGTTCTTGGCCGCTACACCTTACTTATTTGGCTCTCCAGTTGCTACTCTGCTTCAAAATAAATAAATAGGTAGGCACATTACAATAATGGCTGCAAAGAGTCCAATGACAGAAAAAAATGTAATTTTTATGTCGTCTTTTGATGTTTGAGCTTTTAGGATCTAAGCTTTCAAGCTGTTGTCAGCTTCTCTAGGGGCGGGAGACTACATCTCCCAGCAGCAGCTTTCAGAAAAGCATCAGTTGGCTTGGGATCTGGTAACAGACTTACACACTGCACTATTTGTTACGGCTGTAATTGGATGACCACCTTCGCGATCGTGTGTGGAGGTGCAGGGAGGCACACAGAGCAGCTGTAATAGCAAAGAGAGCACTGAATGATCTGCTGGAGCAAGGCAAGAGCAACCTGCAACTATAGATCCCCGAGATGGGGCTGATGACAGAGATGACAGGGACTGTCTGCATGTGGGGCCAGACACGCACATGTAGCTGGCCGTTCCAGAGTATCAGGCTGGTTGTAATGCTAAATGGTGGTGTCTTCCACTATCTCTTTATTAGTGTTCTGTAATTCACACTGATCTTTTCTAGCTGGTAGTAGTTCTTACAAAAAAAAGGGGGGGGGGGGAATCCATGCACTTAAGTAGTCAAATTTGGTTAGATTCTGAGCAAATGAAATGTTTTAAATCACCTGTTGGACTTGAAAAAAGGCATTTCATAGCATCTGAAGATTTTAGTATTAAAAATCCACAAGGCTCATATTTCCAGGCAAATTTGCTTAAAAAAACCCTTTGAGAATAATAGTTTAATAAACTGGTTACTTAAGTTTTTTTTCACTCCAATGTTAATTCAAAGTGGATTCAAATCTGCATTGTCTGTTAAGGACGTGCACCAACTAAATCCTTCTGAGTAGGTTAATGTTTGTAACCAAAGTACAGAAGAGTAATATTACACAGCTTTGAACTGAACTCCCCAGGTGCTGCATTTGCATGATCTTTGTTGACCCTTTTTAGCACAATGCCATGTAATGCCAATTATAAATGTCATTCTTCCTGACCTCTGAGCAACTGTATGCAGGATAGCTTTTCATTCCTAAATCAGGATTTTATTATTATGATGTCTCAGGTTTCTTAGCCACAGCTCATACCTTTACCTTACGAATAACTGACATAATGATTTAACTCAGGTGACACTAAGGAAACATTGTGCGAGGAGGAAAGGCGACAGCAGTGTTTCCCAGCACATTTAGACATTGCTGACACTCAGGTAAGCAGTCAGCAGCAGGGAGTCTGGGGCTGGCTCGAGGCACTAAGTCTTACTGGAGTTAATGAGTGACAATGGAAGAAAGGAAGCCTGCGTGCCCCCGAGTTACTAGATAAGGTCAATACAAAGGGTCTTAGTAAACAAGTTCTACAAGAATATGAAATTAAGCAGGCTCAAGCTGCATGCTGAGACAGCCCGGTTCTCCATTCTTACAGTGAGCTTCAAGCTGACAGTTGTTACCCATCTGACCGTCTGCCTGCCCTACCTCTCTGTCAGACACTGCCTCCAGGGGCAGGGAAAACCGATCCAGTTGTAAATCAGCATTTCAGCTCCTGCAGTTAAGTCTGATAGATTAAAATCAGTTTCTGCCATCATATATAAAGATAAAAACCATGGTGGCACTGTCTTTCTGCGCTGTTGACTTCCTCAGGATGCTGATGTGAGAAAACCAGAGGAAGGTCCTCAACACGTGGGTCAGTTTCAAGTAGCAAGAAAAAGACCGTTTTACATTTCTCAACCCAGTAGCAGACTGAGTTCTTCAGAATTGCCAGATTGCAATACTTTGTTAATTATCTGTTCATTTTCTGTTAATTATCTGTTCAGTTTCTTTGAACTTCTTCCTTAAAAAACAAAACAAAGCAGATATTCATTCACGGATGGCCTAAGTATTCTTTGAGGGCACCTGCCTACCAGCCTGGCCCAAACTGTAGGTTTCCCAAAACCAAAACACATAGCTCACAACCTGTTGTCCAAATCAGCTTAGCGCAACTGCCAGCATCCCTGCTCAAGTGGCACAAATACCTTGTAGTAGGCAATAAACCACATTCCACTAATGCTTTCCAATTAAGAGTGAAATGCCCCCTCTCCTCCTCCCTTCTCTGCATACCATTCTACCATTCTGTTCTTATCACAGTACCGAACGCTGCTGTTCGGGTGAAGGTTTCTGGGCACAATTTGAACGGACAGCACTGGAGGAAAGGGTCACAACACTGACGGCCTCCGCGCTGGCCACAGAGCAAGCCTCTCAGGAGATCCTCGTGCAGGACCTGCCTGCCTGCCTGTGGATTTGATCCTTTGGAAGGAACAGACAGAACCTCCCCGCCCAACCCCCTGTCCTTTTATTTCAAAGAATAAGAGTTTCTAAAAGGAAATTAATAGAAATTTTCTGAATAAGTTGTTCACAAATAGAAGGAAAGTGAGGAAATACTAGAATTGATCACAGATATGATACAAGGCTAGTTCAACATCATCAAAACTGAGATTTTATTCCAGCTCTACTTGGGGAAGCTTGAAAATGAGAAATTGGCATTATATGATGAACAAAGTTTGGCCAAGCAGAGTT
The DNA here is from genome assembly GCA_020745775.1 of Theristicus caerulescens. Taxonomy (NCBI): domain Eukaryota; kingdom Metazoa; phylum Chordata; class Aves; order Pelecaniformes; family Threskiornithidae; genus Theristicus; species Theristicus caerulescens. The sequence continues at coordinate 25,823,414 of CM036583.1, read as the reverse complement.
CTCAAGCTAGCGAGAACAGAGCTGCTTCTGGAGCCTTCCTGGTAGTGGTGGTGGGCTACGGGAGGAACAAATCTAATTCCCAGCAGGTCTTCGGGAAGATGAGAATCAACAGAAGGTTTTCCTAGGTAGTGCTGTATTTTGCAGCCAAAAAGGGACTGTGGCCATGCGTGTCTTTTCCCCAGCCTCTCACACTACTGGATATCAGCAAGGTGTATGTCAAAACACAGCCTGCCAAAAGTGTTCAAAGCACCCAGTTTAGCTCTCCAAAAAGCTTCTCTGTCTCAACCTGACAAACTACATCCAGACCTATCCCTGTTTTATCCTGTGATTTTACTACAGCCATGTGGAGAGAATACCTTACCTCGGAGATGAAGTTGACGTAGCTGAGTATGCAATGCAAGGGGGAACAGAGGGATTCAAAGAAAAGCAGGCCTAACTATAGCCTTTTTTGTAACGATCCCTCCCTTCTCTCAGAGAAGCAAATGAGTATTAAAAGGTCACAGGTGAAACCTGCTCTGTAAAGGTATCATTACATTGGAGCACATGGAGCATAAACATTTGTGCACCAGAAGAAACGGCTGAGTAGGAGTTAAGCTAGCAGCATACATGCAGTAAGGCAAGAGCACAAGAACAGTCAGAAAAACCAAGAACGAACACAGGTAAAAGCAAGGAACTGGCAGTGCTGCCTGGAGTGCTGACCGCATCAACGCCACACCACGGGTAAGAGCGTGCCACAAATGCAAAGCAACAGCTCTATGTTACAACTCAGTCTGGCTCTGAGCCTTCTTTGTCAAAACAAAAAGGCTGCAGGGATCACACAGCGTTGGCACCAATCAAGAACCAGGGAGACAAGATGAGGATGTGATAGCTAGCAGTCCTTGCTCTCCATGCCACCGCAAGTAATCCTGGTCTCTGTGAGAAAATGAAATCAGTTCTGTTCAAAACAGAGAGCACCTTCCCCTTCTGTACTGTGTGCTCAGACAGTGAGTTTTGCTACATTTATTGTGGCAACCAAGTGGAAGGAAGAAAACAAAGTTTTAATTCAATTATATAAACAGCATTGGCACAATGCATAGAAGTTATGCAAATTCCATTAAGTCTCAAGGTAAGAGCCATCAAGTTAGCACAGAGGAGTACTAACCTTTCAGGAAGAAACAGCAGTAACTCATGATGAAAAGGTGGTAAGGGCAGAAGAACTGTCTCAACCCAAGAGAGAAGGCATTTAGGTTATGTTCCAGCTTGCACAAGTGTACAACTTAGACCTTTGCACAAGCACGCACATTGCAGGCTCAAGACAAACCACCCTTGTTTGTTATGGTTCTGAACAGAAGCCAAGTAGATTGCAGCAGCTGTATATTCAACAAGTTGGTGTGATAAAAAACAGATTGTCAAAAGCTGAAGCACGATTAGCATGATATAAAGCTTACATGGTAACCAAGTCACAAATTAAACAGTATTTAGATGACTAATTGCATATGATTGCATATGAAGTTACATTTGCCAGGAGTCCGAAATATCCCTTCCAGAGTTCTGACCTGAGTCACAAACGTTAAATCAAACTATCCAAAAGCCTGAGATTAAGAAAAAATATTATGCTGATCCTTTTTCTAATCTCGTCTTACTCTGTGATGTACATACACTTTATCTATGCACACCACCACCATTAAGACCAAGGCAATTTTAGTACCTGACACGGGCGGCTTCATTCATGAACGCAGCTGCAAACAGGACTCACTGTATACCCTCACGGTACAGAACAGGCCCCAACTGTACATGCAGTGCACAGCACGCCAAATGAATTGCAGGGTGGGAGCTGGAAGGGAACAGCTCCTGAACTTATATTATATAGAAGCATTGTTATTTTTGAGCATCTGCTGTGGTAAACACATGACTCGAAGCATACAAGACAGGAGCCTTGGTCACAAAATATCTTCTCTCTTCAACCCCCCTCTTACAGAGCACAGTGACTGTTCTCTATACATTCAAACACCAACTGCCCAGCTAACTCAGTACCTGCTCTACAACTCTTGCCAGTAGGAGCTTAGGGGATTGCTACTTCAAGTCAGAATGGTTTGGGTTGGCAGGCACCTGAAAGATCACCTAGTTCCAACCCCCTGCCATGGTCAGGGATGCCTTCTGCTAGACCAGGCTGCTCAAAGCCCTGTCCAGCCTGGCCTTGAACACTTCCAGGGACAGTGCATCCACAGCTCCCCTGGGCAACCTGTTCCAGTGCCTCACCACCCTGATAGTGAAGAATTTCCTCCTTGTATCTAATCTAAATCTACCTTCTTTCAGTTGTTCTACTGGAAAACGTTTCCTTCAGGGTAGGGCATCGTCTAGGCTCACGTAGCATTTGACAAGAAGGGAATGGTGTTACTCTCTCAAAGCAGAGCTGACAGAATACTTAAAATTGCCACTGCCATGCAAACTCTCTTTGTGACACCCAATACTTGGGATACTGCATTTTTCAGTGAGTATCTGTTTTAGAGGCTGAAGGCTTCTAGGCTTTGAATTCCAGTCAGAATACTGCCCTAGATAAGTTCAATGCAAAGAAGTTTACAGTACTCCTAACTCTCTCTTCCCTATTCAGATTAACATATTTTTGTACGTGTGCCTCTGAGAAGTAGGTCTGCAGTTCTCTTAATACCCCAGCCTGCATTCAGGATGATGATGTTTGATGACACAGATAGTAAAAACTGCTGTAACTAATGTTATTTGATAAACATTTTCTCTACACTGTCAATTAGATCTTAGTAGGAAATTTAATTTTCAACTGCCAACAACCAGTACAGAACGCAGTAGCGCACTGGGAGACTAGTGACTATCGTCCCTTACACAGCCAGTGTACTTCACATTGGCTCAAGGTAGGCATAAAATGAAGTAACACAAGAGCAAGAAGATGGTTGCTTTTCCTCTACAAGCCTCAGAGTCTTCTACTAACACACTTGCCACATACGTTAGAAAACAGAATACCGAAAGCGGTTCACAGGTGGGACAATGACAATGGCTCACCAGGTATCATCCCCGAGATCCACTGCGCAACAGGGGTGGGCATGCAGTTAAGCTGCATCAACAGCACCTACTGGCTTGTTTCTCTCCACTGCACAAGTTTGGTTACCCAGCAGCCACTTTGCAACACAGCCACGTTGGAAAGCAGGCAACAGAGCTGAGCCCAGTATCTGCACTATGAATTGTTCAACAGCCACAGGTTGACAGGAGGGCTGGTATAGTCTTCCCAGCTCGATCTCCCTCCATTTCTTATTGCAATCTTGAGGCTGTGAAGGAAACAGTATTTATATGCTCTCAGATAATTTCTCCTGGATGACTGGAGTCTGCAAAAAAACCCCAGCACTTCACATTCAATCTGTGCATCATATTGTTTTCAATATAGTGGATGTGTCCCTGGAAAGTCTTAATACATGACTGCTGAGAGAGCACATGCACACTCATTTGTTAACACACTGGCATATTAACTGGAACAAAAAAGCATCCTGCTCTTCCCCTATAATGGTACATTTTTTCCAACATTTATTATAGGGCTGGCAGACAATCATATGTACCTCTAAGCTCCAGGTGAGAAGGGTGTTATTGGTAGTTTTCCTCCTTAGGGCATGCATCTGTACAGGACAGCATGTGATTCAGCATAAAGGTTCTGCAAAATTAGTCTGTGTACATCTGTAGCCAGCAAGCAGTTTTGACAGTTACTACCTCAAAGCATGAGTCAAAGTAACGAGACAGCAAACCAGAGAAAGGAATCTCCTTGTTTTCGTTAAAAATGCTTTTATTCAAAAAAAAGAAGTAGGGTTAATGAAACCTCTGTTTCAGTAAGGAAATATTAAATCCACATTTTACATATGAAAATATTACAAAATAACCATCCAGTGACTATTACAGCGGTTTTTCCATGGTTGGGACTCGAGCCATTTTCACTCATTTTCATCCACCATCCACAGCAATCAAAAAATCAACTTTTTTGGTAATCCTGAAAAGCGTAAATCACATTGTTACCAAAGTGAAGGGGTCCAGCCCCCTCCTCAAGGTTTTAGTACTCATTTGATGCTGTTCTTGAGATACATCTACTCTGAGATGCTTAATGCTGTTTGCTGCTGCAGCAGCAGTACATGATAACTTTTTCCAATGAATCTATGAAAGAGTGCTAGAATGAAAGCTCACTTGAATCAGTACATGTACTCCAAATGAATCCCAAGTTCTGTAATTAAGTGTTAATTGCATTTGGGATACATGTAAATCTTTATCTTTGTGGGTATAAAAAGCTAACCAGTTAATTCTACTTTTAAAACTACGAAAGGCAAGCTATTTTAAGGCTTAACCTGCCCCACCACACATACACTCTTAATGATTTTTCTTATGTGCTGTCACTACCCAGCAATAAGTTGTCTGCAGGAAGTACCAGCCCTTTTAGTCTCTGCTTCATTCTTTAACCACATCTTTGTTTAGTATCAGAGCTGTAGAGATGATGAGGGCAGCAGTACTTTTCTGATTCCATTCCAGATCTTGTCCTCTCACTTCTTCATATGCTACTTATTTATAATGTAGGTAGAATAAACCATAGCTGCCTTCTGGGATGGATATGAAGCTTACTGTGAAAGGATCCAACTGTTTTTGCCTGCCCTATAGGCAGAGGTCTCCTCTAAAATACACTGACATTGAATCACACCCATGAACTTTAAACAAATGCCCAAACAATACAAATTCTTAACCTTAGTTATGAATAGAATGGTATTTTTTTTCCAAACCAATGTAGAATAGTTCTGAAATTAGATAGATTCCTTATACTGCGTTAACTGAGGAAAAAGTTTAGTGCTGTATCTTCTGTACTCTGTTCTGTGAACCTACGGCTCCGTAGAAATGCAGATTAATAGGACTAGAAATTGGTGTCCCGGGAAGGAGTGCTGCTTTTGATTAAGTGTTTGCCAGAGTGGAAAAGAGAGACAATGATGTCATCGTAGCATCAGTGTCTCCACATACCTCACTGATCAGAAATAAGTGGTAGCAATAGCTAGAAATGATGCATGCTTAATACTTTTCACAGGCAATCATCCATCTAGTGATAGTTTTCCCCTGACCATAAAGAAGCTGGTTTTTGAGAAGTACAGCTGTTGCACATTTAAGTTTGGTGAACACACCCCACAGGCTACAGGGTTTTATTCTTCTGGAAAAGCAGCACTTGTGGGGATGGCATAAATTGTTTTCCTGGCAGCCAGCCCCTGATATCAACATTTTATAAGAGGGGACCCATCAGTAATCACTCAGTCCATTCTGCTAAGTTCCAGAGTGCTACCTCAACAGGGCTAAGGGAAAGAGAATGTACTGTGCAGGATGCAAGCACAGGCCAGCCTAAGAATTTCAGGGAATGCAACTTATTTTTCTTTGAAATGACTTTTCCACATTTCCGCCCTCAATAGCAATAAAAATATGCTGTGCTTCAAATTTTATTTAAACAAAGACTGTAGGATTCTTCTTCCAAACCAATATTCAGATTTTAACTTTAGATGGTAATGCCATGTAAGGAGGTCAAATGAAATCCAGGGTAGCAGATTTGCTGGCTCTAACATTGGCTCTCTCCTTTAATGTTCATTGGCACTAGAGGATCTACCTTTGAGACCCTCTGGTTCTGTAAGCCCAGCTAAGGCAGTAACAGACATAATGGAAAATCCACATCAGAAAATCCATTATGTTTCCATTTGCATTTAGTGGAAATGATACTGCTTTTTATACTGATACTCAAATGTCTCAAAAAGTAACGCTGACTTCCTAAATTCCTTAGTTATAGCTAATCTCAGAACTCTTGGCATTTAACATGCAAGTCTGATTTCCTCTTGCTGAAGATGAGACTTTCAGAAAGACGTTAAAGCAATTAGTGTTCTAGCTTGACACAGCTCTGGAAACTCTGCTCATTGTAAATGCAAGACTTCAAATGGTTAAGTCACAGAACTCAAGGAAGCATTTCTTCCTCTTTCCTGTCCTTTAGTTAACAGGCATATTTTAGGGCACGTACTCCAAAACACTGATCACAGACCCTCATATGGTCCTTGCAAAAGGAGCTAAATTAATTACCTAAGCTATGGTAACTTGACATGTTTCCACATGTCAGCTGACCCATGGTACTGGGGTCTGCAAAGAGCATGCAAATAGTCAACTGATTAAATTTTTCTTTGAGATTAGAATCTAAACTAGTCAACTAATGCATTTTACTTTTAATTTGACACAGACTAAGAAATAACAAGTCAAAGTGCCTAAAAAAGTAAGTTAAATTCTAATAACTTAGCTGTTTCACTGAATTCAAGGGGAAATGCACTTTCATGGAAGCATCTCCATTCCAAAAAGATATCACTCTTGTATCAAAACAGTCTCATACTGGCAATAACAAAAAGCTGATGCTAACCTGACAGCTACTATCTAGCATATTCCAGCTGTTAAGAAGACCAACTCCAAGTTTAAGAACCAATATTTGCCTCTCTACTAGCAGGTCTTAAGTCATTTAGTGTCAGATACAGGTCTTGAGTCCTCAGAGCTTTTCCTGCCATGAAGATACAAAGTACATGCAACTGTTTGGGGAAGACTGGAGGCACCGTATAGAAGTAAATGTTAGGGAATAGGCTTGCCTTTTAAAAGGGTCACAGAAATGTGCTTAGTGTTCCTCACCCAGAGCAGTCTTAACAGTTAACTTGCTTAGTCTAAGAGAGAGCGAGCAGAAATCTCTCTTCTGAACCCAATTTACAGTCTCCAGTCTGTCACTTGAAAGAATAACATGCTGTGTTTCTCTCTATCTCACCCCACGCCTTTTTTTTGTTTTAAGTGATGTGAAGTTAAGTTAGTTCCACCTCAGCAAGATGTCTCAGAAAAAAATTAAAGTGTATCATAATAGCCTATAATTTACTGGGTAGTACCACACTCCATTACAGAAATTAATGGAGTTAGGTATTTCTTTTAACAAATAGATTCCTAAGTGTCATAAAAGAGCCTTTTTTGTACCAATTCTGTTAGGACACAGAACTAAGTCATTCTCACCCTAAAGCATTTATCCTAAAACATAAATCATTAAAGGGCTTCAGCTGCTGCTGGTGCCCAGGGATGTAGTCCATTCAGAGAGTTTTTGTTCTGAAATACTGAAAGTATCACATTCTCTCTGAGCGTGTAGCTCCTCTTTTAAAACAGGTGAAACATTAAGAGGTTACCTTGATCTATTCCTTCTGTTCTTTTCCTTTTTAAATTTAAAAGTGCATTTTGTTGCTCCTTTACAGCTTCTGCAGGACAGTTGGGTCTTGGCAGCTGATTTCCTGGAGTGGGTCCTGGTCGGTTACTGAAATATTTCTGTTTCAATGCCTTAATGATAATGGAAGAAAAACAACCAAGTGATTAGTATAAAGTGTCAGAATACCATCCATAAAGAGGTTATAATGAAATAAAGCACTTGCAATTGGGACTTCAAAACTACTTGGACACTTTTATACTAGAAGGTGGCCTTGGGGCAAATCAAGATTTTGTGTTCTCAATGACTACGCACAGCACTTTGATTTGTAAGCCAAGAGATAACTGTGTACTGTTAGTTTTAACTAGTGCTCAGACATCCTAACAAAACTCTAGACAACACTGCAGGAGCTCTTGTACAAACAGCAAGTTTCTATCTCTGAACAGCTTACGTTCTGAATAGAACATTTCATTTCAAACCTGGCTTACTGGCTTCAAAGCACGTGTATCTGATATAAACAGTAGGTTAATGAACAGTAGGACATAATGCAAGCGTACTATACCTGCGTAGCCGTAACTCTAGTGCAAGGATTAAATGTGAATAAGCCTTGCAGAAGGTTGAGCAAATCGTCACCAGCTGCACTGAAGATATGTTGAAGTGGCATTCCAGGGAAAGACTTAAATGTGACATAATCTGGAAGACTTGTCATCCCCTACAAAGACCAAAAATGGAATGTATGTTTTTCAAGTTAGAAAGCTTTTCACAGAAAGGGAACTTCACATGGCTGTCTTTCAGCAGAAGCACATTATCTTTCAAAACACCTTGCTAATACTTGGTCACTGAAATAAAATAATGTAGGAATAGTAGGTCATAAAGATGACTTTTTTTTTTTTTAATGAAAAGTGGTAACTGTTAACAGTTGTTTCACACTTCCCCTTTCCAAGTGATCTGCCCTCCCCTTGCTTTAGTGGTGACCAGTCCAAAACGAAAAACTGCTAACGAAGAAAGGAAGTATGAAAGAACTTTAGAGTGGGTGCAGACAAATGAAGTAAAACTTTTTTCTTTTGCAAACTGATGTGGTGGAAGAGACAAGATTCACAAAAGAGCCGGTCTGCATTTTCTGCAAGTTAATAACACACTGTCCTTCTCCTCCAAGTTAGCCGATCATCAGGAGCGTTTTGAGATACTTTTGAAATGCACAACTGAAAAACTTTTTATCTGGGGAGTGGTAAGGAAATGCCAAGCAGTTAAACAACAGATGAATTGTGTACTTTTTTTCCTGTAGGCATGAAATCAATCCTATTGTATTCAAATTCTATCATAAAAATGATCTTGTAACAGAAAATTATCCAAACATAGTATTTTAATAGTTTTAAGTATTTTAAACTTCTAGTCATCACACTTCGGTAAGTTTATCCAAGCAAAATAAAATATTAACATTGAAGTGAAAAATGTGCTCAGTCAGTTATAATCTTGACAGTGAAGGTTTCAATTATTGAAATGCATGGGTTTGCAAATTAATTTGGGAATGCATCATCTCTGTCGTGCTAGCAAATCTCCTATTCTCTCCTTTCCCCACCTGTATCTTAACTCTTCCCCTCCAAAGAACGCAGAAACGTCATTCTAAAAATCTTCACCCATTCATTTAGAATCCCAGAGCAACAACAGAATTGTGTGGAGCTAGTACTGCCTTATATGATATTTCTCCGTATGGCTACAGCTCCATTTGGTGATCGCGTACCATAGCATTTGAGCACCATTCACACAAAGGAAAAGCGGCATGGAGAGGGAGCAGAGGTGGGATGTGATGACTGGTTAACAAGTCCAGAGAGTACTTCCATGGCTCAACTACAGAAGAAGATGGTCTGATCAGGGAATTCTGGACCCCCTCTGCCCATCAGCTGGTCCAAGTTGCCCATCCGAAGAAGCTATGCCTCGCTTCCTGTCAGCCTGCCTGATAACCATGGTTATGTAGGTCATTGTGCACCCTCACATTAGGTTTAGTCCAGTATTAGTGAATTACTGGATTTACTGTCATCTTGACCCAGATAATGATACTAGTGATTTGTATTTGTTACTGCACTATTATTCTCACATAAATTGCTTATCCCTAAAGTTACTGGTCTGGTGGCTGTTACCATATCCTGAACTTGTAGCTTGGCTGGGCCACCGCTGGTGTCAGAAGTGGGATATGGTACACAGCACTGTTACCTGCCCCAGCCTTGTAGTGGGTGCCCTAATTGGTTGTTTTGCCCCACCCATAGACACCAGATTCTCTGTCAGAGGGATGTACCTGTTCCCTTTTCCCTAGCTACTTTAATTAGAGAAATCCAGAAAGACGAAAACATGAAGGGGAAGTTACTCTGCCTATCCCTCCTTCCTCACTGTCTCAGAAATACTGAGCATCGTTTGACTGCAGCCAAAGACCGAGCTGTCTCCCTACGAAAAGAATTATCTCAAGCCCAGCAGGATACTCAGCCTGCATTTGAAGACAAGACTCTCGCCACTGTCTGCGTTAAAAGTCTGCAGGCTTGCGTGGAGAAATCAGAGCGCCTCGTGGTCCCCCTGGTGGCAGCACCTGCCCGAGAAAAACTTGACTGGCAGCTGGAAGCTACAGAAAAGGGCATTTCTGCAACAAAAATGCATAAAACTTTATATATTGACCAAGAAGACTGGGAAGGAAATATTTGGTTCGATTTGGATTCAAACAATGATACATCAAATTCTGAAAGTCCAACCAGACTTACAAATCTCATCAATTATTGAAACTGAGTATGATGCTAATGGGGGCATTGCAAGTATCTCTACACACCCTTTCACAAACCTACACCTAGCCAAATTAAGCAAGCGCTATCGCAGATCTGTTACTTTGGATTACTTAACCTGGCTTGGAAATATGAGGGGCAGATACCATCCAAATTTCAGAATCAGAAGCCCAGACCCTCACTTTAGGGTCTGAAATCTGACTACAAATTCCACCAGAAAACACAGACTCTGAGTTTTGGGCATCAACAGCTTATGTTCAAAAAGAAGCACCCCAAGATGACTGAGGACCCTGGCTATTCCCTGGCCAATCCCACAGATTTACAATTGAGCGTAGCTAGGTTGGTTATCAATCATGCTTTACATGTAGGCTCTGTGGCAGATGAAGACCTATCATCATCCCTCTGAGACACCATGGTGCCTACTAGTCAAAAAGGGCCCACTCACAGGACATTTAATGTCACTAGGCGCTGGCCTTACAGGTGCAGCATCCAGCCCCACATGGTCCCTGCTATTACAAAAGGTAGTTTCTGCTGTGCTCATTCTGTTATCTTCCCATCTCCCTAAAAATGCAGCTCCAGTTACGACCAAACCCTATTGTGCCCCTGTAAGTTAAAAAAACCCCTATGCCTCTGTGAAAGGGCCCTGACCCAAAGCACCTTGAATCATGGAAAAAGCCTGTTTGGCCCTGAGCATTCCTGAAGGGGCAATAGACAGAGTCCCAGCATTGGTGTTACTGGCTCTTGCCAACACCCTGCATTGTGCCACACATTCTCCCATGGGAGGTAAAGGCCCAAGTGCCCCTCCTGCCATTCCATCAGCTGGAGCCTGGAAACCCCAGCCTTGCATCACCCAAACTTATTCGAGGTCCAATTAGCACCACAGGGTCAGAAGCCCCCAGTTCCTCTGAGGTGCTATGGAGGGTGCAGCTTATATGGTAGACATTTTAGGCACTTTATAAATTATGGCATGCCCATGTCCCTGGTTTTAGTCAGCTAGTCCATCCCTTGTATTCCTTGCTGCAAAAACATTTCATCTGGGACTGGAACACAAGTCATCAACAGGCCTTAACCCTTCTCCTAGAAAGTATTCAACAGTATCAATATTTAGGACCTCTCAGCCCTACTGGGAGATTTGAACTCAGGGTCCAGTAGCATGGAAATTGTGCCTGGTGGGGACTGTTCCAGGAAAGAAGTTCCAAGGACCCTACCCCTAAACCAGTCCATTTTGGTAGCAAGGGGTGGCAAGATGCACAAGCCTCATATTGTGAATGGGAGCGTGCTTTACTTGCTACCTTTTCTGACAATGACAAACTCCTTGGGGATCATCCCCTTACACTTAGGGTTTTACATCCTGTTCTTCATGACATCCTTCACAACATTCCTTTCCCTGAAGGATGAACTCAATCCATTGCCACTCAACATTGGGTTCTTGGTATCCCTGTCATCACTGATGGAGCTCAGCCTCCAGGCCCCAACCACTGTATTCTCACCCACCTCGCCTTTCCCATTCCTGTAGCTACTAATGACCACTCAGATTTGCCTACTACCCAACTCCCTCCTTTCAGCACCCCACAGGAGGGTGCCTGGTTTACTGGTGGCTCAGCAGTCCTTTGCAGTATGCCTGGTTTGGGTGTGACACCAGTGTCCATACCACTGATAGCCAAATCGTTATGGCGAATTGCCACAGTACAGCCCAGATGGCTAAAACTCCGGGCCCTTTGCTTAGCCATTCTCTCCTCTGCCCATACTGTCTGAGCCTTGGGCTGTTCTTCTAGGTGCACCTGGTGGCTTTCCCTCTTGGAAATCATGCTCTTTCTGCACTCTTGGGGCAGAAATTAGGGGCCACCCTCTTTAGGAAGATATTTGCACACTTTGGCCATGTTGATCCCATTCTGCTCACCCCATGGCTGAGGCTAGGTGGAATGACTGAGCAGATGCCACTGCTGCAATCAGAGGGGTGGAAGTGATAGTGGACACTGACACCTGTGATAAGCTGACAGCAGCCCAATAGTAGCAGATGAAACTGAGGAAACCTTAGCTCAAACCTGCAACTTGCAATGTGGAACCACCATGGCAGCTCACTGGTTGCATGAGCACTGGAGTTATCCCACTGTTGAAGCTTTAGCCCAGGTGGAATACATCTTCAAATGCTGTGAACTGAATGTATTCAATTTGTACGGACAAACGGGAAAACTGGCTTATGAAAGAAACCTTGCTACTTTAACACTGGTAGGAGGAAAACCCCACAGCTCCCCAGTACGGAATCCTTCCTTGAGAATATATTATACCTCCATAACCCATGAGCAGAATGTCACAGTTAACCGTGGGATTGTAAACCATTCAAATGGGAGATACCTCTATATCACTTAAGGGACCAACACATCAGCGGATCAACTATCAGCATGTGGTATGCCTATGTTAACCCTTTTGCAGCATGACCCTTATATTTTCTCACTCTGTTGATACTGTATGCCTTTGGGCAATAGCTCTCTTAAGTGTAATACATCTCCAAGTCCCTCTCCTACTTCCCTTCCCAAACCCAGCATATCATCCATACCCTTATCAGTATGAATTTATCTCTAGTTGAATGTTTTTTGTAACATGAACACTTGCATCGACTATTGAAACAAAGAAGCAGGCATAAGAAACTTTAATAATCATGGTACCAGAGATCAAACAAATCCTGGAAAGTGTTGTGGGGTTTTTTTTGGGTTTTTTTTGTTTGTTTTTTTTTTTTAAAAAAAAAAAGGTCAAACATAGTTGGCAGGAATCCCTTTAACGGTGACTGCCTCCCACCGTTAGGGGCATATGGAACATGCTACTTTTTTACCTAGTTGTTATTCTTATTTTGAGTGGCTTCTTATTTTAGTTGTCATATTAAAGATTTGTACTTGGCTTTTGGCCCGCACTGTTCTGATGGTTTCTTGGCACACCACCTTATTGACTGTCTTGTCTCAATTTAACCCTTCATCACTCCATGACCAGACTCCTCTCCACACCTGACACTCCCAGTCAGATGAGTAGTGTCAACATCTGTCTTGGCCTTATGCTGCCATGGCAAGATGACCACCCTTTCACCATCACAATCACATAAGCAAGGGGTGAAAAAATGGGGCTAGTATTGCCTTATACAGTGTCTCCTCTGTATGGTTATAGCTCCATTTGGTGATTGTGCAGTACCTAAAGTAGCACCCGAGCACCATTCACGCAAAGGAAAACTGGCACAGGAGGAGAGCAGAGGAGGGATGTGTTAACTGGTGTCCAAGCCGCTCATCAGAAGTTATGCCCTGCTTCCTGTCAGTCTGCCCGATAACCGTGGTTAGGTAGGTCATTGTGTGCCCTGACATGACATTTGGCCTGGTATTACGGAATTACTGAATTTACTGTCATCTCAACAGAGATAATTGTACTACTAATTCATATTTGTTACAGTAGCGTTACTCTGAGATAAATTGTTTATCCCTAAAGCTGCTAGTCTGGTGTTTCTTACTGTATCCCAAAACTGTAATTTACCCAGGCCAACTTAAGTCCCTACAAATTGTTCCTACTTCTGAAAGTGATTAAAGCCTTTCAGGTTAAAGCAAACTAATTAATCAAGCATCTCAAAAACATTAAGCAACAACAGTAATTTCACACCAATAGCTATGGGAAACTGTGGATACACACAGAAAGGAAACCAAGAAGTTTCCTTACCGTTGCTTAACACTAACAACATTGCTATATTGACCACAGTTTGCCATGAGAAACAATGACTCTCAGCTGTTTATCCTCTGCTTTGTGAGATCAGGCAGCTGCCTTCTGAAAAATCTACTCAAGTATTCTGGTATACCCTAATTTAATTTCAAAAGCTAAAATAGAGAGTATCAAGTAAAACTAGTGTCAGTCTGTTAAACAAAAGGACTCACAGGCCACTGTTCTTCTGTTGGAGTGCCCAGTGTTTCAAATATCCTTGTCAGCTGGTCAAGATCAGAGTCTCCAGGCAAGAAAGGAACCTGGAAGAAGGCAACAGCATTTGATTGAATTAACTTCTAAATTTCCATTCTAGAGAGGAGCTTTGAGCTATCCCTCATAACTGCAGGGCAAAACATCTTTGTATACCAACTGCCCACAAAGAGGTATACTGAATATTTGAGGCTTTCTAGTGATGTCCAAACAGATTCTGAAGGCTTCTTGCAACCCAGGCTTGGTATCACTGACTTGATAGCAGAGAGCGAAACATAAGATTAAACCACCACCACCACATTAACGTAAAATAACTAAACATAGGAGAGGAAAGACTTTACATCTCCGTTGCCAGTTTAAAGTCCGTTGGTCACAGTGATCTTTCTGTCATAGAATGGTTTGGGTTGGAAGGGACCTTAAAGATCATAGAAACATAGAATGCTTTGGGATGAAAGGGACCTTTAAAGGTCATCTAGTCCAACCCCCCTGCAACTGGCAGGGACATCTTCAACTAGATCAGGATGCTCAGAGCCCCATCCAGCCTGTCCTTGCATGTTTCCAAGGATGGGGCATCCTGGGCAACCTGTTCCAGTGCCTCACCACAAGTTAGGTTTTATATGTATATTCAAAACATTTAAAATGAATTGTAACTGGATTACACAAGCAGCAGTTAGACTGATGGAATGAGATCACAACATGAGGGAGAGTAGTGACCCACTATGATAAAGACTGCCTAATCAGTGTCACAGCTCATTTAAACTAAGCAGAAGACAGAAAAAGGGGATATTTGCCCAGTTCAACTTGTAGCTTGCGCATCAGGCATACAATGCAAGAAAAAAGGGACTTTGTGACAAAAGCACAATTATGAAGAATTAGAGGCAGTATTTAACTAAGTAGGACAGAAAGACCGTAATGAACATCCCTACTAGGTAGTGTACTAAATTTTGGTGTCATGAAAGCCCCTTGAACATAAACTGCTTTTGTAAAGCTCCCAGAAGTTGCATTGTCCCTCAACCCAGTACAGTCAGGAAGAAAAAGGACAGATACATTTAAAACTATCACAGTGATAAAACTGAACCATAATACATTTTCTGGTTTGTGAGAAACCAAAGAATCAACAGAATTTAACAACTTCTTACTTGCTTTCTGACTTTCCTTGAGTTTCTCCAACTTCAGCAGGTCTAATGCATATTTATGTACACATCACTAGTGCTGCTTAAACAGCCACTGTACATTTCCATTTCTGCACTACCAACCAAACTGTACCAGCACACCTGTTTGTGTGATAAACCAAGGCAGAAGATTTCTTTCAAGGTGTTTTCAGACCAACCAGTTCCCCAGTCTGGTTCATGCCATGGCCACACAAACATTTAAAGTATAGTGCAAAAACCAAGCAGAAGACACTTACTCATGGAAGTTATGTTATATTATACTGCAGGCTACCTCATGCTTTCATCTGTGTCTGTGCCCCTGCCCTCCACTCCCCACCTCATGCTTTCGCATCCTCTCCAAAGAGCTGCATAATAAATGGTCTACTTCAGTAAAAGATACTTAAGGACCATTATATCTGTGTACCGTAGTCAGGAGCTGCACAGGATTAGCCTGATGTTAACCTTCAGCTTCATTCCAGTATTGTCAGCAAAGCACAGCTTAGAAAATTATCGGTCTTCTGTTCATTACAAATAACCCCACAATTAAGGTACTGGTGACAATTTACAGCTATTGAGGAACAATGTATAAGGGACAGAGTATGCATGCATCTATGAAGTCACATTTCTAGCAGGATAGCAAATGAAAACTGACAGAAGGCTGTGTGCAAGGGTAACACTCAGAGGGCTGGAAGAATTATCTACTCAACCTTCCCCATGGCAAGTCTGCGACAGTTTGTTGCAATTTTTTTTACCCAGCTGTTTTAAAAGACTTCCAATGATTGTGATGCTTATGGAATATCAGTTTATTCCAAAACGTCACTTTCTTTACAGTTAGCAAGCTTTTGGAAGCTTTCCCCCTCCTCTACTTCCTCTTCTAAATAGCCTAACTGCCTTTGCCTGCTGCTGTTAGCAGGAGAGAGAAAGCCCACATACAAAGCTGTAATGCACTGAAGAGCAAATACAAAATGCTTACATTTGAAGACTTACCCTGAGGAGCAATTCAGCTAAAATACAACCAACAGCCCACATATCGACACCAACACCATACATTCTAGCCCCAAACAATAGTTCTGGTGCTCGGTACCACCTGAAAAGAAAGCACATTTTGGGAAAATCACCTGGGTTTGCTCATGTCAAACACTGTATATTGTAGCAATGCAAGAACTACGAAGAGGATACTGCTCCTGCCTATATATTTTTCAGACACTGAAGAGCTGTACTCTACCCTGCAAAGTGTTTTGTTTAAGAAAGACTGAACAAAATTATGCATTCCTCACCACGGGGTCACATACAACCACAAATCAACTACAGTTTCAACTGAGCTGATTAAGAAGCAACAGAACTGCAGATGTGCAAAGGAAAAAAGTATTCGACAGGCAGGTTTGCATGTTATAAACCAAAATTTTCTTTAAACTTTATGTTGAAGAAATGACAGAAAGACAGAATTCTTTCCAGCTTCCAAAAATCTCCATACCAACAGACCTAAGTATAAGAACTAGTTTTATGCAAAACGAACCTTGACAGCAGTTGTTTAAAACAGCTACTTCCACTGCCTAAGAACAATCAAATTTAATGTAATGATCTGATACACGCTGTAGCATTTCTGCCTTTTGAATAAAGGTGTTGAAACAAACCAGCTTTGCCTGAATAGTTTTAGCATTGCAGCAGACAAAAGGAAATACTTTGCATATTTTGCAGTCCTGCTTTTTAAAGCATACTTTAAACAACACTAATAAATATTTTAATTGGTTCAAGCTTTTGTCTTATAATAGGTAATGTGACTAGCTACAAAAAAAAGATTCTAGGTCTTATGATTAACAGAAAGTAACAGCCATCTTGCTCTGAAAGCCAGGCTTATAGGCAGATACATAATATTTCCATGCGTTTCAAAAGACTATCACACCCCAGAACCACCCCCATGGATGCATACTCTAGCAGTTGTTAGGGAGACCTTGCTAAACAATGCTTTCTTGTGTTTTCTTTATGAGGCTCTTCCCCTACAGCCATATCACATGAACTAGATGTCAAACTTTGAACATGTTGATTTGACATGACGTACTTCCAGAGACACTGCAAAACAGCTACACAATCACTATGTAAGAAACAAAATAGAATGTCTTACCTTGTTACTACCTGGTGTGTATAAACTCTATTTGGGCTTCCAAAAGATTTTGCCAAGCCAAAGTCAGCCAATTTTAAAACTCCATTTTCATCTAGCAACAAATTATTTGGTTTAAGATCCTGTCAGTACAGAAAGCAAAGAATGAATTTTGTCAGTGTTGATAAAAACAGCCATATAATAAACCTCCTGGCAGGTGTGCCATAACAGTATTCTAAAATGCAGGCTTTTGATTCTATTGTAAGTCTACATTGTGAAGAAAAAAACCCTAAAAATAACCAGGAAATCAAGTATTTCATCATACATGAAAATCATAGTGAAACACACCCATTTAAACATTATCATATTTAAGCTGCAGAATTTAAAAAAAAAAACCAACCCTGCCTCTTGATAAGTTTTAGCTTTGCTGCAGGAACAGCAGTTCTGTCTTAACTACATAGTTGCCAAATGAATAATAAAAAGACGTTGCCAATGTTTCAAGCAACTAGAAATCATGGAAGCGATACAGTTTAATACACTAACAGTGTGATGTGCCTTGACCTCTGGCCAGAAGCAAAGCACCCACACAGCCACTTGCTCACTCTGTTCTCATCCCACCCCCCATCCTCAGCAGGAAAGAAAACTCTGGGAGCAATGTAAAGGCAGTTTAACAGGTGAAGGAAAGAGGGAAAAACCCAAACAAGCAATGCAATGGAAATCATTCACCCTCTTCCACAAGCAGACCAATACCCCACCAGTCTCCGAGCAACAGCCACCTTGGAAGCCAAAAAAAACCCTTCTTCCTCTACCCCAGTGTTTATTGCTGAGCATGGCGTTATATGGCATGCAATATCCCCCTGGCCAAGCTGTCCCAGCTGTGTCCCCTCTCCACTTCTTGCCCACCCCCAGCCCACTCACAGGGGCAGGGTGGGAAAAAGAGACAGCCTTGACAGTGCCCAAGCGCTGTTCAGCAACAGCCAAAACACTGGTGTGTTATCAAAACCGTTTTAGCCACAAGTTCAAAACACAGCACCTTACCCACTGCTGTGAAGAAAGTGAAATCCATCCCAGCCAGACCCAGTTCACAATGCTAATCGAAGTCACATGTAACTTGAGACACTTACATATAAGTATCTAAATGATAGCCACATCTGTAATTCTTAACATTTCTGGTGCTGCTATTACCTCTCCAAAATAGCTAGCATGAATGCTTATGGACTAAGAATGTCTGAACTTCCAATCTTTATTAGACTTTAGACTCAAATTCTATCAAATGTGACTTTTGTTACGGCATAAAGGGTGTCAATTTAGTACAGGCTTACCCTGTGGAGAATCCAGTGCTGATGTAAATATTCTAATCCTTGAAGTGTCATCAGCATATATGCCTTGATGTGAGATTGTGTCAACACAATACTAGTATCCTTTATAATAACCTGTAAAGTGTTAGATTGATAGTAAAGCTTACCATTCAAGATTAACTTACTTCCATTCTTTCAGCTCAAAAGTTATTTCATCCTTTAAGACAAAGTTTGAATTGGCAATCGCATATTCTCTACTGTTCTCACCCTTTTTCCAGAAAAATGGGTCTATTCTGGAGACCAGAAATTGACAGGGGGAGTCCCAATAGCCTACATGAACTTTGCATATCCAGCAAATGCAAAAATGGGTGGGAAACACAAGTTTATTTTATCTCAGTTCCAGGTTGATACCCAAACTTACAAGACAAAGATGTACACATAAAAATGATAAATGTGTCAGTAAACTTGAAATTATGTTCCCACTTATTCCTTTCTCCATGCAACCTAAGCATCTAATCTTTGTAAATGCAATGGTCTCCTCTTCTATTTCCAAGAAGACCAGGAGGCATGGCCGCTTTACTATATTTTAACAAATCTACTTATGTTTTCTACATTCTTTTATTTTTTAACATTAGAATTCTATGTAAACATACTGTTTGAAAGTATTTTCTACACTACTGTCCCAAACTTGCTTGTTAATATTACTGTCCAGTTCCGTAACAGCCTTTCCTAAGCTTTAAGTTGTTCGAGACTTACAAGATAGCTGTCTAAGACTGCACAAAATTTTATGTATGCAGTGCATGCCCAGTCACAACAGGCTGCAGTCCCAAATGGTGACCCGGGTGATACCACAATACAGTCAAATGCCCTGCATACCACGGTATTATGTAGTACAAGAGTATTTCATTCCTCTTTGTATACTGTATCTTCTTCAGCATTAAATGTCACATAGTTGATAAGTAAAGAGAATGAATCCTCTAGAAAACCTACTCATTGCTTTAACTTCTATTAGCAAAAAATTGATCTAACCTTTTCAGTCTTGCATTCATCTAGGTTTCAGCAAGCCTGTCAATGTTTTCTTTTAATATTTTAAATGCCAGCCCCAGTTCTTAACAGCATACATGTAATGAGTTAGCTTAACAACTACTTCAATTTCAGTCCAGAGTAGGTATAATGTGTGCATATACAGATCTGACATGAATTGCCGTCTGGGACAGTCTTCCAAAATGAAGAATCTTTCATCCAAATATCTGATACAAAGACTTCCACAAAGACAAACTGACTTAAGGTCTTGGAGAATGAAACATCTGTAAGATGCTGATTTGCAAGTACCTAGCATTGATACATTTAAAAGAATGGTTCAGTACCAGCTCATCACTTGGTATACTTTAGTATCAGACGTACTTGAACATGTTTGATGATATTACGCTTAGCAACTGCACTCTGAGATACTGATCTATGACTGAGACTCTATGCTCTGACTGGAGTCCCAGAAAACTAACATAGTAAACATGATCTGTTTCTTGGAGATCATGCTGGCAAGTATTTAAAAGTAAAGGCATTATCAGCTAGAGAACTCAAAAAAATTGTCAAATTATTCAAACTACTTTTAAGACATGATCTTAATCAACTGACATAATGAAAGTCACCTTTGTAACATGGGCAAATGTAAGACTGTTAAAGTAGTATTTTCAAAAACCAGTTGAAGATACTGAAATAAAAGTGTCTTTAAAGAAATCTTACCTCTAGATCTGTTTCCATAAAATCAAACACCAAACTAATATTGGACTTGTGTCCAAATGCATCTAGAAGCTGTAAAACAAAATACTTATGATGAAACGCACTCTCATACTTCCAGTTTTCTAAAATTCCGCACCATTACAGTCTGCATGTGGACTTTCAGGTTGCTGAACTGGTTTAAGTTTTTTGACTTGCAATACAAAAATTCTTACTCAGTTTTGCTTCTTAACTCAGACCCCTCCCCCAAAACAAATCCCCATTAAGTATGGTAATAACATTTTACACAATTGCCCCTCCTTCCTTGAATTAGGGAGGAAAAAGAAAAAAAAAAAAAAGAGAAAGAATTAACTTTGCCATATTAGCTACAACAGATAATCTAATGCACACCTTGTCCTCTCCCCAAACTCTTCTGTTCTACAAAACTCCTGCCCTTTCCTGAAACCAGATAAGTTTTCCCATGGATTCAGCTCTGTGTATCTGCTTCCTGTAAGCATGCAGTGTTTAGAAATTCTAAGTGTTAGGTTCATTAACTTGCTTTCAAAGATATTCTCAGGTGTGTATTCATCTTCGTAGCAAACTTTCTAGGATAAATAAAACTCTTTGGAGAATATCCAAACAGCTCTTTCTTAGGATGAAGCTGTGTAACGACAGAATCAGTTTTTAATTTGAGATAACACAAACATGATGCGGAGTAATGATAACAGATCATCTAGCCTGGTATTCTGCCCTCAAGATCAGGCAGGTATGCTCTCCATGGTGTGGCTCACTCCTCACAGTCTCAGTATGATGACCATGTGAATTACCCAATTACAAGACAGTAATTTGCATAGTTCATAACAGCAGTGACTGTGCCCATGCTCTTCCTCAGGAGAAACCATGGTAAGAGGAGATACTATGCAGGTGAGCCTACAGGCTTGGACACTTTTTGCAATTCATGCCCCCTACACTTCCAACATCCCCAACAGTTTTACCAGGACAGATACAGGTTTTACTTCTCCCATCAGAAGTTTTAGGTATCAGCGCTAAAATCTAATAAGCCACATGAATCCCACTTTACTACTGCTTACAAAAGCCTGCTTTTGGCTGTCACCAGTTCCATGTGAAGCAAGCCATCAGGTAAATTCAGCACTGCACTCATTTGCAAGTCTATCAGAGAGAGGCAAAACCAAGTAATCTAAATTTCCACAATTCTTCCCATCATTAATACCCACATAGCCCCAGGCTAAAAAGTAAGAGGATTTCGAAAGAAACTACTTTGTTATTGAAATAGGTGTTTTGCCATAACAATTGTTTTACTGCTCATTTTGGGCTGGGAAAAATAGCTCAAATAACATAAAGTACTGTCTCCATGATCCAACTAATTCTAAATTTCAGTTTGAACTTGTACCAAAAGTACTTGAGGACTGACTCTATAAGTAGCATTCATTTTACTTACACCAATAATATTCGGATGGCTTAGCTCCTGTAACAATTTTATCTCCCTGAGGGCTGTTCTGTTGATTCCTACATTGGGGGCGGGGGGGAAGATGAGAGACAGAACAAAATTAAAAACTTTGGATTAAGCTCCAAAGAAACCTCTCATTCTGTTACTCACTGATGATTTACTACTACAAATTGCTTTCTCACCACTCAACAATTTGTTAAACAAGTACATTGCCATAGATAAGTAGATTGCTGCAGAATAAAACTGGACATACACCTTCTTCCACAGTAAATGAATTCTACACCACAGGAATCAGAGTTAGATAATGAAGCAACATGTCCCCCTTTTGGCAAAAAGGGAAAGTTCTAGCAAAAGCCTAGGAAAAAAAATCACCTTTTTCAGGGTTTTGTAAGCTTTGGTTTTATTTTAAAGAAAAGATACGTCTTGCAAATATCAGTTCTTCAATGTATCTCACTTCCAGAGGGAGGCACACTGACAAACCTCATTAATATATCTCTTTTCTTTTTGACATAGCATTATTTAATAAGGCAAGGCACATATGTTTTTCTATATTCATGCTGTGGCATAAAAGGTACAGTGGCCAAAACCTGCTCACCCTTGCCTGAATCCTTTACTAGCCAGATTTTATAGGGGAAAAAACAGTGGAGGATGGGGGCAGGGAACAGTGCACTTTGGCAGTCACACTGACTGCACTGCATCAAACCATGATTCCTGTCGGGTAACAATTCCTCCTTCAAAAAAACTGGTATGTATGGCTTGTACGAAAGCTGACTGGCAAGCAAATGCTCCTGTGCTATGCTGTGCAGGAAGCTTCAGCTGCATGCGAGCTGAAAAACAGTGTTCTCCCCAAACCTGGGATATGATTCAAAACATAAGACTGGCAAAGTTTTGGGAAAGCTACATGGATTACTTTACTCTCCTGCTTTGCCTGTTTCAATGACCTATTTTGGAATCAAGTTGACAACGGCTGCTTTTGAGTGGACAAAGCCTTAGATTAAAAAAAAAAGTACACCAGGTTAACAGATAACACAGGGAAACCAGACATGATCATTATTTTTAATAACATCTTTGAACTATAGCTCGACATTGTATAGACCAAAAGCAATGACTGTCCTTAAAGGACATCAGTCCACTGAAGGCCAGGTGGATCACAACTCTCTTGGCAGCCAGCGCAACCATGAGACTCTGGGATGAGCGCTCAGTTTCTCCTTAAAAATTCTTCCCTTAGAACAGAATTGGAGAGCTAAGAGCAAAGATTCTTCACTGGAAAGCTGGTAACCTGATACAGGATCTCTGAAGGATGGCAGCCTAGTCACATACAAAATTCTATTGCACCACACAGGCTGTAATAGAAAACAGGATTATTGGGCTTTTACTTGCAATAACCATGTATAAAGGCACGTGGCTGGTCAGAGCACACGATCAAAAGACACTGCTCTGTATACCTGATTTCTCAACATAAAACAAACCCACACAGAGACAACAGTTTTAAGGTCTTGTTTTTATCAACTTTTGTCTCAGCATAAATCACAAAAATAGAACAAAGGAAACATCTGAAAACAGAGACAAATACTCTCACCTGTCTTAAATATTTAAGGCACAGAGATGCATCAATACAGAAAGGTATTCTAAACTCAGTGCTGTAAAGATTATTATTCTATGCTATATTCACATTTGTATTCCACTTAAGTTGAGAAACTAAGTGGTTATATACTCATATTTAGACATATACTGTGCATGCAGGTATCTCTGCGGCTTTTCTCTGTCCCTGCAGTTTGGGAAGCAATCCTCTACTAAGCCTTACACTGAGAGTTGAGCTCATTTTTCTCATCCAAGTTATGGTATGTGAAATTAACGTACCAATTTACAAAAAAAAAAAAAGGCAAACAAAGCACAGCTTCTGCAACATGAATTAGTTTTAAAACTCACCATCTTTAGCTTCTGATCTATGTCCCAGTTTAATCTGAAAAGAAATGTTTCATATTTTTAAGGTTAAGCCATCTGCCCCAACAGTACGGGATACATTCTTTAGTATTAGTCTTCTAAGACATAATAAGTTTCAGTACCATAAAGCACTTTACCAGCTAGGGTTGGTTGTGGGTTGGTTCCCGCCCCCCGCCCCCCCGTTAAAAAATAATTGTTTCTACAGCATTAGTTTTTATAAAAGCTTAAAAACAGTCACAATAGCACTGAAAACGGACATCATGCAAACTGGCAGCATAAAATGCTTTGTAGCCACAAAGCTTTATTATACCACTAATGAGCTTCTCCTCGGGGAGAAATGAGGGCAAAGCAATTGACAGTCATCTTAGAATGATTCTAGTAAATCAGCATACTCTGTAAACTTGGGCTGGCTTGAAGTCCTTCTATATCAATCATCTACTGCCCTGAAATTTTCAAGTCCAGAATCCCGCCATTTATATTTCCTGATGATAAAAGTTAAGAAAATATTGTGATAAAAACAAGAATGCTTTTCACAACAGCTGCTACTAGTAGCAACCATACAGGAAAAGTATTATAATGCTAAAAGGGACTGGTATATCAAACAAAATTACTTACTGTTGATATGGTTCAACTTGCCTAGTAAAGTAGGCTCTTTAACTAACCAAAGCACTGTAATGTGCATTTTTCACCCCTCACAAAGCGCAGCTAATCACCCATTTTTTATAAAAAAACCTCCTGCACTCTCTTCAGATAGTATGAAGTCAAACACTTTATGACAACACAGACATTTTCAACATTTGTATTCAAACAGAGAAGCTGCAGATCTAAGATCACTTTTGTCAAGTTTTGTCAAAAACCTATCATCAATTCTAAAGAACTTAATCGGGAGTAACATTCCTGGACTGAAGGAAATTGGGCACATCAGGAAGAGAGATTAAAAAAAAAAAGCCACTGTCAAGGACTAATAAGGTCTGAAGTTTGGAAATGCGTGGGTAGGTTTTTTTTCTTTTTAAATAAATCTAACAAATAACCAAAAATTCAAGTTACAGACCAAGTAACCCTTCAGAAACACAGAAATAAGACTGAAGCTAGCCTCTCTTCCTGGCAGGGGAGAGGAAGACATTACAGAGAGGTTAACTAGATCATTTAAACAAAACAGTCTAGAAACAAAAATATATATTTTCCCATTACCCATTCAGTCGGTCCAAAAAAAAAAATCGTTAGGCAGGTCAAGAGCAACCAGACAGTTGATCACACGACGGGAAAATATTCCGACACTCACCTTTTTAATAGCCACGATCTGGTTGGTGTTCTTATCCCTCGCTTTATAGACAGTAGCGAACTGAGGAGAGAGAGAGGCTGGCGTGACCGCCGGGGAAGGCGAGCCGCACGGTCTGCGCCAGCCCGGCCTTCCCCGGGGCTCGGACGCCGCGCGGCGGAGGCGGCCCCCGGGCCCCGCTCCTCAGGCTGGAGAGCCGCCCGCGCCGGGGCCTTCCCGCCGCAGCAGGCCACGAAACCCCGCTGTCAGCAGGCCGGTGCGGGACAACCCGCCTCCCCGGCCGCCTCCCCTCTCCCCCTGTCACCGCGGCACCCCCCAGCCTCGCAGCGGGGCCCGGCCGCCGCCCGCGGAAGGCGAGACGGGGCCCGGCCCGGCCGCGGGCAGCCCCAGGGCCGCGGGCTGCCGCCGCCGCGGCCCCTCCAGTCAGGAGAGGGCCCCCACCGGGGCCTCCTCACGGCCGCTGGCGGAGCGGCGGGGCCCGGCCGGCCCCTCAGGGGGGCCCCCGCTCACCTGCCCCTCCCCCAAGAAGTCGAGCTTCTCGTAGCGCTTGGCGCGCGCCCGCGCGTCCATCGCCACCGGCGGCGGCGGGAGGGGCGCCTGAAGGAGCGCCGGGAGGAGCGGCGACTCGGGCCGCCGGGCTCCGACACCGGCCCCGCCCCGCTTCCGGCCCCGCCCCGGCAACGGCCGGCGTCACCGCGCCCCTCGCCCCGCCCCCTGCGCACGCAGCCGGCCCGCCCCGCCCGCACCCCCTGGGACGGTCGAAGGCCGCGGCCAAGGCCGCCCGCCGCCATCTTAGCAGCAGGGAAGCCTGGGGGTCGGGCGCGGTGCGGGCCTCTCGGCGCGCCCGGCCCCAGCGGGCCGGCTGCTGCGACACCTACCCACGCAAACCACCCCGGAAGAAGCTGGTTTTGTATCGCTCCCAACCGCAGCTCTGACCCTCGGGGAAAACGGCTGCTGCGCAGCTGCCCGGCTGCCGAGAGCAACCGCAGCCTCTCGGTAATCCCCGGGAGTGCCTCGGTGCCCCTTCCCGCCCCTAAAAGCACTCCTGATGAGACGCCCGAACCTCTTTCAGTAAAAAAATAAAATTACTCAGTTCTATTGTCAACTTTGCAAATGGCTAATTAGAAAAATAGTTTAATGGTGTGGACATCAAGTATGTTCAGTTGGTAGTTAGCCATCGACAGAAAATCCTTCTCAATCACTATATATAGTGTGTTGTGTCAACCTTGTCACCCTTCACATGGGTTTTTATTAAAGCTATTAGTGTACAATCATTTATAATGTTAAGGAAATGTCTTTATTGTGAATACAATACTTCACTCTTCAACAGTGGCCAACGAACTGCCGTCCGCACTTATTCCGGACCTCCACGCTGTAAAAGAAAAGCGGACAGTTAAACATATTCCACTAAAAGAAGGGGAAATGGAGCGCAAATCTTCTTTTGTGCTGTCACAGACTAACAGAGCTCTAGTTTTAATTTCTGATTTACACATTGATTTTTAAATCTATATAAGAAGGCACACAGAGAGTCAAATATCAGCACCTACCAGTTAACAGCTCCACTTTTTCAGGGGAGAATACAAAAAGATCGCAGCTGCTTCCACTCCTCCCCCTCTGAAGAAACCTGACTCTTACTCACTTTAGAAAGGTCTGACAAACACAGCAGTGGTGAACACAAGTTTTAGAATTATTTTCACTGCCGAAATTCCAAAGTAAAAGTCAAGGTGATCCATTACAATTTTTATGAGGAATCAGAAAGGTATTCATTGTTTTGCCAACAAAGTTATAAAATAATTTACCTCACCGTTAGAAAATTTACGCTAGAGGTCAAGAAGTGTATTACTATGGGAATAACTGATTTTATTTCTAATACCCTACCCGCATATATGCAGGAAAACTGATTTCCTCTACTACCATGATTACACTGTAGGTGTCCTTATCATTTAACAAAGCTATGCAAGCATCTTTCCATTTGAAACACACGCCCATCCCACAGGTTCTTCAAATTTTGTGCATTCTCCCTTTTTAAGCATCAGTGTTTACAGCTGAGAATTGTTACAGAACAAAAGCAGGTGTTTCTTGCCTTTCACGTACAATGCCATATTTGCAAATATTGCAGAAAATATTTGTATCATGTTTAATAAAATGTTTCCACTACTAGAAATACAGGAGCTAACTTACTAATAAATAACTTATAAAAACTAGTTTGAGAAACATTTTGGACTTCAATCACCTGGTAATAGCCTCTGCTGGTCTAAGAGCAAACTCCTGTGCTCCTGTCCTCCAGCACATCCAAATTACACATTAAACAGCTGTTACAAAACAGGTCGTGACAGTGATTAATGTAGGCTATGACTATCGCTAGCTATCTGCCTGTCTGTTTTAAGTCCATATCTCTCTACTCAGCGGTACCACAAGCTACTAATTAGTGAGAGTTGGGTACCTTGTGTATTAAGAATTTGTAGTTTGGGTGTTGCGCATCAAAGCTATGAAAGCTGGGAGCGCACCCTTACCAAGAATTACAATGCAATACCATGTCTGAAACTTTGAAGAAAGTGTAGAAATAAGCTAAGTACTAAGTAGATACAAAAAATACACACCAATAAATGAAACTTACTTGAATATATTCAATCTCTTCATCTGACATAAGTTTCCTTCTGTATTTCTGAGGTAAGGTTCTTGCTAATTCAGAAGTGTCTGGTGTACCTTGTACTCTATTAACAGGTGAAATATTTTGAAACGCTGGTGATCTGCCTTCTACAGACTCCTGTGCTTTTGAAGCATGGAGAGATGGCACACTTGCTTGTAGAGATTCCTGTACTGAAACCCAGATTGCAAAACCATTTACAGAAATATAACAGGACTGTAAAATTAATTAATGAGCAGCCAATAAAAGTTACCAGTTATTGACAATTTTCTTCATTATAACAAATACTTAAAAGAATTAAGACATTCTACTTCTCACAACCTGTTTTTATTGTTGTTAAATGTATCAAGAGCACAGTGAAAAAATTCTGACAGTGAAAGCAAGCATGTTTGAGTGGCAGAAATACTGATGTGGAAACAGAAGACTAATCAGCATATATCCTAACAAAGGCTTTTTTCACTGGGAAGCTGTACTTACAGAAAAAAGCATAAAGTATCATAAATGTGTGTGTGGAGGCAGTTATGTAGAAAGATAACTAAGATAAATAACTAAGGTCCACTGAGATGATGCATTTTGTTTTCTGTGACTGTAAAGACAGACAAGTGAAAAAGAGGTAGAGGCTCACAGAAAGATCAAGCTCACAACTATGACATACCACAACATGCAATGTAGTGTTGTACCCATTCTTAATATTACAAAACAGCATCACATCAAATTTTGTTAATGATGTGCAGGATGACCACCAAGTATCGGGCGTCAGCAATCAATGCTAATGAAATGCAGAGACCAAGGAGCGCATGAAGTACTTTACAGGTGAGGGCCCGGAGCTAGGCTTCAGGAATTCACATTAGAGAAGGTGCCTGGAGTTTGAGGATAGGAGAAGAGATGACAGAAGGGCAGCGTTGTCAAAGTCAGCATTCTGAACCTTAGGCCTGTCCCACCATGTCCGATTATACAATGGAAGTATGCAATTACCCCACCAGGCCGGACAGCATCTCACGGCAATGTGCTTACTTCATAAGCACTCAGACCCCTATATATAAGGTTGAAACACCCAATAAAGCAGAATGCTTCCACAGGAAGTCCCTCTCAGTGCTCCTGAAAAATGAGCAAGACAAATGCAACATCTAAACAGCTGGGACAGAGGGACTATATAATTGTAAAATAAGCAGCACCAAAACTGGATGAGTCAAAGAATGCGAGGAGTTAAAATACCACAGCGTTGCCTGCCTCTCTCCCTCCTGCCTCCAACGAAAAAAAAAAAAGCCACCATTGAGAGGCATATTCAGAAGTTCTCAGTCAGAGGACTGTATCTGAAAGTCCCAAGTTGATCAGGCGGTTCAGGAACAACCGAAGGTCCCAAGCAGAGCGAGGCGGAAGAGAGCCCATCAGAAGGAACATATTCTGAACAGGGGGCAAAGTATTTTTGTTTCAAGAAATAACATGCCTTATATATGAAAAAGGAAGAAACAGTTTGTTTCATACACCACAAAAACATCTTAGAGATTTGCCAAGGATTTTCCTCTATTGTATGTTTCAAAGTCTGAAGTGCAGCTGGAGTATACGTGTTAGCCAATTAAAAACATCAGAAGTCAAGACTCAACAGTACCAGACTTAATGCTGCTGTTGCTTTAGCTCAGATACAGTCTCTACTACATTCTTCCCTTCCCTGTCTGAGACCACCATGTTGCAGTAGTAATATGGTAAAAGAATTCGGCTGGCCTTTCAAGCACCCACGTCCCTAAAAGTTTAGTCTTGATCTGCAGAGCTCTCCTTGGCTACGTAGAAGCATCAGTCTGGTACAGTGAAATGCAGCTATTTTTACAGCATTCAAGCAAGATGAGGTAGATTACAATTTACTAATGAGACGACAGAACCAGATTAAGGTAAAGTCCAACATACTTAAAAGATACAGTCATAAAAATTTTATGATGCAGAGATAAACAAGAGGAAATGTGTTTTCAAGCCTTTGAGAAAGCAGTTCACTGGTGTGAGAGGCAGTGCATTTGGCTGAATTCTGCACAACATACAGAATTCTTACAGAGAGTTATCGCAGAAAATAGTTCCTCAAGAGTTTACGGGTAAGGCAGAAGTGGCACTGATGTGCACTGTAGATACTTTGTAATGTTAATGGGTAAACTAAACTTAAAGCTACATCACAAATGTGATAATGCTGTGGCAAATAACGTGGCACGGTATAATTTCTAAACAAGTGAGAACAACATAACACAGCTTCGTAAAACATTTCAAATGCTTTGTTGACTCAAAAGGAATATTAAAACAACATATCACTCATATAACTTCGATGTCTAAATGTAACAGTATTGGGAATCCTATAAATATCAACATAGCTATAGGTATAAAAATTAATGTCAAAGATGGCAATGAAATTAAATTTTTTCTTCGCGTTAATTAGTAGCACAAGGAAACACTTCTTAAAATGTACAGTGGGATGGCTCTCCCAGCTATAATCAGGGTTTTAAATACCACAGACATAGCACACTCCAACTAAGAAAA
The DNA here is from genome assembly GCA_020745775.1 of Theristicus caerulescens. Lineage (NCBI taxonomy): Eukaryota > Metazoa > Chordata > Aves > Pelecaniformes > Threskiornithidae > Theristicus > Theristicus caerulescens. The sequence continues at coordinate 25,793,376 of CM036583.1, read as the reverse complement.
GAAGAGATGAGGAAAACACAACATCATTTCTGCAAATATCACCTAAATACCTGAAGCTGCTTCAAACTAACTTGGGCACAATCATTTCAGGCAAATATTAGTATTTGAAAAAATGAGACTTATTATAAGTAGAAAAACAACACTGGCAATCTGTGTGAATCTGCCTTGACCAAGAAATAAAGACATGCGTGTATTATGTGGATTCCCACAGTTGCACAGAGTCTGAAAAGGAGAAGTCAAAGCATTGTCTTCAAACTAGAACAACTACTTTTCAGAAACCCTGCTCAAAACCAGTTGAGTCACGTAGTTAAAGCAGAAAAATTGTGTGCTGGTTCTCATATAAAACAGCTAATGCAAAGAAGGTGGTGCAATTTGTATATAGATATTAAATAACTTACTTTTAGGTCTGGGACTACTTTTTCTGTCTGGGAACTTAATTAACGGAGTATGCGGCTTGACTACCTAGAACGAGGCAAGGCAATAGGAGAAACAGGGAGAGTAAAATATATTTCTAGGCACACATTACCTTCACAATAATAAAATGGAACATACAACATATTAAACAACCCCTTCTATACTACTGCTTTCTGTACCACCACTCTGATAAATTTACTACTTATTAACATTCTGTGTTCACCCATGGAGAAATTTCACCTTTAACGGCATTCCTCCAGCCTAGCGTCCTGCGCAGGAAAAAGTGTTCTCTTCCTTCCCTGACAGCAACCAGCGTGTGGGTGTGCAGACGCAGCTACCACGGTCGCATAAATGCAGTTATGAAGTTTCAGCACACAGAACAGCTCGCTGTGCTCTGCCTCCTGTAGGTTCAGGTGGCTGAGACGGGGTTGATGAGTTCCGTTAAGAAAAAAACCTATAAATTATCAAGCTTGGTAGCCGAAGCCACACGTCTTATTTTTGAAACATGCCTTTTGAAGAAGACTCCACGCCTCACCTTCACCTTGAAGAGGGATGGCTTAGGAAGGAGCTGCTAGGAGGCTAGCCTCCTCCCTCCTTGCACAGCGCACGGAAAGGCGCGGGCTGCCACGCAGCATCCTTCGGGAGCAGAGCCAGGCACCGGCGCCAAATGACCCTGCGACAGCGGGCGGGCCCCACCGCACACCCCTTCCCCCGCGCCAAGGACACCGGCCTCCCCGGCGGCGCCTCAGGCCCCGCCGGCCGCAGGCGAGGCGAAGCCCGCCGCCCGAGTCGGGCTGCCGGCCCCAGCCGCCCCCCTCCCCGCTCCGGGCCGCGTACCGAGCGCCGTTACCTGAACGACCCGAGTGGCGGCCGCCATCTTGCTGCCCATGGTGACCCCCTTGCCGCCGCGCCCCGCCGCCCGCGCCTGAGGGGCAGCGCCGGGCCACGCCCACAGCGGACGAGGCACCGCCCACAGCGGGCGTGGCCACGCCCACAGTGGGCGGTACCTCGCCCGCTGTGGGCGTGGCCCGGCGGCAGGTGCCAAAATACAGCAATCATTTGTATTTGAATTAAAAGTGGAAAAAACAAACAAAAAAAAGCTCTCCAAGCAAGCCTGCGTTTTATTTTGAGTTGATCGAGACACGCGCCATCTGCATTTTAAAATTAAAAGTGACAATATTTTAAGACGTTAAAAATGTTAAAACAAATCTTTAAAATGTTACACGTTATGATTTGGTCAATTTTCTTCAAACATAAAGCAAAAATGGGAAACAAAAAAACCCCAAAGACTTAAGTTTTCCAGTTTGGGCTTCCCACAGCGGCAGAGCAGGGTCACGGACCCTGCCTGAGCTCTGCAGCCTGCTGGTACCTGGAGCACGAGGACAGGAACAGCAGAGCCTTGGTTTTGGTTCATTTTTACATAAAAGCTTGAAATACATAATTATGCTTCTTTCTTCTGTTCTTGCTGCCTTTCAGAGGGAGATGAGCACTTGGGACAGGACAACTACGAAGCGGCTCTTCAGATAGTTTCATCAGCTATGCTACCTGTTCAAACACTCGTTGTGTACCAGGAATTAAATTTAATTTCAAAGAGTTGCATGGCCACGTTCTGAGTCTCTAGAGAGAACAACTTCCAGAAAGGTTAAATTTTCAAATTCTTTAAGTGTGCTTTTATGATGCATATTAATCCATCAAGTTTAGTACATTGATTACCTACACTGTATAAAATCAAACACCATTTCTCCTGGCTCACAGAAAATAGACATTTTTTTCAAGCTGTAGAACAATTGCCTTTAAAGATGGATCTTCTGCCCAGTTGACTCTGCTTCCAATTATGATATTCTGTAAGAAAGGAAGATTATTGGTTAAAAAAAGCCTTTACTAGGAATAATCCTTTTTAAAATCTCTCAAAAGCTGTCTGTTTTCTTAATTTTTAATTTGGAAGCCCTTGAAATTCACAGCAGTGTTTGAGGTAGGCGGCATGGGGGGAAAGAGGAGAAATGGAAGTATCGTTTTAGATCCTATTTGTCAATACATAGGCAAAAAAAAAAAAAAAAAGCAGTGCTTTGAATTTCCTAGAGGTGCTTGCACACCATCCCTATTTTAAACATATGAATGTAGAGGATTGATTTTTTTTTTTTTTTAAACACATGAAATAAAGTTTGCCTCAAGCATAAGATAACAGAGTTGACATTCTCACCCTGCCATTCTGGATTGAAAATAGGAATTACTAAATTTAACCAAAGAAGATTTGCTCTACTTGCAGCTCAGAAGATTCCAGGAATACAAAACCAGAAGATAATTCTAGGAATCTAATCTAAAAGCCACTAAAATGTTTAATTTCTCATTCTCAATTTGAGATGTAACATTGTTATCAATGCAAACTAGTAGTAGACAGAGCATGTGATACAAAAACACACGGCTCTTTTTCTGTCTTTGAAATTCTTCTGATCATCCAAATTCACAGCATGGTTATATCCTGTATTCTACCTGAAGCCCTCCAATATGTTCTCTCTTTTCCCCAGTCTAAATTTTTTAATAAAGTTTTTGCATGCTTAACTGGGATTTCACAACCCGTTTGCAGATAAACTCAAGAGGACTACAAGTGTAATTTACCATTCACTGTGCCTCCCATCTTTCTACTTAAGTCACTGATCTGTGGGGCCAGGTGAAGGAGGTCAGGACAAGGACACGGTGAGAGGCAGGATACCAGACTGCAGCAGAGCACGCAGGACCCTTAGCAGAGCCCCTCTGAGTGCAGGATGCTGCAGGAGGCCCTCCCACCCTATCCGAAATCACGAGGTTTTCTTCTTCGCTTTGCATGACCCCACACTCCAGATGACCTGCCAGCCAGCTGCATGGATACAGACTAGTCAGCAGCAGCTGATACGCGGGTAACCGGAAGGCTGAAGGCTACAGCGCTGAAAGTATTTGGAGACTGGCCATGGCTGCAGGCCACGGCTTTCACAAGGCTGTGGCGGGCGACACAAAGAGAGAAGTGCGTCTGGTCAGAAGGGGCAGACTGAGGAGCAGCGGTCTGGCTCACTGGTATCGTGGGATTAAGACCTACATATTTTTTCTAACCATGAGACAGGGGAACTGATTTGGGGGGGGTGTCAGGGTGACTCTCAGCATAAGGAAATACAGCCACGGCTGTGACAGACATTCTCTGAGAAAATGCATTATTTTTGTACCTTTAAGGGAACAAAGGAATAAAGACAGATTGATAGACTGTCTCTAAACTCTGTAAATAATTATTCCAAAGAAGTTTGTGACAATTTCATGCTTTTAGCCTTTAAAGCAATAAAGTTTTCCTTTCATACAGCAGTTTTTCCATTACCATCGTTACTTAAAGATTTTAGAAAACACAATTTTGTTTGAAGTTACATTTACCATACACTATGTTACCTTGACTATAATGCAAAGCTGTGAACTTGCTTCTAAAAGCTACAACACATTACCTGAAATATGTTTTGAATTACTGTAGTCATCTCTCTTTCTTTTCGTAAGTTATTATATATGGTCTCCAGTGCTTTGCTCATGTTCTTACTTGTTTGTTCCTCCTTTTGTTTTTTCATCATGGTATGAATTTGCAGTAGTTTCTGTCCTCCGGCTTTTTTTAGTGCTGTTCCATTATTAGGAAAATGAAGTGTTAATAAATAGTTAGGTTAGCAGTACGACTAACTGCTTTTTTCCTCACAGACATCTAAGGCACTTCCACTGCAATAACCTTAACTTCACGCTCCATCCCTTCCCTCCAATACACCTCAAGATATTCCTTTCACACAAGAGGCAACACGTGCTGTGGCTACCTGGCATCAAAGTACATCACTTGGTTCCCTGGCTGCTAGCAAAACGAAAAGTACTTTGTATGCTGTCTGCATTTCCATCAGACGTGGACCGTAATTTGAACATCTGTCCTACACCCCATCTTCGGTCGTCACAACTTTTATAGTCAGAGGTGTTTAAGACCCTTTCCCCTTTTCCAAATGTGATCGAAACCAAATTCCAAAGTCGTACAAGGGACATATGCACAACACCAGTGAATATTACTGTTTTTTTATAGGAAACCAGACTAAAAACTAGACTGAATAAAACCATTGAGGGACAGTTCATACACTGAAAGAATGCTGACACAGCATTCCTTCCCTTATTTCCAAAGATATTAGGCATGTTCATTTTTCCTATGAAGACAAATATTTCATTGTGTTTGTTCATTACTGTCAACACATACACCACTTCCTATACATGAAACAACCAAGTTGTTAAAACTCTTGGCAACCTGGTCATATGACAGTAGGAGCATTCAAAAAACATATTTACCTTCTTAAGTTCTGAAGATTGACTTCACATCTAAATTTGACCCACTCTAACAAGCTTACTGAATACAAACATATATACTATTACGAGAGTTCTTTGTAAGTAAATCCCTTCCCCTATTCTGCAAACATTTCATAAAGGTGCAGTTTGACAAAAAAAAAATCCTTTAGGTGTTGTAGGACTGATTGAATTTGCTAAAGATGTGTAATTTTCCAGGGAGCTTACACTAAATAACAAAACAGCACCACATTCTTTTTGAGTATCTTCCTGCATCTCTCATTCTAACATGTCAGTCTTATGCTCAAGCAGACAACACGCTACCTCATTTTTACAGTACTTCCAACTCTTTTCAGAATTTTTATAACTGTGTTGAGAGTTTCACAGTTACTTCAGATGTAAATTAATATTGCTACAAGAAGAACTTTAAAATATGAACTGTAGATTCAAATATAAAACAAGGTCAATATAGCTAACACACTTACAGAGTCTCTTCCTTTTAAGATCCATCAATTTCTGTTCCTTCTCACGTGCTTGCTGAAAGAGAAAAAAAAAGTATTTTTATAGACTATTGGCTCCAAAAAATATTGAAAGATGCTCATTCAATCCACAAAAGCAGTTAACGGCAGCTCTAGAAGCAGACTTTCTTACATACTCACTTTAAGTAATCATTTCAGTAATTTTAACACCAGTAGAAACCACACCCTTTGGGCCACATATTTAGCTTCAAATGACTTGTGCAATCCTGTTACTTTCAAATTGCACTCCTGCCCACGTTGAGGTTGGTGCGCCCGCACAACTGCAACAGAAGCTACAACTGCCACTTACCTGCTGATATTCAATTACTGCCCTGCTGAGCGTTACTATTTGCTTCATGATTTCCATGATCAGTCTAAGGAAGGAAACACAGTCGCATACCTTAAGACCATTAATATGAGTCAACAGCATAAATGTTTTAATCAAGGTTATTTGGATTAAACAAAAAATCCCCATTTTCCCTAACACCAGAATAAAGCATACTTGGAAGCCTAGCCACCTGAGAATGGCTCAGAATTGGAGCTCCTGAATTCTGGTGTGTGGCAGGGACACCATGGAGATGCAATGTTTTCAGCTGTATTTCTGACAGAAATTAAATTTCTCATATTACACTTCATATGCATGCACCTATTAATATTGGGCAGGAAATTAAAAGCTAATTTTAAACATGTTTGCAACTTTCAGTTCTTTTTCAAAGACATTAAGCTCTTACATGATTAATTAATGAAGGCAGCAAAGCAGAGGCAAGGCTCTGTTACAAGCTCAGCTGTTATAAATGCAGGTAACGTATTAAAGACAAAAACCTGTTAACTACAAACAGCAGTTCTCACTAGTGAATCAAAAATTATGATCTCTGTAATTAAAAGTTGGTTAATTCAGAGCCCAAATGTAAATCTACCCTGGGTATAAGAGGTCTGATCATACTAATTCTAGCCAGAAGGTGGACTATGTATAATTCAGCCAAAGCTGGAAGGAGGAAGCTTGCTTTTAAGAAAAGGTACAATCAAGTAATGTAGAAACGTGTCACATGAAACTGTGTAAAGTCCATTCCTTTCTAGGCATTCCTTTTCCCAAGAACACCTTACCCTGAGTCATTATCATTTTGCTTCACTTTGTTTCTCAGCGCAGCTGTAAGTTGTATCCTGCATAGTGTGGGGAAGAAACACATAACTGATGAGAACTGATAAGAAACTGAGAGAAGCAGGTTTAGATAAGTAATGGAAGAGATATTCCCAAGGTTCCATTTATGTCCACTTTCACATTGGAATGGTATATATAAAATACTCAGTACCTTTTAAATATCACACTTCTTAAATAATGGGTCTTAACTCCCAGGACAAGAAAGGCATTATCAATGATTATTTGTGAGAGTGACAACTCTTTTCTCTCTTGCCAAACATACTCGGACACCATTGATTCCAGAGTCTGCAGAAGGGAAGCTGGGCAAAGGTGGGAATTCAAATGGAAGAGCCATGTAAGACAGGAGACATATAATGCCTATCGACATCTGCCTTTTCATAGGCATTTGTATAATACTGCCAAGAAATATGCTTACTGATTTATACAGTCAGACTTTCACAATTTTGCAGGAACCTTTGGGTTTACATGTTTCAACTTGTAATTTTTTTTTTGTTCCCTACAGTATCTCTATCTGCATTCCTACAGGTTTAATGGTACTAAATCCTCTCATGTTTGTAACACACACCATATCACTTTGAAATCCTGTTTTAATCAGAATTATGTATATGCGCATATATGTGTGTGCACATAAACAGAAAACCTCCAAATAAACAGGAAGAGAATTCTACCTTTGCAAGGCTAATGTCTTGTTCTGGAAAGAGACTTTTAATTCCTCCATATCTCTTTCCAAATCTTGTGTGGTTCTGAAGGAAGAAAAAAAAAACCCAAACAGTGTGAAGATAACAAAAAATTTAAAAGCAATATCACATTTTTAACTTGCTTTCGACATATCTAAAGTAAGAATTTTTCCTGTAAACCAGAAATTATTAAGGCCAGGAGTATTTTAGCATGAGGAACTATATTAGTGAATTCTAGCCATCGCAAGAAGGACTGCAGATTTAAAAGCCACATCAGATAACAGAACACCATTAGGACACCGAGTAAAATACTTCTTCCCCATATTTTCTCTTCATTTCCTTTATTTTTACCAGACTCCTGCAAAGTACTGGTTGTTAATCCAGAGATTTACTAAAAAGGAGTAACTAGAAGAAAACCTCCAAGTTCAGTTCTCAACCCTTCTCCTCTTTATTTTAAAATACATCAAAAGTTTGAAATTATCCAATGACATACTTATCGATAAACTTTTCTTCAACAACGTGATCAGGGGCACTTTCTTGACCTGCAAAGAAAGTAAGTCACTAGAAAAAGCACAACAGATTAATTTCAATACAATCCACAGAGCATAAAGGATAAGCAGTTTGATGGCTATGCTAACAAAGTATTTCTTATTCCTATCTCCACACCTTATCATCTCTCCCACTCTTAGTGAGACTACACTATCAATCAGCTGTATCAGAGAACTAATTAGGCTTTAAAATATTTATTTCCATTTAGCATTTTTAGACATGCCAGAGCTGGCTCAGAGCATTGCTCTGCATATGCAGCTGGCTGGTTTGGTAGAAGAGGACATAGGTAACGAAAGGAAACAAGAAGAAACACCTTAAATGAGTATTGCTGACAAATGCTTTGGCAGACTTTTGGTAAGACATGAGCCCCAGTGATCAGATTCCTGAAAACCGTCATCACGTGTCAGTGTTAGAGGGGTCTAAGGTGAAAACCCACGAGGGGAAAGGGCAGTGGGCGGTAATCACATGGCAGTTTTGTAAGCACTCAAACATGTCTCCAGGAGCTGCCTAGAAAATGCAGTAATGCTCAGCCAAGAAAAACGTTTAATTATTATAACGAGCACTTTTGAGAAATAATTTTTAAAAATAGATATATTAGCCACATCACGCTCCTTATGACTGTAACATCACATGAAGACAAAGCACAGGGGGTTGTTGGCGGGAACGAGAGTAGAGAGAAGCTTACTGGCGTGAACTGCAGTGCTGTACTCCATGAGCTGCTGCTTCATCTGGTCCCTCAGGCTGGAGCAGGAGCAAAGCCATAACGGTCAGACCCCGCGCCGCGGCCCAGGAGAGCAGGGGCTGAGCGGACACCGCCCCGGCCTGCTCGGAGCCGCCGCCGCCCCAGCGGCTCCCCGCCACCCCCCAGCACTGACCGGAGTAGCATGAGGACGTCCACCTTCGCCTGGCCCGCCGGCCAGCCCTCGCCCGCCGCCGCCGCGCCCGGCTCCCGCTGCAGCCGCTCCATGGCGGCGCCTTCAAACGTCTCGCGCGCGCCCCGCGGCCGGCGATTGCTTCTGCCTGGTGGGGCGGGGCTCCCCAGCTCCCGGCCAATAGCGGGCCTCTTCTCCTGTATCGGCGTTTCGGCGCTCGGCCGCCAGGCGGGCGCGGCGGCCGCTGTGGGCGGCGGGAGCCCCGGACCCCGGCGGGCCCCCGGGGCCCGAGCCGCACGGGGTGCCCGAGGTCTCCTGAGGGACCCGTCTGAGCTGCTGAGCTTATTCCCCAGCCGAGCCCTCCCTGGAAAGAAACCCTTCACCTGCGGCGGGCATTAGAGGGAACAAGGCAGCCCCTGCTCCCAGGCGTTTTTCAGATCACTGACAGAAGGGAAGCAGGTGTACAGTCAAATATTTGTAACAAAGGCAAATAAGGCAATAAACGGGAGAGGGGATGAAAGAACAATTGTCACTTCTAACTGAAGACAGATAGAGCTATCTGACCAGTATACTAGAGGTGGAGCTGATAAATATTATTTATTTGTTGTGGTATAACTTAAGTTAGAACTGCACTCTAATTGACAAATCTGGCAGACACCATCTCTGCCACGGCATTAGCAGAGCCCGTGCCCACAAGGGCAAGCCCCCAGCTTACCTAACGCCTCGCGCTGTTCACCACCTCCACAGGGATGCTTCAGCTGTGGGAGGAAGTCAACTTCTACCACAAAGAACACAAGTAAAAGACAAATATTTTTATTAAAAGTCTCAAGCACGCAATTACATACAGCAGCACATAGTTTCAAGGTTCTCCTTGAGCAGATGGGGAAGTTAGGACTTTTTAATCAGAGGTTGGGCTAGATTCCATACAATAGAAGAGTCCAGTTGTTTAATGGCACTTATCTTGGCATGTTTGCTGCTGGAGTATTTGTTCTTGATTGCCTGCAGAGAGAGAAGTTTGGTTAAGGTTACCCTGTTCATAAATTTACACTATTCCAGCTCACCTGTGGCCTGGTGGTCAAGCCAAGCCTGTCCTAGCACAGAAGACCAGTTCGTGGCTGGCTCATGCCACTTTGGCAAGATAGCAATCTTCAGCTGAAGGGAACAGGTCTGATCCAAGTCTGACAGCAGTGGCTCAGCTAAGCCAGCTTCAAAGCGCCACATATTGACTTTTAACCATGCATACTTCCCACCCGCAGCGTCAGGTTCTTACCATCTGCTTGGTAATGCCCTCATTCACAAGAATTACGTTCTTTGCTATATGCTGCATAACTGGGAGAAGGTCACTCTCTGTGTAAGACATGTAGTGTTGCAGCGTTGGTGTCTGAAAGGAAGGGAAGTCATTAGACAAGCCTACTAGCACAATATAAGTACACTGGCTTCTTTGTCTTCTGTTGGGCTTGGGCAATTGCAGTCCCCTGCCTCACAGGGGAGGGTTAACCGTTACTGCTCTACTTCTGTCCCCTTGTAATGGACCATGGGGAGCCAAGAACATGCTGAGATACCACAAGGGAAGCACTAGGCTGAGTGGCCTTTTGAGCTGGTGTACAGGCACACTAAGTCCCAAACTAGGAGGCAGTCTGACAAACATGACTTACCCACTCGCATCCATTGAGGAGTTTCAGAGCCAAACAGGAAGCAGCTGCCGCAGTCTTGGATGGAGGGAAGTGAACCATATCATAGTCCACGATGGACAACTCCATCAGGTACTTGGCTAGAACGTGCTGTTCCAAGTCCACCTGCAGTAAGTCAGAGTTGAGTATTGGCTGTCTCCAAGGTAAGAGCATCCTGTCAAGCCTTTGTTCAGTCAAGCAGGAAGAAATACTCCCTTACTGAACATTTTCAGAGCTATAGGCTTGAAATTCAAGTGGCTTAATCACAGAGCAGTTCTGAGCTGTATTGGGCTGCTCATAGTCTAGGACCACTCCCTTCAATGGCAGTCTAGCAGTCCCCTGCAGTACCAGGCAGGCATTTTAGCTCTGGTTTTGGGCGGGTTAAGGTCATGTGACTGAAAGCAGATGAACAAACCTGTTTCTACATGGGAGACAGGTCTCAACCAGGCTCAGTGGCCTGAAACATTTTAACAAGCTGCCACAGTCAAGTATTGCATTTTCCAGATGCTGCTTACAGTAACACCCGTTCTCAGCATTACCTCTGCGATCTTTGAAGCCCTCCTTAGGAAGTGCGGAGGGAGAGGGCGACCCAGACAAAAGTTCAGGGCTCGCAGGATCTTCATCTCCATCTGGCAGATTTGGAACTTTGTGTAAGTGTTATCAGTTACATAGGCAAAGTCTCCAATATGCGGGGGAAACACTTCTTCATATTTGCTGGCAATGAACATAGCTGTGACACCAACCAGCTGCAATGTCTTCTTGGAAACGCCATTGTCCTGTAGGAAGAAGCAGTAGAGATTTATCTGAATGACTTGGCTCAGAACACAGCTTTTCAAGATAAGGTTCGTTCTATGGCAGGATGTTCATACGGCCCATACAGAATAACTGTACATCATCTGTTACCTCTGTTGGCATCTGCAGGGGTATTAGAAAGCTTTGAGGTCAAATCAGGGAGACGAGTAAGCAGTTTTGATATATCATAGAATCAGAGAATACCAGGTTGGAAGGGACCTCAAGGATCATCTGGTCCAACCTTTCCAGCACAATCTAGATGAGATAGCCCAGCACCATGTCCAGCTGAGTATAAACGTGTTCAGCATAGCAGAGTCAACCACTTCCCTGGGGAGATTATTCCAATGATTGACTGTTCTCATTGTAAAAAATTTACCTCTCGTGTCCAAGTCAAGTCACTGTTCACAGCTGAGGGGGTTATGTGGTTCATACAATTCAACATCAAATGCCCTTTGTTGGTCAACTGTATTTTGCTGAGGGTAATATGTCTAACCATGTAAGGTGTTACTGATCAGTGCTCGTTGTGCTTTAGCTTAACGAAAAAGCATTGCCTGACACTGGGCAAGAGACACTCACCTGCAGGAACCGATCGATGATAGCAACTGCCATGTACAAGGTCTCCTGCTGGAGTCTGAATTTTACCTGTACTTGCACAAGCCAGTCTATTAGTATGGCACGCATGCTCCCATTGATTTCCTGGCCAGCCAGGTATTTGGGTCTGACAGGTTGATTCTCCTGTGTGGACAGAATAGGGTTAATAGATCTAGTCACCCAGCTGAAGCATTTGCAATGCCTAGCCTCTGTTGCGTCTTAAGGCTTATCAAGGAGTTCAGTACGGGCATAGCCCATGTGTAAGCCACAGGGCACAAGGTTTCTTTGGTTACTAGAGATGGTCTAGGAAGAGCATGGTACTAGTACTGCTAGTTGATTGGTCTAACAACCAGCATCTGTTTATGTTATCAGCTCAGTTTAATCTTGTATTTTAAGTTGAGTGATCACTTAGTGCCTCAGGAAAATCCATAGGTGAAAGTGCATACCAGCTCCAAGCCAGGGCTATAGCGACAGGTTCACTGTGTCAGCAGATGCCCCCTGCAGTTCCAACCTGCTGCTACCAACCTCAAGGTCTCTCAGATACTTGTAGATGTCCTTCACATAGTTGCTGCAGAGGTTTGGGTCAGCACCATCGTCCACATCGACATCTTCCACATCAAGCAAGACATCAGAAAAAGCTTCACACAGCTTGTCCTCTGATGGGGCACATCCAGATGTCTCCATGGGGGTTGGGGACTGAGGCTCCAACTACAAGGAAGCCAGGGGTCAGCACGGGCCAGGTTGCACCTGGCAGCCCCGCAGCACAGGAGGGCGGCAGGGGCTCACGACCCCCATTTCGGGGCCCCGAGTGAGGCCGTGCCCCTGCTCAGCCCAGCCCCGCCGCAGGGGCGGCGCGGAGCGAGGGCACACGGCCCCGCGGACGGTACCTGGCAGGGCTCCGGCTTGGGCTCCGGAGCCGGCGGTGGCACCTCCTCCTTGGCGGCAGCCCTTAGTGTCCTCCTGGCAGCCGTCGTCTCCAGGCAGGGGGTGAGCAGGGGCTTGGTCCCCGGCTGCCGCCCGCAGCCCCCCTCCGCCGCCTTCTTGACGGCGTTCCGCGTCCTGGGCTCAGCGACGCGGTTGCCGATGTCCCCCAGGGCGGTGCGGGGCCGCATCCCCATCTTGGCGGCTGCCGCCCCGCGCTTGGCCACGGGCAGCAGACCGGTCTTCGCCGCGGCATCGGCCGTCGTGCGAGTCTGCTGCGGGGAGAGGGGAGGGCGGTCAGCGGCTGCGAGGCGGCGGTCAGCGGGCCCCACGCCGCACCCCGCGGGCGGGGGAGGGCACGGCCGCAGCCCCGAAACCGGGGAGCTGGGGAAGGGGAGCCGGGGGAGGGCTGCGCGCACTCCCACCCCACGGCCCCCGCCCGAAGCCGCTGGGCTGAAGAGGAAGCGCCGGCGGAGGGAGCCCCGAAGCGGCAGGGGTACAGATGCGGACCCGGGGGGTGGCACAACCCCGGCCCCCCCAGCCCCGAGGACTTAAGGGCAGCCGGGGAGAACCGGGGGGGTGCCCAGGAGAAGACGCGTGCGCGCACGCCGCCGCCCTCCCCACCGCGACGGGGCCGGGGTGGGTGGAAGCGGTGGGGAGGCCGCCCCGCCGCAGCCCTGCCCGCGAGGCGGGGGGCGCCGGGGAGGATGGAGCGGGACGGGGCAGGGCGAGCAGCGAGCCCCCCACCCGCGGCGGGCACCCCGCTGTCCCCCCACCCTCGCCCCTGCGCCAGCCCGGCCCCACCTTGGTAGCCCTGAGCGCCATGGCTGAGCAGCGGCAGCGGCCAGCGGAGCACAGGGCCACCTCCAACCGCCGCGGATTTAAACCTCTCGGCCGCGGCCGCTCATTGGCCGCCCGCTGCCTCCCGATTGGCTGCCGGCGGCCCCGCCCCAATGCGTTACCGTGGCGACCGGCGACGGGCGGCCGCGGGCGTTCGAAAAGGGGGCGGGGCTACGGCGGCGGCGGGTGGGGGTTCGCGGCCCGCTCCCGCACCCCGGGCCGGCGGCCGCCTCTCCCGCCGCGCCCGCGGAGCCTGCCCCGGCGGCGGCAGGGCGGGCCGGGCCGGGCCGACGCGGGGCCCGCAGGCACGGCGGCCGACACGCGGGGAAAAGCGCGTTGGGCGGCGAGCTGCCGGCGACGCTCCCCTGGGCAGCACGGCAGCGGCTGCCGCCGGCAGGCCGCGGCCCGGTCGAGGGAAACGCCCGGGAGATTTGTTCCTGAAGCGTGTTCCCAGGCTGCCCGCCTCAAATCAGGTCCTGCGCAACCGGCTGCGGGTGGAACCAGAGCTGCCTGTTCGCACAGGCCTCTCCTTGCCTCGCTTTCCTGTTTCCATCCCAGTTAGCTTTTTAACCAGAAGAGTCAAGACGCGCTACATGAAACCAAAACATTATTGAAAAACACATTTATTTTTTCGTTATTAAATACACATCATTGCTTGCTGCCAGCTGTACAACACATAGCTGCCACTTACATCTTTGTTTCATCTGTGAAAGCGTTTTGTTGCAACTGACTGCACACAAATCAAATGACTGCCCTAAAAACTCCCCTGCCATAGTATTCATTACAATATAAATCAGCTGGCCTACACCTGCGATTTGAAGACCTGCCCTTACAGCATGGTTCTAACAGCTCTTGGGGTGGGGGGGGGCGAAGCCTGAGCCCTCCTTGGGAGGGTAACTGCCAGACACGGCGCTCTCATTAAATGCATTTAAGTGAGACAACATTTATTGCCGTTGTCGGCCTGTCAGGGTGGCCAGGAAAAACACTGTGCGTGTGTTGGGTAACATACAGAAAGCTGCCGATGCCTGTTGGCATGCAGGTTTGCACTCGCCTGTGAAGTATCGAGGTGTGAGCTGATCTTCACTGCCACGGTCATCTAACCCGGTCCCAGGCACCTGAATTTATTTTGGGTCCTGTCGCTAGCAGCTGAAGCAGGAAAACAGCATTTGCTCAGAGAAAGCTGTGGCAAGCATGAAGGCTTTTCAATTATGTTAAGATAACTTGATTTGAAAAGAAAGCATCACCTCCCTTTCCATCTGCCTGTCACGATGGGGGCCAACGCTTGGTTTGGTGAAGTGCTGTCAGCTCCAGCAGCATCACCTCCAATATGAGTGGTGCAAGTAAATATCAACTGAACCTTTTTGTTTGAAAATGGTTTTCAAAAGCGAAAGATCACCCTGCCTACAGGCCGAGTGCAATCATAGCTCACTGACCTGAGCCTTCTGGAGCCTGATGAGGCAAGGTGAGAAAACCACTGCCAAAGGCGCCAGCCGGAGGAAAACAGGATCAAGTTTTGAGAACTCTTACCTGCAGTACTGTCCTGAGAAATGAGGGACTGTGATTGGTGTAGTCAACCTTCACCACTCCCTGCAAAAGCCATGCAACTTTGAGAGACTTTCGGACCACTGGTTTTCAAGTCGGTCCTGCACTACAGACGACAGTGTTTTAACACAGCACAAGAGGAAGAGAATGGAATGCAACCTTGTTTAACAGTTACAAAAGAAACTATGCAGTTTGTACAAACAGTCCAATCACAAGAGAAGCATAATTGCTCAAGGACATTTCAAACTGCATTGCTGGTGAACCTGATCTAATCATGTAACTCCTACATCACTCTATCCTCAAATTCCACTAACATCAAGTCCGGTCTTTATAACGATGCTCAGGTCCTGATCCTAAATGCCAGAACAAGAAAACTATATGACAAAGTAAGACTGCTGTGATACATGGAATGATGAAAGATGTACTCATTCTTGCTAACCATTGAACTGACTTGCTGAATTCCAAGGAAAATATTTAAGGGCTTCAAACAAGAAGAAAAGGGGGCACAGGACGACTGTAAACAGATATAAGGACAACTACATCTGAAGACATATGTTACTGCCCTGTTGATGGGTTTTCACTAAAGACAGAGATTTGTTTTCTTCACTGTATTAAGACCCCAACTCACATAATTCTTTCTTAAACACACCTTTTCTCTCTCCAGTCAAGAAGTCTCAATTTAGTTTGTTTCAGCAACTTGTGAAGTCCCAGATTACTGGCACAGTTTAGCATTCTAAACCTGGGCTGCTTCCTTGGGCAATACACAAAGGTACGGCTGGCTACAGTACACCTGCTATGGTGTTACGGTATTATGAAAAAAATCAAGTAAATGACAGAATAACCTATCTTGAAGAGGTGAAGTTTAGCTGAGTGCTACGATGCTCACTGATGAATTTCTTTAAGCTTCAAACTATTGCATTTGCAGTTATTCATACAAAAAGTACAAAAAAAATATTTTTACAGAGTAGTTTTTTGATTCTGAGTCTTCCCAGGAAAGAGAAAAAATGTCTGCAATTTTTCCTCCTCCCAATTTCTCACGGTTAACCTGTGGATTTCTCTCCTTAAAAAAATAATTTGATATAAATTTAAAATGGTAACATCTATTTGCTCTGATGCATTAAAATTAAGCTTAGAAATCGGATTTGTATGCTGAGACATAATATAAAAACTGTATTTCTATTATCTAACAAAGTGGGCAAAAAACATGACTTCATGTTGTTTTTTACTCCCCATAATAAAAGTGTAATTTTTTTTTATTCGAAGAGTCTTCAAGCTATGTTTGAAAGAAACAAAAGTATTTCTCAGTTGATTATGTTTGCATTCCAGTATAAACTATTTCCATTTCCCACTGCTAACATGAAATTATAATCATAACATTCCATACTTAAGAGAAAGTATGGAATATATCCGTGCTCATCCACAAGTTGCAAGACTTCTGTTTAATAAACACCAAGTACAGTATTTAAGATTTCCATTATTTTCACATATACAGCAAATATTCAAGTCCATCTTATTTCCTTTATAAAAGCACCTTGTCCAATTTTAATAAAGATAGTATGCTTAAAAAATTCCAATATATAGTACATTTGTTTCTTTACATGTATGTGCAAGATCCCCTGACAAAAAGTAATACGAATACAGAATCCTACAGCTTCACCATTTACACCTCCTTTGCCGAACACAACTTTGTATCACATGATATAAGTACCATCTTTGTAGTATTTCATGGATTCCAGTTGCTGAGTCATTGCAAGGACATCCTGAAATCCTGTACTGAGTCCGGACATGTGTTGAAAATAAGCTTCCTTCTCCACTTGGACAGTTAGGTTGTTTACACCAGCATCTTTCAGAATCGCTGTCACCTGAACAGAACAGTATGGTTAACATTAGTATTACACTTTATATGCATCTCACAGTAACTTGCAATAGTCTGGCGTTGGAATACTGTGGATTAAAAAAATATCATAATACATTCAGTTTTCTGGAAAGTGAAGGCTTTGGAACTTCTCCATAATTGGTAATTCTCAGTGTCTTGCATAAGAAAATAAGTATCTTTTAAGGAAAAGAAAAAAATAAGGCAGACAGATATTAATAATCCAGTTATAAACCCACAATTAGCATCTACATATCCCTACTGTTTACTGCCTGTTTTGCAGCATGAAACCCACCACCTCTTCCTCCTTTCCTCAGAGCAGATATAGTGCTACTTTCAACAATGAGAAAAAAAACCCCAGACTTCTTTTTTTTGTTCTGTTTTGGCAGATGTTTTAGCAAACAACTCTTCATGCAACTAATGCCAAGCTAGCAGACAAGGGAAAGTACAGCATTAGAGACCAGCTCTGAGACATTAACTAATAGCTATAAAAATAAGGACAAACAGCAGCTTCAGACTTCAGTCTATGACTGACAAAGGGCTACAGAGTAAGAAATTAAGATATTAGGGTCTAAAAACCTTGCACCTTACCTGCTGTACAATTCTCTGTTCCATCACATCTGATACCACTTGCACATGTATTGTACCTGCCACAACACTTGCAGAGTGACACCAAAAATGAGGATCTCTGTAGGATATGACTCCCTCTATTTTCTGAATCTGTAAAGAAATTACATGAGCAACAATTTATTTAAGAACACATTTTAAACTTGTGTATGTACAGGGATAGTGGTGGCAAATACTTCACAGGGAAACGAAGCTGTACAGCAAAGCAGCTTTCCAGCAAAGCCATATACAGAAATATTGAAATACAGAAATATTGAAAGGTCACCTTGCTAATACTGTCAAAGACTAGAAGCTAGAAGTCAAACTAAATGAAAAACCCAGCAGACGGCAATGCTAAACAGGATGAGAAAAAAAATGATTTAGTGTACAGACCACAATAACATCAATGGATAGACCAACCAGAAAGCTGGCTATGCATGTAACCATTTCTAGGGCATGTGTTACCTCACTACCCAAGATGTGCACCTATTTAGTTATCGCAGCTGGACTTAATTCAGAGACATAATACCTTCCTGTAATTTACAATTTTTTAAAATTGATCTTTGTACTGGGTCTGGCTGGGATGGATTTCACTTTCTTCACAGCAGTGGGTAAGGTGCTGTGTTTTGAACTTGTGGCTAAAACGGTTTTGATAACACACCAGTGTTTTGGCTGTTGCTGAACAGTGCTTGGGCACTGTCAAGGCTGTCTCTTTTTCCCACCCTGCCCCTGCCCCTGTGAGTGGGCTGGGGGTGGGCAAGAAGTGGAGAGGGGACACAGCTGGGACAGCTTGGCCAGGGGGATATTGCATGCCATATAATGCCATGCTCAGCAATAAACACTGGGGTAGAGGAAGAAGGGGTTTTTTTGGCTTCCAAGGTGGCTGTTGCTCGGAGACTGGTGGGGTATTGGTCTGCTTGTGGAAGGGGGTGAATGATTTCCATTGCATTGCTTGTTTGGGTTTTTCCCTCTTTCCTTCACCTGTTAAACTGCCTTTACATTGCTCCCAGAGTTTTCTTGCTTTTGCTCTTCCTGTTCTCTTGCCTGTCACACTGGCAGTGGTGGTGGTAAAGGGGGGAGTGAGCAAGTGGCTGTGTGGATGCCTTGCTGTTGGCTGGGGTCAACCTACAGCAAGCATATTGTTTTACTGTGACATATTTTTTAAAATGCCTTTCCTATTATCTTTTAATGAATTGCTCTTTGTCTGTTTTCAAAAAATACTTTCTTTTTCCTCAGTCTCCCAGAATTGCTTTCTGTGTTCCTTCATCAAAAAGTGAAACCCCACTCTGCACCCCACTTTTCTTTCATTATACAAGTCTCTCCCAGCCAATTTCCAGTTATTCTTTTCTTTCTCTTGAAGACAAGAACACGTCTTCCCCTCTGCTAACTGACAGGACACCATCAGGATAGTCTTCCTTGCTGCTGCTAGTTGATGGCATCCTCAAAGAACATGTAACTAGTTCTCTGGCAGAGAGGAGTTCTCCACACTGGGGTCTGCACTACGATTCTGGGCAGGGACTTCAAATGAGCCAACAGTGAAGACTAAATACAGCCTCAAAGTAGATACCATACTGCAGCAGGCAGGAAAAGAATGGACTAGAATGAAAAAGTATTTAGAAAAAACAGCTTTACTTTTGCCGTCTCACCTACTGTGAACCAGCACCCTCTTCATGGTATGGACAAGTAAGAAAACCTGCAATTACAGGCTTAAGATACAATCCTGTAGCCTGAACTGTACACATGAAGTTTAAAAAGGCTGCAAGCTTTTGGGAATTCCTACATTACTTTCTTAGTACTAAGTACATTTCCCACAGTGTTACCATACTTGTCTGAAATCATGAGCTACCCATAAAACCAAAAAACAGTTCAAGCTGGTTTTAGTTGCAAACCAACTTTAATCAGTAGAACTCCTAATGCTGTCACATCTCTGCAAAATAGATTTAAAACCATTTGAGACATGAAGTTGTCTAAGACAACAGAAGCTGTCAGCCTGAGATACTTGAGTTTAATAATTATTAAAACCAGTTATAGCTTTGTATGTTTGTATATGAAAACATTCAGGATTGTAGTTCTGACCTTTTCTAAAGCAGCATGCAGATCTTTCTCCTGTTCTGGAGGTATCCTCAACAGAAGCACTTGACATGCATCTTTCAATAGTGGAATAACACTAAGAAAAATCAATGTAGCAATAAAAAGAGAGCAGAGCGGATCAGCTATGAGCCATCCAAATTGCTGAATAAATATTGTGGATACGATAACACCAACGCTGCCAAGAGTGTCTGCTAACACATGCAGAAACACACCTGAAAACAAAATAAACTGAGTGATTAAGTTGAACAGTTCTGTTTAAAATGTAAGAATATATTCAATAGTGCAAACACAGTAGGATTTATCAAATATAATAAACACCCCTCAAGCTAAACAGAGGCAACTATCTGCCTAACCGGGTGCAAAATTAAACAAAACATTTAGCTTTTCTAATGTTTAATTACAAAGCAATGCAAAAAAACCCCAACATTTTTAGTCTACAGTGCAATCATCTAGGCAGGCATTCGCAGATTAAACCAAACATGAATAGTCTTTAAATTGTTAGTGGGATTTGTACTATATAGCATGATCATTTAACTCTGTTTAGAGGGACTCATTGATCCTTAATAGAGGATAAAAAGATCAGTGTAAATGCCTTGGCCTGCTCATGCGTACAAATTGTAATGTATCATTTGGCTTTTGTATGCCAACTCTGCTCCTATTTTATAAGAAAATTGTCTATCTCTACTGCTAGGAATAATCCTTTATACTCCTTTAATGGTGGGTAGCATTCTCAGTGTACACTCAAAAGGCACAGAAAAATAATCTCTATTTTTAAGATTAGTGCTAGTTAAGTGTCAGGATTTGAAAGAATATAGTTAAGAGTATGGGCAGACTTCACAAAAATGCCAGACAACAGAACAGCCAACTGAATTAGGACATAAAATAACCAATGAAATATGAGACTATTAGCTAAAAAACTTCTGCTCTGAGAAGCTTACACAAAAAACTCATTCCTTTATAGATTTTTTTAGAAGCCAGGCAGTTGGTAAATAACTACCTTCTAACTACTAAGGAAAAAATTCTAAGAAGTAGCTCTGCTGAAATTTTATATATATTACCCTTATCAGTTAGCTTCTGATTTTAGATTTCAAAAAGAAAGTTTCACCTTTACCACCATATCTTCTGAATCACAAACATTATAGCATATTATAGATTGCTGGTCTGCCTTTGTTCTTCTGCTTCTTACCCCCTCCCCCAGTGTTTTTACAACCAGCTGTCACAGGACACCTAGTAGCATGGTACTATATAAATAGAGATCTTGTGCTTTCAGTTCCAGATGGAACTTAGAACCATGGACTTTAAGCTCTTTCAATAAGGTTTACAATGACTGTTTACTAATATTAATGAAGACTGTAGATTAATGCTTTTTATTGGTCCTTAGGTATTACCCACATTTAACAAAGCCATGCAAAGAAGTATTTTAAGTTACGTTTCTTCAAATTAAACTCATTAATGAAGAAACAGTTTGAGAAATTCACGTATACTACATTAAATGGGTGTCAGAGATCACTTCTGGAGATTTTAAGAATAATGCATAGTATGGGGTCTGATTCTGAAAATCTTGCAAGCCTGCTGGAAATCACATGCCTCATTTACAATTCAACAATCTGTACTTGCCTCTCATGTTGGTGTTCATGCCTCCTCCAGAAGACCCGTGGGAATGTCCATGGCTGTGCCCATGGTCGCTGTGGGAATGACCGTGCCCATGGCTGTGGCTGTGCCCGTGGTGCGAATGGCTGTGATCGTGTGAGTGACAACCTCCCCGAGAAGCACCGTGGGAGTGTGCGTGGCTGAAGGCACAGATACCAACAAGGTTTACGATCAGCCCTCCAACAGAGACGGGCTGTGAGAGGGAGAAAAAGCCTTTAACATCTCTGCATTCTTCCAGGTGTTCAAGTTTATTTTATAGAACATGGTAATCAGAAACACTGTACCCCTAATAAAGGAAAACTGTGGAAGCACTAACATCAACAGAAGGATTATTCTCATGTGGATTCTTCATCATATTCCTTTCAGTATACAAGCTGGTTTCAAAGGAATTTTCTTCCCCTCTCAAAAAAATCCAATTCTCCCCAGCTTTCCCAAAAACCCCACCCAATAACCACCACCAAAGTGCAAAACCTAGTATCCACAAATCAGGACAAGAGAGCAAATTTAGTTTTAAGATGGGGTGATTGATTTTATTTACTTTCAAAAAGAGATATAGTGGTTGAATATAAGTTTTGCTTTGCTTTCATTGGAAAAAAAAATTGTATATTGTATCTAGGACACGCATACTCATTTAAAATTGTACTTAACTGAAGATAGCAACTACTGCTTTATTGGTTGAGTTGTGCTTTTCATCTGCCTCCCTATTTTTTTACTCTTCTCTTGAAAAACTAGCAAAGAGTAATTCCAGCTAATAAAGGAGTTAAGCAAGTCCTCCTCGGGCGTTATTAGACCTTTCCTTGGCTATGCAGACTGTGCTCATGTAGAGGGGGTAACTCCTCCCACCCCCAAGAAACAAAATCAGTAGTGAAAATGGAACAAATATTGGAGACTAAAAAGAAGAAAAAAAATCAGGCCTTGATTCCAGCAATGCACATTTTTAGTAGTGCCTGCATAAAAATCTCTTTGTTACTCAAGAGAGCAGGAGAGCACAAATTCGTGTGTGTGTGAGAGAGAAAACAAGTGACGCTGGAAATGTGATAAATGAAGGCTTGGATTTGCAGAATTCCATAATTAAAAAAAAAAATCAGTTTGAAGAACATGAACTATTGCATTTGAAAGAAAGGGCTGGAAGCTTGAAAATTTAAGTGGAGAGCCCCTGAAGAGGTTGTGGAAGGTAGAGAGACATAGGTGTAGTTAAGATTAGCTACCCACAGCTTCATGATTGTTTATGCCATAGTAACACGCTCAGCATAATGTTATGAATTCTGGCTGATTTTTGAGGTTTCTCAGAGACTAATACAAAATTTTTTCTGTAATACTGCACATTGGTATACATAACAGCAGAACCAAATTTAGCCTTGTACAGATTATTTCCTTAGTATCTTTTATTGTAGAAAGACCACCATCTGAAAAGATTAGAGCTGTAACATCTTAGAAAAAAATTCAGTTTAACTGTTATAATTAAATTATATTCATCCCTACATATTTTCGTATTTTAAAACTAGATGTAGTTTGGCTATTAAAATTAGAATATGTTAAAAAGTCAAGGCACAGTTTAGATCTCTTGAGTATGCAACTCTAGTCTCCTTAACTTTTTTTTTTTAAATTAAGACGAACCATTAACTGCCAAACAACATTCAAACAGAATGACAAAACTTACAGTTAGCATATTTGTATCTATGTCCGGAGGATCCACCAGTCTGGCCACCGATTCCATGAAGACAAAGAAAGCAATTACCATCAGAAAGAGGCCATTAATAAATCCAGAAAGAATTTCTACACGTCCATACCTGAAAGCAAACACATGTACTTTTGAGAATGAAGAACGGGTACTCTGAACAAATTTCAAAGTTATAATAAATAAAGTAATAATACATTTAATACAGCATTAAGATTA
Source organism: Theristicus caerulescens (assembly GCA_020745775.1). Classification (NCBI taxonomy): domain Eukaryota; kingdom Metazoa; phylum Chordata; class Aves; order Pelecaniformes; family Threskiornithidae; genus Theristicus; species Theristicus caerulescens. The sequence goes on along the minus strand of CM036583.1, from coordinate 25,770,397 downwards.
CTTTGATTTTTTTCCTCCATGCCACAAAATCATGCCTTAATTTCTGGGTTATTTGTTTCTGACCAAGATGCAGCTAGTTTGCAACTGTCCAATCACCAACAGTATAAAGCTATAATAACGTCAGTATTTTTTTATATATACTGCACATTCAGGGCTTCAAACTGCTAAACTGCTATGTAATTTAACCATACAAATTTTGATTATGTCAGCACAACTGAAATCCTCACATGAACACTGACTTTCAACATATATTTTTGTTTGACATACATACATATATAGAGTGAGGCAATTTCTACATAATATTCACAGTGATAAAGTTTTATTTGTAGAGATAAATGTAAATTATATTTCAGACACTTTTTTGCTGGGGTAAGAGGGGAACAGCATGAACACAAGCGGAACAGAAAAAGACATAGCAAAAAACCCACAGAAGCATGCGCCACTAAAACATCCCAAACATATCTTCATAGCAGGGCACTTTGAAAATAAGCGAGTAGAATAATTTTCAGATAGTCCTTAAAAAACCCTAATATACATACCCATAGGAAAATATCCGGGTTGCTTTCCATCTTGTCATCAGAGCTGCAAAAAGCCCCATCACTAATGCAGAACAATCAAAAAGCATGTGAAATCCATCAGAAATAAGACCAAGGCTATTGGTCCATACTCCATAAAAAAGCTCCACGAAAGTGAAAGCCTAAAATGAAAGAGAGTTTAAATTTTTCTTCAAACATTAACTTGTAATTTAATGTCTTGGTAGCTACCAGGAAACTCTTCCCATAGGACACTTGATAGTTTTCAAAGGTATTATTAAACGTATTTCTGGTCCATTTTCTCTCTACTCCAACAAAACAAAAACAAGCGATATATTCCAAGTTTATGAAGAGATATTTTTGAACCTACCCTCCCCAAACCCTTAGACCTAAGAAAATAACCCTCTACAGGAGTAGATTTAAGTTTTCTTTTGGAATTTTAAACTAACATTGTGCAGACAAATGAAACTACTATATCAAGCATCACTTTAAAAAGAACCAATCATGGGACCCTTTTAAAGAGTAACTCTTTTTACTGTACTATGTATGTACTACTGTGATTGGGTTTGAAAAAAACCACGCACTTACCAGATTTAGGCACAAGAAATAGAAGATCTGCCTAGAATCATACTCCTCAAGGATTTGTTTCAGTGACTCCTTAATAAACCGGGGTAATGACTGAGAGCTCTGCTGTAATGCGTCACCCATGAAGTTATATAGAGGCATGCCTTCAGGGGAATAGCCAATAAGAGTACCCTTCTGCCCTTTCCTGGAGGGGGAGGACAGGATATTGGCAGCTGCAAGGAAAGTATTGAAGTTTTTGTTGCTGTTTCTAAGCTTCACAGCTATTTTATAATGTGTTTTATCAGCAATTAAAGCTTACATGAAATTTGCAGGCAGCAAAGTGATTGTCAACTTCATCTTGAGGTTCATCATTAGATTTCATTGCTATGTAAGATTAGATCATCACTTCCACAACAGAACAGATCTATTACATTCTTTTTTTTTGTAGACAGACAGTAAAAGCACAAAGTTACAGGCCCTTTTTATCCAAAAGAATCCACAAAAGCTCATCCAAAAGAATTCTGCACACATCCACTTTCTGATTGGCTTCCCAGTCAGACAGACGATAGATTTATTAGAAGATACATAAGAATACGTACATAAAATGAAGAAGACAGCACTCACTACCACCCCTCCAGAAAGAACGTGCTCTGTGCTTTCATGGTGTGGTGGCTTGTTCATAGCTCGAAGCTGGTCTGTTATCGGATGTGTCCAAAAGTTGCCGAAAAGCAGTGCACTAATGAAAATAAGAAAGGATCCATATCGAGCACACGTGGAAGCTTCCATCTTGACAGAGCATATGGACTCCACGTAGAAATCCAGGATCACAACAAAAAAGATGACTGTTGTGAAAGGCATGATGAGAGAAGACCAAGACTCTACTTTACTCTGCAAGAAGAAATAAATTTCAAACAGAATTGTTCACAATTAGATGCGATTGTATATACAGCATTAAAACTAGTTCACTTTCATTACAAATGTTTCCAGCAATCCATGAAAACATAAATACTTTTATACTTTCAGTTTATCACATAAACCCAACATTCCAGCTATAGAAAGACGCATATAGCTAATATCCACTATAGTACCTTATTTTAAATACTTTCATGTGTTTAAAAGCAATGCTATATGCAATGTCGTGTTTGCAATGGTCTACTCTCCCCAAGCATGCAGGCTTAACAAACATGTCTCTAAATTACAATAATCTGCTCCTTAGGAATAAAAGAGCCCTGTATTTATACAGTCATTAGTACTTGTGCAATGTTAGTATATGAATCCAGGATACAATATCTGAGCTAGAAAGATGAAATAAAGTTATCACACAAAAGAGGAAATTAAGGTATCATGCGGATAGACATCAAAATACAGAGGAAAAATTTCAAACAGCGCTTACTAGAAAAATAAAGACGGCAACTTTTGTAATTTTAAAGATATGTTAAGGGAAAGATTTAAAGTGCACTTCATAAGCAGAAGCATTATAAAAAAAAGATTTATTTATCTATCTATCTATCTATCTTACCTCTGTTGTCAGAGAGAGAACAATGACCCATGGGCACAACAGAAGGACAGAAACAAGATGAGACAAAGCTTGAAGACGCTTGGCTCCACCTACATCTACAGATAGTTTTCGGGAAGCCATGTGAAAACCAACCTTACAGCACAATGCCAGTACCAGAAGCAGTACTCCTCCCTGGAAACACACAGAAGGATCCCGTTAGCATTTCTTGAGAGCCAAATACCTCACTCCAAACAAAGTGACACTTCCATGAAAAATGATTAACATGCTTTCCTTAACTTATCAACAAAAGCCAAAGACAGGGTATTTCCTCTAATTGCTACTCTAGTTAAAAACAGTAATATAGCATACATGGTTATACCTCAGCACTATTCACAACAGCCTAATATGACTTGAAGTTTAAAACTCTCAATAGTGTTAATTGACATATAACAGCAGTGAATTGGTAGCGAACAGCATACAAGGAAAAAGAAAAATCACACAAAACTGGGTTTCCCATCTTCCATTATTAAAAAAGTGTTGAAAGTATAAGTAAACCCCAAACGTGCCATGTCACCTCGGCCTCTAATCCTTTCATAACTTTTTCATTCACTTACCTTTAATCACACCATACCATATTTCTTCACAGTATTTTCTTTCACAATTGTTCTATAAATGAATCACAAGATACACACACAGCATCTCATCTCCCTTAGATCACACTTGCTTTGCACAGTTAACCAGTCTCTCTAACATCTGATTTATTTTTATGTTAATACTTTCTCAGCTGCTCCATATATTTTTTTTTTCCTGTTTTAGTCCTCAGCACAGCCACTTTAGCAACAAGACTAAGCTAACAGAACAACTCAATCAGCCAGGTCAATCCCATACAGTAAGATTTTGATGCTCAGTTATTCATGCCACCAATTATAATGGGAGTATACTACTGAGAAGTATCAACCATGTCTTCAAATGCAAGCACCTGATGTAAAGGAAAGACTGGGGAAAGATAAAGAAGCAGCAACAAAACACAGACCCCAAAAGTAAGCAAGAAACATATTATACGCAAAGCATCACGAACATCCAGAACACTGATGACATGGAGTACTTTATGATAATTTTAATGAGACTTTTTAGGTTATGCATTACAGCAAAGTCCTTATCAGCTATACAAGCTGAATATTGCATGGTTTGGCTTGCTGTATTGAAGCTGTTTGTACTCAAGATGGAAAAATTACAGTGCTAGTTCAGTACCTATATGGCGTGGGGATGTTGAACTTTTTGGTTTTGATTTAGGCTTGGATTAGCTCTAAGCTGGTGAAATTCTTACCTACAAAAGTTAGACAAATATTAACCTACTAAAATACAAGTCCTTTACCTTGTGATCTGCAACACCCAGGAAAGCAATGATTGTATACAGAACATGGGTAAGAGCACTGTCATGATGCCCCTCAGCTAAATAAAAAAAAAAAATTAAGGAAGAGTTTCATTTGATGATTTTTTTTTAACCCAAAGAACAGGTAGGTGTAGCAGAAGACCACGGGAAGCAGAAGTAAACAAACTGAGCATTAAGGTTCGTCAGATCCTTAAAATTTAGGAAAGATGAAAGTATTTCCACAGAAAATAAATAGTTAAAAATATTTGAAAAAAAAAAGAGTATTTTAAAACATGAGAAGACAGTCACTGTTAAATACTGCATGGTAGTCATGATACAGGATTTATGTTCATTTTGGCAACTAGATTTCAAAAAATATACTCAACAGCATTAAAAATTAGACTAATTTTCACTAAAAGCATTAAAACAGTGAGGTGTCTAAAATATGATCTATATCTTTCCAGTTTCTAAATATTTAAACTTTAGAAAACAAAGAGTAATTGACAAACACAATCCAGCAAAGATTAAACTAATGATAGCTTTTGGGAAAACTACTAGAGGGCACTTTAACAATGAATTTACTCACTGAAAACTCAGTGCATTGATCAATACTATTCTTGAATATACCATTTGCATCTGTAATTCCATGTTTCCATCCTTCTTTGAGAAAGTTTACTTTCACCTTGTTTGTTTTTACCACCCATTCTTAGATGTACCACTTTTTGTCAGTACACTTCACTATCATGAGAAGACCTGTTGAAAACTTACTTCAAAATCACTTCCAGTTAACTCAGTGGCTTTGAAAGCATGTTAGCTAGCTTCCATTTGCAGTTTAAAGTCCATTGTTGTTGGAGCTACTGCAGGCTATTTCACATCACTTTTCAGCTTAGCAGATGACCTGAGATTACCACATTTGCAAAAACACAAAACAATCTTTCTGGATATACCAAAAAGACTGCCAGGCAGGCTGCCAACCATTTACTGCACGCACATAGGCTACAGTCATGTCTAGAATTTCTAAAAAAAATGAGAACTGATCAAAAAAGCTTCTAGCAGTCCTAAGTGGTCTGATACGTGCAAATGGGCAGGCAGCCTTTAACTACAACTTAAAATCTGCAGCTGTGTTCTAAGTTACCAACAAAGTAAGCAATGCCATTCATTTGGCCATAAATATCAGTATTTAGATGTAAAAGTAAAATCTTATGCTATAATATTCTTGAAAGGTAAGATTCCTACAAAAAAAATGCAAGCATATTTAATTCAGTGCATTCAACTTCATATTCTCTCTGCTCCAGTAATAACAGGCACTTGCTCTTAGACATAGCAAGAAAGGATACGATGTTCTGCTATTTTAGCCATGAGGTCATCATTATCAAAAAGTAGTAAGCAGATGACAGCTATGATGAAAAATGCAGCACCTCTTGTCTGTAAAAAAAAACAGAACAAAAAACCCCAAATATTTTTATAATATTCTGTAACAGATTAATGTAAGAAACTCCAGGAAAGCAGCCCTCTCCCTTCCCCCTTCCTGATCAATGTAAGCATATTTTAGTTCGGTAAGAAAAACATGAGGAAAAAAGCCATTTTTTTTAAAAAGTGACCTTGACAATATAATTTTATATTTATTCCATTTTTCAGATTTACCAGATAATGCAGGGCAAATCACTACTGTAACAAGCCAGAATCCTGTATCTTACAAACTTCAAGTGTGACTGCTTCCTTCTTCATTGTGTGCTTCTGCCTGCGCGAATGCAGAGCTACTTAAGCCTGATGATTTAATATTTTGCAGCATCAAGGAGCTATAAACAAAATCTAGTGGACAAATTGTAGTATTTTGTCTTATGGGAGGTAAAGGCTAGAGCACTGTGTAAAGGCCCTGAGAAAGCAGAGCTCTGCAGTGCTTTCATGAGGAAGGGGTAGAGGTAACTATGAAATCCCAGCTCGCAGAGCTTTCACCACCCTGACTTAAAACACTGCAATTTTGGTATTCATCATTTTGGCAAAACACTGAGCTCTATAGCTAACAACTACTATTACAATTCATCTTCTGAAGCCAAATGCAGCTATCACATTCTTGTTTCGGAAAGTCAGCTGACTTCTCTTTGTCACAGTTCACTTTATAAAGCTGAAACATTCAGAGGACAGGGTTATCCCTCCCTTGTTTCTGCTGCCTTACACATGCAATTTAACTGCCAAGCGTGGCCCACTAATGCACAGATTGACAACCAACCTCTCTGAAGCTCTACATTTACCCTTTGGGTGGATGGCTGAAGAAAAAATGTCTTCTAGGTGAAGAGCTTCATGCTGGTCACGCCAAGGGGATGTGGGGTAGACTGTCAGAGCAGATGACTGTGCTACTCACTCTAAGGCCAGCCTAAAAGTGATTAAGAGACTCCAGCAGCAGTTATGAGACAGAGCTTTCAAAACTCCCAGCCTGAGGTGGCACCAAAGCCAGACTTTCTCTTACACAGCAAGTACCCTAGCCTCAGGTATATGACATCATAAGGTATCTTCCTCCAACTATCACTGTTTTTGAGGGAAAGTGTCCAAGACTGCTAGGTGCTGGGATGAGCTCATTCCATTTAGGGCTGATTAGGCACAGTTAGAGAACACCTTGCAAAATTGCATGTAATGGGATGCAGACAAAGGATGTTTCAAGTATAGATCTCTAATGAAGTGAAAGACTGGGCCCAAGTACTCAGCACATATAGGCTCATGCAGACATTGAAGTACTTAGAGAACTTTTTGGCAGAAAAAGCAAAGTATGTGAAAAGCTACAGACACTGAAGAGGCTAGGCAAGGATCTGGAAACTCTATGGCTGGACTTCCATGCCTAAAGGCCAGGACCACTACATACACCTATGTCCTTTTGTCAGTTCAAACCCAAAATCCCATTACAAAGAATGCTGAAGTGCAAAAATCATTCTCAAGGTTCCTTTCTGCCTACAAACAGAAAAAACTTTCAGATATCTGCTATGGATCTCCAACAGCTTCACTCAGTGTTTCTCTTTTAATGCCATACTGATTAAGTCAAGCAGTACATCTTATCATTTCACCACTAATTAAATTTAAAAAAGAACAGCTTCTATCAACATAGGTCTGAAACACTGTTCCAGGTAAAGAAGTAAAGTAGTACTTGAATTCACAGCATTCAGTATTTTTTACATGTGGTAAAACAAATTTTTAAATACCTTTGCTGGTCCTCCACCTGAGCTTGTGAACAAGACGCTAAGGAGTGATAGCACAACCACATCACTGTGCTCAAACAGCAACAATGTCCTACAAAAAAGTGAAATAAACACTTATATCCACTTACAAGGAGTTTACCTCAAAGCTTGATATATATTATTTCAGCTAAAATTCAATGACACAGCAGTCAAAGATTTATCCTGTGATTTCAACTGCAAGTTTAAAGAATTGAAAAGGATAAATGCAAATCTATTTGCCTTCACTAGCAACAGATCCAGCTGCAGACAGCTAGACATATCACAAAAAAAAGAACTTCCTAACTGAAGGAACAGATTAAAATTATTCATTTATAGATTACTTAAAATTGTACTTTCTCGTACTAACACAAGAAGATACTAACTTGCTCAAGATGGAATTATTATTCCCATTACAATACCTCCTCTAAACCAAAGTTTCTGGCTCCCGGAGAAAAGAGGTCCTGTTCCATTATATTACATCCTGTTTATTGAACTGCTGATGGTCTAGTAGTCTATGCAACTCAGAAACTCTTAATTGCTGAAAATAAGAAATTTTAACTTGCACACTATCTCCTTCAGATAGCAAAGGCTGACTAACAAGCTATACTGACAGCTTTCCAGAGCAGAAGATGAAAGTAATAAACGCTGCCAAGTTTACTAAATGCTTCTGCCATTCTCTGCACAGCAATACAACCTGCTAGGCCCCATGTTACTGGCTGTGTTTGGGAAGACTGCCAGCATCCAGAGAGGCACTACACTATTTCTTAAAGAAATACCATTATTCTCAGGTATGCCTTCTCTTGTGTAGAGGATAAAACTTCAACTTCATAAAATCTATCATTTAAGGCTTTACCTTCCTCTTGCTAATGAAAGATGCTTTCTAACACATTAACCTTCATTTTTGGAAGTCTAACGTTATTCTTTTATAGTTACTCAGTAATGCTAACAAACAGCACAAGTAATTTTACTTGAAGTATATGCACTAATGCTACCCAATTCCAACACAGCACAGGCATATGACCAGATAAAGCAGTGCCCTGCAACAAATGCAGAAATTGATTCGAGTCACTTGGCACAGGAATACAAGCTGCTATCACTAGCTGTCAAGCCATGGACTTCAAACAGTTAAATAAACGGGGGTTACATAAATGAAACTAGGGAAACGATGAAAACTAGTCCGTAAACCAGTCAATGATCTTGTTGTGTCACTCACATCAATAGTTTAAGCACTACCAAGAATTTCACTGGCCTCTTGTCAAAGAATGAATGATGAAAATTACAAGTTCTACAGAAAATTATATGCAGTTTTTCCCAAGCACAACAGAGTTCACAGGAAAAAGCACAGAGATTCATTTAAAAACTCAAAAAATAAAGCAAGAGGCTGGCATCAGAAAACAAAAAACAAAGGAGCAAGACAGGGAAAGATCACAAAAATTAGTTTAAAAAGAGAAAACATTCTTTACAGTAAATATATATATATTTACCTCAGTGGTCCACAAAGAGTAAGGCCAAAAAACCACAAGAGTGAAATGATACATCCCACAACAGCGTGCTTAAAAATTTTGATCCACTACAAAAGAAAGGTATTTCATTATCATTTTCTCCACAGTTTCAAAATAAATACCCCATTATTAGCATTCTTTTAGCACAGTAGCTGTAGAAATAAAGGAGAAAACATGTTCTACAAAATTTAGAGTATGATTATCTTCTTACCTTCTTTGCCAGGCAGCTAAGGTTTGTTAGGACATATTATGAACCAGAATAAAACATCCAAGATAAAGAGACTAAGACCTTAAGTCTACAGATATTTATGCATGTCTTAAATTCTTTCTTCAGGAAGCAGGTTATAATTCAGCTATTCAATACATCATTATCTTTAAATGCAAATTTTTGAAGAAAAGTTATTCATTTTGGAAACACATTAAACAAGACAAAGTGCCTATGACAAACACCGCATCTTCAAAGTCCAGAATTTTACAATTTTTTGCAATAGTGAAACCATAAATGGACAGATTTTTCTGAACATAAATCAAAGATGCAATTTATTCCTGTTGACATTTTAAAATTCTGCGATTCATATCTAATCATGAAAGCGGTTGACATTTGGAACACTTCTGAGGCCATCCTTCAGGTTCTCTCTACTTAGCACATACACTGATAACACTGTGCATGGATCAAGTTTTTGTGCACACAATTACTTAAAACCAAGATGAACATGGAGCCGTTGAAGAGAATTTATTTCTTACAAAACAGTGGGTTCCAACCTGGCCCTCCTCTAACTTCTCGGGATACTGGGAACTCAACACAGGTCTGAAGAGCAGTTAGACTAGCCCCTCATCACAACACACCATGCAGAAAGCACTCTTTTGACATGGGGGACATGACTGAAGCACTTCGACATTCTGGCAGTCCAGAACTTGCTCTTCTAAACTGTTGAAGTCAGCTAAGTAGGCTAAGCTCTTTTTGAAAACCCAGTCCTCAAAATAGATGCTTGTATGGAGTCAAGGACCAATCTTTTCATGATACTCTCAAAAGGAGCTGATAAAAGCTAAAAATGCTGATTGTTTTTCACAGTGCACTAGACACGAAGTTAGTTACACACTTCTGGAAATTGCAACCACATCTTCCAAGTGGAGTAACCTCTGTTCTGCCTTCATTTTTGGCAAGAGCCACGTTGTCAAGAATATCTACAAAGATGTGAATCACTACTGCATATGTCAACTCACCTGACGCTTGGTTACCACTTTTCCAGAAGAAAATGGTTTTTGAAACAAAACCATAAAAAATGCAGACCTGTTAAAACGAGAAAGTTTTCTCTGTTAGTTTATTAGCAGTCAGCTTTTTATTCAAATCAGCATTAAATAACTAGGTCTCTCACATCAGGCTCAGTTTACAAAATGGCTTCCTCTACATTTTTCATTAAAGGGCCACATTGACCACACTCACTGGTTTTATTTTCCCTGCTACATTACATGTGTCAGATACCAGTACAAAGGTGATCACAAGTGAACTTCAGTTCTGCTCAATTTTAAGTGCAAGTTCTTCAGAGAATGGCTAATGAGAAGTCTACCCATGATTTACAAAACTCAAAATAACTAATCTCAGAAGTTTTGCGGAGAAATAATACTATGTTTTTTATTAGCAAGATACATACACCCAAAGGCTTATTCACATATGGAATGCTGAATACACAGTCATTACAAATGGTAAGAAAGAGCACGCATCTTCCCCAACTGGGATCAAGAGTAAGTGATGGGGAAAAGACGACTATGGTGCTTGGGAACATGCAAGCAAGAAGCCTAGAAATGTAAACAAATTTGAAATAAAAGGAAAAAATGAGGTTCCAAATATTCCAACTCTGCCAAGTTTCTTACAGAAATGCTCTTCCACATCATATCAGGTAAACATGAAGGAAGATTGTGTCTGCAAAGGTTGTTTCTATATATTTGCTATCGGTTTCTACACTTCACCTATCAAGGAACAGTTGAAGCTCACAACAACTGTAGGAATGCTTCAGTCTTTACTACTAAGGCCAGCCCTCAGGAATCCCAGACCTTGGAGGCAGGACAGAAAGTCTGGAGAAAGAAAGACCTTCCCTTGGTCGAGGAAGATCAGGTTAGAGATCATTTAGGCAAACTGGACACCAACAAATCCATGGGCCCCGACGGGATGCACCCACAAGTGCTGAGGGAGCTGGCAGATGTTATTGCTAAGCTACTCTCCCTCACCTTTGAAAGGTCATGGAGAACAGGAAAGGTGCCCAAGGACTGGAGGAAAGCCAACGTCACTCCAATCTTCAAAAAGAGCAAGGAGGACCGAGGAAACTACAGGCCGGCCAGCCTCACCTCCATCCCTAGAAAGGTGATGGAACAGCTGATTCTGGATGCCGTCTCTAAGCATGTGGAGGAAAAGAAGGTTATCAGGTGTAGTCAGCATGGATTCACCGAGGGGAAATCATACTTGACCGATCTGATAGCCTTCTATGATGGCATGACTGGCTGGGTAGATGAGGGGAGAGCAGTGCATGTTGTCTACCTTGACAAGGTTTTTGATACTGTCTCCCATAACATCCTCATAGGCAAGCTCAGGAAATGTGGGTTAGGTGAGTGGACAGTGAGATGCATCAAGAACTGGCTCAATGGCAGAGCTCAGAAGGTTGTGATCAATGGCACAAAGTCTAGTTGGAGGCTTGTAGCTAATGGTTGTTCCCCAGGGGTCAGTACTGGGTCCAGTCTTGTTCAACTTAATTCATCAACGGCCTGGATGAAGGGACAGAGTGTAAGTTTGTTGATGATACGAAACTGGGAGGAGTGGCTGATACAACAGAAGGCTGTGCTGCTGTTCAGCGAGACCTGGACAGGCTAGAGTTGGGTGGAGAGGAACCTAATGAAGCTCAACAAAGGCAAGTGTAGGGTCCTGCACCTAGGGAGGAATAACCCCATGCACCAGTACAGGCTAGGTGCTGACCTGCTGGAAAGCAGCTCTGCAGAGAAGGACCTGGGAGTCCCGGTAGACAACAAGTTAACCATGAGCCAGCAATGTGCCCTTGTGGCCAAGAAGGCAAATGGTATCCTGGGGTGCATTAGGAAGAGTGCAGCCAGCAGGTCGAGGGAGGTGATCCTCCCCCTCCACTCTGCCCTGGTGAAACCACATCTGGAGTACTGTGTCTGGTTCAGTGCTCCCCAGTTCAAGAAAGACAAGAAACTACTGGAGAGAGTCCAGCAGAGGCCTATGAAGATGATTAAGGGACTGGAGCCTCCCTCTTATGAGGAAAGGCTGAGAGCTGGGTCTGTTTAGCCTGGAGGAGACTGAGAGGGGATCTTAACAACGCTTACAAATATCTTAAGGGCGGGTGTCAGGAGGATGAGGCCAGACTCTTCTCAGTGGTGCCTAGCAACAGGATAAGGGGCAATGGGCACAAACCGAAACACAGGAGGTTCCATCTGAATATGAGGAAAAACTTCTTTGAGGGTGACAGAGCACTGGAATGGGCTGCCCAGAGAGGCTGTAGAGTCTCCTTCTCTGGAGATATTCAAAACCTGCCTGGACACAATGCTGTGCAACCTGCTCTAAGTGAACCTGCTTTAGCAGGGGGGCTGGACTAGATGATCTCCAGAGGTCCGTTCCAACCCCAACCATTCTGTGAATACAAATTATAAGGAAGAAAGCTTGTCTTCTACACCCTTCTTCAGACAATCTGGACATGCCTGAGTTTCCTATGATCAGTACTGTCATAGTACGATCAATTTTGAAGTAGCAAAAACCCTGAAGTTTCTTGAAGGTAGAGAGGCCTTATAGAGACATCTGGATAGAGAGCTGGGCAATCACCAACTGTATGAAATTTAACAACAGCAAGTGCCAGATTCTCCACCTGGGGTGGGGTAATCCTGGTTATACGTACAAACTGGGGGATGAGAGGCTGGAGAACAGCCCCACGGAAAGAGATCTGGGGGTTATAATTGATGGCAAGTTGAATACGAGTCAACAGTGTGCCCTGGCAACCAGAAGGGCTGACCATGTCCTAGGGTGCATCAATCACAGCATAGCCAGCTGGTCGAGGGAGGTGACTGTCCCACTCTGCACTGCACAGGTGTGGCCCCACCTCAAGTACTGCGTGCAGTTTTGGCTGCCTCAACACAGGAAGGACATCAGACTGTTAGAGGGTGCCCAGAGGAGGGTAACCAAGATGGTGAAAGGTCTTGAGTGCAAGACTTAGGATGAGCAGCAGAGGACACTTGGTTTGCTCAGCCTGGAGAAGAGAAGGCTGAGGGGTGACCTCATCACAGTCTATGCCTTCCTCACAGGGGGCAGCAAATGGGGAGGTGCTGATCTCCTCTCTCTGGTGACCAGCAATAGGACACGAGGAGATGGGATGAAGCTGCATCAGGGGAAGTTCAGGTTGGGCATTAGGAAAAGGTTCTTCACTGAGAGGGTGGCTGGTCACTGGGACAGGCTCCCCAGGGAAGGGGTCACAGCACCAAGCCTGCCAGAGTTCAAGGAGTGTCTGGATGAAGCTCTTAGTCATATGGTTTAGTTTTAGGTAGTCATGAGAGGAGCAGGGAGTTGGACTTGATGATCTTTATGGGTCCCTTCCAACTTGAGATATTCTATGAAGGAAAAACACTGCTATGAACATAGCATTTCCTGGATCCACTGCTATGCCTTCTCCTCCTCGATTAATCTGTACTAACATAAGGCAGGGTATAAGCTCGGCGCTGACAAAGAACACCGTAGACAACGTGTGCTGTAATGGTGGCAGACAAAGCTTCACCCCCTGCAGACTCACCCCAGCTGCACTATAAAGATAAACTGCACGAGGTGGACCGCTTTCAGAAGATCGTAGGATTCAAACAGCCCCACGGCTTTCAAAAACTTGGTGAAGCAGAGCAGCACGATGTACCGGGTCAGCCTGCTAAAGCAAAGAGGGCAGTTTGCACCCGCGGCCGCGCAGACGCCGCCGCCGTCCGGGCCCGGGCCCCGCCGCCGCTCCCTCCCCCTCCCCGGCGGCCCTCCGCCTCAGGCGGAGGAGGCCGCCGGCTCCCACCGCCCCCGGAAGGCTGAAGGGCGATGCCCGCTGCTCCCCGGAGGGAGCGGCCCGAGGTCCCCCTCGCTAGCGGAGCGAGCGCTCCCCCCCCCCGCCGCCGTTACCGGGCGCTGGGCACATCCACGGGCCCCAGCACGCCGCCGCCGGCCAAGGCCTGCCCGCTGTACTTCTCCTCCATGACGGGGCCGGGCCGGGGGAGCGGGCGCGGCCCCGCGCCCCTGCGAGGGAAGGAAGGGGCGCGAGCGCTCAGGCGCGGCGCGGCCCGCCTGCCCCGCAGCGGGAGCACCTCATCCTCCGCGGCCGGCCGGCCGCCGCTGCGGGAGGGGGCGGGAGGGGGCGGGAGGGGACGGGACCGGACGGGTTAGGACGAGACCGAACGGGAGGGGAGGCCAGGCCCGGCCTCCCGCCGGCCGCGCGCATGCGCCGGGCGCAGTGCGCAGGCGCCGCCGCGGCGGGGGCGGGGGGCGGGGCCGACGCGTCACCGTGGGCGCGGGGGGCGTTCCCTGCCCCGGGGCGGGGCTAGCGCGGGGCCGCCCGCCCTCAGGGCGGGATGCGCGGCCCCGCGGCGGCGCCCGTTATTTGCAGCCCGCTGCGGCCGGGGGCTGGCGGTCGGTTCGCAGCTGTGGGCGGTGGCTGCCCCCCGCGGGTCCCGCCTGCACCCGTCTCGGGTGTCCGAGGGGAAGGGAGGCGTTGTGGGTTCGCACTGCGTGGTGTCACAGAGAGCCGTTTTTCCCCCACTCGGCGAGGTGTGGCTGTGGCGCTGTGTGCCTGGCGGTGTTGGAAGCCGAGGATTGCCTGGCTGCAGGCGAGCAGGCCACGGGTGAAACTGAGCTTTAAAAAGGATAAAATATGCTGCGTGTATGCTACAGAGGGATTTGCCACGCGTTTTTTGTGGCTTGCGTTCCCAAGCTATACTTGGGTTTTTTCCTCTTGCTGTGCTTTAAAGAAAGTATGTTTGTTCTTAAACTCGTCCATGTTACATGCAGCCTTGCCTTACAATAGTTTCATGTACGGTGCCATAGAGTGTGGCTGCGCCAGGGCTCAGCAGCTGTAAGAGTTCCTGGTGCCATGAAAATGGGGCTATATTGTACCATCCGATAGACTCACAGAATCATAGAATGCTTTGGGATGGAAGGTACCTTTAAAGGTCACCTAGTCCAACCCCCTGCAATTGGCAGGGACATCTTCAACTAGATCAGGATGCTCAGAGCCCCATCCAGCCTGACCTTCAATGTTTCCAAGGATGGGGCATCTATCACCTCTCTGGACAACCCGTTCCAGTGTTTCACCACCCTTATCGTGAAAAATTTTTTCCTTGTGTTTAGTCTAAATCTACCCTCCTTTAGTTTAAAACCATTACCCCTTGTCCTGTCACAGCAGGCCTTGCTAAAAAGTCTGTCCCCATTTTTCTTGTAGGCCCCCTTTAAGTATTGAAAGGCTGCGATAAAATTTCCTCACAGCCTTCTCTTCTCCAGGCTGAACAACCCCAGCTCTTTCAGCCTTTCCTCACAGCAGAGGTGTCCATCCCTCTGATCATTTTTGTGGCTCTCCTCTGGACCCGCTCCAACAGGTCCATGTCCTTCCTGTGCTGAGGACCCCAGAGCTGGACGCAGCACTCCAGGTGGGGTCTCACCTGAGCGGAGTAGAGGGGCAGAATCGCCTCCCTCAACCTGCTGGCCATGCTTCTTTTGATGCAGCCCAGGACACAGTTGGCTTTCTGGGCTGTGAGCGCACATTGCCAGCTCATGTCCAGCTTTTTGTCTATTGGTACCCCCAAGTCCTCCTCAGGGCTGGTCTCAATCCCTTCATCCCCCAGCCTGTATTGATACCAGGGATTGCCCTAACCCAGGTGCAGGACCTTGCACTTGCCCTTGTTGAACCTCATGAGGTTCACATGAGCCCATTTCTCCAGCTTGTCCAGGTCCCTCTGGATGGCATCCCGTCCGTCAGGCATGTCAGCCGCACCACTCATCTTGGTGTCATCTGCAAACTTGCTGAGGGTGCACTTGATCCTGCTGTTGACGTCATTGATGAAGATATTGAACAGCACTGGCCCCAGTATGGACCCCTGAGGGACACCACTCGTCACTGATCTCCATCTGGACATCAAGCCATTGACCACTATCCTCCGGATGTGACCATCCAACCAATTCCTTATCCACCGAACAGTCCACCCATCAAATCCATATCCTTCCAATTTAGAGAGAAGGATGTTGTGGGGGACCATGTCAAAGGCCTTACAGAAGTCCAGATAGATGGCATCCTTAGCTCTTCCCTCATCCACTGATGTCGTCACTCCATCATAGAAGGCCGCTAGGTCGGTGAGGCAGGACTTGCCCTTGGTGAAGCCGTGCTGGCTGTCTTGAATTGCCTCCCTGTCCTCCATGTGCCTTAGCATAGCTTCTAGGAGGATCTGTTCCATGATCTTCCCAGGCACAGAGGTGCGGCTGACAGGTCGGTAGTTCCCAGGGTCCTCCTTTTTACCTTTTTTAAAAATGGCTGCAATGTTTTCCTTTTTCCAGTCCCCAGGGACTTCACCTGACTGCCATGACTTTTCAAATATCATGGAGAGTGGCTTGGCGACTGCATCAGCCAATTCCCTCAGGACTCTGGGATGCATCTCATCGGGACCTGTAGACTTACGTACGTTCAGGTTCCTCAGGTGGTGATGAACCTGATCTTCTCTTACAGTGAGAGGACCTCTGCCCCCCTGATCCCCATCAAATGGCCCATTGACTTGGGAGGTGTGAGGAGAGAGGTTACCAGTGAAGACTGAGGCAAAGAAGTTGTTGAGTACCTCAGCCTTCTCCTTGTCTGTTGTTACCAGCATGCCGTATTTGCTCATCAGAGGGGGTATGCTTTCTTTAACCTTCCTTTTCTGGTTGACGTACCTGTAGAAGCCCTTCTTATTCTTTGCATCCCTTGCCAGGTTCAGCTCCAGCCGAGCCAATAGCAGAAGTATCCTGCAGCTGTTCTCACTAATAAAATGTTACATACCAGTAGCTCTCATTTGCGAAGGACGCTGTGCTGGCAGGAATCAGATAGAATAGGTAGCAGGGATTGACTGCACTGTATTATGTCACCCCTTTCCATCTGAAGAAGTTGGTCAATATATAGAGCCTTGCAACTTGTTTCCATTAGAAGGAGAGGTGAATTGTGGAATTGCATTTTTTTTTTATGCAAGCCTGTCTATTTTGCATTATTTTGTATTATTACATGCAAAGCCTTATTGTCCTGACCACTATCAGGATCAAGCAGCAGGAGAGGATTTCCCCGCTCATGGCTCCAACCTGCAAGCGCTTCCACCAAAAATAGATTCAGTTTTTTATTTTTTCTCAGGATCATTGCTGCACATCCTTCACTGGTTATCTCTTCTTTTTTTCCTTGCACTTCAGCAGTCTGGTGCAGTCCTAGTTTCCTAGATGAATTTCTAATTACACAGATTGTTGTGATCAGATTTTTTGTTTAAGACTTATCAACTGGTCCACCCCCAGCAGCCTGGTGATTTGGTGGATGAGCCAGAAACGTTGACGCATGAGCCTTGTGAGTTGCCTGAGTGCTTTCATTGCTTCGCATAACCAGTTCTTGGTTCTCCTGCCTGTGGCAGTGTTTACAGTCAGCCTCCCTCCCTTGATGCCCCCACTTTTTGGACAAGGCATCAACATCACCATGCTTCTACCCAAGCCTGGTCTTGCTTGCAAAGCCACTATGTGGCTGTTTCTTGATGTATGCACTTCATCACTCAGGATTTTCCAGTAACGGTCACAAAGCTGGGAAGTCCTCCACATTGGTGAGTTTTGGTATTTATCCTCAGCAAAGTGCCTGACACCCAGCTGGTTTCACCCCACTTCCAGTGTACCAGTAGGGTCTCTGCACAGGGATTGCTTTATTTACAGGTGAAGTGGAGCATCATCCTGGATGACACACGAAGTGAGTAACAATTTATGGAGATGCTACAGAAGAGGACAGGAGACTAAAATGTCCAGTTGAAACTAATGGGAAAATTGAGGCAGAAGGTTGGAAATGTCCATACTGTGAGCAAACAGCTTTTTTCCAGCCGTGTATCAAACTCCCTGGTTTCAGGACATCCCAACGCATGATTTTGATCCTTAGCACTGAGGCAGGACAAAGAAATGAGAAATCAACTGATGTGGAGGGAGGTGGAGTGGGGGAGGAATGATGCAGGGAAAGGGATACAGATGAGGTATCTCAGAGAGAAGAGGCTGGAGAGGTAAGAAGGGGTACTGTAACTACTGGCCTTGCCTATTTCAAGTCTGCTTCTGCTAGCATCATGTGTTGAATGAGTCTCAGCGATGGCCAGTTGCATGTTGGATTTCTTTGAAGTAATGACCTTGGGTAGACTTTAACTGGGAAGAGATGGAGGGATGGGAGTACAGAGGAGTACGGCTGCTGGCAAATGAAAATTTCAGAATTTCACTGGTCAGAAATCAAAGATTTTTTTTTTTTTATTTGCAGATTCGCAAATTGTTCCTGGTGCAGGTGGGAACCTCTGCATGGCAAGCATAAGCCTATTAAGAGAAATACCATCTCTGCTATTTCAGCTGCCTTGTGAAGACCCCTTCAAAGTTCAATCCACAGGTCCTGCCTCCTGTCCAAAAGCCCTCAGTTCACACCCTGAAGTTCCCTGAAGCCCATGGATCAACCGAAAGATGTCGATAAGGTTTGTAGGCTGGAAAAAAAAAAAAAACAGATGTTTAGTTACATGCTGTGTGCGCTGTGTCCGGGAGATGGAGATGTTGGCAAACAGCGCAAGGGAGAGGACTGCAAACCAGAGGCAGGGCTGGGTGGACAGCCCGGGAGCTGAGTAGGGAGACCAGGAGCTGTGGGAGCGGGCAGAGGGTGAGAATCAACGCGTTGGGTCAGAGCCGTGCACAGGGGAAAAGAGACAAAAGCTAGAGAGGCACAAGGGAGAGCTGTCTGGGACCAAAATTGGGAGAAACACAAAAAATAGAGGTATGAGTTAAACGATGGCATTGCAAAGACGACCGGATGCAGGCATGGGTCCTCAACACTTTTTACGGGTGGGAACCTGTGGCATACTGGGACAGGCTGCTGCCCACCAGTGGCTCGCCAGCGACTCCTGGGTGGTGACAGCACGCACAATCCTTGTTGTCCCAGATGCTGGCCCCCACCGGGCTCCTCCTCAACACGTGTCTCAAGCACTTGTGCCTGGTGGCATCCTCTTGGCTGCTGGTGGTGCTGGATGTCCTGGGCTGGAGTGGTGGCAGTGCACCCCTGCCCAGGCTGTGCACCCCGGTAGGACCCCTGTCTCAGAGGAGCCCACCGGGAGGACACATATCCTGCCACATAGGCAGTCCTGCCTCACTTGTACATACAGAAGCATACCTAGGACGTGAACTTAGGTGCGTGTGGATCTGCCTGTGGTCTTGACATACTGGAAATCCACCCCTGGCGTGTCAGCCTAGTGCAGTGGTATTTGGTTTGGCCAAGAGGTGTCTTGGTGTCAGCATGTGAGCTCTATTAGCTGTGAAAAAATAGTGTGTCTCCTCTAGTTGTGAAAATACACATTACTAGACCCTGCCAGGGTCAGTGTGAGGGCTGTTAAAAGTGGGTGTTCATATATTCATGTAGAGCACCACTGCACACATAGATGGCTACTGCCCTGCTGTAAAGACAGGGGGCACGTAACCAAAAATCAAAACTGCAAAAGAAAAAACACCTGGTGAAACTGGTTAGGATTGTTCAAGGGAATGGTGAAAATGAATGACTATTAACTAGAGCAAAGTTGGAGTCTGCAGGGACAGCTGAAGGAGAGAGAAACTGAAGTCTGAAAGAGAATAGACACAAACCTAGAGACTTCGTGATTGAAAAGAGAAGCCATACGCAGGAGGATATGGGGTTCTTGAATAGGGTTTGAAAGGGCTCTTATTTAAACCCTGCAAAACCTGCAGAAATGGTGAGAAAATCAAGACACAAAATCATGTACAAACATTTACTGTTTCTTCTAGTTCTAAATATGTGTTAAGCTAGGGTTTTTTTTGTTGTTTTTGGTTTTGTGTGTGGTTTTTTTTTTTAGGAGCCTTGTGAAGCCTGTGTTTCTGTTTGCTTAAATATTGCATGCTCCGGAAGACTTGAGTTGTGAAATCAGAGTATCTAAAAGGTTAGAGCTGTGGGGAAAAGGTGTAGTTGGAGTGTTAGCAGTGGTCCTAGGGTATCTATGTTACTCCTCAATGAAAATGTGACTTGGCAAGAAGGAGAACACATGCCTAAGAAATGTCCCTGTGAAACAATAAACCTGATTGTTGCTGCAACCTAGTGAGATGAAGGGAAACTCAGAAGAGAAAGGCTGAAAGAAATTTGAGAGGATAAATTTTTTCATTTTTTCCACTAAATGAGGTCTTGGTGCAATTGAAGCAAAACCCCACCTGTGCCACTTTCTAAGTGATGTACTTCTTTTTGCTATTTCAAGATTACACTCAACTAGGGTAGATTAAAAAAAGAAATCCCCTTCCCCTGAAAGCAAAAGTACTTAAATTTGTGCTCAATTAAGAGCTGCAGAGTCATTTCAAGTTCGGGCTTTTGATCTGTCAAGAAAGGTCAAGCATTTTACTTCTGGGTGGAAGGAAATGATGCATGTGGGTGCCACCGAACACAGGAGTGGTGATCTGGAGCCAGCTTTGAAGTCAGTCAGGTCTGCAGGGAAGCACACTCAGGACAGTGGCAAATGTCCTGGTGGGGGAGCTCTGGCAGAGCTATGCTGCCGATGGGCATTTATTTCAAGTTGTGCTTTCATTAAGAGTTTGTTTAGAAAATATCTTAATAGCTTTGTATTTATTGAGTAATGGCGACACAGATATCTGTTCCAGGAAAAGCTCACTGGGATTAACTAAGTAATTGGAATGGCAGAACATGTCTTTTCTTTCTGATTCGGCATGAGAGGACAGTGACTTTGCTAAGACTTGGCTTCTGCATTTCTTCCTTCTGATTCTAATGCAAGCCATGCTCTTTCATTTTTCAACTAGCGAAGAACAACTGAGCAGAGAGAGGCATTACTGGGAAGTGCGCAGACATCAGTGGTCCGTGGATTTTGCTTCAGTCATGATACTAGACTGACCCACAGCAATTTGCAGATTTCAGGATCGGTGTCTGAGGAAGCGAGGAAAGGAGAGCAGCTGTCTCTGAAATAATGTTGTGACTTGGACTGCTGTGAATCTCCATCTCTTCTTGTGCTGCTTCCAGTGATAGAAGAAAAAGCAAAAAAAAAAAAAAGCCTCTGTTGTAGTAATTCAGAGAAAATAAATGACATAGCAAGAAAGCGTTATTGTGACTTACTTAAAAATGACATTTTCCTGTTATAAAGCTCCAATATTAACTATGTAGCAGGAGTGAGAGGGGAAAAAGGGCTGACGGAAAATCAGAAAAGTGCCTGAAAATCAGGGTCACTTTAGAGGCTTTTGGGATTTCCTGTAATGTGACATAAACCAACTATTGTGTTTTTGCTGGGAAATTTGTAGCTGAGGTCAATGTAGCAGAAAATAAAAGCTGAGAAAACATACACAGGGTTGCTGTGCTGGAATGAGAGTTGTGTACCTTATCAAACCGGTCACAGAGGATGGTGCCTGTTCAAATTTACATAAAACAAATGCTAAAGTGTCTGTTAGACTGTATTCTACCATGTGTGTTGCTTCCTTTCAGTTTAATTTTGCATTATCAGAAAGCTTTTGTTTAGATATAAGCAGCTTTTGTTACTCGGACTCGTTAACACACGTCTCTGGCAATGGTTTTCCCTCCTCTCCCCGCTGCGGGCTGTTGGCACCGAGCAGTGGTGCTCTCTGCGGCCCCGACGCCGTCTTCCCAGCGCGGTTCTGGCTCTGCCATGCTCGGCACAGATGGGGCTGGTGGTGGGGACCTGGCTGGCTCTGGCACCTCTGGTCTGGAGGGCAGTCAGCCTCCTCCGCCTCGCTCCGTGCTCAGGTGCGTGGCCCCCCTGAGAGCCAGTCTGCAGTCTGACCTGCGTTTTCCCCAGGAAAAGCAAGAAACCCCAGAGATCGGTGCTCCCTTCCATGTCCCCCCTTCAGGGTTTGGCCCTTCAGGGATGGCGGCGACGCATGCAGAGAGCTGAGCATCTCCCCAGGCCATGTGTGTGGTTTGCTAAAAAGTTCAATGGAGGGAACACATACAGCAAGGGCCAGCGAAGTGATGTGGTTTTGTAGGGAGCCGAGTCAGGGACTGAACCTCAGTCCTAGGCCAGTGGTTTAACCACAAGGTCAATTCCTCATTCATTATGACTTATTTAATAATAAAGCTGAAATAAATACTTGAAATTGTCTCAGAGAATTTTTTGCGACTTTCCAGTCAGAATTAATTAAGTGCTATGAGTAGAGCACCTGAACCATTAGAAATGATTCACTGCTTTCCTTCCTAAGGATATAAATTAACACGTTCTGTTTTGCTGACGGAGTGAATTCCGCTTTAGGAAACTCATGAAGCATGGCTAGTGTGAGTAGAGACAAATGCATGATGCTAACTTTCCGTCTGAAAACATCAGCTTCAGTTAGCTCTTACTTTGTATTGTCTTCCCTCCCCTGTGTCAGACCTGAGTAACAAGGAACACATGCTGCTGGGAAGCTGAACCACACAAACCTCTTTCAACAGCATTTTCCCTCAAATTTCCCCCTTCCCCAGCATGACTGAAGGCAGCAATTACGGAGTCGCAATCACGTGACCATTAGCAATAAAAACATTGTCCTCTTCAACCTCCCGGATGACGCGGAGATAAAAACATTAATGGTTGGTCTACACCAGCCCACCTAGGTTTTCTAGCGCTAGCAGAAAATTGAAGAGAGCTGGTAAAGCAGGCAGGGGAGATGATGGAGACATGCTAAATTCAAGGCCTAAGACCCAATGGTCTAAGCCCTGTGACCTGCTTCACTGCCCTCCTGCCTCCCCCCGATACTGGCCAGGGACTTAAAAAACAAGCCCCTGGGCATGTATTAAAAAAAAGTATAATAACATGTGCTTGAAAAACCCTGTATTTGGGCTATGTTCTGGTAGACGGTGCCTCACGGTATCTGGTTTTGTGCCGCTGTAAGCTGTGTATGGCCCATGAGTAAGCGCTTGGACCTCAGACTCCTGGCTCTGGAGGACTGCAGATGTATGGGCTTGAGACAACGTGGACGGTGGGCAAGCCCAGCCTTGGGAACAAGCCTGGCCCGATGCATAACTCATAGTACAGGCATATTCAGAAAGCTTATCGTGCTGACAGAGATAAATGGAAGCTGTAGGAAAGTGATAGAAAGCAGAGTTCAGACTACTCTCTGTGGGTGATATTCCTCTTCATGTTTTATTTCCAGTTATTTTAAAATTAAGCCATAAATTGAAGGCAGAATTCACATTACACATTCATCTCCTCTTCTGCAGGCCCCTGGGGGACAGCCAGTCTACTTTATCAGGATGCAGAGCGGAGGGTTTCTGACCATTGTTGAGCTCTTGTGTGTATGTATATGTACTGCTTGAACAGGGAGGTGTTTTCTTTTATGCTGTCCTGGGATATCATGCTTTTTTCCTGTGCTGTTACTTGTTAACATCCATACTGGTATTCCTCAGGTCTTGTTTTGGCAAGATGTATAATAGGGCTTGATCCCTGGAGAACCAGGACTTATGCGGGGATACATTTTTGCCCACATTGGAACATAGGGTTGAACTAAAGAATTTTTTGGATTTAAAAAACATTGTTATGAAAGCAGGTAAGGTGAGGAGAAGGGGGAAGAGAAATAAAGAACGGCACTGTGACCAAAGGAACATTTTTATTGCCAAAACCATAGCTATTAATGATATTAGGTTGTCCAGAATGACTTTCTAACCACTGAATCATTAACTAAGCCTGAATGAAACTTCTCCTGCTATTGAGGCATTTAGGATGGTCTTTATCTGGATTCTCTATTGTCTGGTAGTCGGGTCAAACTCATACTGAAGACTTTTCCTTAGTGAGACCCCAGTCTAGGTCTCTTTTCTCCACCTGGCTGCATATTTTCACAAAAAGCTGGGAACTGAACATCTCTAGGACCTCTACTGTTCCATCAGTAGCTAAGGCTGGCCAACAAGTAAAAATATCTTAGGAAGGGATGAACGCAAAGCCAATGAAATTACCTGTAGGCAGTGCTTAGGAAAACAGGCTGGTAGAAAAGCAGCAGTGAACCTATCTAGGAAATTAAGCGGTGAACACAGCTGGGCACTGGACTGAAGTTGTGAAACGGTTTGACTGGCTTCTGGCACATGTGACTGTGGACAGTGGATTCCCTTGGGCTGTTTTGGGGTATGGGTTTGGTTCTCGCCCCAGGGAAACTCATCAGCATGTGCGTTGGAGGCAGGGTGCAATAGAGGGTGGCTGGCTGGCTTAAGGAGGGAGGTGTGTGGAGTTGCTGGGGGCCAAATGACAGAGCTTGTCCTGGTGTTGTGGAAGTAAGGGAACCTAAGTGCTAAGTCCTTGTTGGAGAAGCAATGGAAATGGAAACCAAAGAAAGAAGTGCAGCGGGGAGGATTGCAAGGAAAGGAACAGTTGAATTAAGATGGAGGTGCTCTGACAAACTACTTCTTGCTTCTTTTTCTTTCATGATCTGGTCCTGACTACAGCTCTGAGCTCATGTTTTTGTACTCCCCAGCTTGCTCCATCTGCTCCCACTTGCTCTTTGGCAAGGCTGAGTGTTTTCATGGCTGGGCTATAGAGTACCAGGCTCTTTGCCACAGCTGGTGGCCAGGATCAAGGCTTGCATTGCATTCTGCCTTGGCAGGCCATGCTTCCTCTCACTGCAGATCTTTTTGGCTTTTGCCACCCAGGCTTGTTCTTTCCTGACTGAGCGTAGCCTCCCTCCTCCAAGCTAATGGTGCAGCATTACCCTCCCAGCAGCGAGAATTAGCCCTTGTAAGCAGCACTGCTTCCCTCGCAAATGGACCAAGAGGAGCCTGTGGTGCAGAGGCTACAAACATGTCCTTTCTTACGTGATGAGTGAAAACCCTCTTCTAACAGAGCTGCCTTTCCTTTTGGGGAGGTCTAAAGCACTGCAGCTGTATTTCACACAGCGCTCTAAGGTTCTTTGTTTGTTTCAGGCAGTAAAAAGTAGCAAGAAAGGACATGGTCAACAAGACCATTCCCCAGATAATTGTGGAAACATGTTTAATCTTACGTTGCTGTGAGCCCGTTGTTTGTTTCTTGATGCCAGTAGTCAGAACATTTATCATAACTGCTCTGAATTATCTCAACATGCCATGATGTCAGGCAGGGCGAGAGTCTCCCTTTGAAGTGGCCTGTCTTTCAGTAGGTGGATTTAGCAAAGAAAAGAAGAGAGGATTTAGTGAAGGTTATTGGAACAGCCCAAGATCACTGAGCTCACTCGGCGCGAATGCTCCTGCATGAATGTTTGCTTTTTGTATGCTCAGAGAGCAGCAGCCAATGGGTAGCCCTGTAGGATCATGGATGATGAAGGGCAAGATCTGACACTGGCATCCACAAGCGCGGGCCCACTGAAACCAATGGAGTGGCCTCTTGTGCCAGGTCTGGATTTGGTAGTGAGTGTAAAGACAGATGGGATGTGGAAGAAGGAGATTATCAGCATTCAGGAAAAAGCGCTGGGCTAAGTAGTTAGTCTGTGCTGGAGATGATCAAGCTGCTCTCTGTCTCCTGATAAACAGTTATTGGGATTATGAGCTGAGGGAGATGTCATGTCTCAGTCCTTCTAGTGCAGCCTGTTACCAAGGCTCTTTTTTGTCATGTCTGGAGCAGCTGGAGGCACTTGAAATGTGCCATGACATGGAGAGCTTGAGTCTTACAGCCATTAAAACACAGCCACGGGGCAGGCTGGAGGGATGGTGCTGTCTCTGCCTGTGCTCAGAGCTGGTCGGACACCAAGCAGCTCAGCCTGAGCATGCTGTGGTCAGAGGCTCAGCCAGAGCAAGTGTGTGCTGCATGCATGTGGAAGGATTATTACTCAACTCAGCATCAGGCTAATGTGGTCACACACTTCCCAAGATTGCATCGCATGGCTTGTGTCCTGCCAGGGAGGCAAAGCAGGCCTGTTCCTCCCTTTGATCTACCCGTAGACATGTCTAATGTGTCTGGCATGATGCTGGTGCAAAACTGGCTTCAGCCTGGCAGCTGCTGCAGATTGCCCCATGCAGGTGGGGATGTCAGAAGACCAATGCACCCTCATTGAGGAGATATGTTGACCCTGTAGCCTCTGGAGATGCAGCCGCTGGAGAAACCTGAAGCTGCAGAGGGGATGGAGCGAGGAGGGTGGCAGGGCTCAGACCAGCATGGACATCTGAGCTGCCAGGAGAGAGAGATTTCAGCTCTGATGGCAGCCAAATTGCATGAGAGGATCTGAGGAAAAGCCTGGGGATTTAACTGGGACAACTAACATGTCTTACAGCTTGGTATCCTCTGCAGCACCAAGAGACCAACATGTCTTCACCTGTATGTGTTCCTGTCAGGAAGTTTGGCATCAGTACGAATAATGACCAAGACCCATCCTTTTTGCCCCTTTTCCCCACAAAAAGAGGGCTGTTGTAGCCATGCGGAGTGCATCTGTGTCTGTATGCTTGCACCTCTCACCTGGACCTATGAGCTAATTTCAGCTAGAGATGTAGAAGCATTGATTTCAAATAATTTTCATGAAAACGACAGCCTGGATAGAGAGGGGAGATCCCATGGAGGGCTCCTTTGAGGGACCAGTGCCTGTCTGTGTTCACCCTTTATTGAACCCCATAGAAAATTTACATGGGAAAAGGATATTTCAGATGTTCCTCATAAAAGAAAGCATCACCTGGAGTTTGTGCTTGATTAGAAAGGCCAAGCCTGAGAGGCAAAGTGGCAGGAAACCAGACTCCAGTAGCTCAGTGGCTCCCAGTGCTACTTCTCCCTCCCTTGCTCTCTTTAATGGACATGCAGACCTGAGAGTGGGTTTGGCTGGCGGTGTGCAGGCATCCTGGCACCAAAGGAGCTGAACTACATGGAGAAGCTCACCTCATTCGCAGCATGCTGCTGTGTTGGGGGCATGCTCTGAGCTGGGCTTGGAGGCGCTGGCCGGAGGGAGAGGAGGACCAGGAGTGACCCCGGGGGATGGAGCAGGTTTTGCTGCTGAAGTCATGGAAGAGCCAACCCCATCCTATAGTTTCCTTCTTCAGAAGTGCTCCTATAAAGTGTAGCTCACTGAAGGGCATTGTCCAATTTGCCTAAATGTTTTGACACTGTTAGTTATTATCAGGTTTTATTGGTGCTCTTTGGGGTTTCATTGGTTCACGGAGACCAAGCCCTCAGGGCATATGACAAGGGATATGAGCCAGAAAAACAAGCAGCCTCATACTGCAAGAAGTCACGTTTCTTTACTGTAAACATGTGGAAACTCTTTGCTAAAAACACAATATGGGAAAAGCAAACTTTGATGAAAACTAGATCAAGGAATGACTGAGCCAATGCAGTTCATATGAAAATAAAAAATAATACTCAAACTAAAGAAAGCTGGGAGCTTTCTTGGCTGTCTTGCAATGATTTGGAACATTGTAACTGTGAATGCAATTACAGTTTGAGTTTTTCTTGAGGCTTGCAAAATTCTAGCTAGCCTTTTTGTTCTCCTTTTTGCATCTCTTTTTACACTTCTTGGTTTTAGACATTACCACAGAAGAACCCACGTATGATAAGAAAGATTGGTGTTACTATCTTTCTGGCCAGACCAAAATGCGGAATTTTCAGAATCTTTCCTGGAAGAAAAGGCATGTGATGTTGTCATTTTTCTAAATCAGGTAGTTTTGGACACTTGAAAACTATGCCTCAGGCTACTGGTTGCTCTGCAGATAAAAACACAGGACTCCGTATGCTGGAATATTGAGTTACCTGTTTTGCTGAACCCTACATTGCACACGTAACTATTTAACAGGGACTGAATTCCCACAGCCAACTTCCCATTTACATTACAGTCTCTTTGCCACCTTGACAGAGCAGTCGGATACTTATGCTGATATATGTACGTACACACAGCTGTACCCGCAGCTACACACAAATGTATGCATGTGTTTATCCCTAAAATGCATACAGATTATGTCTATATCTAGATATATTTCTTACAAGTGAATCCAGGCAGCAAGCATGAAACTTCTGTTTTACACATGATGATTGTGGTGTTCTCCTCTTGACACCAGTGGAGGATTGGTCATGCGAACAGTCAAGGGTCAGCCCCTTTTGTGGTATCTGTACTGTTAATACAAACACCCTAATCTAAATACTGATCATACGAAAATCAATGGCAGTTCTGTCATTGATTCCAGGGCAATGAGGAGTTGGCCCAAAATTTCGATTTACACTACCTTCTTAATAGTTTTGTCTATTAAATTTAAATTGCCGGAGACTAGAAGATAAACATTGGGGGTAAAAAAATGTAATAAAATGGTTTAATTTATTTCTGAGTCTATCAAACATTTGTACTGATAGTATTTTTATGTTCTTAGTTTTCATTTTAAAATAAACAATAACACTGTGATGGGAGATCGCCTAATTTCCTGTTAATAGAGTTTAAATTGAAAAGCATTTTTCAATGGGAGAGCTGCCCATTTAAATTATGGATGGCAATTTTGTTCCATTTTTAAGCTCTTCTCTTCTGGCTGGAGATCCTTTAGTCATAAGGCATTTATAGCTTCTTTAACAATACTTAACAACAACAGAATTGACACTTCTATATACATCTATAAAGATATTAAAAGCCTATTATGGTTATAGCAGAGAAGGGCAAAATCAACAAGTTACAAGAAAGTCCCGTTCACCTGCAGCCCCTCCCCAGCCCTGAAACCCACGTCTCTCTGTTCCCCGTGGTGGTGAGTCACCTGTGTCAGCCCATGACCAGATGAGCAGAGGACTACACGAAACAAGACCCCCAGGAGAGCCACGACCCTCAGTGAAGGGAGGACAGGAATGTCCCCATGGCCCTAACTGCATATCAGGCCTGTGGGAACCACAGTCCAGGTCCCACCTAATTTAGAGCAGAGTGGAGGCAAAATCTGGGGACCAGGACATGACACCTCTCCAATGTCCTGATGCTCCGAGGTGGCCTGGGCTGCGCAGCTGGATCCCTGGGCAGGATAACTGTGTGAGCTAATGCAGCAGTGGGACCAATACATATTCGAAATCTCTAGTTTAGGTGTATGTACTTTATCTTTGCCTCCTTGGAATCAGAGATATAGATACATACATACATACATATGCATATCCATATCTGTATCTATATCCATACACATATATGTATATGAGCCATGTGCTCAGTAAGAGGTAGGAATTTCTTGCTACTGATGGAGCTGTGGGGATATCTGGTGGGCAGAGGATTGGGAAGGGCAGGTAGTAGGCAGAGGTGCAGGGCAGAAGGGGCACTACAGGGCTATGCCAAGCCACAGGCACATTAAAATCCGAGTGTGAGGTCTTGACCCTACTGAAGTAAATGGAAAATCTCACACTGGCTCTAGAGCCAATGTATCACCCAGTATGAGCAAGATATTAAAAAGGAACTGATTAGAAGGGAGAAACTCTGGTAACCAGTGACCACGGAAAGGAAAACAGGAAGAGTACATGACATCTTAATGAGGCTTTAGTTTAGCAACACATTTTATTCTCTTAGGGACCGATGCAGTGTAAGAGTGATTCCTTGACTTCAAATTTATCTGCTTTATTGGTTTTGTGTCACTGCCGTAATTTTATCGATTGGTTTTTTTAACAGTGATACCGTAAGAGGCCTCTAAAGCTAAAACATATAGTGAGTAAACTCTTCTACATTCATTTTACTTTGCAAGTCAGGCTCTTATGTTTAAATTTGGTGTTTCAAGGTGCACTTTGAGGCTTGTTGTAGCTTTATAAATGGCCATTATGTAGGAATAGGAAAGGGAGAATTCTGTCCTCAAGGCTCATTTTTGATGTCCCTCTGATTTGAGATTATTACCACAGCATGTTGCATCAGTCATGTTGGATATGCAGTAAATGACCTCGACTGTTAGGAAGCCATTAATCAACAAATCATCAACAAGATAAAACTTAGTGTCTCTTCTTGTGCCTTTGGACGTGAAGGACAGCGCCTGATTGTTCCCGAGCTGCTATAATCAGAAGAAAAATGCTGCTGGCTTCCTGGTGAGTTAGTGCAGTTTTGTTTTCCTGGTGCCACGTTTTCCTGGTGAGGATGTGAAGTCCTGCAGGCTGATATCAGGGGATGTTTTGCTGGCTGCTCACCCCTTACCAAGGAAATTCAGAGGCCGGAATTTCTTGATTTTATGGATGTGAACAAGTTGTTTGGGAGAGCTTGTGTGGGGCCTCAAACTGAAGGCAAGTGCACAAGCGGCTTTGCTTGGAATAGTGATTTTTAAGCATGAAGAAGCATAAAAAACCAGTGTAGTATGTGCTTCTACTAAAGCATTTGATGGTTATCGTATCTCCCATTCTGAAGAGATGCACAGGGACAAGGGAAGTACGTTTTATCATCTTGGAGTGGAAGAAGATTTACAATCCTCTGGTTTTTGGTGTTGCTGGTCCACAGCACTGTCTGCTTCTGTGATTCCCTTCATTACGGCTCCAAGCTCAGTTCAATTTTCCTGGCATATATATTTGTATTTTACCTTTAGCAGAGTTAGAACTTAAAATAAGTATTGGCTTTTGCAATGTTTCTGCTGCTTATGAGAATGCCTTAGTTAACCTAACAGATATGTCTGATAGAAGAGGGAGAGTATCAGGAAAATTTGACTTGAACAGCCTTGAAATGTGGTACCCAAGCCTATAACATGACCCAGTGACATGCACTCATCCCTGATATATTTTTAAAATACTTGAGAGTCAAACTCTCAGCCGATGCAGCTTTGTGCAGCTCTTTCTTACATTTCCAGTTCACGTTGTCCATCAACATCTACTCATCCATGCCAAACTCTGAAGAGGTCCCCGCCGTCCTGCCTGATATCTTTGGATTTCATTCAGTACTGTACAGTGTAGAAGTGAGCCTCAAACCCTGGCTTGCCTGTGCTCACAGAGCAATTTTTGGAGGAACCAGATCCACTGGATAACTGATAATCTCTACAACAGAGGGAATGCAGGGAATTTGTCCTTTGTTTCCAGCAGGAACATACCAAAGAATGCACTACATTTTGTTTTCTAAGTACCTATATCTCACTTTCTTTGTGTAGTTAAATGATTTGCAAGGAATGATATGTATAATCCACTATATCTGCTACTGTGTGATGCATTGCAAATGAGTTAGCAATTTTTAGCGCAGGGACTGTTGAACAGTTATGTGTGCACACATACTGTGTAACAGGATGGGGCGTGGTTTCTAAGGGTTACCACAGTAGGTATGCATTCTCTATGCCTGGTAAAGCTGCGTCTCAGATTGTAATGTTTACTAAAGAGATACAACACTACATCCATACTTCTGTGCAGGAAACCTCTGAAACAAAAACCACAGCACCACTAGAACAAACACACCCTACTAAAGGGCACTAATAAATGTACTGTTTTGCATTACACATATTAAAACCATGACATATAGTACTCCCACCCACCAATGTTTATGTTTGGTGATGATGAAGAGAGGGACAATTAAGGTTTCTGGTGGTAATTGTAGAGATCAGCTGGTAATTTAGCTAAGTTACAGTTTTGCTAATATGTGCTTTGTGACTGGTGAAATTCTACTGTAAATCAGTGAATTGCATATGTCTGCGAGTGCATGAATTAAAACAATAAAGGCTTGAGGCAGTATTATTGGTTTGCACTACGGGATGGTAGAGCTACTTACTCCACTGACTGACATGGGAGCTCAAAGAGATCAGTAGAAGGCAGGAAAGCCGAATCTTGGTCTTGCAAACACTTCTGCATGTGCTCAATTTTAAAGCTGTGTCTAGCTCTATTGGTGTTAATGGCACTCCTCAAGGGCTTAGAGATGAGTTGATTTTTAAAAGCTTGCAAGTCTGTAGGCTAATAGCATCCCAGTATTGGACCATAGGAGAAGAAGGAAAAAAATGTATCACAAAATGGGCTGTATTAATTCAACAAATGTATTTAAGTTTTAATTATTTATAACATTTCAGAGTGTATTAGTAAATGTTCTGTAATGTATTGATAATAGTGATGAAGTCTGAGTAATTCAAGATCTAATTACATCATCTTGCTATTAAGTCGTGCTTAGAAGTAGAAGAGAAAGCACCAATATGAGTTCAAACAACAAAATATGATTCAGCAAAAAAATGCTAGTTGGATTAGATTTCTGAAACTTTCAGGAATATTGAGTACTAAGTATCTCTGCTTGTCTTAATAGATGGGATTATTTAGGTTAGTTGGATAACTTGGACCATTGGTTTACTCACAGTATATGTGGTAAGAGAAGCAGACTGCCCTATAATTTGTATTTAAAAGGTATTCAGAACCCACCCAAAACCTCCCCAACCTGCTCCCTATCACTTTATTCATGGAAGAGGCGTCGCTACCTAGCACGGACCGACCAGGCTGGCACAGCAGGAATGAGGCCTGGCATACACATGGTGTCATGGGATTGACCGCCACAGCTGTAATGGCTGGTGCCAGCACCAGCTGTGGTTTGGCAGGGACACTGCTGGCAGGTCCAAAGGGCTTGTCCTGGCTGGCCAGGGTGATAAGCGCCATGAGGAGAAGGTCTCTGCCACAGCAAGCCAAGGCCAGATCCCCTAGGAGGCATCCTGGCTTCTCACCGAAATACCAGGGCAGTGAAAACGGCTGTCATGGCTGATGGGCAGCTTGTGTCCGAGACAGCTTCCCTTGCTCATCTTGCATCGCCTGCTTTGTGATGCTCTCCTTTACCTCCTCCCTAGCACTCTCACAGAGAGATCACCAACACATACCCCTTATAAACAGATCGATAGACTATAAAGGATGATCATTAGGAAGATAAGACCTCCCTACCTCATTGGCAATTATTTTATAATATTTCTGATTAATGGTTCCATTTTAGCCATTTCAGTGCTCGGCAGTCTTCATTTGTTAGTGTTGATTATGGGAGTCCATGTCTTGCCTGAATCTGAGTTATTTTGACCAACAAATGTGAATTAAAATCAATAGAAATGTCATTAGCATGCCAGTGCCATGAAAGATAATACGACCATTTCTCATGCATTCAGTTTATTAAAATTTGCTAAAGTGTGAAATATGTATGACAAGTAATGATGTTTTAATCTTTCGCCAAGGTAACAATTGAAAGCTGATTGATTCCATTCAGTAATTATAAAATCAAAATGATGGAAGATTGTAATCAAGAAGGATTCTGTCTCATACTTTGTCACGCCTCCATGCAAGATAAAATTCTCATTAGTAACATCTCTTTTATCTGAAAAGAAATCAAACTCCTATTTGCCCCAGTTTAAATCTCATGGCTAGTTAGATAATAAACTTTTTTTTTTTTAAACTCTGATGAGAAGATGAAAGCAGCCTGCACCAACCAAGGGATTATACCCTCATGTGTGCCACGGTACATTAAAAGCTCTTTCTTCATTTCCAGGTCTCCTTACACAAGGCAAGGCTGAGAGAATGACTGCGTTGTGTTGCTGGGGTGCTGGCAGTTATTTCGGTCTTTGTGAGACAGCTGAATGCCCAGTCCTTCCTCCTTTCCCTCCAAAAAAAAGCAATGTCGGCTTCTAAGCCAAAGCATGGAAATGTCCTCAGAGCCTGATGGGCTCCGTGAGAGATGCCTGGAGCCAGGCAGGGTGTGCTGCCCTGCCAGAAACATGCTGTCCCACCGGCCACTCAGCATCTCACCTCTCACTGAGGTACCCCAGAGATGTGAGCACTGAATGAGCTAGTCAAGAGGCTGAACCTCCAAAACTACGCATGAATGTTTTGCTTGAAGTTACGCAAAAGAGATGAAACTCTTCTCTCAGTCGACATCTCACTGTAATAGCGAGGTCCAGTAAGAGGACAGGAGATCAGGAGACCTGGCTTTGTTTCTGTCTCTGCCATTTATCTTCTGTGCAGCCTTGGGCAATTCCTTTCCCTTCTCTGTACCTCACCTTGCCCACACACGCCTCTTCTGAACTGTGTAATGGCAGTGGAGATGACTTACTGCAGTGCCATGGCTGATTTGGTCTACATAAGTAAATAAACAATGCCGTAACAGCGTAATTTTTTTAAAAAGATTCTGCTTGGCAAGATCTTGTGTTAACTAGAGATGGAAAAAATTGTGGTATGTTGAGGTTTCTCCACTTCTACTCTCTGCTTACCTTTGCTGGAAAGGGGAGCCTCACCAGCTGGGGACCACAAACAGTAGTAGGTGATGAGTCCCAACCTACCAATGCAACTGGAGGATTAATTTTGAATGGTCTGAAACCCAGACAGGGAGTCAAAATAAACCCAGCTTATCTCTTCACTCGCTTTAGACAGTAAGAGCAGTCTGCGGACCAGACAGTTACTCAGAGATATCCTGGAGCAGAAAGCAGTTTCCTTTCTGGACTGCTTGTTTTTGACATCCAGACTGGGGAAGCGCTCAGCTATTTGTAAGTGTAGAAGCACGTCTCTGTGAAACACTGACATTTTAGGGTAGGCTGAGTGCTCTGCAATGAAATCCTAGATGCCATGCAGTCAGTGGGTGGCCTCAGACAAATTTTAATGGGTTTTGGAATAGGGCCCAAGCATATCCCAAAGAACAGGAGAAGAAAGCTTTGGTTTAGCCAAATCTCTAAGCATGTGCTTAACCATTGAAATTAATGAGAATTAAGCATATACTTGAGTCTTCTGCTGACCTGTACCTTAATTACTGAATTACAAATACTGACCTGCAGAGACTCTGCGTAAAACAAGGATATGCCTTTTATATGCCCAAAGGGAACACGCCATTTAAAAGACCAGATTTTTTTGATTTTCTAGTGACATAGCAAAAGCAGAATTTGGCTCTGTGCTCCCTGAAAGAAGGAAATTTTAAATTATTATCAACTGCAGCTCTCACTGCAACATTTTGCATGATGCAGGTTAATTGCTGTCTGCTAGAAAAGAGGACTTCTCTGTTTCAGACGTCTAACAGAATTTTTGGCATCTTGCTCATTAGAAGGGTTATTTTCTTTAATCATATTGCTGTAGGAATGCATCTTTTAAGTATCCTGCTGCCTTATTTTGACACGACCTTCATATCTTTTCAGCTTATAGTTTCTGGAATTCTTTTTCTCCTGATAAGAAGCAATGTTGTTGGGTATGCTTTTTCTAACAAACCTTGATGGAAGATCGGGGGAAAAAAGCTAATATATCCAATGGCTTGATAATTTCAGAGTCAAAACAGATTTTAAGTGTTGATCTTCTTGCACTTGCTGATGAATCTGTTTCACCAAGCAGCTGGTGTATGAGATCTAGCCGGCAGCACACAGAACACATTAGGAAAACAAAGAGAATGTGAGATTAAACTGAAAAGAGGCAAGAACAGCATTTCCTCACCATTCTGCATGAAGGCAGAAGATGCTCTGAAAGGATACAAACTCAGTTTTCATATCGGACCTATGGCCTCTTCCCCCCATCAGATTATTCAAAGGTAAATTTGCTTTTCGCTCTCTCAGACAGACCATTTCCCCCTCACTGGTATACTTATTTATTAGTAACATTATTTGTAAAATGCTAACTTCATTGCCTGCACTGTTATGATGTTATCTCTATGTGCTTCTGTGAGAATGTAACAATGTCATGAAGAAAAATGATGTAAAAATGATGTGGGTACATAAAATGGGATTGACAAAATGTAATAAATCACTGCTGGGCTGAAGAACAGAGCTGCATGTGTAATGAAATACTTGAGCATTACATCATCGTTTATGTAACATCTGGCAGAGTCTTGTACTTCAGTGCTGCTTTGAATCAGGATCGTTTTTTCTCTCTGAGAGAAGAGGAAAACAAGCCATTAGGTTTTGCACATAGAAAAGTGGAAAAAAGAAAAAAAAAAGAAACCCTTGAAATATCCATGTGAGGTTCCCCTGAGAAGTTCTGTCATTCCCATCTTGATGCAAATAATATAATGTCTGAGATGCCTACAAAATAGTTAACATCCAAGCAGGATTTTTTCAGTTTTATAAGAGGAACATGTCTTTAATGTGAAGAGGATTTTTTGAGGTTGCACAGTTAATTTCTTCAAATAAGAGTTTATCTAATTTGCATCATTATACATACCCTGGGGCCAGACTTCTAGCAAAAAAACAGGTGTGAATTATATGTACTTGAGTGTTTTCCACAGAGTTTTTTTTTTTTCTCCAAAGGAGAATTGAATTATCTTTCTGCCATTGTGGACTCCTGGTCCTGTCTCACAGAAACATGTGGGTGCTCCTTCAGTGTGGAGTCCTCCATCCCAGGCTGCCAGCAGAGTCTTCCTCTGGGGTTTATCGCTGTGCCCAGGTTCACCTGGGGTGCCAGGCAGGACAACATGATGTGAATGGTGTGAATGTTAGTTGAAATGTATTTAATTAGCTGTTGCAGTAAATGAAGTCAGGAATGGAAGTGTCTGCTACAAAAGTCTCTGGATGACACCCTGACCTGGCTGAATTCAGCAGAAGTTTTGCTATTAATTTTGAGGGGACTTAGCTTTTCCTTTGCAGCTCTTGCCTCTGAGGCCCCCTGGGAGGTCCTGGTGCAGTGGCTGCAAAGCTGTGCATGGCGCTGCAGGGACACAGGCTGCCAGCCCTCCCGGCAGCGGTGACGCTCTCCTTCCCCAAACCTTCGGCAGGTGGCAGCTGTCCGGGACGCAGGAACGGGGCATTGGCAAGAACTCGCTGTATCTAAAAATAGGCTTTTTGCTTTCTTTTTTCAATACTCTACTGTTCAAGGAGGAAGTAGGACAGGTTGCCAAAGAGAAATCACTCTTTGTTTAGCTCCTTTTCAGTTAATCAAATATCATGCAGATAAGCCACTGTTACTGTAATCTCTCTTCTCCCAGGGATTTTTGTATGGTATATTTATACAGCAGTATGGGTCTGGCTGATAGATACATCGAGCTAGTTGTTATAGCTATTATACTCCCCCTCTATATTTTCACCAGGTTGGTACAGAATGGTAGCTCTTGATACGCTCTCGAGTTAAATGCGATATACGAGTTTGGTTTTTCATGCTGGAAATGGCACAGGGAAGCAGAGCAATCCAGATACAACAGTTACTGCTCTAGAAACCCGTTGTGCTGCAGGTGCCTGGAGTGCTTTCATCTTTTCTGAGCAATTGTTAGAGTTACTGAAATGTTTGTTTGCTTCATTTTTTAAACCAGTAGTGACTTCTATTGATTTTCTTTTGGAGGAGAGAGGTGCTGTAGAGCATGAATGTCGTTTCAAGCAGGACAGTATAAAATTGTTAAAGGCAAAAGAGGGAGGCAATGGCCAGATGATTGAAGTGTAAGATTTGGAGTCGGGATGTCTTATTCCTATTTCTGATTTTCCTACAGGTGACCTTAGGAAAAGAAGTCACTATCAGGGCTGAAAGCTGGCCATGTGTCAGCTCTTACTAGCAGCAGAGGCAGCAGTGGGACATTTTGGGATGAAAACCCCTCTTTCCAGCACCTGAGGTTTTTGGATGAACATGTTTTTCCCTATCTTATGGGAGTGTCATGGCAACGTACAGATGATCTAGGGATTTTCAAGGTGAAGGAGAAACATTTTTACATTTCAGAGGCATGTCCATGACATTTTTGATCATGGACATTGCAGGAACAGAAGCAGACTGTCATGTCAGGGTGGCACTGGGCAGGAGTGGGGTAAGGTTTGAGGACAAGTGCTGGTAGAGGCTAAGCTCACCTCAGGGTGAAAATGGAGTTGTGATGATGCCATCTCAACCAACTCCCTCTCCCGTGATGAAAAATGAATTGCCATGGCTTGAGTGACGGGGCCTTTGCCATGAGGTAGCAGTAGATGATGTCTCTCCGCAGGGATTTCTGCAAGACACCGAATGAGATCTCCAGTGAGCTTAGCTGTTCCTTTGCATTAACAGTTTGTACCTGTGCCCCTTGTGCTATGTCACAGCCACAATTTAAACAGGGTAATAGGAGACTAAATTATCTAATGCTAATAAGGTTCTTTCGGTCCCCATGGGAAGAATCACAAAAATATGAGCTGACAATGCAAGAATATCTATGAGCATCAGTGAGAACTGTCTCTCAAGGAGAAAAGAAGAGTTCTTATTTGATAAAATATTGGCCAAATGGCAGGTGAGATTTTTTTGATCTCTGATTGCTTCACTTTCTGCAGCCCTGTCTGTGAGGAAACCTGGGTCCTCTCCTGGGCTGATGCTGTAGTCATACAGCAGTTCATGATCTCCTGGTTTTAACTAGCGAAGTCCAAGGAAAGGCACGCAGCTTGCTTTCTCTTCCATGCATAAACCCATGGTTTTCCACGCATGAACTCCAATGGTTCAGGAGCCAGGAATGCTAGCCCTTAGTTTCATCCCTGTCCTTATGGGATCAGAGCCCTGGTATTAGGGCGTGCCTCCTTATTGAAAACTGAGCTGTATGTCAGTAAAAGAGTGAAAAGACTCTCTCTCTTGCTGTTCTTTATTTTGCCCATGGCAAGGGCATGAGCTGGTGAGGAGCTGTTGCTGTTTTCTGCTTTCTCAGAATAATTGCCCCGCCTTCTTCAAAAGCCAGGGTGGGATCAGCCTCTTCCAAATGGATTGCCATACTCACTTTTATTTCGTCTTGGTGAAAGAGGTGATGCTGGTTGGCATCACTGATCTAACTTAAATGCCTGAACTAGTGGCACGGGCACTAGTCTACACGGTCACAGACCAGGTCTGATTCAGTGTATGACAAGGCTCTCAGGCAGTCCATTACTGTGCCGAGCAGAAAAGAGCATTTTACTCTTTAATGGATCAGTAACATGCTCAAGATTTAGTCATGCACTAGGGCAGGTGCTAATATGTACCACTGGGACAAGAAATGGGTATGCCCAGTCTGCCAAGAAGATGATAGCATTTCTGGGGAGGTGAGAGTGATCACTCGCCAGGGGAGAGGGCTGAAAAGGGCCAAGGAGCAGTGGTTCCTGGGCGGGCAGAGGCGCTGGAGCCAGCTCACTCCTGCGGCTGGCCCAGGGACGAGTCCCCGTCCCCCACAGTCACCAAGGTCCTGTGGCTTTGCAGCAAGGGCAAGATGCCCTTGTGATTTCACTCTGTGCAGGAGGAGACAGAGCATCAGTTTTTCCACTTCTGTCAGCCTCTGTCCATAATAAGCTTTGCAACCATGCCGTCTGTTGGGATTTATGACTACCTTACGCACATTTGCTTGTGTGATGACTTGGCCCAAATTAAGGGTGAGTTGAGGCTAGGATCCAGGCACCTCCAGGCTGGCAACCCTTAAAATGGATCCCTCTCCCCAAAGCCAATGCCCAGTGCATGGCCTGATGTCCCCCTCACCTGCACCAGCACCTATGCTGAGCACAAGCAGCTGTCACCATCACTGCCACCGCTGGCCGCCTGGGCAAAGGGCTGTGAGTCACTGGTGTGGCCACACCAGCCTGCGGGCAGAGGGATGGTGGCCCTTGGCCATTGCTCAGCAATCAAAGCTTTGAATAATCTTAATGGGTTAATTCACCACCTAGCAAATGTTTCCCTGCTGGCATAACAGATGAAGGAGCAGTAATGGTTACAGGGAAATAATTTTGTATGGGGATGCATAACAGTGTCATTTCAGATTTGTTTCTTTTTACTTCTTGACAGCTGTTTAGCATTACACAGACGTACGTATCGATATTTTTTCCCATCATTTCTACAGCATGAAGCTGCCCTTATTTCCCAGATCTTCTATTTAATTCAGCCAAGCAATATTCAATTACCTGTTTAAGCAGGAGGTTGGGGACAAACAAGGCTGGGCTGGCAGAAGAATCAATTGGTAAAATCACAGCTGTCTGCGGAAAGGTGCCTCCAGCAGGCTCTGCTCCGTGCCTTTCTTCCTCCCGATTTTGGGGAGCTGTAGGGACAGGGGAAAGCAGAAGGGAGGCAAATCCTTCATCTCCTACCCTGGCCTCTGCCCAGGCTCCCTGTTCCCACTAGGCTGATATTGTTTGGCAGGACTCTTCTGGCAGAAGAAATATTAAAGTGAATAGCTATCATTGTCAGTTGGTAGGCTGCAGATTGCCACCAGCACATCATGTCAGGTCTGTGCAAAATATTCAAAGTGTTTCTGCTGCCCAAGGTCATTCCTGCCTTGTTTCTTCCCCGTGCTGGTTATTCACAGTGACCCTTACTAAAAGCTTTTGGCCTATTCCTGATTACTCTTCCATTGTGTTTTGTTTGCTTTGAGCTGGTGATGTTTGGCTGACACATGCCAAGTTATTCCCGAGTTATTGCAGATGAGGTCAGAATCAGCTTGGGTACTTTTCCCCTTTGTTCGCTCTTATTTGATGGTTTGCTTCCAATGTTCCTTCCCGCTGACTTCCAATAGAGGTTTCTTGCTTTATAAACAACTGGATTGATTTCCAATATGGACTTTTACTTCCTTGAAAAAATATCTCCTCAGGGGAAATTGGCAGTTCTCTCTGTATATATTTTCTTATTTGCATTTACTTGGAGGGGTTTGGAACCCAGAGACAAGATTTACGTCAACAAATCCCTCTCCCTCTTATCCAATTTAGCTGTTTTAACATAATACAATCATTTTCTAAATAAAACTGATGGAGCGGTTCCTAAAGGCATTACACCAACTGTATATCTGGAATCATATTCGCCTTCTTTTATTGCATTAGCACCAGGCTTGAACTTTTCAAATTTGCATTGTGCTTTTCAGAAGTTCTCAGGATATTTGAAGCAGTTTATAGCTGGAATCTGGTGTGTTTTAAACAGAGACTGGAGAGTGAATTACAGAGCAGAGCTTGTGTAGAGACGAGATTTTAGTTTCATGGAACGAGTAGAAACCGGAATGAGAAAGCAAGTGGAATATTGCATTTGCTGGGTGGTCTTGGAGGCACTGCAAAATAGGTGCTGTGTTACAACGCTGATTCTGGGTGTCTCACCAGAGTCTCTAAAAGGTTTTATTTCTTCTCTTTGAAGAAGGTGCTGGGTAAGGGTCTGACATACAACAACGGCGTATGAGCAGAGAGTGCCCGGGGGAATGCACTTAACACCTGGGATGTAATCCCGTGATGCTTCTCCGCTGGCTTTTGGCAACTATGTCTCTTGTTATTTGAACACCATCTCTTTTTGCCATATGGGCCGCCACTATCAGGCATCCTTCTCAGGATACACTTGTAATACTAATGAGGGGAATTTTCAAAGACACAAATGAGACTGTCATGCTATTCTGTGCTTTTGAATATCTCCTCCCTTGTTCTTGCACGGTTATTTCAGTGATAATTCTTGGTCACCCGGAGCAGTGAGTAGTTTGGAACAAGCTGGCTAAAGCAAGCTGTACAGAAAATAAGCCCAAGAACATACAGCGAACATGTGAGAGGAAAAAGAAAGCTCAGATCACATCGGGTCGGGCAAAGAACTGAGTTCCCCAAGCTATGGGACGGAGAGCTATGTTGGTGCTGCGACCCTCCGTGTGAACAGGACCACAGTGCCTCTGGTCCCAGGGGAGTTTGTGTGAAACCCTCCCAGTTTCTCAGCGCTAGGGACATATTTAAACCACAGCCCCGCTAATTCCCTGCATGTTACTGAGATCTGACTGTCACTTAGATGACGAAAATCCCAACTTGCTCATAACTGGATGCCTCAGGGCACTGTTAAAAGGTTGTGGAAGTACCTGATTCTAGTCTGGTGTCATTTGGTACTTCTTCCCACCTTCCACAGCAGAGACCAATTAATCCTTTTGTAAGTCATGTCCCCTCCACACTCACTGGCAGACAAATGGGTGCACAGGAGGTTGTCGGGGCTCATTACTGGGTCCAAGAAATCACCTTGCAGAAAAGGAGTATGTCAGCAGTGGAGCAGTGACGGGTACTTGCAATTGTAATTCCTGTACAATGAGTTTGGCCCACTTCAAAAACATTAATTTCCACTCCCCCTTGACTCCGAAATGTCACAACCAGCTATTGGACAATAGCTTAACATATAAAAAATTAATATCAGCATTATGAATAATGACATCTGGAGAGCATTCTCTGTTTTAAATGCAAACCCTACATTTTCATAAATATAATAATAATAATAATAATAATAATAATAATAATAATAATAATAATAATAATCCATTTTGAGGTCTGTACTGCAATTCTTGGAACAAGAGTACTTAAAAAAAAGGAAGTCCACTACCTGCAAATGGCACTTAGATGAACTTCTGGGCTCCCAGTGTAGACATGTAAAAAGAGGCTCTTTGGAATTTTTCCTGAAGGGCAGATCCTGCCAGGTGTGGCAGGCATTCCTGGAAGATACAAAATAGCCTCCTGCCCACTTGAAGGATCAAAGAAACCTGTATGATGGTCCATGGCCGGGATTTTTGGCAGTCAGGGGATCATTTCTGATGGTTTGGTGACCCCTTCACAAATCCACTGAAGGGGAAGGTGTGCTCAGCGGAAGATGATCAGGAAAGGTACCCAGCCTGGGTCCCGTTGGGAATAGATGTTCATGACATGGGTGGTTTGGGGTCCACTGATACTTTTGCCCCTTTGCCCTGCCCTCTCTACAGTGGGGCTTAGCTCCTCTCTCTGGAGTAAGGACTGGGCATCCTGTACTCGCCCTGCAAAAAGAAGCTAACCGCTGCTAAATTTGTACCCAGTGCACTACATTTTTCCAAAAAACGAGACGTTTGTGGCGTGGCAGAGGCGTGTGGTCTGACGGAAGTGGTTCCTGCTGACAGTGCACTAACCCCGGCCCCACTGATGGCTGAAACACCCTTTCCGAGGTGTTAATTGTTATTAAGAGTGTTTAAAACATCCTCTCAGTGCTTGCCATAGACTGCCCACATGAGCAATTTTACTTACAGCCCAATCTTTCCTTTACTATTGATTATATTAGGAAAGAGATGAAAAATATGAAACCAGCGTTGCAGAGAATAGATCAGTTTATTAAGGCTTCCTCTCCAAATTGGCTGTTTTAAAATTCAATAGATGAACATAAAAAGGTGATCTTAGTGGGAGAAAAGCCTTCATGCATCTCATTCCCTCTGCTTTTTGTTGTTGGGCTTTGCAGGGGAACCATGAAGTTGAAGTATGCTTGACCTCTTGCCAAATGATTAGTGGCATATTTTTACCTCAGATAATCACATTTTGTCACTGTTTCAAACTGCAACAAGTTGTCATTATCTCCCAGATGTATTTCCCCTTGCCATATGTCATCAATGTAGTATTTTTCTGTGTGTTATCAAGCAGCTTTTAGATCAATATCCTAACACACGGTGCTCGGGGTTAATGCAACTTATAAATATTGAAGGATCTCACAGAGTCGTGGTTTTGAGGAATCCTTCCCTCCTCAGGGGCAGTCCCATACAGACGTGCTACTCTCTCCTGGGTGTGGCCAGTGACCGAGAACAAGGGGACACTCACCATGGCATGGTGCTCACGGCCATCAGCAGTGGCAGGGGAAAGACTGCTGGCGGCATTTTTTAATCTGAATGGCCTTATGGAGAAAGATAATAGAAATACCTGAAGCGTATATCCCTCACCTGTGCTTTTTCATGCTTTTCCCTTTCTGTGTCATACGTCATGGAAAAGCGAATGGTCAGAACTGATGGCAAAATCCCAGAGAGGGTTATGATAAAGCTGCGTAGGGAAGGAAGGATTGCCTTCCTGCCCTGGGGGATGGTCCTCCTTGCTCACAGAGGGACACTGCACTGATCGCCTTCCAGTCACACAGCACCGCCAACCTACACCTAATCGACTGTCAGCTCTCCCCTGGGTTTATTTCAACCCTAAATGCATTTTCAAAGGTGACAGTATTGTCCTAACAGAATTGGTACATCAGTACATCTGCTGTAGTAGGACTGAAATGTGGAGACTGGGGAGAGCAGCGTTCATACCCAACAGTTGGATGACAGCCCATGTGGCACAAATGGCAGGCCAGATCTGTGCCTTGGATGAGAACTTGATATTCATCACATACGCAATGCATGTGAATAATCAGTGTGTGGACAGGGGATGGGGACTGTGTCCTCTCCTTCTCTGCTCTGCAGCCTGAACTTCCGCAGCACCTTCCTGTGGCTTACATTGTAATGTCAGTGGGTTTTAACTCAATAGTTAAATCTGCCCCAGGAAATCAGCAGCAAACTGTCCTAACTTCATTTCCCTAACCCAGGGACCTCATTCACCACCATCTTCCCAGCGCATAGACTTTCAGATGTCCTTGTTCCTTTAATGCAGTTATGAAAGGACGCTGTTCGGTATGACCTTACGGATCTGCTGACAGGGTAGAGAAGAAACCCAACATAAGCCAAATTTTGTCCTTTCTTTTCCCATCAGAAATTAATTTACCAGCAGAGGGCTCTCTCATTATTATTGGTTTTTTTTCCTTTGCCAAGGTTATCACGAGGTTTAAAAAAAGGATAGAGAAGGTATGAAGCTGTCCATGTCCCCAGAGTTTAGGGCAGAGGTAGGCTCGAGGTGGGGTCTGGCTCTCTGAGTGTGTTGGGGGTCTTGTTTCTCCATGTGGGGCAGCTTGGGGAGGTGTGGGGCAGTAATCAGGCATGGGACCTGTGGTGTCCCGGCGTTTTGCATGCCAGGGCCGAGGCAGCTCATGAAATTGCTACTGGGATAGACGGCAGGATTTTGGAAAACATATTGTGGGGGAATCTTTCCAAACCTGACCTGGGCTCCAGCCACCATCCTGGGGAGGGGACTGCAAAGCACAAGTCCCATGGACAGTCAAAGGAGGGTGACAGAGAGAGGTGGCTGCTGCCAGTGGTCATCCACCAGAGCCAAGTGACCCAGCGAGCAGCACAGGGTGCCTTGCAGGGTGGCAGGAGCACCGTGGGAAGATGCCCTGGCCCCAGTGCTCCTGGGGCTGCCCCCCTTCACAGCAGGCAGGGCACTGAGGCTGGCAGGAGGTCTCCTCTCTCTTCCCCACCCTGAGCCCTTGGATGGAAACCCAACACGCAGCACCTCTGGCCCTTTGCTAAATACTTGGATGAAACACCTTCACTGTCACAGTAAATACTAATGCTAACTCACAGTAAATACTACATACTGTCACAGAGGAAGGTTATGTTGTGACAAGCTTTTATTATTGGAGTAGTTATATTTTTGCTCCTTGTTGGTATGGTGGGAAGGCTGTTTCCCTT
Source organism: Theristicus caerulescens (assembly GCA_020745775.1). Classification (NCBI taxonomy): domain Eukaryota; kingdom Metazoa; phylum Chordata; class Aves; order Pelecaniformes; family Threskiornithidae; genus Theristicus; species Theristicus caerulescens. Next base: position 25,725,514 of record CM036583.1, on the reverse strand, counting down.
GCCTTCCCTGCTTCTGATGGCTGTTCATGCTCTTGGTTGCACTGTTGAGATACGCTGTTTATGGTATGTAAAGCACTGCAAGTGGGGTACTCTATAAAAATCCCATGAGATAGTGGCCGCTGGGATCCTGTTGTGATCCAACTGTTGTCCTTTCGTAACTTAAACATTTCTATTTGCTAATAAAGTATATAGTGAAAGAAATGTGTACATACAGGCACACGTACATGAATATGATTCCAAATGATTACCGGGTTAATAATCTGTGTGAATATATATGAATCTGTTTGAAAATAAGCTGTATGAACTCTCTATATGAACATCTGTTTTATGTCTTATGAAATGCAGTGATTCTTCCAGTGGTAGAAGGTGGGATATTTATTATTTCAACTGAGTTCTTAAAAATACAGGGCAGAAATAAAATCAAGAGCAGAAGTAGGGTTTTCAGAGGGTTTGCACAGATCACAATGTTTCTTCTTTTCATCTTTATAGTGTAGACAGTCTTCCACTTCTGTCTTCTTTATCCTTTTGGTACATGTAGACCTATATCCCAAGTGCAGCCAAAGAATAGGGATTTAATTTATCAATTAAATTGATATTTCAGGAAAAAAATCTCACTTTATTATTTTTATTTATGAAATGTGAAAAGCAATGAGATTCACTGGATTTTTTAATGACATTATAACTCGCCCTAGTGATCTCAGAGCCTATCTTATAACCTTGGCTGTATAAGCACATGTAAAAGCTCTGTCAGGATATAACTAGGCCTAAATGCTCTGAACTTTCAGAGGTGATGGTCAGTCCTGGACCCGTTGCTGGCTGAATAGTGAGAATGGGAGCTCTGGGGGCTTTCCTGGCCTTCAGTGTTGGTGTAGGTGAGAGCACCATAATCTCTGGGTTATTTTGTTCTCTAGATGACCCTGCGAGATAGCAGCTCTGTTTGCAGAGGCGGAGGATGAGTCACAGAACAGGCTGAGCAGTTTATCTCCAGGAAGTTTGTGGCTGAGCTGAACTCATGTCTCTAATGCCCCCAAACAGTCTTCAAGCCATGAGGCTGTCCTGAACATCTACATGGTACCAAACCCATGATTATTAGGAGCCTACAACCTATATAATCACCACTGTTGCTTGGAAGCACTGTATTTCCGTGGACAATATGATCAAAACAAAGTCCCTTTGTGGCTGCTTGGTGCATCCCAGTGTTTTGGGCTCACACCACACCAGAAGTGGTGAGATCCTGGAATGGAAAGTGGCTTCCCTCCCGTGGGGAAAGGGGAGCCCTGGGGCCACAGCTTTGGGCAAACAAATGCCTGCCACCTTTGCTGCAGCGCAGTGGTGTCCACTTCATCAGGAAGATCTCATCTCTTTCAGGGTGAAATTTGCTGCCTTGAAAAAATGCCGCACTGGAGTGTAAGCATTGCCAGATGGCAGGCACGGCTGAACCAGCAGCACTCGGGCTGAGCCCACCTTTAGTGGATGGATGCCTGCAGAGAGCAGGGAGATCGGTCAGGGCTGGACCTGGCTCACAGCTCAACCCAGCAAGACAAGCTCCTCTTTCCAGTGCCACTGGAGACCTGATACCAGTGCCCAGCATGTGTCCCACATGGGTATTTGCTAAACAACAGACTCTGCCTGTTATCACAATGTTGGCTATCAGAGAGTGTTTTGTGCAGTTTTGTTTGGGTGGCTGACACAGGTGTTACTGTACAGAGCCTTGGTCACAGAGATAAACCCATCGCCTGTCCGCTTGGGATATTTCATGCTCTTTGCTCTTTCTCCAAAAGATCTGGGTCTCTCCCTCTTTCTCTTTCTCCTCGTCTAAACCAAGATTTTAATTAATGTATAGTTCTGATTTTTTTCCCTTAAACTGCAAACTGTAATTCAAGAGTAAAACAAATCTACCATGAGAAGAACAGTCCTTAAAATAATAGTTTCCTTTAGCTAACTGATAGCAAACCCTGCATACACAGTTTATATTTAGTACTTATGTATGGTAGTATCAAGGGCAGGAGGGCAAGTGCTATTCAGACAAACCCCCTTTTCCCCATGGTCCCTTCCCCTTGGGGACTGCATGGCAAGCTACACCCTGCCACTGCAGCTCTGGCAGTGTTGGCTGTACCATCAGGTCCTGCTCCCACCCCTGCCCCACCAGCACATGTGTCCCTGTTGCATCTTGCACATCCATCTTTACAAGCACAAGCTTGGGGTGCAAACGACCAGGGGGTGAAATCATCTGGGCAGAGCCCTTGTGTGGTCGGTCGCATCACTCACCAGCCGCTGCGGGCACACCAGGCGGGCTGCGGAGCAACGACCGCAGGCAGTGAGATAACTACAGGGCATGGGAAGTTGAGAAAGATGTGATTAATTACTTTGGCTACTTAGCAGCTAAATGTTATGATGATTATTAAATAATGTTAGAAATTGGGCCCTGGTGATTTGGCTGCCAGATCCTCAGCTTGCCTGGGCTGGTGTAGCTGTACATAAGATGGGAGGGTGCACTAATTTTATACTAGCCCGGGATCAGCTACAAACCTCATATGGAAAATAAAAGGAAGAGATGTCATGTTTGTGTGGACATGTGGTTTTAAAAATGAATGACAGTTGTCAGGCCAGGAACCAGCCCAGATCTTGGAGATGGAAATGCCAACACCCAATCCCCTAGAACAAAATTTGGGATCAGTACATGTAAGCAGATAGAGTTGACATCTTTGAATTAATTGAGCGTAGATATCAGCCTAATCTACCCCAGGCACATCTACTCCATGTTCTGTAGCAGTTTTATAAGTGGCTGTCTGCTGTTGTGCGTACTGCTACCACGGATGGAGAAAGACCAAGTCCGTTCAAGTGATACCCGCCTTAACCAAACAGTGACAAATGAAGACCAAGTCGAAGTATGCACACCATTTTTAGAGAGGTCACTGGATGAAAGTTGATCCTGGTCACAGTATCTCCATAGATCTGCAGCCGCACTTTAGCAGGCCTGGTGGGGAATGGGATGTGTGCTTTGGATGTTTCATCCAGCTAATATTGGTCTTCGCTGTGGCATTTACAATGTATTAAAGAAAAATTCCAGTGATTTTTCAAAATTCTAGCCAGTTATTGAAAGCAGTGGAATTGACTTTGGAAAAAAATGAATGTTGTATTTATGAGACTGATCATCAATCAGGCAAAGAAAGAAAGTAGAAAACCCAACAACCCAGGAAAGCAAATGGTGATAAAGATCCCAGATAAAGTCACTCTTCTCAGCGGGCAGCAAGTCTGATGAACTGAAACAGAAAGTCCTTCTCATTGATTTCACTGGAAAAAGTAATTGACTTTGAACTCTTTGAATAAGTTGCAATCTGTATTTAATTTCTTGTCCAAAGAAGAGAATGTCATTTTGTTTTTCTTGTGGCTCCTATCAGCTTTAATGTCAGTTGCACAGCTGAATCCCTGGCATCAAGCTCCAAATTTACCCCTGATGTCAGTGTGCTTAGGACTGGAACAAAAAATCAGCCTTTCATCTCTCAGTTGCTTAAAGGATCATGCCATAATACCACCTTTATTAATTCAAAATCTCTCTTGTCTGTACATGCACAAATGGAGCTGAGTATTCAGAGGAAAGGCAGACAAAGTGTAAAGACTGTAATTTAATTTTTAGACATTAATGCAGCCTATTAACTGGAAATATGCTTACAGTTCTAGCAAACGTACACATTTTTGCCCTTGGACTGCCTGAATGGAGAGATTCAGCACTTCAGGCTGTCAAGGTCACAGATCCAAACCGCTGACTTTCTTGCAGGACCACATTACCTTTTGAATAACATACATACAGTGTTAGATTTGTTGTCATCAGTTCCAACATGGACAGGGAGTCTGCATCCAGCTGACCCCTGAGGATGTCCAGAGGAGCCACGGGGGAGTTTCCTCATGCGGATGAGTTTGAGTGAGATCCTGCTAGTCCCATGTGGAAACAACCATTTGAAGACAAAGGAGCAGTGCTTGGGTTTGTGCACCATGTTTTGCCTGTTCCAGTATGAAGGACGTGATCTGATCCTGCAGAGCTTCCTGAAATAAAAACCTTACATGTGCACTTGCTGTCCACATTATCTGGGTACATACAAGCTGTCTGTAAAAACTTCCATCATCTTTACTTGTCATATTGACTTGTTTAGCCAAAAATTACTTGGAGGAGAAAACAGTTTTGATAATTAAATTCTAATGATTTACACTGGCAGTTTGGGGACATTACACTTTCAATCACAAACACAAACAACAAGATCAGAAAGCTCATCTAGAAAGACATCTTTATGGAAAAATAATGAGTCTTGTTAAGCCAAGGCTCCAGATAGCAGTGTGTGCTGGAAAGGCAGTGAACTAAACATGAACCCTCTTGAAAGATCCTTTAATATTCCAGGAAAGTGTAAACAGACCATTGCGTGAATGAGGATTGGGGGTCATTTGTTTGCATTTATCAGCCTTTGTTCTGAAAATTAAGGGACAAAGGCAACCACGACTGTGTTTTTGTGAAGTGCTCTGGTAGGGAGAAGCCATGAGCTTGAGGCGTGGGCAGGAGATGTGGCCATGCCTGGGTCCCCTCTGAGGTGCCTTCTTTGCATAGGACAGAGTGTTCCTCCCAAGCTCATAGTTTCACAATTATAAAAGCCTAAGGAAAACTGGAAAACCAGATGATAAATCTATTTTAAAATTATGCTATACTATTTTTAAATGCCTCTCCTTTTTAAGAGAAAGAAAAAGAAGAATTGTGATCCAAATACATCTGCTTCCCAAGAGAATACGACTCTGTCTTTTTGTAGGCAGAGCAGAAAATCAGAAGAAAACCTTTTTTTTCCAGAAGTGTTGTTATTTTGCTGGTATTTTCCTGCATTTTTCTGATAAAAACAGAAGACAGGCAAAAGTATTGCTGTACACCAGTGTATAACATGGGGTTAGTGTATCCAGAGGAACCCAGTCCGTGCCCTGATCAAGCGCAGGAACAGCCTGGATGTGGGTGTTCGTGTATGACTACATGTAGCCCAATATTCTGTGCTGTTCTTCATTATGTTTATCTTCCTCTTGTTTTTCATTACAATGGACATACAGATTTGCTCTGCTTAGATCAAATTCTGACAGCTTAATGTTGCTCCTAGAAGGACATTCTTGTACCAGTGGAGTACCAGTTCTGGTCTTGCTTTTTACCTTTTTCTTCCTGGTTCATACACTCTTAACACTAGTTGTATATTCAGTCCATCTAATTTTGTCATCATGTTTATCCCAAAACTGTTCTTGTCTATTTTCCTGGGCTTATCCCAGGAACTTTCAAGAACTGCTTTTCCGTAGCCCCATTGAAGGTTTTACAAGCCACTTCGCACCAAGTTCTGCTACAGGTTCATGGAATTTTTCTCTTCCCTAATTACAGACTTTTTATTTATCTTTTGGTACTATAAGCTGTCACAGACTGTTTTGTTTGAGAACATGACCCTTATCCCCAAGCATGACAACAACTTTGCTTATCGGTATTACAATCCTGTGAAGGTCATAGCAAAAAGGGTGATCAGAGAAGTTGTAGAGATTCTCCACTGTAAAGGTCAAGCCTATATGTACTGCACTGGATGGGCTGTGTACAGCACTGCAGGGACTCAGAATAACCTGTCTGAGTAAATGAGTAATGTAGAGGTAGTTTTGGGGCACAAAGGTCCAATGTGGTGTACTGGAGGTTGCTTTTGATCAGCATTACCAATTTTACTTGAGGATCATTCAGGCTGCCTAGAACACCAGGGCCTTCCAGCATCTCTTGTCTTTCAAAACAAGCCCTAAATCTCTCCCCAGAGCTAACGCAAATTTGGACCCAGCCATTGTGGTATGCAGATACGACTTGCCAAAAAGACGTACCTTCGTTGTGAGTCTGGGTAATCCTCTCCTCCACAACAAAGGCACCTTTCTGACTTTGAGATTTCATCAGAGGTCATGATATAAAGCTAGTTCTGTTGCAAATAGTTTCCTGTGCACCGTTGCTTCTGTGTAGCAGGCTACAGGCACAAGGTAGGTTTTAGTATTAATTTTTAGTGCACAGTTAAGATCTTGTCTGAAGCTTTTGATGCTCTTGACTGAGCACTGTTGCTTTGATGGCAAGCAGATGATGCTAGTGGGCAATGGTTTTAGTCCTTCACGGCAGAAAAGGAGAAAGCTGTAGAACTGTCTGACTGTACATTGCTAGGCTGACATATGCTGTTCCTTGAAGTCTAACCTGTTTTCTGTCTTCTTCAATGTATTCATGAGACATTTCCTTTTTATAGCACATATGTTATCACAGTGTCTCAGCACTTCAGCATCCGAGCTGTCTTTATCCTTAAAACCTGCCGTGAATAGGGAAGCATTTTTATCCTTACATTTTTTAAAGAGTGAAGAATTGCCCAGGAAGGTATTAAGTGACTTGCTGAAGATCACAGAGCGATTGCAGGCCAGGAAATCCTAAATCCGAAACTCATATGGTAACAATTATACCATCCTTCCTTCGAGACTGTGTCAAGAGACACTTTCTAGCAGTAAGGGACAGCCTTACCAACAAGCTCGTAACACATGAATGTGTTTGCCTTGTGGGCCTGGTGTGACTTGGCAGAGCCCTTGGGCAGTGCTTCCAGCTGGAAGTGTGTGAGTGCTTTTGTCTTTGGAAACTTCACTCTCGAACAGAGCCATTCAGTGGAAGGAAACCTATATTTTCTCCATGTTTCTGCTACTGAGGAAATGTGGTTGGAAGCAACAAGAGCTTTGGTGTCTTTTCACTAGACTATTTGTAGACATAGGCATGAGACATAGGCATTTTCTGTGCATTGCATCATATTTGCTGGCTGCACTTTTATTATCTCCTGATGACCCTGAAGCAGTAAACAAAGGTGCACTTGTTCACCCCTCTCTCACTGGGAAGCAGCAGAAGTGGTCACTGATTTGAACGGTCACAACCATCTGATTTCCAAAGCTGGCTTCAGAAAACATGGCTCTAACCAAGATTTTCTGAGACACTCCTTGGATGAGAGGACAAATTTTCCTGCGAGGCCTGGCTGCAAAGATGTAGCACGTATAGGTGGTTGCCTTTGCACTTTATGGAAGTCTTCTAATCCACCTGCCTTTTTTATCTTTTAATATTTGGAAAGCCTATGGACTGGGAATGGACGGACAGGGCTGGAAGAGTGGTTGGCTGTGGGGAAGCATTACAGATTTGGGGTGACTGTAATGCTGAGATCTGTTCTAAACTTCATGTTATTCAACATTGTTATTGGCAACACTTTTTCCAAAGGTAAAATAGCTTCTGTTTAAAATTTTATGCCACCACAAAGATTAGTGGAGGCCACCACAAGGGTTAGTAGTTACTGCTGAGAACAGCACAGTCAGAAGAAGTGCACCCATTTAAACCAAGTAAGTTTCAGTGCATTAAAACTAAGTCATACACCAAAGACAGAGGGCTGCTGTCCTTTTCTTACCAAATGGGACACCTCGGACACCAACTTTGACCTGGGCAAAATTAAGGAGGTGACTACCGCCCGAGGGGCTTCATCCTCTCAAAAGAAGGTTATGGAGAAGCAGGTCCTGCCAGGGTCATGTCACTTTAGTGCATGCAGAATCTGGGATCAAAGCATTTGCTGTCTTTGTTTTCTATCAGAGAGGTGACTTACTTGTGGTAACACTTCTGTGGGGAGAAAGTAGTAGCTATTAAAAGAGTATTTAATGTAGCAGTGAAAGGTGTAACTGGCTGGGGCTGTGGTGCAGGGCGTGTGGTATTTCCTGGAGTAAACCATGGAGGCAGGAGATGGAGTTTTTATTTCCTTATGTTTTCATACCAAGACTGGATGCCCAGACAGACTAAAATGTCTCAGTCAGACCAAAACCAGCTGTTCTTTGGCCAGATGCAATTGTGGGGCTCAATGGGGCAGTGAGGCAAAGTGTAGGATCTGCTTGCCTTGAGGATCTCAGGGACTCATCAGGTAATGAAATGAATCCTGCCCAGCATCCTCTATAGACAAGATGGTCCATGTTAAATTGGCACAATGTTTTTTATAAACCGAGTTGTCCCTGGCCCTACTCAGAGACATCCTCTGAAGGACAATGGCTTAATTCGCACCTCACCAGCTGCTGAAATGTCCCCTCTGCCAGATGTGGTGGCCACAGGCAGCTGTGCTGTCACCCAGCTGGGTGCCCTGCAGAGACCCGCGGCCCTGTCCCCAGCAGCTCGCCATGCTGGTCTGCTGGGGCTGCTACACTGCTTCCAACTTTGAAGGGAGCCTTCTCTGAAAATAATTTCTTATCTTTCTGAATTAAACTTGTTATGTTTGTGATTTAATGAAGCCCATTTTGAGACTGGCATATATGAGGTCACTTTCTTTAATCGCTTTTGTTTCTAAGAAACATATCCATAAGTAACATCAAATAAGAGATTTCTTTTACACCTGTCCTTGTACACAGATGGGCAGAAAACAATAAAGTTTAGAAATAAACATCCCCATATGGACAATGCAAACAAAATCTACACTGCAGGCAACAAACCAGCCACAAAAGAAGCTGTTTTAAATATTCCACCACCTAGCAATTAGAGGAGATTAATTAGCATGCAGCAGGGGCCAACTTGTCAGATGGCAATCAGCAGGACCTTCCAGAAACTTCTTCCCGAAGGGAAGAGCTGGAAATGTGAATGGAGCCTCTGGCCAAGGGCGAGCACAGGCTGATGGCTGTGCCCCATGTGTGCAGGTGTGAGATGGCTCGGTGTGCAGGTCCGACAGGCACTGCCCTCTGCGAGGAGGAGGGCTGCCGGCATGCGGTGACGCTGGCTGCTGAGGCTAGCTCAAGGGAAATGTCACTGCATTTGACAGGAGCTAGAGATAAGACAGACACATAATTCAACACAATTTCAGTCTAGTATTTACCTAAATAATTTACTTTTTGCAGTTACACTCAGTGCTGCTGGTCATCTGGGGCTGTGTCCGAGGCTGGTGATGCCCCATTCCTCGGGGGAACTATGAGATGCCTGTGTTTTCATGTTTCCTCTGCAGACTGGAGTGCCAGCAGATAAAAGCAGAGCTGTCCAGGAGACCAGGCAGGAGGTGCTGTGGGCTTGCAGGGTGCAGGGCTCACAGCTGTGATGGCTGTGGGGAGCACTGACCAGGGCTTCCTCCCTGCCAAGGCACCCTGCCCTGCTGCCTTGTCAGCAGACAGTGATGGTTGCAAGCTGAGTGCCAGGAGGAGGTTGCTGTGGTTCTGAAGCATCTTTCTCCTTGAGATAATTTTTCCTTGGTGAGAAGTTTCACTTAGCTGTCCCTTTCCCAGAAGTTTTAATGGTGTCTAGTGCAGGCAGTTGTTCTGGACCACAAGCTGGTATTTAAATTTGTGTTGGTGTGGCAGCTTCACCCTCTTGTTTGCCTTTCTGTGCAAATCCTGTCCTGTCCTCTTCCTGAGGTGCATTTGGCTTTGTCAGTGACTGATTGCTGTCCGCTGAATATTTCCCTCACTCCTCCCAGCAGGTATTGCAAATGGGCACTAAAGAGGTTTCCAGGCATCTGGAATTGCCGTAGACAATTTATTTGTTCCTGCACATCCTCTGGGTTTGTAAAGATCACAGGCAAGAGTTTTTTCTCTCCTAGAGAAGGTGTCCAAGGAATGACATGCTCAGAGACAGGGCAGTTATTGGCACATCCTTTCTGATGCCATGGATAGCCTGGACCATCCCTATTTCCTTCTCTGAAATGAAATGCTCCAGGTATGGCAAGTGGTACGGTGTAGCACAGGGCTACCCATGGGGCATGTGCGAGGGCTCATGCCCAGACCCCCAGCCAAAACATCACAGCAGGCTTGCCACCTCCGCAGGCTGCCCCAGAGGTGGCTGCCCCTGCCCGGGGCATGGAGAGGCTGTCGGGGAACTTCCCACTACCTTTGCAGCCATGGCCCGTGGATGTGGCACTGCATCTCTCAGCGAGGCGGCGCAGAGCAGTACCCTGAAGGCTGCCTTTCGAATAAGGCTTATCAATCATTTCGTGATGGATATTCCTATCTGCATAAAGTGAGGAGTGATATTTATTCTCTTTTTACTGGTGCCTTTAACTTTTAAATAGAATGGAAGAGAATTTGGTTTTATATGGCTCCTCCTGCACTTCCCTATTCCAGAGCACTTTTACGGAGCAGTTAAGTTAGGATATAGTGCTGGTAATGCAGTGACTCTGGGCAAATGGGGCAGTCTGAACTGCACCATATATCACTGCACCCACCTCCGCTGGATGTGATGTGCACACCGTTTGATCTTTTTTAATAGCTATTCCATACCTGCCCTTGATTTTGACCGACTAAATCCAAGCTATTAAAGCTGTGCCTCAGTACTTTTTTTAACATCTTTTTAAAAGGGAATTTAGCACTTGTAAAAGTTGCCAGATTTAGCTGGGTTTGTGGAATATGCAGTTTTATCCCCTAATAACGACGCCAAGGCATTCAAAGCTTCAGGGAGATTGTAAGAAGCATCAAATCAGCAGCCAGACTCTCCTGAGCTTTGTCTATCTGTAGGGCTTCTCTGGGAAGACTGGCTTGATTTGGTGTCCCTTTCTTGTAAATAGTGCTATTCCCAGTGATAAAGAAATGGGCTTTTTCCTTGCAGGAGGTAACTTGAAAACAAATGACAACTCCCTTTTCTTGCAGACAGCTTTGTTTACCTGTAAAATACTGTAACTCCTGCATGCTGGGGAGGCGTGCAGGTGGCTGCTGGGTTCCTCTGTGCTGGTGGCCAGCGGGAATGTTGACACCAACAGTAGGGAAGCGTGGGGCAGCTCCCCAGTTATCAGAGCTGCCTCAACCAGCCAGCCTCAGGAGAAACAAACATAGTTTTACCCAGCTTTTTAACCCGTTCAGTGCTTCAGAGCATCAGGTGGTGCCTTCTCATTAAATGTGAGCCAGGGCTGCAGCAGCTGCATAAAGCTTTGAGATATTATTCATACAGAAATACCAGCATATGAGTTTATTAATAGCCATATACTCCTAAACGCACTGCTCCATACTGGGTTGTAGCTCTTGTGATCATTCATTTTTTGTCCTCCCATTCTTGCCTTTGAAGTGAAATAGTAGATAGTTATTTCTGTACCCCAGAATCTTCCCATTAGTCTTAATTAATGATTATTTCTGTCACTTTCAAGCTGGTTCTGTAAAAATTATACATGTCTAATTGACCAAACCCCTCTCTCATTTCCTCTTAGGCAACATTATTGATGTCAAATGAGAACACAATCCCACTGAGGTGTGAGTAAGAGCCGAATTTGGCTCAAAGGCTACACTGTACTAAAAGCTTTCCTGCCCTGTTATAGGTTGTAACCAATGTTTTTACTGGAAGAAATCATGAGCTCATTAAATGGGGTATCTTACCTCTGAAAAACCATCAGGAGAACATGTAACAGCTACAGTTGAAAGAAAAAATAATTCTTTTTTTTTAAAAAAAACCCCAAAACCCAAACCCTCAAAATCTTTAGGGCTGCTATGAAATGAGAAGCACACTGTGTTCCAGTGAAAACCACTAATGGTTAAATTCTTCTCTCAGACTCTCATAAATCAGAGTAGCCCCACTGACTTTAATAGAGTTATGCTGAAATTAGGCTTGTGTAGTCAGCTTATTTTGGCCCTACAAACTTGGCATTTGTCATTGTAGATCTGATCCAAACCCCGTGGAATCCCTTGGGAATCTTTGTATTCAGATAATGGGATTTGGATCAGATGATATAAGTTTAACATGAAGCATAAATAGCTCACTTTGGTATTTGTATGGCTTATAATATGCAAGAGAGCCATGTGAGCCAGTTGGAGCATTGGTCTTGTTGCTTAGGAATGGAAGTGAAACCACGAAGTCTTTCACTTAGTCCACCTAATTGCAATCAGATGGTAACTACTTTAAGTAATTACCAAACCAGAACAAGCTTGGGTGCTGACCTCCCATGGTGGGTTCTGTTTCCTGGTGCCGGGTCTCCAGAGAAGTGATTCTTTTCTTTTACTTCTTGTAAGTCTTGGCCATTTATAACACTCATCTCATAATGCTGATGTTGTTAATTGCTTTTAATATTTTGTATGCTACAGGAGTAGCATTATCTTGCCTACTATGTTTGCTTAGTTCATTATGTTCTGTGCATGTAGTGGGCAAGAGGACCCAGAGGTCACGAAGCCTGTTTCTGACCTCATCTACACTGGAGTTGCATCAACAGAATTTGATGAACTTCAATGAAATTATTCTTGATTTATAGCAGCGCAGCATAAGTACAAGGCTGAGATCCACTGTAATTCTGTCGATCTGTTAGAATGACATTGCTCATAGGATGAGAGGGAGCTGTGGTTGACATATATATATATATTTACATAATGATTCTTTAAAATGGCTCTTCATGTTCAAAAGGAAAAAAAAATATTCTGTGTTCATCAGGGATTTTCTGGAGATTTTATTATACTGGTGTCGATGGCAGCAAAATTTAGCCCAGTGTATTGTATGCTTGGAAGCAAACCAGCACACAACGAATACATGCGTCCCTTTTCCAAAATCCTCTTGCTGTAGAAAATGTCTGTCGCCTTCTGTATTGATGAAAGGAAAACAGATAACTGCCAATTTGTATAAAGAGAAGAAGCCTTTCTTCTAGTCTTTGTCTAAGAAACAAGCAGATGAGGAGAAAGGATGCTTTTGTATCAATATCACATACAGGGTAATGAAATTGGAAATAGATTAATGATTTATTGTTCCTCCAGCAGCACACTTAAGTATATGGGAAAATTGGCTTTCAGTATATACAGTAGCTGCTTACATAGCATGACTAAAGAAAGACCCTGTGAATATGAAAGATCCCAGATGAATGAGGCCTGAAATGGAAAACCTCTATTGCTATAGCAGACAGGATTGTGTGGCTTTCACGTGCCTTGCCAGTAATTTGCCAACATTAACATTTGATCTTTGGCTAGAAGAAGCATTGATTTAGTAGGCTGTAAAGGCCCCTCTCTCCACCTGCCATCTAAACTGATAAAAATCATTATGTTGCAACCATCCCTTTTTCTAGGTGTCAAGCAGGAAAGCCATCACCCGCAGAATGGGGGGAAGTGGTGGTGTAAATCCTGTGCAAGGTTCCGCATCACTTGCTATGCTGGAGAAAATACAAGGCATGTCTCTCGGCTGCAGGAGAATGGTTTCACTATGGCGAGGAAGAGGGTGCTCTAAATCGGTCAGGAGTGGGAGAGTATTTGCTAGCAGAGGAGAGTCGGACCTGGAGAGCAAAGCCCCATTAGGGAGGAGACAGTCCCATTTCGAACATGTTGGCTGGCCTTGTCCCCAGCAGAGCTGCCGTGCCTGCGGAGGCAAGCCCCCCCTTTTTTAACTGAATGACCCCAGACTACTGTCATGCTTTTCCAGCCATCTCTTTTTGTTAGGGTGAGTGGCAACCAGCTGCCCAAGAGCTTGGTGCCTGTAACTCGGAACAGAAAAACAGCTGATATCTTGAAATACCACGTGAGACTAGAAAGTCTTGTTTCTAAACCTGATTTGAGACAGTACCAGCCTGCTCGAGATGTGGTCTCTCTATGCCAACGTGTGTGATGGAGGAACAGGCTTGGGCGTGAAGAGCACATGCGCTCTTCATGAGGCCCCAGCTTGTAATCAGGTGTGCGGTGCAATTTCTTTTCCATATTAATATTCCTTGGGCAGGCCCTGGAACTGTATCTGTTTCTTAGATCTCTCCAGTTAATGAAATGGCCAAATACAATCATCTGGCAATAGAATTGCACTTCAGCAATACAAACAAAAAGACCCTAATTTACATTTGTGCCAATACCATTAATGTAAATTGGTTATTAGCTATTTATGCTAAAAAGCTGTAATAAAAAGCATAAAGGTAGTTTTATTAACTACATTTTGCCCTGTGAAATCCATGCTAGAAGGCACACTTTGCAATCAGTGATTTTCTTTTCTCAGTCAATATGGCATTTGCTCCACCTAACATATTTATAAACAAATTACTACCCCCTTTTCTGCACTTTGCATTTTATAACACATCACTGCTATGAAGTTAATAGGACAGCCGTGTGCAATGCTTTTGTAATTCAATTGCAATGTTGGATTGTTCTTTACCCTATCATTCTCATGTATATGTAGGAAGGGGTAATTAAAGAAAAAATGGCATTTACAAACAATTATAATGCAGGAATAACAAGGAGGGAAATGGGTTTCAATCATTGCTTTTTAATAGGGATGTGGGGAGGGATGGGGATAGCAGGAAAACAGAGCTGCACCTGATCTACCTTTCTGGTTTTAGTTTCTTCATGCATCTGGGAGAAGATTTTCTGGGTTCACGGGCCAGATTTTCCCTTATGTGGTGCTGCAATGCCCATGCTGATGCAAGGGAGACCAGGACTGGGACTGACAATTGCCTTCACATACAAAATGTGACCTCCTTGATTTCTAGCACAGCCATTCCAGTGTCATCCTGCATCCCCTGGGTCCCCTCCTGAGCCTCTCTACAGCACTTGCTTGGGCACCGGGTCCCCTGCCCCATCAGTCAGGCACGCAGGCAGTGATGGCAAGGGGAAGGGAAGAGGTAAGGCTGCTGGAAAGAAGAGAGGGGAGGTGGGAAATGGCATGCTATTTGGAAAGAAGTCCAGAGGTACAGCATACACATGCAAAGAGGACAACCCCTGGCCCCGCCAGTGTTGCTGTAAGTGTCTGTGTAAAGTGGCAGTGCAGATTAAAATGTTGCATGAGGCACCCAGTCCCAGACATCCCAATTAATGGTATCACTGAGGCTAGACTTGAACAAGGCTTTCTTTTGGCAGCAGAGCCAGCTCAGCAGCATTGACCTCCAGCTCTCCTTGTCCTGGCTCCCTTGGCCAGCAGGGGGTCACAAAAGCAGCACCCCGAAATGCAGCCCAGCAGAACAAACCAGCTTAACTCAGGTTGGTCCCACAATCCAGTTGTGTCCACCCCAACCAGCCAACCTGGTGCAGCTAAGGGGCTGTGTGAGGGCTGGGACCCCCAGCGGGAGGAAGAAGAGGGAGGAAGGAGAAAGGAGTGGCCAGGACTGGCACTGACACCAGGAGCTGCAGCCTACACATTAGGCAGAAACGACTTTTACTACCCACTACGAGTGATGGACAGATAGAGTGATGCCTGGACCAAAGGAAGGTCAGAGGCTGGCTCTCTGGGCGACTTGAACATCCATGGATGTTGCAAAATTACCCCAGGCAATGCTACAGACTTGGGGAGGAGTGGCTGGAAAGCAGCCTGGCTGAAAAGGACCTGGGGGTGATGGTCGACAGCCGCCTAAACACGAGCCAGCAGTGTGCCCAGGTGGCCAAGAGGGCCAATGGCATCCTGGCTTGTATCAGGAATAGTGTGGCCAGCAGGACCAGGGAGGTGATAGTGCCCCTGTATTCGGCACTGGTGAGGCTGCACCTTGAATACTGTGTCCAGTTTTGGGCCCCTCACTACAGGAAGGACATGGAGGTGCTGGAGCGTGTCCAGAGAAGGGCAACTAGGTTGGTGAAGGGTCTAGAGAACAAGTCTTATGAGGAGCGGCTGAAGGAGCTGGGGTTGTTTAGTTTGGAGAAGAGGAGGCTGAGGGGAGACCTTATTGCTCTCTACAACTACCTGAAAGGAGGCTGTAGCGAGGTGGGGGTCGGTCTCTTCTCCCATGTAACAAGCGATAGGATGAGAGGAAATGGCCTCAAGCTGCGCCAGGGAAAGTTTAGGTTGGGTATTAGGAAAAACTTCTTCACTGAAAGAGTAGTCAGGCACTGGAACAGGCTGCCCAGGGAAGTGGTTGAGTCTCCATCCCTGGAGGTATTTAAAAGACGGGTAGATGTGGTGCTTGAGGACATGGTTTAGTGGCGGACTTGGCAGTGATAGGTTAACGGTTAGACTTGATGATCTTAAGGGTCTTTTCCAACCTTAACGATTCTATGATTCTATGAAAACTGAGAATCAATATGAGGAGGGGGACACATGGCAAGGTCTGGGAGCGGGGCTGAGTGGGGACGCTTGCCAAAATGCTCCCAGGCAGTGGTGGAGGGAGGGTGGGTGCTCAGGTCTCCATGCTCCTGGGCACAGCCCCTTCCCAACGGCGGGGCGGCGTGCCTGAATGAGCACCTGTGTGTGCCCTCTGTCCTGCCCCATCACTGCGGCCGGCGCTGAGGCACTGCTCCATTTCTCTGCCAGGAGGAGCTGTGTTTGACAGCTGGATGTCAGTTCCTCGGCATGGGAGCAGCTCCAGGATGCTTTGGACCCGAGGAGCAATTCTGAGAAAACAAATGGTGCCGGGGTGTGATTTGAGGTTATTGGATGAGCCTGTCTCAGTCACCTGCCTCTTTCAGCGGTAGCGCTTCAGGTCTCCAAACCACACCTTCTGGTTTGGCTTCGCCACTATGCAGGTGCAGTTTCAGCCAGGTCTTTGCGTTCCTCACTCACCATAACCCCCCTTTGACTGAAGCTCCTTTGGGGAAGGCAGGAATGAGAGAGATGAAGGATGTATGATTTTTCTTTTCCAGAAATTAAAAGAGTTTTTAATTCAAACAAAACTGGATTATCCCTAATAGCAACTGTGAATTTGGAGGTAATTTATACTATTTCTTATTTCTGTAAAGAACACATTCTGAAGAATGAAAATAACATCAGTTTAATGAATTCGCATATTCCAGTGGAATTTCAATCTTTCACATTATTATTAAAAGTTAGCGTTAAATTATATTCTTAAATTATAGTGTCATCTAACCCAACTATGTCTGATCTCTAACAGGCTGATGTTAGTTATTTTAAGGCAAATTAGCTAGTTTGGAAAAGAGGGAGGTAAATCGCATTTTCTGGAGTTTTGTAAAGTTGTGGCTAAATAATAGCTAGCAACTAGCTTCTGTGAGTAGGAATATTTTTAACCCCAAGAACACTGGCATTCTCTATGTGAGGATGTATAGGAGAGTCTGAGCATATATATTCCATTACACAAAATAGTCTGATGCTCCAGTTATTCTTATAAGGAAGAGCACTAGACTATTTTTTGTTGTGACTGGATATCAGAGGCTCTTTGGTTGTTTGCCTTCAGTGAACCTGCAGTAGGTTGTTCTTAGAGGGTGGTTGTTGGTAGCCAGGAAGGGAGCGCCAAGCTCCCCTCTGGCCACCTGGCTGGGAGCCGTAACACTGGTGGCTTTGGATGCAGGGTAGAGCATGAAAAACAAGTTAATAATTGAGCTATGCGCCTTGTTTTTCATTCTTAGGACTACAGACATAGAAATGATAACATCTGTTTTTTTATAAACTTCTTATAATAAATAGAATGGTTTTTTACATCTCATGTTAAAAACAACAGAAATGGTAGGTCAAGGAATGGGTGATTTGCTGTCTATTTTTAACAAGCGTTCTTTAAAGAAGGAGAGATCAGATGCTGCTAGGGGAGATCATGCAGCATTCTGAAAACTTTGTGAATCACCCACGATAGCCTGAGGCTGCCATTCTTTGTATGACTTTCCAAGTTCACATAAAGGTTACATGGCTACCAAGATGAAAAGCAGTCTCATCTGTTTTTTTCTACCACAGCCTTTTTCCATTACTAAAAATGAGGACTGTGATGAATCATGTCTTCAGCTGAACATCAAACACAAGTCTGTACTCTTCAGTGAGTATTAAATATAGATGTGAATATAAATAGAGAAGAGGAGGTTATTATGTAGGAAGGAGGAGGATAATAGCAAGGCACAAGTCAGCTATTTAACATGTGCTTTCTGTCCCCTTGGTATCCTATGTTCTTTTATCTGGGGAGAAGAGGGCAATGGGTTAGCATGACCCTGTCGTAGGCTATAGGCTCTCATGAGATAATTGGGGATGAATAGTCACCATCATCTATGAAGCGATAGTGATTCTGCTCTATCTCTGTAAGTATCTGAATGGATATTTCACCCAGCTTTGTATTCACATGGCTTCCTCCAGCAGTATTTAGTGTTATTACCAGCACACATGGTACAGAGGAACCCCTGAGTTTAAACTTTTCTCTTTCGTTAAGGGACCTAGTTCGGAGAGCCTGCAGTTGGACCTGGTCTTCCCAACAGCATCTCTGCTCAAGACCTCAAGGCTCTGCTCTTTCCTCCAAGCCTTGGGCAAGCAGTTACAAGCAGTGCTCTGCTCTTCCTCATTTGACCCAGAGTGCAAGCAGGTCTTGTCTTCCAATGCAGATTTGTTTAAGTGCGTCCATTTAACATGCTGCCCCTACAGTCTTCAACACTGCAGTGTTTCACTTGCCAGGGGACTCCTGACAGTGTCTTGTTTGGAGATTGTGTCTCTAAAGGCCTCAGTGCTCAGCCCATGTGCTGGATTTCAAGCCTGCCACCACAACCAAATTCAGTGATTTCTCTGTGTGTATTTTCTGGATATAAATGCTGAGGCCACTGCCTTGGCTGGTCCCCCAGCTGCCTGGCTTGTTGCAGATCCTGGTGAAGGGGATGGACTGTAATGACTCTCTTAGAGTATGGATCCACCAATCAAACCTCACTGTGCTCCACCATTGCTCCCAGTGTTACTTGTGGTTGTTGCACAGCAACAGATGCAACACCCTGCCCATGCACTGCCCCCTCTTCTCTGTGCTCCCATGAGGCCTTTCCTTCAGAGAACTCCAGACGGGCAGGGCATCTAACACATGGAGGGAATCATACTACAGGCTGAAAATGGGATGGGCTGTTGGTCCTCCATGTGTGGCTTGAGGGCAGAACCTGAGAGGTCTGTTAGAGAAGGTAAATGAAGACTTGCATGGTGCAGGCAACCATTTTGACCAGGCTGAGGTCAGACCTATCACCAGCTAGCTTCCTCTTTGTAAGAAGGAGATGCTTGCCACCCATCTGCTTTTAGAGTCTGATGGGTCTTACTGTATTTCAATCTATATCAAATCACTGTTATCCATTTAATGCAACATTTCAATCATCCTTCTCTTCTTCTGTTGAGAAAATACCAAATGCCGTTGTTCATTAAACCATCAATGCTAGTCACCTTGCTTTACAGATTACCCAAATTTTATTGTACTGAAATAACACATTTGTACTTTTCGGGAATGGAGTTGGGACAGTCTTCCTTGTGACTTTGTGGAGTTACTTGGATACAAACTTTTAAAGATCTGATTCATGTGGTTGTTCAAAATTAGAAACTTAACAGTGAGATCTAATGGATCAGTCTTCAATGATTACAAGTACATTGTAACTCTAAGTTAAGACATGAAACTTTTTCTAACACCATTTAACACTTAGGAAAGAGAATCAAAAGTCATAATTCAAATACAGCCCCTTTAATTAATTAATCTAAAGATAAAAAAAGGGTCCTCTAGAAAGTCTATGAGGACATTGCTAGCAGAAAAAAAGTCATATCTACTTTTCCTATACATGTCTTCAGTGGATGTCTTCAATGAGCAGAAGAGCCCTTAATGATTGGGCTTAATTGTTACTCATCAACACCACTGCACCATCTGTCCTGAAGTGGTAATTTTCTGTGATAGCTATATAATACCACAACATCAGTGCTCTTCAAGTAGCAGGATATTGAATTAATCATGAAGGGGTTTTCATTAGCACCGGAAAAAACTGCCTCAATTAAAAAGATTTTCTTTAAAAAATATCTGGTCAAGGATCATTTCAACCTTTCAAGGAAACTGAAATGCATGTGATAAACTCAGCAAGGCTGCTCTGCCCTGTGCTGGTCCTGATGCCTCCAGGGACTCCTATCAGCACTGTCTCTGGTCTTTCCCTGGAAGTCCTTCTTGCTTTAAACTTCTCATTTTCTCCTATATTTAAGTCTTGTGGTAGGACACAGCATTCCCTCCAGACTCTTTGCTTTGCCCTAGCTGCTTATAAAGGCAAAGCTCAAGTATGTTCTGCCACAAAATGATTTTTGCTGTGTACTTTCCAAAAAGTTGCCACTTGACCTACTTTGATAATGACCACCAGTACTCTATCAAAAGATGAAAACTTCTCATCAAAAAGAGATGCTAATAGGGTTTTGAGGTGTCTCTGTTAAGTTGTAGGGGAGTACAGAGTCCAGGCAAAACACTCTGCCAGATATCTTCAATACCTGCCGAAGGTTCGAAGTTGCTAGCTGAAGCCTCCATGAACACAGAAGAGCACAGAAGAGACCTAATAACTCCACAGAGACTAGGGAAAAGGAGTATTTCAGCATATTGCTAGGAGGTAGAGGTACAGCACAATCCTTCCAAGTATGCAGCCATTTGAGATGTGCTGAAGTCATGCACGCGTGTTCTGGGAAACTTCTCTGAAATTAACTTTCTGTTTCTGATCTGACTTAAAGAAGATATGTTTAACTATTAACATGGTATGACTCTAATGTCTGTATGGTTTTAATGCCTGTGAAACATGTGAAAACTTGCAAGTCTGGAAAGACCCTCAAGAGCTCACAAAGTTCATCTCCTTCTGCTGTGACAAGATGGGTTACTTTTGTTTCCATGCCTCCATATGAGGCTTTGCAGGCAGCCTTTGCAGGTGAGTTGTTCCAGGGCTTTGCTGTCCTCGCTCCCGGAGGCCTTCTCACGGTGTCTAGCTTGCATCCAGCTAACTTGCTGCAGTACTCCCACTCTGTCTGGTCTGTTCCACCATGGGCATGGGGACAGCCAGTTTGTTTCCTCTTTACTGTAACAATTTATGTATTTGAAGTTGAATTCCCCACAGACGCATTCTTGGTCAGTGTTTTGGAGATAACATTCTCCACAAGTTTGGTGTTCCAAGGCTTTCAGAAAGGCAGTGGAAAGCAACAGCTGTCTAAACTCTTCCAGCCGCTGCTAATAAACTTCCCACTCTCTGCCCTGAGCCGTCTGATGGCACATGCCGTGAAATGTCAGAGATGGAAAGCCCCTTTGGCACAGAGCCTGTCTTTTCCTTGGATGGAGTGGAACGACCAACTGTGAATCCGTCTGGGCTGCTGTAATGATGCTAACTGTGGCTCTGCTTAGCACTGCTGACCAACCAGCAGTCCATGCAAGCCTGTGATTTTCCTCTTACCCAGTATCAGAACACACGGCCACTAATCATGTCCAAAATGGCTATTTATAGTCTAATTATCACTCTCTGTTGGACATTACTGTTACTATTGAGGGTCAGCTATCAGCATTTTGAATTCCAGTTTGCCCAGGAATTGTAATACAGACTTTTTCTCTTGTCTTATCTTTTCCTGCATATGACGTGAGATGTAACAACACGATCCACACCCAGGAGAAATCAGCACCATTACAAAGAGTGTACTGAAAGCACAGTCAGGCCACCTTGTATGCACTTACAAGCACCAGGATGAAGCCTGAGCATTGTCAACACACAAAATGACCTTATTAGAGTGATTCCTTATTTGAAGTCTTAATTTTTAAATGCTTCTTTGTTCCATAGTTGAAATTGCTTACACTAACAGTAAGAGCTAATTGCTTCTGCTCTATTGATGAGACCAGCAGATGAAGCCAGGAACAACTCCATGGACAGTGGGACCACCTACCTGCTGACAGATTCCATAACAATTTTTGTGTTATATATGGGGAAGATCCTGGCATAAAAGGTATGTCTGGCTGTATCTACTACCTAATTCCTGAAGTCACTAAGAATGCAGAGTGACCTCATACTTCTGCTGTAGCTTTTCAGCTTGACTCTCTATTATCTTCCCAAGAAAAGCCCAAGAAAAGGGATCTTGAGCTCTTCCAGGCTCTAATAATTATCCCGGGGTTTCAAGGTGTGATCCAGGCACCATGAGAGATGACAAATCTATGTGATGTCAGCAAGCTGAGGACTTTCTCTGGAAGGGTTTTCTAAGGCTTACCTGAACCTGCTTTGGAATAGCAGAGCCTGGGTGTTTTGGAGCACCCTCATCATCCCCACCAGCACAGCAAGGAAAGCAATGTGCCATCCCTAACACAGTCATTGCACTTCCTCATGTTTTCTCACTTGGGTTTAATTACTGATATTTTTCTCTCATCATGTATCTTTTCTTTTTCTCTTAAATCTTTCGCAACGTCAACGAGTGACTTTTCTGCAGGAACAAAGAAGGAAAAGTGTATACACCTAAGTTCTTATATTTGACCTTGTTTGAGGTTAATGAGCCAATTAATTGTATACAAGATACTGGCACTTGGACTGTTTCACTTTTCGGTGTAAACAGTGTAACTAGTATCACTCAGGTGCTCTCTGCACCCTTAAATTAGGCCTAAAAATTATTAATCAGGATCCCATGAAAGCCTGAAGTATATTTTTCAGCAGCAAAGTCTGTCAATAGCAAAACACAAGAACTATCTGTTGTATATAAATTTGTCCCTTCCCACTCCCTCCTCTCCCTGCTTTTGTGTTATTACACTGTTAAAAATGAGATTTAAAGCCATGCAAAGTCAGGACCTACAGAATTATAATTTCAGTGACATTTGAAAACAGTGGAGTTTCATGTACAGCCTTATTTATTTCAGCATTTAATGCTAAATATACGAGCTTAATCTGTAGAGGGTTCTCTGCAAGATGCTCAGTTTCCAGTTGCTGAGGAAGCTATAACACAGTAGTGGCTGAGACCAGTGTAGAGTGGGAAATCCTTGGCGCATGAAGATGTAACTCTCTCCTGGCCTGCAAAAGGGCTGTTCCCAACGCCTTACTGAAAATACTTAACCAAGTGCAATGATGGATATATGCATTACATGTTGAAGTCCTTTTCCTACAATGCTACCGGTGAAGGGGAGTCATGGGGTGAGGGCACAACTCGCCCACTTCTTATCTGGGTTATACAGGATTTCTTCCTATCTCAGGAGCACCAAACAGGGGGCTCCTTCCCCCAGATCTTCTTGCTCTGCTGCTGGGAGTGGGGCCGTGGGGGTGCATGGGGGCCTGTGTACAGCTTCTACTTCATCTGTGAAGCCACATGGAAAATATGAGAAAAAGTCAGTTTATCTCATGTTTTACTGGTCCATGAAGCTCCATGTAGACTTACAGTGCAGCATACAGAAGGAATAGCAAGGAATGTCCTTGCTCATTAGTGGGACTTTCCTGCTGCAGCTTCATATCACTGGGAAATGTCTCTGGGGATGGAGTCTGGGGGAAACAAGCAACTTGTGCCTTGCTCTGAGAAGTTGTGACAGGGCAAGGAAATACAGAAAATGTGATTCTTTCCAGAGTCTCTACCTATTTGCCTGGTGTCAGCCAGTGAGAGCTCATCTTGATTCATTACCGGTGGAGGTCATGAAAAGGGGATGAAAGTCATGAAAAGGGGATAAGAATGGAAAAACGGGAATGGAAAGAAAAATTCCCAGAGAGCACTCTATTTCTGTCTTCTCTTTTTTCACACTAATACACACTGACTGATGTTGGAACTGCTGCTTTCTAGAACAGAGATCAGTTCAATCTCTTCCCTAGCATTTCTCATTCTACAGGAGAACACAGAAGGTTGTGTGGGGCAGGGAAACAAGGGAGGAGGTATACTGGCTAGATGGCCTTATTAGTGGAGAGCAAAGCAGTAGGAAGGCACGGGACCAAGGACAGTGTGGAAGGAGCTGGCATGAGCCAGAGACAAGCCCAGGCCTAAAATGTGGCTACAACTGGTGCAAACCACTTGAGGGAGTCTGAGTCTGAACTTACGCATGGCTACCAATGACCATACAGCTGTAGCCACTGCTGCCCCTGTTATTTTGGGATATTTTTTCAGCTGTGGTGGACCCAAGAGAATACTTCATTTTGCCTGGCTGGTATCACTGCTGGGATGTATTCTGAGTATTTAAAGAACCACCCTCTGCGGCAGGGTTCAGATTGTTCTTTGTCTTGACTGCTGCTGTGTTCTTGATCTCTTAATGTTTATTCTTTATGAGTGTCAATGAAGAATAGGCCTGGTGCCCAGTTAGTTATAATCTGACTCTACGTTGCTAGTCTGGCACATAATATGATGTACTGAGGTGTCATTTTCATCTTTTGAAATCTACTGCATTTTTGCTAGAGACGTAATAGCAAAAACATCCCCAAATGATGTCATTTCTAAAGCTTGCCCTAAAAGTTCCACGTTACCAAGGCTCTTGCAATATTTTCTTCTGCATTCCAGCTCACACTGTCAGTCTTAAAGTTTGAGTTTTAAGAAGCCCAAAGTTAAAGAACATTTTAATGGTTTGATCTGGTGTTCAACTAGTCCGAAATGGAGCTTCCAGTGGGGACTCCTCTGTCTGACCTCAGACTCACAACCCAATTCAACTTGAAAAGGTTGTAAAGCTCTGTTAATTTGTCAGGGAGCTGGGATAAGATTTGTGTTTGTAATCACACTTGAGGAGCCACGGTAATCTATCCTGCAAATGCTCAGGTGTGAGCGTAAATTTAGCTGTTGTTTTCAGTGCAGCTACTTGTGTATTTGAAGTTCAGCAGGAGCTGATGTGTTTTCTAGAACTAGATCCTAATTAGCTTCTGAATTTGGTACAGCTCAAATAATTTCAGAAATAATATGCAAAAAGCAGCTGTGTATCACGTTCTAAATGAGAATACACCTTTAAGCTCTCCCCTGTCTAGGGGGACCCTGTGATACAAAACAGTCACATCTGTCTGTTTGCTAGCATTCTCCATGACATCTTAATGAAAATTAAGAGATGCATATTTTCTATGCCAGCATCACCCTGGCATTTATTAACTGGCTGAGCTAAAAACTAACCTTAGATAGAAATAATGAAAACATGAATCCAATGTGACTTGATGATCTCTATAGTTAATGGTCTCATTAGTGATGCCACTGTTTTAAATGATGGTAAAATAACTCAGTATGCACGTTAATGTAAGACATTGATAGATTATTAATTATCCAAATGCTGAACTAAATTCATCCCTTATATAATTCCAGGGAAGTCACATCATGCCAGAAATAAAATTGATCCACGTTATTCTAGGTATGATTGTTATGACTAAATTAATACTGATTTACTGTCTAAATATCTGATAAAAGCCCAGACAGACTTTCTATACCATCAGAAAACCATGACATGAGTACCAGGGGCTTTTTTAGGGTTGTAGAGCTGGAGCGCCTCAAGAGGTTGTGCAGCCTATTTCTTGGCTGAAACACAGGAGCAATGATGCCCAGGTTATTCCTGGCAGATATTTGTCTAATCTGCTCTGAAGAAATCTTGAATGATGGAGATTCCACAACCTTTCATGGCCATCTATTCCCCTGCTTGACATCTGTAGTGTACATAAATCACAGGACATTCAGGGATGCTAAAAAGTGGCTAGATGCCTGCCTCTTCTACCAATCAAAAGATATTAGGGACTTAGATAATTTTGGTGATTTGGCTATTTGTGACCCTGATTTTTATTTGTTACATGTTTGCGGGTCTATTTACTAATCAGATACATTGAAATAAAGACAAAATCACATTGTCTAGCATTACCCACTGGGTAATGATGTTATGATGTTAATATACAACATGCCCATCCAGAGGGCTGGTCTATATCCTAACTTGTTGTTAGGCAGGTATGTACCGAGTCTTGTGTGAATGCCTCTTAGCTGACACAGATGACATCGCTGAAGAACTCTCACCTAGAAAAAAACCTTTATCCAGCTAAAGAGGAAGATTCAGAGGTCTGATTTTATCAGAATTCCATAGCTGGAATAAATTAATTTTCTCAGTACCCATTAGGGGACTAGTATTGTGGTGCTTTAATGATATCTCTGCATGAATCAATGTTTTACACAGAATTGCCTTGACTTTCACAAATATCGAGAGAGTGCCTAACTGATTGTCAGACTGCTTAAGTAGCATTGATTTTACTGCTGCAATATTCAGATGATGAGGTAATTGCATCTTATCAGCTTATTGAAAAAGTCTTGTTAAAGCAGTCAATGGTCATGGACTTATCCAGCTTCCTCATTTCTCTTTGATTGCCATTCTGTTTTTCTTTTTTGTTTTTCGATCCATTGGGTCCAAGGTCTGCAAGGTGGGGTGGAGGTCATGACATTGCTCTGTGTCCACAGATATCACAAGGTTACCACTATTGTTTCCCATTCTTGGCAAAGATAGCAGCCTGCGGTAAGGTGCTGACAAACCCAGACCTTCAGCGGTGCTCACCATGTCAGGCAGAGGAAGACAACAGGAGTTTCGCTCAGGAGAGAACTTGCACACACAGGTAAGTGTTAGGTTGACCATGTGAAAATGGTATAGTACCTGCATGAGGTATTTATGCCAATGGGCTTTGCAATAAGAAGGGGAGTTCTGGGGGTCACCACTAGTGTGAAAACACAGGTTTCTCCGTGCTGTGAAACTGCACTGTCTTCTGGTGCTTGCATTGACAGAAATGCTATTACATGCCAAATTGCGCATGCTGATTCAGAGTGCTTACAGGCATCTGATGGCATCCACAACTCTACATGCAGTCCGCAAGACCCTTGCCCCAATCTGAGCTGTGCTGCCTCTTCACAAGAACCTTCTGTATTTTGAGATTACTCTGGCAATCACCTATCGATCACCAGCTGCCAGAGGCTTTAATCCGATTACAGGCAATAAAACCAGTTTCTATCTCTGGCGCCTGACTCAGGTTTCAGAGCAAGGGAAAAAGTATGACATCACCCCTGCTTGCATCTGTGTTGGGTAGCTAATGAAATTACACGAAGGGTTTGAAGACCATTAAAGTCAATGTTGATCCTTATTATTATTAAGAGCACTTTCAAATTTACTGCACCACAGGGCATGCTTGAAAGCATCATTTTTCAAAGGTGTGTGCATTGCATTGGATTGCAGTGAAGAGCTCTGCTGGCTGTAGAGGATGCTGGCAGCAAAGAGAATCAATTCTGAAATTAATTGGCTAAAAGTCCGCATAGCTCCTTTCCTGCACAGACCCACACATCCCATTATTTGGCAATAATGGGCACAATTGTGACCTTGGGAGAAGAAAGCCCCAGGTGGGCTCCTGTGCATGAGAAGGAGTTGGTGGTTTGCAGAGGTTTCCTCCTGCAGCCTGTTGCGGCTCTGGGGCTGCATGGGGTCTCCTCTCCCCTGTGGGTACTGCTGAGCTTTGTGCAGGGACAAAAATGCTTCTTGTTAATCCCAGCATAAGTTTTTGAATCCTCCCATTACCTGCTCCAGCAGGACAGTTGGGATATTTTTTTCTTCCAAAAGTTGGTATTGACATTTTGAGGCTCAGACCAAAGATACTTAGATGCTCGATGCGCACTTACATTAAATGCCTCTGGTCCTCAGTGCTTTCCTTTCTGTAGCTGCCTGAGCTTCTCTGTTTTAGATGAAGGTGAATCCCAACTGAATATGATAAATAGTGATACTGCCAAAAGACAGAGATATTTTGTGCCAAAGTCTTTGTTCTGTTAAATGGTTTAAAGCCTATTGTTAAAAATGATTCCCTTGGATATTTCAGTATCTGAATAGTTATTGCATCTCATGACATTGTTTCTTCAGTCCATATCCAGGATAAAGGAGAATTTTGCTCCAAGTGGTATAGATTTTTCATTAGCTTTTTGGGCAGGTAAAGCTGCTGTCTGTATTTTAGAACTCCAAAAACATAGATGTGGAAGGAAGAGCTTTTTGCACTGGTTTTGGTATGAGCAGGGTGAGCCTCTGGGGATCCTGGATTTTGCTTAGGAGAAGGTGTCCCGGATCAGGCTCAAGTTATACATAAGGGTTTTACAGACAATGACAAAAATAAAAACTGCTTATGTCCCATGTGAGCTTTCAAATCCAGCTTAGGAAGATGGCTTAACAAATAACTTGAGCAAGCACACAAACGTTTCCTTACAACGAGAACCTGCAGACTGATACAGGCTGGGAAGGATGCAGATGTCGTCTCTGCAGGAGTTTTTGGGGTGGGTCTGCACAGCAGTCTGACAGCGTTTCAGGGCCCATACTGCCTGCTGCGTTAGGCAGTGCTGGCAGTGGGACTACAGTCATCTTTGCTCCTCTAGTAAGTTTACTGCATGCCCAGCACAGAGGAAAAACCAGGAGTAGGCTGGAGACACCTCTACCATATCCAGGTTTATTGCTTCATCTCCTCAGCATCTGTTGTCTGGCAGCACAAGGCAGAGCAAAGCTAAGCTTATTCTGTCTTTTGAACAGGTTGATTTTACTCAGATGATGGCAGTTCCCAGGTTCAGAGAGAGGAAAACTGGCAGAAAGGTCTCAGAGATGCTGTCCTGCCAACAACCTGCTCCTCAGACCAACAGTGTGGACTTCTCCTGGAGTCTGGCACTAGCTCTGTAGCTGTGCTAGATATCTTCTGGACAGGAATCAGCCCTGGCCTGGGGATATATGCTCATAAACAGCTTATGAACAGCAGCACGTCTGAGGTAAACACACAGGAATATTGGGACTTGAAGCAAAACATTGTATTTTGCAAATCCAACAGTTTACTGGTGGAGCTGAAATGCCCATCCATGTATTTCCTACTTGCCTCCTGATGCATTCATGAGGAGAGGGGAGACACATCCATGGGAATCCGCAAAAACAGTTATTTCTGCCTTTCAATTTTGCACTGCCTCATCCCAGCAGGCTCACAAAGCCTTTGTAATAGTCTGTACTGTCTAAGAAGTGGCTGTGGGAACGGTGTGCTGCCTAGAGTGGATAACAGTGCCTGGTTTTCCAAAGAGAGGCCATTTACAACTGTGGAAGTGGTATAATCAGAATGAGTGTGTCATCTGAATCCCTTCTAAACATCCCCGTATCGAATTTTAATTTTATTTGAAAGATGTACAGCACCAGCCTCAGCACAACAGAGCAGCATCAATTAATACTGGCCAGATAAGGAACTGCATAAAGACACAGCACAGGCAGAGATGGCCCTAAATAAAAAGAATGAGTTTCAATCAACAGACTAGTCAGATGAGCTACCAAGAGGTCTGCCTCTCATAAAAAAAGTCTCCTTCCTGCAGACATCACAACTTCACACTTGCTCACTACAAAAAGAGGAAGGCATCAAGGCAAAATTTTAAAATAATACATGCTGTCCCTCAAGAGTATTTTTGTTACCTGTAACAGCATTTCTAAGTGTGAATTTGTATGGAGAGGACTCTTGCTTATGATAGGTTTTCTTACCAGGTATATGCTATGTCAGAGCCTGGAGGCTCTGTCCCTGGCACAGCTAGGTGTAGCTCCTTAAACAATCAGCCTAGTCAAAAGCAGTGAGGTACACTTTCCTGGCTAGCAGCCATAAGTTTTCTTTTTTTAATGTTGGAACTCCACTATGGGGACATTACACACTATGACTGCAGTAATATTAGAACCAATGTCCTGAAAATCAGAAATTCCTGTGAAATGATGTTTTATACAAGGTATTTTCCAGCCCTCTGCACCACCACTGAAGCCTTGCATATATTTTGCTCCTTCATTTTCATATATATTATATTGCCCATCAGTGTGCTGCCGCGTGTTGCAGACCAGTGAGAGCTAGTGGCACAGTGCTTGGAGGCAGAGATCAGACTAGAAGCATTTGCTCTGCACTTGGAGCTTGTGGCTTTGAAATAGGGAAGTTCCCTTTGGAAACTGCAAAAACTAACATTCCTATTTTAGGTAAATATCTGTTGAGGTAGTGCTCAGTCCGCTCATGTACTAGGGCTCCACTGGTGCCTGCAAATCTGAAGGAAAACCAGTCACTCAACTAAGAAATTAAAAATGGCTATTCAGTAAAAGCCCCCATTCCTTCCCTTAAAAAAACAAAACAAAACAAAACAAACTGCAAGGTCCTCAGGTTAGAGAAGGCACATATCACTGCAATGAAATCAAGAATATGGCTCCAAAACCACAGCATATAACAGTTGTCTGGACACTTCGGGCAAATTTCTGACAAGCCTGAATAAAAACCCTAGAAGCAAGAGAACTAAAAGAAGGCAACTACAAGAACAGTAGGTGCTAACGTAAAGCCCAACTGAGTATAGCCTGACAGCTAAGTCTTTTTAGGTTTTGAGGTGTAGGGAACCCTTGGATGCCACAACAGTGTGAAGGCAGGCTCTTGGCTATCCTTTCATGTGGAAAAGACCTTTCTGGGCAATGTAGGAAGGTGAGGGGGGGCGAGCATGCCATTTTGGGGATTTCACTGCTCACCTTCCCTAATTAGGGAAGAATGCAAAAACTTAGCCCTTGCTGGGCAACCTCCTCCCTGAGCAGCCAAGACATCTTGCCTTGCCCTTGCTAAGGCACTGCATTTGGCAAGGGCAAAAATCTTCATCAAAGACCAGCTACCAGCTATAGTAGGGTGACGCACCCCAAAGATCTTGGTTTAGGACTTTCTTTCTCCATCAGTCCTAGTTCTTGGGTCAAGTGAAGACAGATGAATCAGATGTCCCAACACAGCCTTAGGAAGAGCAGCTACTCTCACAACAGCCTTCATTGTGAATATAATGAGAACATGATGATTAAAACTTACAGCGTAGGGTTTACTTCAAAGCAAGGCTTCTCAAACAGGAGTATGCAGGATACATGATCTGGTACAGAGATAGCCTGTGATGGTTAGTGTCTACTGCTCACTATAGCTGCCAC
This sequence comes from Theristicus caerulescens, assembly GCA_020745775.1. Classification (NCBI taxonomy): domain Eukaryota; kingdom Metazoa; phylum Chordata; class Aves; order Pelecaniformes; family Threskiornithidae; genus Theristicus; species Theristicus caerulescens. Next base: position 25,695,062 of record CM036583.1, on the reverse strand, counting down.
TGTTGACTGTGGTACCCAGCAGAAACATTTAGGAAACTGCTTTAAAACGGCATCCATAGGAGGAGAGAACAGCCATCTAAAAGCAAATTTGGAGTCACCAAGGAAGCTCATGAGTATTACCTATAGTAGACCTAGTTAGCATCCTACATTATGGAGTCTACAGACTCCACTCCCAGCAGACTGTGAGATATTAAGGTGGATTTTTATGGGAGCCACTGTGAAGATATCTGGTTGTTTAAGGCTTGAGCAGAAAGGTACAACCTGTGATTCAACCACTTTTGCTAGTTAGCAGTTTGGTGTTACCCAAGCCAAGGAACAACCTGCCGTTTTCTCTTCTTCTCTCACCCTTTCCTCACGTGTGTATTCACCTACCTGTTCACCTACCTATCATTGATCATAAACTCAATACCACCCCCCCTGCTAGCTGGCAAGATTGCACTGGTGCAGGTTTGTTTTAAAGGGCTTCTTCAATAGGTCTGTAACAGGACCTGTTTTTTTTATTGTTAGCTGACTCCTTTTCAAAATGCAAGAAATTTTCCTTCCCATGTAATTGTTACATTGTAGTTGAGTGAAAAAAGAAAAGTCAAAGAAAACAAAAAGCCTAACTAGCATAGGGTAGAGGGATAAATTCATAGAAATGCATGGGTATACTGGAAAACACAATTCCTTCCCCACTGATGCTGTTTGCATTTCAAGATTTCAGAGTCAGGTTTCTCCTTCATGTCCATCAGCCTGTGGGCTGCAGAACTGCACTTCGATCACAGTCCAACAAAGTGCAAATTTTGTCACAGGTTATGTTAAAGAGCTTCAACTAATTTACAAGCTAAACTGTGCTGTATTTCACTAGCCTTCCACATTTCAACATTTGCTTCAGAATAATTTACTGCCTATATATTGGGTGTTCTATCTATACAAAACCATATTGCAGGCTGTTAACTTATAAAAGATAGGAGAGTGAGAAAGCATTCTAATTTCTCATCAGTGTAAGAAAAGATAAGAAAAAATATTAAAACATTGGATAATAGCTTTCTGAATAGAGTTGGCTGCGTTTGCAAGAGAGGAGTCCTAGGCACTGATCCTGGTCTTTGTTAGATCTGGAATAAGTTCACTGGAGTCAGTGAATTCCCAACTTTGGGAATAATGCATTTTTTAAGAAGCAATTTATACAGTCCAGGTTCTGTTTTGATCTTTATGACCATGGATCTGGTAAAATGTTATGAGTGTTAGTGGTGTCTCTGGGTTTGCATGAATGAATAAGAGTCACGGGACAGGATCAAGCAAGATATGGTCAGTACAGAAAGCTTCATAAAAACACAAAAAATGCATTTTGGCATTGTTGTTACACTGCTTGCAACAGTACCTGAGCTGGCTTGGCTAAATGAGCTGCCCTCAGGTGTGTTTATAGGATCTATCATGACAGGTCTGTCTGCTGTATAGACCCATGCTTGGCACCTCCAAGTTTAGGCTCCTGTGCTGCTGTTTCTGTTAAACTGCTTATGTCCCGCCGGTAGGCACCAGCCCAGCACCACAGCAGCCTGGCCAATGTGGGCTGGGTTTAGGAAATCCAACAGTAGCCAAATGGCAGTGGTGGAGGTGATGGCATAAATACATCCATGTCTGGGGGTGGGTGGTGTGAGGAAGAGCTGCCTGAGCAAACCTAGGGAGAGGGGCTGAATTTCTGCAAGGGACAATTTTTTTCTTAATTGTCCAGGGTTTCAAGTCCATTGGAACATAATATACTGTTTCATTTCCCTAATCCTTCTGTGGGAGAGAGACTATTATCCCTATTTAACAGAGACACCAGAGAATGGATTTACCAAGACTATAATTTGCAAACACTGGAAAATACATTTCTGCCTTAAATCTACATTTGGATGCTTCAGTCTTGAACTTTTTATTTCTGAGAGGTGAGAGAGGTCACAAAGGAAGTCAGCTGGAATTACTCAGAGTTGCTTCTTTAGTTTAATCAACCATTTTGTCTTTTTAATGAGAAGGCTGTTTGTCCTTTATATTTCTTGGTCAATTAAACCATGTGAAAAGCCCCTGCAGGAAAGCTTGTAGGCATCTGCCTAGCTTTGGGAAGTTTGGACATATTTGCAGCTTAACCCAGAATTTCTTCAATACACTACAGCCAAGGCAGGCACCACTGCAGCAGAAACAAGGTTGTGTGAAAATGGCCAGTTTGTATCCTGCACAGTGCCGTTTGCACAGTCGCCCCTTTGTAACACTTGTCAGCTGGCTGCTGGCAAAGGCTGGCTCAAGCTCTGAATGACAGAACAGCATACAATAGGTGATAATGGAGGTCTAGATGGAAAAGTGTCCTTCTTCCCTTGGGAGCTACTATCCTTCTTAAAAAAAAAAAAAAAAGACAGAGAAAAAAGGGTTTCCCCCCCCAGGTACTTTCTGCTCAATGCTTTTCAAGCATTTTGAAATCTCTGGCACTTTTCATCTTTGAATTCAGAGAACCTTTGTCTGAGATAGTAAAATCACTGGCTAGCTAAGTCCGTTATCTAGTGGAAGAGGATTAGTTTTCTTTTGATTATGGGAATGACCTTATAGAGAGCATTTGAAAGAGGCACATTTTTCCTGCCATCAGCCATGTTTTCCACCATTAATCTGCTTAACCAGAAGATGAGATTTTATTTACTTGTTTTCTCAGAAGATATATGAAAAGGATGTTAGGACTTGCTTGTCCTTGGGTTTGTATTAAAACTTTCCACAGAAATTTAGAGGATTGGACTGAAACATCTTTTTGGTTTAGACTGGACAAGCAGGAAGGTAGTAAGGTATGCTTTACCAATAAGGAAGGGAAAATGGTGGTTTCTTACGACAGTGCAACATGCCTTCTGAGCTTGTTTCTGACCTCTCCCACTGCAGATTAAACATCCCAGGTCTTCATGAGAGTCCCTTTGAATTTCTGCCTGTGTGAAGGAGTTTCTGGTCACTGCCTTAGGCAACGTAAATTATCTTTCTAACTCAGATTCTGTCAAATAGAGCCAAGGGAGTTGGCAACTTCTCAGTTGTTGACAGTTTTCCAAACTTCAACATCCCAGTGCAGATGCCTCTGTCTGCATTGCTCACCCGGGGCTCGTGCATGACCAGGGAAGGTGAGCAGGCCATCTGGGAGTGTGATTCATCCCATGTTGAAGCATGAGCATAGATGAGCTCAGATGAATTACAGCCTGAGTCTCTGCTTAGACTACACTGGACGATTTAGGTGTTTGGTCCAAATCTTGGTGTCACACTGTCACACAGTCCGCTGAGGGTGCTCACAGCCCTGATGTCCCTGGAGACCTGGCCCCAGGACCTCCCCCCACCCTGCCCACAGTCCAGGACCCTGTTTCAGCCCACTGCAGGTGAGGAAGGGGATCCAGCCATCCCCTCTGGTGGAGAGCACGAGTTGGGGACACAGAGGTTGGCAAGATTGCCAGCACGTCTTGCCTGTTGGGAGCTGGCACATGACCAGCGGCGTGGCTTATCCTGTGGTCAGGCGCTGCCGTCCTGCCAGTACAGCTGGTGGCGGAGCCGTGGTGGTGGGGACCCTTCCCTCACCCGTGGGCAGTGCTGCCAGCCCTCCTCGCGGTGGTTGTGGGCACCTGACACTGAGCCTGTGGCTGCCAGGACAGCCTGGGAGGAGACACACTGCTGTGCCTCTGAGGGACTGTGTCACTGTTTCTGGGATGACAAGACAACAAAGATTCTGCAGAAAACCCATAAATACCAAATCTGCAGAAGCAGCCTAAATCTGCTCCTGTAGCCCTGCCTGTTTTGACGGCTTCCCCAGTGCCCCTCATTCTCACTGAGCTGTGGTATAACCTATTACTGCATCCCCAGTACCACGCTGTGGAGAGCACTCTCATACCTTGAGCATAAAAGATGCTATAAAAATGTAATTATATTCTATATCTGGTGTTAATATCATATTCTCTCAGCTAATGGAGGACTTTGCAGTGCCCATTTAATTTCTCTAATGTTAACTTTCTAGACAAATTTAGCTATGGTACAAAGGTTTTATGTGGAGCAGGATTTTTCCTTTTAATTTCCTTCCCGTTCTTCCTTTTCAGCTGAAGTCTGATTCTGTAGTGCACATTGTTCACCTTGCTAGGCTGAACTCAGCAAAAATGGCAAGAAGCTGAAAGAGTGGTAGGGCCGCTTGCCTCCTACCTTGACCCTTGTTGCAAGTCTGCATTTTTTTCTAAGCTGGAATATTCACACTCTGCATTACTGGTAACTGTAGACAAAGAAATAAACATTTTCCTCAACAGTTCAGTATGATGGAGAAATTTATTTACAGTGCATTACTTGAAATGTATTTAGCCAGTTGTTAAGCCCTGCCTTAAAGTTTATTTTAAGAATTAGGAAGTGTTTACCTAATCCATCTTGACCGTCTGAGGGCAGTGTCACCTAATACTTGCTAGAAGTGGTATGTCTGGTCACTGCATACTGTCTGCACTGCACCCACCCTCTAAGGATGTCATCCAAAACTCACAAATGTCAAAAAGAGCCTTTCCACACATCTTCACTGCATCTTGGACTTGGATATATTGCACTCACTCTCTGGGCCAGAGTGTCTATTGGTGTAAATCGTTAATGGCACTGAATCCAGTTTGGAGCATTCCACCTGATGGATTCATAAACCTGAAACTAGATGGGACCATGACTGACTTTCAGGTCAGACCTCTCACAGACATCCAATGTAGATTGCTACAAAGTGCTTTTTGCATGAAACAGTTAATGCTTGGCTAGAGCATGACTTTGAGAAGACTGTCCAGGCTTGTTCTAAAGACCTCAAGTGATAAAGAATCTACAGCAGTCTTTGATAAATTGTTCCATAGGCAATCAAGTTTGCTGTTAAAAACATCCATCTTATCTTAGACTAAATATGTTTAAGTTCACATTCCACCAGATATTCAGTTACTCAGAATAAGTTGTCCTTCACTTAATTTTGCCTTTGTTGTTAATGCTGATTGTATGTTGTGGACCAGAGCAAGCCACCAGACCTTCTTGTGGGTGTTTTTATTAATTACATGCTTGCAGGCAGCTATCTCTTTTCCTTTAATTCCATCTCATCCTGAAACAAAGCCTTCTGTCTGTGGTCAAAACAGGTGTTTTGGGTAGGAAGGGATGGGAAATCCCATGTAAGGGTTATCAATTGCAAAGGAAATATGGTGCTTCTGGAAGGGGTAAACCCTTCCTAGATTTCCTTCTCTGGACTTGAGGTGCATGGGATAGGGATGATGGGAAAACATGGAAGACAACAGAATGATGATGGTTTATATCAGGTAAGAACTTGACCTCATGTTTATGCTTTACACAGGCTAGTTGTGGGCAACTGAATAGTCGCATGACTGTGTTTCCACTCACATACATATGAAGTGACATAGGATAGAAGGTACATTTACATAAAGACATACCTCAAACATAGTCCTTCCTGTTTTGCCTGGAGTACTTATGTGAACACCACACAGTTATAAGTTCCTCTTTAAAATGTGATGGAAACCATTGCAATGTGTTTTCTTCTGGTGGGAAATGGCAGAATATGTTGATTTTGAGGAGAACACAGAAGATATATGTAAGTAATGAGGCAGTACCTCTTGGTCCTTCTCTAGCAACAAAAATATTAGGTGGCCAAGTTCTATATCAATGTCAAATAATCAGGAAAAGGAAAGAGGATAATTTTAGCAGAGATGTGTAAAAAACTAGAGGCTATGATGACCAGCATGGTCATCTCAATGTGTTGAGAGTTGTTCACCCTGAACCTGTTATTAGCTTAAAGCATTAAATGTAAGGGACTCTTCTTTCATAATTTCCATATGATTGGTGCTGAGAAAGCTGGATGTTGGCAGCAGAAGTACAGTGGTAAATACAATATATTGAAATAGTCAGATTTAATTAAACACCAGTGTATCAAATGAATGTTAGTGGTTGTTTAGGCACTAGTAACCAGATCCGGGCACTAAGGGTGATTCTAAACACATTGGAGAACAATTTTGGAAATAGAAAAAATTTGCTGGAAATTTGATGTCTGGTGGGTGTGAAGTTGGCTCAACCCTTTTTCTTTTCTTCACATATTTTTAAATATCTTATATCATGTGAAAACACTTGCAATATTGAACTGAAATCAGAAAAGTCTGGTTTAGGGTGGTACAGGACAGTGGTGAGGGAGTTGTGTCATTCTGTCCAGACCAGTTACTGAATTACAGCTAGTCTCTGAACTCCCCATTAAAACCCACTGGAGCTCCCCGCTGTTGCGCCTTCCTCTCTGGGGAGCCTTCCAGCAACTGCTCGTTTTGGCAGGAGCTTCTTCCATCTGCTCCCTTGGTTCAGCTAGGCTCGAACCCAGAAATCCTCGCCTGCGTGGGGAGGAGCAGCCTCTACCAGTTCCCCAGCCCAGGCTCCCTGCCTGGCTGACATCTCAGAAGCACTACATCAGCAGGCAAGGAAGAGAAGAAGGGTATTGCTTCTCTTACTCAGCTTTTCTTCTCTCTGGCCCAGGTAATCTGTAAGCCCAGATAGTTGTACAGTTTTCCTTTCTCAGTTTTTCAGCTTTTCCACTGTGGGCACTCCTCCTACAGCCTGCTGTGGGCATCCTCTCTCTGTCTGCTCTAACTCCAAGTCTGCCATAACCAAACCACTTCCCTCTGGTCTAACATGTGTCAGTGAGCCTTTCTCTTCTTCACCTTTGGCTGGGGGAGTGAGCAGCTGCCTGCTAGTGGACAGAGGTAGTAAGGTATAGGACCTGCAGAGCAAAAATACGAAGCTTTTACCTCAATATGTTAACTTGGGCTTTATGGCTACTTAGGGCTCTGACTTGCATGAGCTTCAGCCACTTAGAGAAAGCCCTGGAAATCTCCAAGAGCTTTAGAAAATGCTCTTTGCATGTTTAGCTTGAAAACCAACTCAAGCCCACTTGTCCAGGCACAGGAGACTTGGGTTGCACAAGACATATGGCTAGGACTGATAACAGTCTGTGCAAATCCCCATGTCTTGGCTGCAGCCTGTATGTGGCTACCTTGTTGGTTGCTTCCATCTGCTTTAACAAGTGCTGGTACAAATAGCTGTCTGGGTCTCCACATCTGATCTAGCTTTGTTTCACACTACTAGTCCCATCACTAAGTAGACCTCCCTCCATTGCTTCTCTTTTGGTTAGTTACTAATGATTTTCCTACCTTGTAGCTTCTTGGTTTTCCCTCCACAGTACTGCTGTGCCTACTATTTGGCCTGATCCCTGGAAGATGAAAAGTCAGCTGCAGTATTGGCTCAGAAACTGATGAGTTTTTAACTTCATTACCTTGAGTAATGATCCACACCAGCCATAAGAAGGAGAAGGTCTGAAGAAAACCTCAGGTGATGGTACCCTTGCAGCAGATGATTTATGGGTTTTTTAAAGAAACAAAAGAAAAAGAAAATTGATGATGAAACATCTTCCTGAAGGACATACTGAAACACTTTACGCAGAATGTGTTACCTGCACACAGAATAGGATGTGTACACTAACATGAACTGCTGTGCTCTTGGGACTTCATGCCATCTTGCTTGCAGGATTTCATATTGTCTGGAAGAAAAACAGAAGAAGGTGGGAGAATGTATTAGACAGAGGCCATTCGCACCAGAGAGAGCAGGCTGAAACACGGTGCTGGAGTGAGATAGGAATGCAGTATTTCTTCTGTGACCGTCATAGAGGGTTTCAAACCCAAAATTGTGGAATGGAGTCATGAGCTGGCCAGATGGAAACATGTCTTCACTCCATGGTACATGCAAAAACAAGTTCATCATGTTCTGTCTTTACTCTGAGCCATTCTTGGCAACTTCAGCCACATCCTGGAAAGAGTGGAGGGGAGGAAGTGCAGAGGGGAGCCAGTAGGCAAGTGGGTTATGGGGTTTGGTTTGTACGGTGCTTAGGGAAGCTGTTCAGCTTCAAAGGAAAATATCTGATTCCTGAGAAAGAGCATACAAAATAATTATGCTTATTTTTTAAAACCTTATCAGAACTTCTCAGTATTTCTTCTACCACTATTTTTCTGAAGAGACGGTGATAATAATCCTTCCAGATGATGGTGTAATGGTTGTGGCTTGATCTGTCACCTACTTATGTGGCAGGTGGGGCTGACTAAACAGTTAGGAACCTTCCTGATTGGGGTCAGAAGGTAAAACACAATAAACTCTATTTTTGATATTACAGGTCTTTGTTTTTATTGTTGTTTATACATATAGTTGCCACCAAAAATAACTTCGGTTCATTTGTCATTTCCTTTTTTTGGTTGACACACAGTGTTTAGCTATTCAGTTCTCTGATGTTCCAGCAAATAGCCAGACATTTTTTAAAATAAATGTTCTCTTAGAGTTTGCATATTTTCCCTTCTGTTCATTTCTGGGTCTGGGAAATGGAAAGAGACTTCAGCAGAAGTCTCTTTCTTCAGAAAGAAGCAGCCCAAGTTTATTTTACAAGCAGAAATATGTTTGCCATTCTTTTTTTTCCCTGTACCACAGTATTGTCTTCTCCATTTAATTGTCTCAGAGCTGACGTCAAATGTGATTTTTTTAGGGCATGCTTTGGATTTTCAGGATTTCTTAAGCACCTTTTTTCTGCATCATAGAAGTCAGAATCCATTTACTGTGAGATGACTAATGTTCACCCATGTTGCTTAGCTGGATGGTTACTAGACTCTACATATATTTGATCTATAATGTCCTAGCAAAACCTTCCTCCTCTCTCTCTTTGTCTCACTCCTCCATTGTTTACCCTGCTTTCCTGGGGAGACAGAGCTTTTGCAGCCTCAGCCTCTGTCGGTCACTCAGGTGACTTTTGAACTAGTTAGTCAATTTAAATCAAATTTGCAGGAGGTCAAGAGGGAGGTTCCTGCACATTTTATGAAAGTAGGAGGTCTGTTAACAGATGGCTGCACTAACAATATTGGCCACACTCCGGTGTCCTCCTGCATGCCCTGTGCAGCTTCAGGCACGAGGAACAGATACTGTGCTCAGAGCTGAATCCCATGGTGGTTCTGAGCTGGCTGAAATGCAACAGCGACGGCCACATGCTTTGTCCTGTGCTGTCAGTGCAATTGCCATCTCCTGCCTCAGGCTGTGGCTACTGCAGAGGAGAAGCGCTGCACAGAAGGAGAGGAACTTTTGGGGAGAAAATGCAGAACTCCACCAGCTGGCATTGCACTAGGTCTGAGCGGATGGGCGACATCACCGTCTGCCGTGTCCATGCCAGCTTTTGAGCCACTGACAGATGTAGCAGAGCCTCCCTCGTGGAGCAGAGTCAGTTGCCCCTGGAGGAACTGCAAGGACCACATGACATTACAAGGACCTTTTTTAAAAAGAGAATGGCAAGCGCATCTACCTAGAAAGCTCCTCAGCACGTATATATATCAGAGAAGCATTCGAGCCTGTTTGAAGCAGAATATGACACTGTCCATGCCTTTGGTATACCATCACTGATACACTAATACACTTTCACTTAAGGCTCAAATGGCTGCAATGCACATATGCGAGGTGCCTCCGTGCTCCTCAGTCCTTGGGAGAGTCTTGAATGGGCTGTGAACACCCAGCTCTCCCCGATGCCTTTAAAGAAACACACGCTCGTGCGAAGGGGCCGTGCTGTTCTGCACTCTGCAGTGTTTGGAAAAGCCACCCTGAGCTCAGCGCATGTGAGTGGGGTGTGCTGCTTGCAGCTGCCTGCACAGAGGCTGTGGGGAGCCCTGTGTGCCTGATGCTCTCAGGAAGGATGGGTGTAACAGACCACTAACTTCTTGGGCTTAGACCTGGCCGGCCTAACCTGGGTGTTTGACTTTGGCACCTAATTTGCACTTATATGTTAGGCCTACAGTGAAGCAGTCTTGCTAAAGCATCTGTGCTCCCTGCCTACAGTCTGGGCAGAGGCAGGAGTCTATACCTTGGCAGGCAGGGTACTCCTGGAGGCTTTCAGAAGCCCTGTTTTGTTTGCTGCACAGAGCATGGGTATTTACTTCCAGATTCTGCTTTATTAGGCACCTTACATTTGATGGGCCAGTAGGTTAGGTGATTTGGATGCTGCTCTCTTAGTTCAAACATTTTTTTTGCGGACTAGCCATTAATAAACACGGCTGCAAGCATGCGTCCACAGGGTGCTCATGCGCTGCTGCAAATGGAGGAGTGCCTCGCTGCACAGATACAAAACCACTCACTGCTGAAGGCATTACTGTACATTTGGGTGAAATGTGCTTTGTCATTACAGGCAATTTTCCTTTCACTACTCCCAAAGCTATGCCTTTGCTGGGATGTAAGGAAGCCTTCAATATGTCTTGACTCATCCCCAAGTTTATTTAATAAAAGGAAGGCAGTGTAAACTTGCGTGGCTCCAGGTACAGCTGTCAGGCTGCTAGCTGCTTGGAAGGTTTTATTTATTCCTAAAGAGTAGGAATAAGCTGTAACATTTCTAGCCAACTGATTTTCTTATTTTAGACATCATCACACCAATATGAACAAGAGGGGCTGAAGAAGCAGATATAAATAGCAGTGAGATGTGCTTATTTTCTGATACTCTTGCTGAGATTTTATGATGTGTTTTTTAGTCTTGATTATACACCTTGAGGCAGAAAAGTGGCTAAAGAAGATTTTTTTATCAAATGTGCAATGAAGTTTACCTTATTTTCTTGGTCCTATTGCTGTTTTTTCAGAGGAAATTAAAAAGGAAAAAATGATTTTTAGGGCCTATAATTTATCATATAGCCTCTCTTAGTAAAATGGTCTTATCTGCTCTGTTTTCTGAATGTTTGGCATTCATTGCTAGAAATATTGCCGTTTATTTTTCATTCTGAATCCCTCTCACTACAAAAGTCAAAGCGCATCCTATTTATTGTCCAGTTTTGAAAAGACTTGAGCGTGGATTCATGGATTCACAAATTCATGTATGAAGTTGAACATCTACTTAATTTTTTGAGGAATGCCCTTTTATGAATCACAATGGTTAATGTAACTGCAGTTTTTAATGTATTTGTAGGTACCGCAGTTTGACGAATACATAATGAATGAAGTCACCAGCAGACTTTGCCTTCTGTTTCATGTCACCTGATGACCAAAGAGTAAAAACCTGACAAAGAAATTTTAGCCAGTATTTGTTTGAGGTTGGTGGAGTGAATGAATCTGAGTAAAAATCATTAGATACTGAAAACCTGAAGCCATAAATTACTGTTCAGTTTAGACTGCAGAAAATGCTAAATACCAAGGGAAAAATAAAAAATTAGACTCATCTCACAGGAATACCAGTTAGACTAGTTAGTTAATGTCTGTAAAATATGTTGAAATAGAGAAGTATGAATCAAAATATAGCAAAATTTTTTTATTTTATTTTAAAAATCTCCTTATTGGGCCAGTAGAAAATTATGACAAAACAAAAAGTAGACCAGAAGCCAGAATTAATCTTATAGAAACAGTAGATCAGTGAAACGAGAGAAGAATATAAGCTATGGACTAACGTCTCTCTACTTGTGAAAACCAAGCAGAGGCAGACCTTGCTTCTGGAAAGCAGCAATCGAGAAAGCCAGAGCATGAGGATGCTCAGACTGGCTTAATTTTTTTACTGGATTTACAAATTAATACCTTCACAGGGGCAGTACCTCCCTGTATTCCGCATTTCTCACTGCATATTGAGTATATTAAAGGACTGAGTAATTTAAATGAATCAACTTTTGAGTTTTACCAAAACTCTAGTTTTCAGTCAAATATCAAATAATAAACACAGGTGGGTTATAGGATATACTGCCTGTTCATTGCTTCTCTGTATAATGACTTACATATGACAGTGGCTCTGTGGCCAACTTCTAACTTTAGAGAGAAATATTCTTTTAAAGTGGAACATGTTCCATAGAGAAAAATACCTTCTGTTTTGATCCTTGGATCAATCCACTTACATTGAGAAGAGAAGACACAAAGAAACAATCCCTAGATAAATATTAAAATGAAGAGAGGCCATTGTTCTTTTTTTTGGTCCTTCATGCTGTTGCCATCTTCAGTTGCACAGCAAACAGCAACACTTGGGAAGCAATAAACAGCCCTGGCCACCTGACAGTAACCTGAGGCTCCATCATGCAGAACAAAAAATGAAAGGTGAGGACAAATTCAAAGGGAATGCAGGGTACAGTGCAGGAGAAAGCTACTTAGTAAATATTTGTAAGTGGGACAGTTCTTGAATGTACATAAGCATGCTAGAAAAACAACATAACCTCTGGGGCCCCTGTCTTTTCAGACAAGAGCCTGAAAATTCACTTTTTGCTCAAGATGTCTTTACTGCAAGAATATCTTCAGGCATGAGAAAAGAGTTGGAAGGGTACAGAGTAGCAGATGACAAGTATGCAATAGTGATAAATAGGAGTAAAATAAAAAGGGAACAATACAAAGATTATACTTAAAACCCACACTGTTAATTGGAATCAAGTTACAGTGCTTTCTTTCTTGGAAAAAGAATAGCAATTTGTCTTCAGCTTTGGCAGAAGAACAGCGTGCATAAGAGCAAATAATATTTGAAAGTAGAACAAGCCGACATGGCACCAAGTGAGATAAATGCTTATCTCATAATCATTAACTCCTGGCCTAGCTGCTGCTTTGCATTGCCAAAAAATCAGGGTTTGAAAAGAAATTGTATAGGCTATAAATAATAGTTCCAAGGAGCAGCATCAGAAAATAGTTGCAACTGTATTTGCCTGTGATCATTAAAGTACTATAAAAACAAAGAAACAAAGAACATCTCCTCTTCGTCGTCCTAAATCACAGATTTGGTGTGGTAGCTTCTAATTTTTGCTGCAGAAGTAGCTAATGTCCATGTTATTCATGAACCAAGTGCCTGCTTCTGTTGGACAATCTTTTCCATCATTACCTGCCTGAAGAGAAAAGCCCTGCTGTTCCTAGACGGGAGGGAAAGCGGTTGCAGTGGTTGCTTCTAGATGACAGATAAAAAGTGTTCTGGACTCCTGCCTCAGCATGAAGCCGATCTACTGTGTTAAGCCATCTATTTAGCAAGATAACCATCTGTCCAGAGTAGGCTTGATGAGGTAATGGTTTTATTAATTTCTTATAATAAGTAAGATGAGCAGACGAGGCTGCCTGTGGCATTCAGATATGAGTACTTGACCTTTACAAAATTATCTGCCTTCCTTTCTGGTGCAAAACCTGATGATTTTCAGTGTATCAGAGGCATTACCAGATGAATTTTCCCAGGGCTTTGCAGTGAGCATGAGAAGATGTCAAGAAGGTAGGCCCAAACTGTTTTTTCACATCTGCAGAATAGGCACTTTTTAATCACCAAGGCTAAAGCAAGAAAAGCCTATTTCCTCCAGACTGTTCTATTTCCTCTACACTGAAGGACGTTGCATGCTATCTGCATGTCCTTCTAACTCTGCTAGATGAAACTAAACTTTCTGAAAAGCTACCTGATCTTGATTAGAAGAGGCTATCAGTTTCCTTGGTAGCTTGTTCAAAAGTTGCCACCCACACTGTTTAAAAATGGTGACCTGTTCCTTAGCTGCATTGCCTTCTTAAATTTCCACCCACTAGTTTTGCCTGTGCCTTTCTCCTTGAGCTTAAAAGGGGTTCTAGGACTCAGCATTTTCACTGCCTAAAGGAGCCGCAGCAAAGCACTCTGCTTTGCTAAAGTGTGCAAATCAAACTCCTGAAGCCTTTCTCTGTACCACTCTTCTTCCAGCCCTGAAATAATTTATACAGCTTTTACCTGCAATGTCTTCAGGTTTTCAGCATCTTTTTAGAAATGTGGATGCCAAACGTGGACAGAATTGCACTGTGAGCAAAGATGTTTATATTCGTGGAACAACAATAAAACAGAATGAATTCATAGATTTTGGAAGAGATTTTAATGTAAATTCAGACTCCAGAATAACCAGTAGCTAAGTAATGCAAGGTAAGGAAAAAGAGCTCATGTCCCTTTAAGGGCATGGTGGCCTTTAAGAGGTAGTATATGAAAAGGCATGGTGATAAATCAAAGTAAAATGTGGGGAATGCTGAAAATGCTGCTACCTAATCATATAAGAGTATCTCCTTCTTTTATCTGCAAAAAGAAACTCTAATAACATTGTCCAGTGTCTCCAAGGATTATCCTACGGACATGTCCTCAGATGCCTGCAGTCTGCTGTGCAGAATGGCCAACACAGACGTGCTCAGTAACACGTGTGTTGTCTGCCTGTGTGTTCACTTTACCTCCACCACTTCACCACCCTGAGCTTTTCATATTAACGGCTTAATTTGCCGTTTCATGTTGCTCCTCTGGTCTTCCACTGGAATTCGTGTTGGAAAGCACCAAACCCAAGTGCAGCTGCCACCAGGTGAGGAGAGGGCGTCGATGAACACTGGACTCGAGAGGGAAGGAGGTCCTCTTGGCCTTCAAAGAGCTCATCAGGTTGCTCCTGATGGTCATCAGTAAATCACTGCTGCAGAGTTTTTGGCTGATTCTCAGTAGCTGTCAGGGATGTGTTTGAGAAGCTGTGGGTGATCCTGATCTAGGTTATTCTCCTTCACCTCTGCCACCCCAGGTTCAGCAAAGCCAGATGCTGTTACTCTGTACACGGTAAGATGGGTTGGCCTCACTAGTGGGTCTGCAGGTTCCTCTGCCTCTGCATGGAGACCTCCTTAGCCTTGGGGACAGACCCAGGTTGGGCAGCAGCCACAGAGAGGGCCCCACAGACGAGCTACGGCTGGGGTCATGGTGCCCTGGTGACACAGCAGGAAGGAGAGCCATGCACACGTGGCGGCATGGCCCTTGCCCGCCGGAGGACACCACAGTGGCCTTTGCTGGTGCCCAGGAGGACACACTCAGCTCCAAGGCCTGGAGGGATTCAAACCAACTTTGGGCATGCTGCAGAAGTCACAGTAAGGGAAGGGACATTCCCACAGGGACAGGTTTTCCCCAAATTTACCTAAACCTGTTCTGAACATACAACTCATGCCTTAATCACTTGTTAAGTTTAGAGCTGCTGAAACATGATGCTTCCAGAAATGTCGTCTCATCAGCGTTGTGGGGAGGCATTTCAGGTTGAACGGGGAAAAGGACCGGGGGAATGCGTAGCCAAAAGGGCAGATGGCAGAAATAGTAGGAAAGCCGTAGCCTGTTGGCTGTCCCTGCGGCCAGAGGAGCAGAGGAGCCAGGGCCAGCACCGCAGAGGCAGCACGGCACAGCCGTGAGAGACCTCTTGCGTTAGAGACCTTCTCCCAGAACAGCCAAAAACATTAATGATGGTAGAGAGGATAGGCACAACTGGGAAAAGCTATTTGAAGAACTAGCTCAGGAAACTGGTACTTAGCATGTTTTGAACAAGCTGACAAAGGAGCTTAAAGCTGTTAGGTCAAAATCCAGTGTATCTGCGCTGTCATGGTGAGTTCTGGGGTGAGGAGAAATGATGGGGCTCGCTACAGAGACGGTGTGAAAAGACCCCCTTCTGCCACGCAGCTGTCCCCTCGTTTTGCTGTTGCAGGGGCCTTTCCGCAGGATGTCCTTTGTGCAGAGGCGAGGCTTGCTTCTCAGCGAGACATGCACCTGCTGGGGGGGAAGGTGGGGACTGCTTTTGCTTTTTGAGCGTGTCCCATGGGCGTCTCTGAGGTAAGAGAGGAGTCTGTGTCAGGAGCAAATGGTTTACCACCTCTCAGCTGCCCAGTCCTCAGAAGGCCAAATTCCCAAATAACCACATCCTGCCTCTCCAATCCCTCCCTGGCTTCAAGGAGAGTGGATGCTCTTCTCCCTCCTTCCCTCCCAGCTGCAGCAGGCCTGTTTCTGCAGTCCAGTGCTGCTCCCAGGAGCTGCTTTTCGCAGTTTCTGTGCCTGACCTTGGACATCCCTCTGGAAATGGTGACTTTCCTTAGAAATAAAGAAGGCTGCCATGCGCATGCACCACACTTTGCTGCTGAGTGAAGACACTGGAGCTTTCTGTTAGAAGTTTTCATCCATGGAAGAGCTAAAAGTTTCCATCCACAGAAGAGTGGTGTTTGCTTCCGTGCTATACCAGCATTACACCTACCTTGGTGCTAACACTGAGGAGAGGCAGGGCACAGAGAGAGAGACTCCCAGTGCTAAGGGTTAAAATAATATGGGCTGCTTGTAAATAAATATCCTCCAGTGAGTAGCTATTAATAGTGTGAACGTCCTGTTTAGAGGCAGCTGAACCACACTTGGAGAGGAAGACCCAGCATAATGTGGGTCCCTTGGTACATGCCAGGATCTCTGGGTCTGGGGGCCAACCAGGCATGCTCCTGCCTGGTCACTGCCTATCCCACTGAGACTTTCTCTGGTAGCTTCTTGAAGAGAGCACCTTGTGGACCCACACTTACCACCTCCCTTACCAAATTTTGAATTTATTTTTTCCGCGTGCCTGCAGTCTCCCCTGACTTTGTTTCCTCCACGCTTGAAGGAGAAGCCAGCTGTGGGTGGAGGCTGAGCTCCTCCACCTATTGCCCCAAGGGCAGCAGGGTGGGCTTGTACCTCCTGTTAAACACCTCGTGAGTGGTGGAGAATATCAGGTCAGCTTCTGCAGCTGCCTAAATTTAACTGTAAAATCTCCATTTGCCATTGGTGTCTCTGCTGGCCGCAGAGGTGGCATGGTCCAGACAGCCTTGAGGGATGGCCCTGGGTGGAGGCAGCTGCCCAGGCCCCCGGGAGCTGCACAGGGTCCACGCTGGGGCAGCCAGGCATGTGTGTGCGGTGCGGGCAGCAAGTGCCCCCCTCGCCCCGGGCAGTGTGGGGATTGAATGTCTTACAGGTGTCGGGCACCCAGCGGCCGCCCTCAGACACCCGGGTGCGATGAGCGGGGTCAGCTAATGGCAGAAGTGTCTCAGGCTGTCTTGCACCTCGGGCTGTGAGATATCTGATCAGTTATCTCATGTTTCTCTGCTGGAACCACACACCCCCCCATCAGTTTCTGTCTCACCTGTGCTGCCCGACAGGAGACGGCAGAGAGGAGCTGCTCTGTAATCACAGACATAAACACAGATGTGGCTGACCTCTCTGGCTCCCAACTTTAATCAAAATCACATGCAGCTCTCTGCAGCCCTAAGGATCTCTCTTTTTTTTTTTTAATAAGGAAAAAAGAGCAATGTTCCTGTAACAAGGGAGCAGTTCTTAGGAAAGGAAACCTTGTGAATTAGAGACAGAATCTATGCATGCTTGCACAAAGTTGAAACAGTTTTAAAATAGATCAGTTCTTGGGGATGTGGTTCTAAATGCCTCATCAAAACTGCAAGGGAAAACCTAGAGAAAGGGACTTCTCTAATTCTTTTTCTTTCTGCAGACATTTCTAAAGAAGCCTTCTTTTCTTTTAAAGTATATGTCAGCCCTCCGTTTTAGTCTTTTACTGTTCTTTATACAGGAACTCCTAACTTACAAACACTGAATTTGCTCTATTGCAAAGTCTTTAAAAGATAGGACCCAACTGCTTAGTTTCTGGAGGGAGATGGGTATTTTGTCTGTAGATGATAAAATGGATCTAATTACAACATCACGTTTGTGGTGTGAATTTTCCATTGGCAAGTTTTAATGGTCCAGTGTAGTTATTGCTTGTGATGTAACTCCATTAGAAGTTCTCATCTTTAAAATTTTTATGGTATTTTGGAGCTGGAAGATGTAATGTGAAGGTGGTTTCATTAAAGCTCACTCTAACCCTGCATATTTCACAGGATTTCTACTAGCTGCTGTTTCTAAAAATGTGTATATCAATAGCCAGAATATGGGCAAAGCAGAAATGTATCTCTTCACTGGATCACTACTGAAGTTATTTGCATGACAAAAATGCATGCTGTTGCTAGAATACCCAAACAGGAGGAGATAAAGTCATTCTTCTTGAAAAAAAGATACATCCTTTTCAAACTGTTTTTAAAATATAAAAGTAAAATGTTAGTGTGAATAATGCTAAGTCAGCCTGCTCCAGCTGGGAATCTGCCCCATGTAGTCATACTCAGAGGGTGGGTATTAATCTATTATTCAACTGCACAAAGTTCAGTAGAATAACTGTTCTCACTAATTGCTAATGGGTGAAATTGCTGGTGCTTATAGGGAGATATTCTGGTAACAGATAATTAAGCAACTAAGTAGTTGAAAATGTCAGGAGAGAAAAATGATCTTTTCACCTCACTGAGTTCATTTTTAAAACTGTGTCAGCCGAGCTCGCTCTGCTCCCGTACAGCCAGCCTGCAGCTCTGCTGGGGAGATGCACTATGGCCACCGAGCACACAGACAAGGGGGAAATTGAGGGAAACCCCCTTTTCTTGATCCTCTTTCGACAGCTGCCGCCCATGCTCAAAGAGAAGCTGCAAATCTCCAGCAACTGCTACATGTGACTTTTGCTTGCATTGACTTTTAGAGTCAGGCCTTTATCGTCACTTGCTTCATGGCTGAGAGATGTTGTTCCTTCCCACAAGCCATGTCCCTGTGCTACTGCACCCAGGTGACTCTCCTCTGACTCTGTGGTTCACATACACTCCTGGAGCCTCTCCTTTCTGGGAGGTGCCAGAGCAAGGACGGGCAGGTTTTCGGCTATAAAGAGGAGGAGAAAGCAGAGGGGCACCTCTCAGCCTTTGTAACACGGGTTGGAGGGAGAAGACAATTCAGCTAGCAAGCCAGGACAAGAGCCATAACATGATTTTGGCCCCTCTACCATCTTTGAAATTAATCTCTTTGTGTCTCTGGGGAGGGCAAGGGAGCAATCCCTGATCCCTTGGAGCCTCGGGGCAATGCAGTGAGTGCCTGACCTCCTGGCATTTCAGCAGTCCCATGGGCAGCAGCGTGGAACCCGGGCACCAGGGCAAGCTGGTCCCAGGCAGCACTTCAAAAGCTAACATATCATCCCAAAGCCTCAGCACCTGCTTCGAATCTGGCACCCTTTTTGGGGCAGAGTGCAGCTACGTACATGGGACATACCCCTTTCGCTGCTCCATACTCTTCTCCCCCCCCCATTGCAGTCCTGAGAAGACTGTGCATATGAAACGCTGGCTGCCCGCCGAGCTTGCAACTTTACTGGCAGCGAGAGAGTCTAAATATCACTGCGCTTTGGTAGCTATTTCCGCACATCACGAGGATGCCCTGAACCCTTCTCTCTCTCAGGTGTGAGCCTGTCCCTGTTTGCACTGACCATCTGTGGTGTGACCCAACATCGCCTTGCAATTCCCTGTAATCCAAATAGATAGGGAAGAGTGGTGAGTATTTCCCATGGTTTGCTGCTGACCACAGACAGCTATTTCTGATTGTGTGTTGTTAAGTTTCTAATGAAGAGCAAGGCTCCCAATGAATAGGCCTTGCATCAGTAGCATCCAGGTGCTGTCCCTCCAGATATCACCCAAATTCACCTTCTGCAGCCTTGGCTGCCCACCCGTTTCCAATGGCAAGCTCATGCAACAAGGAGCACATCTACTGAATGGTAACTGTTACAGTGAAATATAATATTGCAGCAACTTCTGTCTCCAGGGTGGCCACAGAAATACCAGCACATCCTTGTCCAGATGCTCACGTCGTGCTGAGCAGAGAGCAGTGCCACTCAGAGCATTTTACCAGGGTTTGAAAGCTCAGTCTGGATGACTGGACTGCATTAGTGCTCAGCTGGAGTGAAATTTCCTCAATAGTCTCAAAGTTAAAAGTCTTTAAGTTACAAGGCTATAAAATGAGTGACAGATGTAGTCCATTACTTTAAAAGTTTTCTATTTTGCTCACATACAGCCAGTTTAAAATCACCCTCAGTGAGAGTCAAGAAGCCCTACCAAAAAAGAGTGCTCTCCCAAAACTCCAGTCTCCAGTAATGTTTCAGCAGAGCAGACGAGAGCCTGCTCTTCAAGACAGGCTGAATGCAAAACTGGCTGAGGCCAACGAAAAGGCTGCAGTGGGCTTTGAGTCAGACCCATGTGGATTCTCATGTGAATAAGACATAAGGCAGGTGTTCTCCATAAATGACCACCAGTGACTTTACACAGCTCCCCTACACAATCCGGGCTAACTACACGGAGGCTGAATTTCTTTTATAAATAGCATTCTTTGAAAATAAATTAATGAATAAAGAGGAGAACCCATAAGGCAGTGGACATAGGAACTAGACTGCAATGGGAAGGGATAACAGAAAATTTAAAGAATTGGCTAAATCATATATGTTCACTAGATAATAAGAGCTCAGCAGTCAGAGACAATTCTGCCTGATTACCTACAAGACTAGCTGGGGTATGAACGAACATGTGGGTTCCTTGGGATCCAGGGCATGGCTGGGATACGGCATGTTCATGAGGCTGCATGGGAAGCCAAAAGCTGTGAGTAACCCAAAAAGGGATTTCTCTTCCCATGGTCTGATGATCTATAGCACTCTGGGATGAATGGCAAGTTCAGGTGCCCACTCTGAGGGCCTGGGCTTTTGTCATGTCCCACCATTTTCAGTCCAGAGCAAGTGTGCTGAACCGATGCCTCTTTGCCTGTGACTTGTGCAGTACAGCTGAGTGAAAAACAGGCTTTGTAACTGTGTGGATAATCAAAACCAAAAATTATGGGAAAACCACCAAATAAAAAATAAGAAAGCTTGAAGAATTTCATTGAATTAATACCCAAATGCTGGCTGACCTGCTGAAAATATTTCAGCTTCATTTTGGCATTGCTTAATGCTCTCCAAAATCCTTTTCCTGTCTTAGGAGGGGAACATGAGTCAGTTCTGAAGTGGAGAATGGTGTTTCAAAATAAGGAGTAGAAAAGTTTTGTTCTTCAATGTCAAATGAAAATGGTGCAGCATTTCTTAAAAGAAATTCCTGAATGTCAAAACCCACAAAAATCTTGAGCTTTGATATACTTTTGCCATTTTTTTCCTTGGAAACTTATCAAGTTTGACCCAATTATTTCAAAAATAGCTATTTAAGAGATTCACTCCTTGACAAAAGACTCCTTCCCCATCTAATCTAGAGTTAAAGCTGTGAGCTGCAGCCCTGTGAGTTAAGGCTTTCTCACTGGGACTGTAGCAGGCTGGTGTCTTCTGACATAAATTCACTAGTGAGCCTCTTAACTCAGGGAAGTATAAAATCGGTTGAGCTATGCAGCTGTAAAACCAGAGCCATGCAGTGGGGAATCAGGCATAGGCTGCTGATTTCACACCATTGGGGAAAAAAAAAAGGAGTTTGAAGTTAATTAAAATCAAAAGAATCCCACTGTAAATTATGTCTGAGGATGTTGGAGTGAAAAGGACAGAAGGCAAATGAATATTTAAGGCGGGGAACTTAGCTAGCCCTGGTAGGAGCTGATATGGTTCACCTTTGGCCTCACTGTCTTTCTTGCAGCTAAGGCGGGTTATTTATGCAGGGTCTGCTCCCAAGATGTATGCTGGGTCTGGAGCCCTCTGTTCCCTGACGGTGAGAAGTCACTGCTGAGTTTGTGCATTGCCTCGGGCTGGGGGCTGGAGAGAACTCCTGGCTGTTCCCTGCTGCTCACGGTGTTTGGCAGGGTGCTGGCAAGGGAAAAGCCCCAGGCTGGCCTCTCAGGTGCTCCAGGTGCAGAGGCACAGGGGAAGGCAGCTGCTGCGGACTGCTGCTCGCGTAGGCACAGGTAGCCAGGGAGGGAAAGGCATGGGGGGTCCATGGGGTGTGGGACCAGACCTGCACCCCCTGCAGGGAGGGACCTTGCAGCTGGGAGGGCATGTGGGGGCAGAGGCAACCGCTGGGGAGAGGAGTGGGGGATTGGGGGGACCTTCATCTGCAGGGAAGCTGCGGGTTAGGGCATCCCTCCCTGTGCTCCCCCAGCACACAGGTGCTATTTTCCTGCTGGGGCAATGCCATCTGGCACCAGCCATCATCAAGCACCTTCTGGGGGCTTTTTTGTGCAGCCTGGAGGATGCATGAAACCTGCATGAGTCCCCCCTGACAAGCTCGGTCTGGTATTAATCCATTGCTTAGCGCCATTGGCCAAATTATGCTCTCGTTTAAACCTGCATAAAACTGAAATAGCTCCACTAGAGTCCAAGGTATAATGCAGATTTATACTACACTGATTAGGGGCAGAGTTTGATCCTGTTATTTTATAATGCTGTGACTGCAGTTTTACTAGTCCTTGGGGTGCAGAGCAAAAGTATTTTTATTTACTTGCTCTGAATTTTAAGTGCATTTTGCTGTGATACCTTAACTAAAGCATCTTTCAGAAGTGTGGATCTCTCAGATCAATATATTCTCCTCTGCCGGTGAATTGTGGCCTAATGTCCCGAGCCATGCAGGACTCATAAAGTACCAGTCTGTAATAGCATTTCACTTCAGTGAATCTAGCAGCTCCCACCATGTTATATACATTAGTCCATGACCTTTCAAAGGGCTCAGCAGCCAGTAAGCCCACCTGTCTGTGGGCTGTCTTGTTGCCACTTCAGGTGGTGGGTAACTCACTGTCTTGTTGTGACATGCATATTTTCCTTGGGTAAGGTACATCATCACCTTTTCTTGGTGAAAGGAATCATTGCCCAAAAGCCCATGAATATATTTTTGGTGAAAATATCTGGAAACCCATTTTTTTCCACCTCTCATGACCGGTTCTTTAACAAAACAAGCTGGATTTTCCCTCCTGTGGGTAGCAGTTTTACATCTAACGAGGCGTTACCTGCAAAACCTTGTTGCAACAGCAAAGTGTAGCAGGATGGGGACTTGCCACACGCATCCCTTTGGGAACATGAAGTATTAAAAGCACTTGGCCCCCAAACCGTAAAACTTCTGCCTGTGAAGGAGACTGCTAGGGCCAGAAAAGTCACCTTGCAAACATGGAGATGGGGACAGCAGGTGTCAAGTACAGTCGAGGACTTGTTCTCCTTCCTAATGCTTTGTTATTCAGGGTGTGCAATCCAAAAGGAAATGAAGGAAAGGAAAAGCTTTCAGTCCAAGCAGGAAAGAGATCTCTGGCAGGATTAAATGATGTCCTTCCTCCCGAGTTCTGGTTATGCCACTAATCATTCCTTTGTGATGGAAACAGTCACTGTTGCAATCTTTCTAGGAAATACGCTACAGCTGTAGCAGAGAGCCTTAAAGCACCAAAATGTGACAACTCACTGAAACACACAATCTAAATAAAAAATGGAGCAGAGAAATTAAAGCCCTCCAATGAATAGCGTTAGTTTATAACAAGAGAGGGAATTGCAACTTAGTCATGGTTGAATGTTTCCCTTTTCCTTTTAGCGTTCACAGCCCCTTTTTATAATTGTGCTTTTGTGGAGAGAGAGGTGTTGGGATTCTCTGGAGTTTCGGGCATCCTTGCTTTATCCTGAGAGCACCTGTCTGTTCTCTCCATGACACAGCCTCTAATCCTGCCCTGGATGCAGTGAGACGAAATGGGCTTCTAATTTCATGGTTGAAGTCAGAAGAGATAATATCTGCTCAGTTCCCTGCATAAAAATTGCTCTCTAGCATAAGCCTCCTGGAATTCTGCTTTTGTGTCCTCAAAAGGATCAGGATGTGAGGATCCATCCGTGTGTGCATGATCTCTGTACGTGCTGAAAAATAGAATATCAGGCTTGCTCAATACTATATAAAAATTTTAATAAGAGTTGAGCCACATAAAGCTTTTCACTGCCTTCCCCTTTTATTCTTAATATATGTTCTAGCCGTGTCTGTGGAATATAGCTTGTCAGTGTACGTAGGTACAATCTGATTCATGTTGACATCTTGTAAAGACTGGGGAGGTGTTATTCAGGCAGCTGCAAGGGCGCTTCTTGGAGAGTGGGAAGAAACACTGTATTATGCCCCCTGTAATGTGAGTTTTTAAAGGTTACCTCATTTGTGCAGCATGTTCAAAGACATCAAAACCAAGCCCCAGTAAGAAGCAGTCAGGAGAGGGTTAAGGAAGTCAGTGATGCCTGATGTTAACATCTTTCCTCTTCTTCAGCTTTGTAAAAGATAAACGCTTCAGATTTCAATCTGTGGTTCCCAGCAGTGCTTTGGGAACACTGCAGTAGGCCCGCAAAAATCGCTAATGCTGGGCCAAGCCGAGATAATGCGTCTCAGCAGGAATGACATAATGCCCTAAAAGAAGACTATGATGTAATGCATATCTCAAAAATCAGAGCCAATTTCCGTTAGAAAGCCTTGAAGTCTAGCACTAATACTGCAATATGCAAAACTTTGAGGCTTTAGATCTTTTCCTCTTTTTTTTTTTAATTTGAAGAATAATTTTGTAAAGCTTACAGCACTCGTGCAGTCTGTCTCAGTTACTAGAGAAGCTTCTTTCTTGTTCCACACTTTGTTGCAATTCGCGTGCTTAGTGAAAGCCATTAAACATTTCACCTTGGTTGAGGTGCTTGCAATATGTTAATATGAACGCTGTAATTTATAGTGTTAACATGGCTGTTTATGCAGGTGAGGCATAAAGCGTATATAGCATATTACAGTAAATCCCGCTTAATGAAAGTGTTATACAGGGATTTATTAGACTCACTAATGTCTCACGGAAAAATTAAGCAGTATTTGTGCTAAGCTCAGCTTGGGCTTCAGCCAGTGCAACTCCTCAGTCCTTGGTGGAGTTGCTCCCCTGAGTAAGGTGAGACAGATTTGGGCCCATGCAGTTTATAAACCATCCTGGTTAGTTTTCCTCCCTTTTATTAATAACCATGCTGTCAGAGCAGCAGGACTTGCCTGCTGCTCAGTGCTCCTTTGGTGCATGAGTCAGCAGGACTGGTGTACTAGGAGCTGCTGCAGGGTTTATGTCCAAGCAGGGCATCTCTGAGCAAGCCTGCACCCGCCCTGACCTCAGTCCCTGGCGAAGCAGTGGGATGTCCTGGAGAGTTTCATTGTCCCCTTGGCCTGCTCACGATTTGCAGCAAGGAGACCACGGTAATTCCCAGGCATGTGGCTGCCTTTGGAGCTGTGTCCCTGCACCCTTCATGCACTCTTTGGGGGCGGAGGGCAGGAGCTGCTGCCATCAGCTGGCTCTGCTGCTCAGAGGCAGGACAAAGCCAGGGGGCTGGGTCTGCAGCTGGAGGAAAGCCACGATGGTTCCTGGTGTTGGAGGGGATGGCAGTAGCCCATGCGGGGCAGGATCTGGCCTTGGCTACCCATGCAGCCACATCGCCCTACAGCTGCAACATGGAAATGTATACCCCTTCGCTGTGTCTTCATCTCACAAATGTCGTATTGGAGTTGGACCT
The DNA here is from genome assembly GCA_020745775.1 of Theristicus caerulescens. NCBI lineage: Eukaryota > Metazoa > Chordata > Aves > Pelecaniformes > Threskiornithidae > Theristicus > Theristicus caerulescens. The sequence continues at coordinate 25,669,956 of CM036583.1, read as the reverse complement.
CACATGCTTTCAAAATACCTCCAGTTCTCCAGAACCAGCCCTGATCAGGGCTGTGCATCCAGTCCCTGGGCTGGGACCAGGGACCAGGAACTTTTCAGAGGTCCCATCCCGGTCAGGGCAGGGGTCTCTGGGCCAGAACCTGTTTTCCCAGGAAAGGACACCCATATTGCAGCCTCTCACATTAGCCCACGGAGACGTTCCTGAGGATGTAGCCTGAGCAGCAGAGTCATTTCAAGAGTGTTTGCACTGGAAACTAGAATATTAAAAAAATGACCGGTGAGGTGAGTACATGCACTGCAGCCCTCCACCATGGCAGGCGGCCGCCAGCATGATTTTGACTGCCATGGTCTCTGTGACAGAGAGCTGATCTGTGCTAATCAAACCATCTCAGCTTAAGTAACTGAGGTATTAATAAGTAACCTCACCTGGCTCTTGTAAATTTGAGGTTTACATTTTTGCTTCTCTGTGTTAAGAAACATTGGGAGTGCCAGGTATTGAAAGCTTGTGTTTACTTGCCTACAAGATGCGAGGTCACTAACTGAGATTCAGCAGGCAAATAAACTTGTGACCTTGTTCTAAAAATTAATAAACCACCATAAACACCTCAAAGAGAGGGAGAAGCTGGCATCTGCTCCTGTTAGTTCAAGCCTGGACCTGCTTTTCATTCAGAATGACCTGACTGCAAATGGAGGCTGCTGTATTTTTTGTTACAGACTGCCTTCTAAAGGAGACTGACCCAAGACGCGTGGCATCATTAAATTGGGAATGATACTGGATGTGCACCACAACCACACAAGTGAAAGGTGAGTTGCTGCCTCAAATTGTTTTAAAAACTTATTATCGTTAATAAATACCAAGCTGTGTTACGTGCACCATTTCATTAAAAGAGGATAGACAGAAGGAGAGCTTAATTATCTTGCTCTAGCAGAAAGCTCTAGGGGCAAAAAGGGAATGTATAATTATAGTGTCAATATGGCCTACCAGCCTGCTGGTGGGCTGGCGACATGAGGACCCAGCTCTCTAATCCTGACCTCGCCTCTGCTGTATGTGACTGTTGGGGCAAGTCACTTAACCTCCTTTCTAACATGGGACCTCTGGTACTTCCAGAGCTAAGTAGTCAAAGTGCCCTGACGACTAGTTTTTGTATAAGGACCGGAGCATTTGTAACCTATTTTGGCTTTTCCCGTTTGCTGTTATGCATACTTAGATACCCACTCACCTTGTCCCAGCTGACTTGAACTCAGCAACCAGGATTACATTGGCAAAGGAGGCATTGCATGATTTAAGACCATGGCAGCCAGTACTCAGCCACACTGTGAAATTGTCCCATGTCAGTTGTCCTGAAACCATGCAGAAAACAACGTAGTTGCTAGTGTCAGCCACGTAGAACTAATGTTGGTAAGAGCTGAGGAAAGAGAAGCACAGGACCACATTTACGGTATGTCTACAACTACAAACTGAGTTCAATGGGTTGTACATCTTATCGGCTCAGAGGCAGTCAGGGAGTGACAAAACTGTGTTTGTACAGTATGAACCAGCCCAGGATGCCCAGGGGCCTTGAGTATCCAGTGATACTGTTGGCCTGTCACCCACATCCCATATCTTTGCAGCTACTGCTGCCACTCCAGCCAAAAGAGTGCTGCCACACAGACCTGGCCAGCTGTCTTCTGTCCCAGAGGTGTACTTCTGTGCAGCCAGTGGAGTGCTTGTACCCTGATAACCTGCTGTCGGTAGCGAGTCTGTTGCTTTGTGCACCTAATTAATCTCAACAGCTATGTTACACTGAATTGAGTGAAGCATCTCGTGCAGTGCAGAAGTGCCTTGGGTTTATAAATGTCCCCTGGGACTTTCAATGGCATTGGCATGGTACGACGGGGGAAGCTTGCCTCCTGTTGCAACGTGTTATTTGGTGGAGGGTACTCTGTTGGGCTAGCAGATGATAAAAAATAATATATCCCCAGTGCAGTACAGTGCTAGTGCAGTGAACTGCCTAGTCTTTGATAAGTTAGCCCAGGAAGAGCAGCACAGTGGCATCCCTGGTGCCTCTGGTACCAAAGCTTGCTTTGAGCTACGTGGGGGTCTCTCTATGCCAGTGCTGCAGAGATGTGCTGCTTGGCCTTGGTCTTGTGGCAGCACTGCTTGGAGGAAAGCTAGGGGCTCAGCCCTGCCATCCTGCTTTTCTACCTGAACATTTACTATGCCTCTAGCTCTTCTCATTTCTGCATCTCAAAGGCTGCCCATGCATTGAGGCTCTCATCTCCACTTTGAGGGGTATATAAGACCTGGGAGTCACTTAATCCTGCTTTAAAGGTACAGTGAGATCTGCTAAGGAAAAAGATCTCGTGTACTTGGAAATGTCCCATAGAATGAGAAATTGCAAAAGCCATGGCCAGAGAAGCCTTTCCCTAGCTGAGCAAGGAGCATAGTTAAAAAGTGTTTCAGTGAGATATTCCCTATTCTGAAGGGCACAGTGAGAACTCATCAGCTCCTCCCTTCTGACCCTATCCCGCAGTATGAGAACAACAGGTCTCTATGACATTAAAGGCAATAGATTTAGAAGGAATTACAAAGGATATTGCTTTGCACATTGAATAGACAGGCTGTGGTCTTCACTAATGCAGACGTTCAATGTCACGCATGTGTGGATGGATTTTTAAAAAGCGTTGGCTAATTTAATCATCACTGGCTACCACATGTAGTGCTAAGATAATCCAGGGCTGGATTTCACCCCACAGTGTTGCAACAGATTACCTCTGGGGTACTTGTGTACCTGTGTGGGAGAACTGCACAACTGGCTGAGTGTATCCAAGTTTTTTCTTCCTTTGAGTCTTTATTGATAATATACCCAGAGACACAAGGCCAGAGCAAATGGAATGACATTGGAATGACAACGTCCAAAGCTAAAAGTCAGATCCAAAAGGGAATTTGGGAGTCAAGCTCTTTCGTGTTTGCATATCCAACTTGGCATTGATATCAGTAGGAAGCTAGTACCTAAATGTCTGGGTAGGTCTGATCCTATTGGCTAAAGTAGCAGCTGTGTAATGCATGTGCTCTACAAAACTGAGACAGAAAGGAAAGTGATTCCTGTCATCTTTGCTCCCTGGGAACTCAGAATATCCTCTACTATAACTTTGAAGGCACCTTGAGAGCTACTTCCAGGTGCTTCCAGTGCAATGATCCTGCAGGTGCAATCTCTACTGTCTTTTCTTAGCTGTGCCCAAGCATGCAGTTGATTTTTCTGTGCCATGTGGCTGGAACAGACTGTGCCCTCACTGCCTGTAGAGTGCTGAAGTTCAAATTCGGGCCACTCCCCACCCTGTGCCTGTGTTTCCTCCCTCCAGACCTCCTGGCTGTCTGGATGGTCTTAAGAGCAAGCCAGCTGTGGAGTAACATGACAACATAGATATCCTCTTAGAAAGGTGGAGGATTACTGGGGTGCAGGAATGGGCTGTTCCCAGCCTCTCCACACACCCACTGCACTGTGGAGGGTGGTGAGGGGGTGATGGAGACCTTGGGATAGTGCTTCGTCAGGAAAGCCTTCCTCCTTCTGAGCTGTGAAGGGCCCATCTCCCTCCTGTGCAGTGCCTGACTGTAACTCACTGCAACAGCAGTAGAGCAAGCCACTCAGCTTTCCCTTCCAGAGAGCAACGCCCCTCAGAGGCCACCACAGAGAGGCCTGGGAGCTCTGTGCTGTTATATGCAGAGCCTCTGGAAATTCAGCATACTGCAATGTCTCTCTCTGTTGCTATCACTGTCCCAGTGGCTTCCAGTTTCCCACTGCTGAGGCAAGAGTGATTCACACCTGAATGCTCTCTGCACCCAGCGGCCCCTGGAGAGGGGCTGCCTGTGGGATGGTTGCCTATTCCCTATTGCAGGCTACTGAAATGGTGGCTTCTGGCTGCCAGAGGAGCTCCCTGAAAGCACTGGAGACTTCCTGGGTATACCTGGGCATAGCTGAGCACAGGCCTGGCCTCTCACTCCTCTGCTGTTTTGCAGGGTGACTCACCCACCCCCAGCTCTGTAGAAAAAATAAATCACAGCTGCAGCTACAGATGGCGATGCTGAGGGCAGCAGTGCCAGTGCTGAGCAGAGCACAGACTCCTGAGACCCCATGTCCTGGGCAGGCAGGGTTTGGTGACAGAAGCAGCTCAAGATGCCTCTGGGCACCCCTTTAATTTCACAAAGTAGAACTTGTCCCTGGCCCTGCAGTGATGCTCTAACAAGCTACGTTTTCGTTTCACATTTCTGGTAGGTGCTCGGTGGAGTTAAACATACCTAAGCCACAGGATGCTACAACGCAAGCAGCTGCAGGTGAAGCAGAAGATGTGTCAACCCTGGTGTACAACACTGAGGAGAAACATATGCTTTTGAGTCCCTGGCACAGACTGGGGCCTCTGAGGGCACAGTGGCTCTCAGCAGCATGTCAATGATCAAATAAATGCTCTGGATGCATTTTCCCTCAGCTGAGGGAAAGCTGTGCTGCTCAGTGCTGCTGCAGGCCAGGGAGGTTTCTGGCTGCGAGGGTGGGCGGCTGCAGCAGCCAGCCCTTAGGTATCACCAGGGCAGGGGTGCCCAGACCTCCACATCCAAAACCACCACCTGGTGATCAAGCACCTCGACACCCTGTTAGGGCACCCACCGCCTGCCCATTCCCCATCAGGTGTTGTACCGCCAGTCCTGTGAAACTCCTGTGAGATGCAAGGGCTGAAATGAGTAATTCATGGCTTCAGGCAGAGCTGGTGGCACCTCCTGTTAAGAGGCCTGCACAATATTTTCCATTGTAAGAGTCTATTTCTAGTTACTTTTCTTTTTGCCAAGTGTATCTGCCTCAAGCTGCTGTTTTATTTAAATTTTATCCAAAACAATGTCATTGTTTCTGAAAGTGAGGGCAGTGGAAAATACTTTTTTTTTAATCCATATATAACTGGGTATATATACATACATGTGTGTGTAAAATCTGGCAATACTTTTGTGTTGTGCACTCTGGAACGGGAATGCAGACAATCAGCACAGGCAACTTTGCCTTTTCTGTGCAAACCTGCCCAAGGGGCAAGCCCTGTTCACCCTGGCTCAGTGAAGATCTGCTGGAGCTGTGTGTGGATCTGCCTGTGGCTCGGCAGGAAAGGTGGCACAACCCCCCTACTCCTGCCATACCTTTGATCCAGCTGATGCTCCTGCCCTGGGTATCCCTTTTCCTTGTGCTTGCTCTAAGCAGTCAGTGCACAGCTACTGGCCATACGTCCCTACCCCATACCCAGCCACACAGTGGGTTTCTACCAGCCCAGCTGGAGACAGGGCACCAGCAGGGACTGAAAGCACTGGAGGAGATTTTGAAAAGGAGTTAAAATCAGAGGGAAAAGGGGCAGCTGAGGCTTTGCTGTAGGATGTCCACCCATGGGAAACCAGAGCTTGTGGGTCCTGCGGCTTCCAGAGGGGCTTCTTGAAACACAGGAGATGAATTTTCCATACCTTTGGCTGAGCAGTGTGGGAGTGAGCGAGCACTAGAGGGAATGTAACAGTGTGACTCAGAGAGGAGAGGAAGGAGGGGAAAAAAACTGGCTCCTCTACTTCTGAAAATTATTTGCATAAGGATACTTGCTTAGCTCAGTATTAGGGATCTAAGGTTTTGGGTTCACAGGGACAGGTTTTCTTTAAAAAGGATGAATTCCCTGGATGTTAGTGATGCCTGCATGTAAGATACATGTGCTGTCCCTAGAGTCTCTGTGCTAAGAAACTGTCAAACATCATACTAATGGAGTGAATGCAATAGCAGTTGCCCAGGATCCTGTTTTTGAAGATGTTCTCATACACAAAGACACAGATCTCTTCTCTGCCGTTCTGCAGCTCAGCTTAGGTTTCACCCAAAGCCTGTAACATATGTCATATATGTGCCACATCTGCGTGACCAAAAGGCAGCTACCTCTGGGGTCTAGAACCAGAGGGTAAGCCAGTGCGTTGCCCTCCAGCTGGGAATTAGGGCCACCAGTGCAATAAAGCAGGAACCTTATAGCTATGTGTTTGCTCAGCACATAGCAAAATGAGATTTACTCCAAGACTGGACTCCTAGTCAGGCTGAAATTGAAGTAACAAAAATAGTAATATTGTAAAAATCAATAATTCTAGCCAAGGGTACATGTAAGTCACCCCTCATACAAAAATGACATGAGATTTCACAAGCTTGCACACCAGATATTTCTTGTGCCTTTATAGTATCTCTCTCTCTCTCACACACAAACTCACAAGCCTAAAACATCATTAATCTTCTAGTAGCTGAAAGGCAAAGTCAACCTTAATGGGAATAAATCCAGAGCTCCAGGTTCACCTACACCCAATGGGAGTTCACGCTGAAGGATCCCATGCTTGCTGGGGTTTGGTTGCACTGGCCATGGAAGCACCAGATATTTCAAGGAAAAGGTTTTGAGGAGAAGAAACTGGACATATATATAGCTTACTGTTTACTCATGGTAAAGGTCTGGACCCTCCATAGTGAATACTTTACGAGCAGAAGTAGTTGTCAGTACTCCCATGACCCAATTCATCCAGAAAAGCGGGATGAGAGGGGCAGCGCACTCCACTTGCGAGCAGCTATTTCACCTTCAGTGCTGCTGGCTGGGGCTCACAGCTGCCTCCTCAGCACAGCTCTGGGTGCCCCATAGCCACTTGCTGGCCTGGGGAAGTAAACACGCAAGTCAGGCTCAACCCAAGCTGGAAGCAGAGACACATGAGGGCACATTCTTCAGTGGCAGTGGCTGATGCTTTTTTTTGCACTTGTCCACGCAGTCCTAGCTTTTGCAAGATCTGCTTTGCTTCTCTGGACTCTGGAAACCCTATCAGACCTACCTCGTTCTGCAGGCAATCTGCAGTCTTTCATCTATTTCATCATCTTCTGCCATCTTGCATCTCTTTTGCCATGTTCTCTGAGACACAGGCTGACTCCCTTCATGCTGTTACAGCACCTAGCACAAGGAGGTCCAGATCTCTTGTGGGCTCTTGCATTTCAAAAATATAGTTTGTCCCTTCTGCTTGTTTTTGTAAACTGTAATGCCTTATACTGACTCCAGTGGAAATATGCTGCCTAAGGAATGTGGCCATAAAGAATGGTCTTACTGGATTGCACCAAAGTTTAGTGAAACTAATGCTTTGCTTTGGTGAGGAGTGGGTGCTCAGCAGGCAGTGGTACAACTGTGCTCTCCAGGGGCTTCCCAAAAGGTATCCTTTGTTGATTGTATTTACCAAACCATACATAAGACTAGCACTTAGATTAGGGTTTGGGCTACTTCTTGCTGTGGAAATCCTTCTCTTCCAACACACTCCTGGCACGAAGCCAAAGGTTGACCCCTGATGGAGGCAAACCGGGGACAATTAACGGAGAAGCCCGGTGAGGGACGGGGAGGCTCTGGTGCAGGCAGCAGGCTGTGCTGACCCAGGGCACTTACCAACACCACGGTGTACGTGCTCCCCTGTATGGCAGGGGACTTTAGGCAGCTGAGTATGTTGCTAGGCATGCTGATGAGGAAATCTATCCACACTTCAGGATAGCTGTTGAAATGTGAAGTCTTTCCTTTATCAAATGCTTGACTGGGGCTATAGCTGGACTACTGAAAGAGAAGTAAAATGTCATATTACCACTCCCACACAGTTCAGTCAGGATGCTATGGTGTACTACTGGTGCTGTACAGAAAAATGACAGGTCCCACAACAGCACCTTTACTTTCCCCATTATTATTCTTTGGGCAAAGGTGCGTGGAGAGCTGTGCTCCAGCATTTCCTCGCTATTGAGTTTGTAATTCCTTGGCTGGACTTCCTTTGGTCCTTTGGAGACAGTGCACTTTCTCATTTAGGTAAATGTTGGTCTGTTTTTCATTTAAATATTAATTTGGGCTGGCACAATGTGGTGTGTAGTATCGCCACTCTCTGTGAGAATTAGAGTGATTAGGAGTCTCAGAATTCACTTTAATCAATCAGTTCAATACTGCTGAGATTTGCAGTCTACCCTCTCCCATGCAACAGCCAGAGTCTTTCGACATGCTAACAAAATTGAAATGAGTTCCTTCATCTTAGACAAGGATAATTAATCTTCAAACACTGTTTATCTTAGCCCAAAAATCCCCAGAATTCAGAACCAAATTAATTTAAAGTCTAAATCTGCTTTAACCAGTAATTGGTTAATCAACAGGCTCGATGTGTAATTATATTCTTTGTTCACACTCCTTACAGGCTTGAAAAGACCATCTAATTCCTATGTTGCTTTCATTCCTATAATTAGATCATGTGACATACAATGCTGTATGTATAGTGAACAAATTCTTTCCTGGAATAATTTCCCTGAGATTGTTTCCTACAGATGAATTTGGTCTTTTTTTTTTTTTTTTTTTTTAACTTAAAAAAAGCTTTCATATGATTTCTTGGTTATTTTGGATTTCTGTGACTCATTTAGAGATTGTGCAAAGAGTTTTAAGCTTTGAATCTTTGCTCTCTGCCTGTCACTGAAGAAATCTACACTGTGTTTTTATTTCCCTCACTTGCACTTGACATGGCTTTAATAGTTAAGGCATCCTTGCTCCCTCTGAATATTGATAGGATGTGGCAAATTCAAGATATTGTCAGTCTTATTATCTTTCAGAACAGATGAGCCACAAAACCTATTAGCTGGTGTTATTCTTGTGGACAGGAATTATCGTTGCTATTAGGAATAATGTCTGAGAATAAATCGGAGACGGAAATTGTGGTCTTTTTAACACAGAGCTGTGGGTCTTCTTTACTTAGTGGATACTGTCATATCCCCATTGTGGTCAGTGGTCTGGTCAATGGTTTTCATATTTCTGTTCACAGAATTCCCTATTTCCATCAGCTTCATGAGTGCTTATATGCCAGTACATATTAATATCCTCTCTTCTTCAATAATGTCTCCTTGCTGAAAACTATTAAAGCCCAATGCCTGTTTAACTCTATGCATGCCTAAATGTATTCCATCTCTCATTCTTGTTAATGACACATAGATTATAGCTTCAAGAAACAAGCTGAAAACCTTCTCCTGATGAAAGAGAGGCAGGAGAGTTTGCCAACACCTTACTGATATGAGTTCTTAGAGGACAGGGGAATATCAGGTTATTGTTTGGACCCAAACCTCTGTAGATCTGTGTGGATCCATCCTGACATTTTGCAGTGCCCTTAAAAGTGGAGCATTTGGGTTATCTGTTATCTGTAAAGTAAAGGAACTTCAGCAGCATAGAGGGAAAATGAAAAGGGGAGAGAGATGAGAGACTTCAGATGAGCTTCACTGGATGTCATGGTGAGGCAACAGTGGAGGCTTCTCCCTTGCCAATAGCCAGACAGCTCTAATGCACGCATTTGTCCTTGGTCCCAGCAGCATGGGGCATGTGAGCTGCCCAGGGCTCTGCAGGAGAGGTAGAGAGGAGTGAGTAGCCTGGAGCAGCAGTCCCCACTATGGGGGTTAGAAGTTGTTATCAAAGGCACTTCACGGACAGTAGCTCCCCCATCACGATGCCGTTAAGTGGAGCTGGTGAATCAGTAAGATGTGTCTTGGCGAAATTTCAAATTCTGTTCAACATCAGATCGAGAAATAAGCAGTGTGCTTCAGGCTGGGGGTTGTTGTTCTGGGTGTACCCCACCACCTCAACCCATCTCTGGCTGGGCAGGGACAGCGTCACCTTTCTCTGGGAGAAGCACAAGGTTGCACTTACCAAAGGCACTATCAGAAAGAGTCCTTCCCTCCAGGAAGCAATATCTTTTACGATCTTTACCCTTTAAAAGATTTCCTACCGTTAGATTTCCAATGGCAATGTCAAAGCATGTCATGGATCCAGAAACCAATTGCAGCAATCATTTAAATCCATGCAGCTGAAGAAGTTTCCCTTCCCTTTCTACCAACCCTTGTGAATCGTTTTCTGACCATTTGCTATTTCTTCAGTATTTTTGCTAAACAGACAGTTCTTCCTGTTTGCATTCACTGCTCTTATCACCTTGTTCCTGAATACTAGTATATCTTACAGTCCTGGTGTCTCTTACTTACTAGTCTTTGCTGAAAATCATAATGATCAGAGGATTTCTCACCTCCCCACCTAGAGAGGTGGCACTTCTGCCCTGGTGCTGAGCCTCATCCAAGCCCCTTGAAAAGGCTTCCCTGGGCTTGCAATGAGCCACCCCTTTAATCTCTCTCCCAAGCAGTGTTACAACTAGGAGCTCAGAGATTTAGGCAGAGAAGCAAGCACTTGCCATGACTCTGTCTTTCCTAGAGGTCCCCTCTACAGCCAAAGGGTAGAAGCAAGCAATATTCAGCAGCCCTCAACTCCAGGCATGCAGCTGAGCCCCTGTCTACTTCTCAGGATTCCTCTCTGAGGTATCGTCACTCTGCAACGGTGAGGTTACAGGATCGTTAAGTGCGGTGGTAATGAGAAGTAGGTGAAAGTCAGTTTTAAAGCTCAGTGTGTAAAAACTGCAGGAACAAATCTTTGCTTTTCTGAGCACAGGACAGAACTTCTGCTCATGTTTATGGTAGACAAAAATGTTAGATGGAGAAAGAAATACAAGAGTTTGTAATGGAAGTGCTTGGCTTATCTTGTGGCCCCCAGGTCTGTGGCCCCTCTCACCTTTGGGAGCCCAAGCCCCGGGGGCTGGCCCTAGGCAAGGATCCTGGGACATGCTTGGCCCCTGCCCTGGACTGCGAAGTGGAGCCCCAGCTAGAGCCCCTGCATGCAAAAACCATGTGTCAGCCTCCTCCTGTCCCATCCCACCGCGCATAGCACTGGCTTTGGAATAATGGAGATGTAAATCTGTATTTTCTTTTACTTAATTGCCAGCTTCTGAGCCTCTATGAGTCACATTTTCAAGCTTTTCTTAATAAACATGGGGATAAAAAATGTTCTTGAAATGTTCTTAAAAAGACAAAACAAAGCAAAACCCAAATGACAACTGCAATTCTCCTGTAATTTCCTGCCTTGGGTAAAAAGACTTTAAGAACATAAAACATAGGAAGATGTGATAAGATTCTGGAAGCTGGGAGTGGTGGAGAAATGATGCTTTGCCTGGGCTTCGTGAGTATACAGCAGTCCCATTGAAACCCTTAGGAAGGTAGAAGGAAAAACATTTTGAAATTTCTAAATTGTTTCTTTAAGAAAACAGTTGAAACAAACTTGTTTTAAAATTTACATCATTTCAATTTTTTAGTAAGATGTTATTGGCACCTTTCTTAGAAGGGCCATAGACTATTTTAGTTAGTGAAAACCTTTCATTCTGGCACCTAAACAAGTTGCTAAAAGATTGCCAGTAATGACTTTATATTTATTCAGCAGAAAATGTTGGCAAAATGTTTCAATTAATGTTTGCAAAGGGGGAAAAGTGTCTCTCTCCCCTTTTCATTTTGAAAGAAAGTGATCTCTTGATTCAAGGACCCTTCCACCTTGAAAAATGGTGTTCGGAGCTGCTTTAATCATGGCCTTCCAGGAGACCTGGGATTTTGTTACCTAGTTTTCACTGTACCCCTTCACAGCCAACCCTACAGCAACTGAGGAAGGAAGTCTTTCTTTTTACCTAAGGTACAACATCTAGACACTGCAGAGCTGCAAGTTTCGATTTCTTTCCCATGATGTAAGAGGTGGCCAAAAGGAGAAAAGAGTTAACACAACCTTCTATTGCTTACAGGACAAGTTATCACATATCCCTGGTCTGTGTAGGAGGCTAAATGTCATAGAAAGGTACACTTTGGCAACTTAATCCTCTTCTGTGCAATTAATAGAGCAAGGAGAGCTGACACAGGGCAGATGGGTGTAAAATCAAGATCCTCAGTGAGGGACAGGGCAAAGGAAATTTGACAACGCATTACTGCTCTAGCAGATACCAGGATCCTTTGCTCTGCCTTGCCCTAAAACACTCAATAGTTATAATATTTATGCAATATATATGGAAGCTTGAGTTACTCAGAGTTTTCCAAAGTCCCAGTTCTTCCTTACCAACATAGGGACACTGATTTAAAACTCCAAAGAACAGGCTGTCTTTCCAGGGCTCCCTGTATTGGACAGGGAGATGCTCTTGAGGACAACCTTCCCTTTACTCCTTAATGCTTCTCTTCCTCTGTCCTACCTAGGCACAAGCTCACAGCATAGGTAGCACCATGGTGATTTTAGACAGGTTTGTGAATCTCCGGGTGTTGCTTTCTGCCATCACTTAGCTCTCACTACTCAGAAGTCACCCCTCTCTCCCCAAAACTGATGCAGCATCTCCTGAGTCAGCCAGTTCTCAGGTCCAGTTTGAAATCCCCTTCCTTGCTTTACACTCCTCCCCGCTGCATGGTAGCTCTTTGAGAGGTTGGGCCTTGTTGTGTGATCTCAGCACGACTCATGCAAGCTCCTCTGCAGCTCCTGCCTTTGGGAGCACTCTCCTTGACAGTTCTGGTTTTGGGAGGTCTTATACTCTGCAAGGCTTTGGAGTTACCTTTGGAATGACAGCTCCTGCAGGGAATACACTTCTGCTGCACAACACCTCTGCAAACTGCTACTTACAGTAGACAAAAAAACCTGCAGGACAATTTGGACATAAAATAGTAAATTTCATTCTGAAAAAGAATCACCCCAAATTTCTACTTTAACAGCCACAGAGCATGTCTAAGACCATATTCCTTGGGGATCATTACATTTCTTGCATGGCTGAAATCTCTTAGCCTTCAGGCTTTTGTAGGCCTCTGCACAAAGATCCTCCTCAGAAATGCAGTGGTGTTTCTGCTTAGTTATACAAAGATCCTCTGGAAAGTGTATTTCTTTCCCTTGCAAGTTCAGCCTCATCATAGGTCTAAATTTGCAGACAGAAGCAAGTACATTATAATGGTGATGACTGATAGCTGAAGATTTCTTGGGTTCAGAATGTTCCCTAATATAGGCCATTTTTCATCATCTAGAGTTGCCTGATAATGATGTCATTTCCATTGCTTGAATGTTGAAGCAGCAGCCACATATCATGGAGTTAAAATGACTGTTTACAGGGCAGCTAAATTGTGTTGTTATCAGTTTAGGGCAGTGTTTGCTTTGCTTCTGGGGACAAAATGACAATTGGACTTTCCTAAAACTCATCAAACAGGATGAGAATGCCAAGAATACGAATCTGCACTGTAGTCAAGCTGGGGGGAAAAAAGGGAGAGAAGAAAAAATGGAGAGCTATTTTTGTGTGAAGATGTGATGACCATCAGATAAAAATGACAAAGTTGTACTTGTCAGAAAATAAGTCACATTGCTGATCACCGGATAACTTTGATGTAATATTCCACAATCATTTAACTGAGATTTCATGGCAAGATTAATGGTGAAGTTTTTAAAACATGCATGAAGAAGAGCTTTCTTCTAATATCCAGCTGTCAGACAGCCCTTATCTGGGGCTTATGTTGATTGATTATGATTGGGATTGAACTAGAACATGACCTCTAAATAAAAAAGAAAATTATGCAGATTTGAAAGTGAACCATCAAGCTTTTGGGTCTTTCCTAGACATTTCAAAACCTGTTTAGGGCCTCATATACATATGTAACCTATATGCATATGTGTCTTTGCAGACTCAGCCCCGTTAACATGTGAAAAATCAGCAAGAAAAAACCTCACCCAACTTCTCTGTCTTCTGTATCACAAAATACTGTGAATTGGGTTTAATACATCATTTCCAACATAAAGGACTCACACTGGAATGAGTTGTTTATGAGCTACTATGTGATCATAAGCAGTGCACAGATTTTGAGTGAAAGCAGACCGATTTCCTTTGAAAAAAATGCTAGTTTCTAGTGTATGACATTGGATGAATTGTTATACATACTCTGGTATGGATGGTGACTGTAAATCTCATTTTGGACACTTCATGAAATATTTGCAGCATATTTTAAACTAGCTTAGTGGTGCCAGTTCTTCTCTAGTGCTTACTGCCTACCCTGTGTTTTCATGGGGGACTTCGACTATGATGAAGAAAAGTTTGGGTGGTGCTGGTCAGCCATGGCGCCTGCCAGGCTGCAGCCAGCTGGAGACACCTTTTTGCCCAAGAGCCTCTCTTCTGCAGCTAAACACTGAAGAAATGCAACAGGACTTTCCAATTTTGTTGTCTGTTAATGCCTCCCACAAATCAAGGAGTTTCACAGCACTGTTACATGTTTGACCTGATCAGCCACTGAAACTGGATTTGGAGTAGCTAGGCTTATAAGTGGCTGGGACATGCTAAAATCAGCCATGGCAGCTCTAAAGAGCACCGTGTCCCAAGCAAAGTGATCAGGTCAAGTAGAAGGTGCTATCCACCTTTGTATTGCACTGCTTTGTACAGCACAACCATGTAGCTCTGGCTGAGGTTGATGTACAGGTCACAGCATGCCTGCAAGTTGGTGGGACCAACATGCATGGGTCCCACCTTTCGGTGCTCTTACCAGCACCGCATTTCCGTTTGTGCACTGTCCTCTCTGTGTCTTGTCTAAAAGAGACTTTTTTACCCTTCTTCAGACCCATCACATAATAGGGAGTTTATGGAACTTGCTTGGCCCTGGGGTGAAGTCCTGCACCACTACGTTGATCCCTTAATTGAAAGTCATAGCCAGATGAGAAAGATGAAGCAGGAGACAAACAGGGCTGCTCTGTCTATCAGAGGAGCTGGCTTGGTACCCTGAGAAGTGAAAACAAGGGCGCGCTCCCTCACCACGGAGTGAGGCTTCAGGTGCCTCCAAGTCCCTGGCTGAGGTGAGCTGGAATACAATGGCAGATGCACTTCTGAAGGGTGGCCATGCCTCACCCGTCACATCTGTGTTTGAAAAACCCACTCATGCAACCATTGCAAAAAAAAAAAAAAGGTGTTAAATCAATGCATGGATGATCCCCTCTCACTAAAGCAGGGAGGGACAATCAAAGTGGAACGTAACAGCATTCAAAATGTAAAATTAATGTGCATTTAGTTGTAAAGGAAAACCACCATGGCAACATTCCATCAGGTGGCCAGTGGTTTATTTCATGAAGATACCTTCGGGCTCATAGAGGGCTGAGAAATGCTACACGGTGACTGTGCTTCTTCCCTGACTTGCTTTATGCACCTGTGCTGCAGCCTGCCAACATTGAACTCTGGGGCAAGTGGAGAACATTTTGCAAGGCATCCATCTTAAAGAAATAGACTTTGTTTTCCTGCAAAATTCCACTGCCTGCTCCTCACCTTTTTCCAGCGGCCAGTTACAGAAAGGGGAGAGGAAATGGAGAAGCAGTAGAAATATTTCCCTGCCTTCTCCCCAGGAAAAAAGGCAGAACTAATGAAAGCAGATTTCCCCTAGCCTTTTAAAACTCTTGTTTCACTTCTCAGGCACAGTGGGTTTGGAGGCACCCATTTTCTTTCCCTCCCATAATAAACCCTGAAATTCTTAAAAGGTCGCATTTAAAAGAAGATTTGTCAGTCCAACAAAAATTTTAGGGAAAGGTTTTCAAAATAGACAAAAATGTATTCATTGTCTCTCCTGGATCTTATTCAGGTTTCTTATTTGCATCTTGATCTTATTTGGGCTAAGTACAAAAGAGGATATAAAAGGGGGCTAATAAGACTTTAGGATTTGTAGCTGAATGAGAAGCACGTAGGTGGGAGATACTGCCAAGAGCTTGATTTTCAAAAGGGAATGTAAAGGGAATGGAGGTGGAACCCTGACACTTCCTCGTGATTCTGGAAGCAGAGGCTGTGCTGCAGATTAGATTACTTACATGTAGGACACAGGTAAAGGTGGCACAATCCGGATCCAAATGACTGAGCTTTATAAATTTTTATGTGGATAAGAATGTTCCTGCCATTCACTCTCAGCAGTTTTATAAATCATATTGTAGGCTTTGGAATTGCGTGAACGAACCTGACTCAAAAAATTAAGTAAAAAATTAAGTAAAAAATTAAGTAAAAATTAAGTTCAATCATTTAAAATAAAATGGAAACCTGTTTTTTTAGTTATATATCTAGACACCAGAATCACATTATGTCTGCAATCTGGCAAAACATGAAAATAATAGTAAACATCTCTTTACAGCAATATCTGCAGTTTACTTTAGAATATTGTAAACAATGTTGTTGTAACAAGGGTGTCATGAGTTTTAATGGCACAGGGAAGCATGATAGCACAGATTTATATCGAAGTCTATTATAGCAGAGAGTCTTATAACAAGAGCAGAATGTATTTATGTCATACTCAAAATGTCATCTCAGTCACAGACAAGACTGATGAGGAAAAATGATTAGACGCAGAGATTTGATTTATCTTTCTTTTCCAGAATGGGGACTTTTGATGATCTCCCTTTAGGTTGCAATGCTTAAAACCCAAATTTCCAGCCACCACTGGAACACAAAGCAGATCAGCCTCCATTTGCATAATTTTCCTTTCTTTTTTTACCCAATTGCTGGAAATCAATAAAGCTTCACTAGTAAAACAAAATCTTTTGGTCCTGTTTTCTTGTAGTGGACACTGAAAAACACCCCTGTCACAAAACACTACCACATTTCCTTGCTTAGTTATGGCTTGAATGTGGAAACAAATCCTCTTACCCTCAGCCCTACAGACGAGAGGTTTTACGTGAAGGTCTCCCCCAGCTCAGCTCTTCCAGCTCTGCATCCTTGTCCTGCATCACTGTGAGCAGCTAACACCACTGCCAAGGCCCATAGTATAGCCACTATATTCCTAGGGAATTTAAGGAACTTCAGAGCAGCCTTCAGAGGTATTAATCTGCTATCAGCACTCGTTACAGTCACCAAAGTTCAAAGATCCCAAACCCCAACATATTGCCAACTTATTTGATAAAACTTTGGTGAATTTTTGAGGATTGATACACAAAGAAAAAGATCCTGAGTGTTTCTAAAGAGGCTTTTGGACCCTACAGGTGAGATTCAGCCACTGCTATTTTTCAGTGAGCTTATAATTGTTATTGGCAAATTATTCTCAGAATTTTACAAAAGTTGAAAACAAAACAACTGTAGTTTATGTTATGCTCTTTAGTGGATAAAAGGAAAACAAATGAAAATTTTACTTTCCTTGTATTTGCTTAATTCAGAGCATGTGGCATTTAATGAATTTGTCCAATTTTAAGATCAGAACTGAGTTGTTTGGGTAGCAAAAAAAAAAAAAACCAAACCCCACACCCCAACCCCCAAACCAAATGACCAGATATTTACTCCAAAACCAGGCTATCACAACTAGTTGGATTTACCTTGTACAACTTTGTATGTGCATTTTTTCTTTCCAGAAGGGACTATATACAATACTTTGAATGTTACTGGACACCCATTCCTAGCGAGAAAAATCTGTTGTCTTTTCTGAAGAGCTGCTTTGCCAATATGTCCTGTACGGGGTTGCAGTGGTTGGCCTCATGATTCCTGCTTAGGCACTAAAATTGCACAGATTTTGTACTGCCCACTGCTTCCTAGGTAGGTGAAAAACCTCCCCCCGCTCCTGTTTTTTAGTAACTGACAGTTTAGGTGGGGGGAAAAAATCAAGCTGCAATAATGTGATGTCATGCTTTTGACATTGCTAATGAACTCATAGCATGGGAAATGCTTTTATCTAGCTCCTGTTCAGCTTCTCCCATTTTTGTTGCATCCCATGTGCAGGTTCACTAACCACAGGGTAGCAGCCAGAGAAAATGCTGTCCCATAATCTGAAGTACAGGTACACTAACAGAGTTTCAGAGCAATAGAAAAGGAGCTTCTATTCATCACTCATCAATGTCTTCCTGCTGTTCGGAGACTAAACATGCACAAAAACAGTAGGAGGTTGTTATGTTCCTGTTAGCAACTACTGTACAGAAAAAGAAAATCCTGACGTGAATTGTGCAGGCTGTCAAACTCAGAAACATTGTATGACTCTGACAGCCCTCCTCTGTGTTAAATTTAAACATCTACAGCCATGTAGTTCAGAAGGTGCAGTGGTAACAGCACCTCAGGAGACAAAAAGGTAGACCCAGGCATTACTATGAACGCAGCCACATGGCACAGACATAACACATTGTAATATTCCTGCTCTATGTTGTCCATGCACTGGGTTAAACACCTGCTATTGCTTTATGGATTTTGCAAATCTGACCAGGAACCTTTGCGTTTGGCCAAGTTTTTCTGACATTTTTTAATTATACAGTACTAAAAGCATTGCATGTCTTTCTTCCTTCAGTTTCATTTTGCAAATTTGATCTCCCTTTCATAATAGCCCCTATTAAAGCATGGATTTCTTGGGAGTTTAGAGTCCCCTCAGAGGGTAAATAACCCCGACACAGAGGCTGTTTCTCAGCATGTCACTGCCTCACTACACAATGAATCTCACGGAGAAGTGCAGATGCACCAGCTGGTCAGTGTTCATGCACAAACCTTTGAGCGACCTGGGGACCAGGTTATTTAAGGCTCTGTGCCTACATGAGTGCTCCTATGTCTGTATTGGTGGGCACAGGACCACTTCAGAGTCACAGGTCTGGCTGCATATCTCAGTAGCTCTCTGACTCCTTTCCCGGCACTCACCAGCTCCTCCGGCAGCCTGGAAAGGACAGGGAGCATGTAGGCTGGGTGGGAGCCATACATAGTTCAGACAACTGAAGACTCAACCTCATCAAGAGACAAGGAGTGCTGGCAAGAGCCTCTCTGCACCCCATCACTGACCTTGGTCTCACTACTTCACTGGTGGCCCAGACTTCCAACCTCTGCAGAGCCTGCAAAACCCACCTTCTCTCCTCCATGCACGAGGAGGCAGCTGAATGGAAAAGGTTATGTTGGTTTCTGTAGAGTGTTATGGAGATGCTGTATCTGTTATAGGTATTTGCAGTTCAGTGTATCTGGTACCACAGTACTGGGAGATTTTCCTCTCAGTTGCACATGTCATTAGAAATATGGCTGGAGAATTTGGATCTTTTTCCCCACACAGATGCCAGTGAAGAGCAGCATTCTTTCTGTGTCATCGGAAGGAGTTATTTCTCCTTTTGCAGAGCTTTGTCTAATTCTGTATAGCAGGGTCAGGAGGAGACAGAAAAGGTGCTCAGGTGGATTCTCTTTCATCTAGTGATGACAACACAAGGCATCTTCCTGAAACTAGATGGAGCCTCCTGCCCGGTGGTGCAGTCAGCAATAATAGAAGCAGAGAACCTGAACTGGCAAGTGCAAGCAAGTACACGTGTCTATTTGATCTCAATGGGCTTGCTTCTTTCTCCAGACTCCTCTTGATTCAGTAAAAGGCAGACGAGATAAAATTTCAGGGTAGTTAGAAAGGTTCTCTAATGCTACAACCAAAGGCCACATGGGTTAAAATGTGCAGTGGGAGAATCAGAAAGAAATTGTGTAGCAGAGAACGGAGGAGTAAGAGAGATGTACAGTGCCTTGAAGGAGACACAACTAAGTCCAAATTTAATGCAGCTCAAAGAGAACAGTGGGTTGAATTATACATTCCTAGATGTCTCTATGTACAGCAGGATGCACAGATTTTCTGTTGATGCTAGTATGAAATGCATGCTTTTCCTGTGCAGCATATAATAAAGTCTCCAAACTAGGAAACATTCATTTTTACAAAGGCAGCAGAGGTCTGAACTTATGGTCTTCCCACGGGTATGCTGTAAAATTTGTGAGCTCAGATAATTGGCATTGCCAGGGAAGGTCATGAAAGTGTGATCACTCTGTATTGTACCAGGGGATTTAAGACTCACATTCATTCTGAACTATGATAATAATAATAATACAAAATGCTCTTTTAAGACAACGGTGCTAGCAACTTTATTTTGCTTTTTGCTGAGAGTTTTAATAGACCACAGCTATGTAAATGTGGGACTACATCAGCTACTTTCAAAGCTTTCGCGTAAGCTGTGTTTGCGTTCCCAGTTAAGTGTTATGACAATGCTCTTTTGTATAGTAATTTTTGCACCTAAACTTTTCACAAACTCTGTATTCAACAGCAGTTTTAATACTGTTGCCTGTTCTTATTGTGAATTTCTAAGCAACTCATTTGGTTGCACAGCTGCTTGTGCCAAATGCAAACCTCTGACATCTAGGTGGCTGCTAACACTGAAGGTACCAGGATAAAATATCTTCAAGAATACCGGATGTGTTATTAGGCATGGCTTCCAAAACCGTGCAAATGATAGTCTAAATGCACAAGAACTATAGGTGAATGAACCAGTAAGGAAAAAAAGATACACATACAGCAAAGTATCTGAGATTTAGAGTGGAACATTTCAAAACTCAGATAACTTAATCTAATGCACCTCCTGGTTTCACCTGTATACAGCCACAGACCTATGTGGGAATGTTATTTTCCTACTAAGCTTATGATTATTTGGAGTGGAGGGAAATATTCTGACTAACGTATGAAATAGCGTGATCCAGATGATACACTGCAAAGTGTCTTCAAAGAGGTTTAGCTGGAGTGCTTCATCCAACTGGTCTCCTCACTGGCTGCTATTTTGACTAAGAGGAAACATCTGGAAGTCCAGTAGCCATCATTAAAACAGTCTCTCTTTGTGAACATGACTATTCATATTAAGAAAGATACTCTGTTAAAAATGCAGCCTCACCAAAGGTAGTTTAAAATCAATCTCCCTCCAAATTCTGCAGGGAGATGGAAGAAATCTCATTAGAAATTGTAAGAAGTTTCCAAGTACTGCCTTTTTAGCAATAAAGGTTTAGGTATTGGTCAATAGGGTTTGTAGGATTTGGAGATTTAAAAAACCCCAAAAAACTCTTGGCCTTCTTCCCCTCACTGCAATGAATTCAAAGCCAATGGGATGTTGAGTCAATGACTGAATACTTTTGGAAACCTCACTCCAACAACATAGCTAAAAATATTTTTTTCTTTCAGAAGGTGAAAAATGACAGCAGTGAATCCGTTAAGCCATCTATGCCAGGCAGTTAGTCTGCAAAGACACTGTAAACTCACCTCTGATCTGTATCTACCAATTAAACCTTCTATTAAACCAAGGAAGTCAAGGCTGGTGCTTGACTTCTTTCCTTTGCCTCCTCAGGACATTTGTCTTGTGATCTGGCGTTCCTTGGTTACCCCACACTCTCCTGAACATCCCCACTAGCTTTGAAAGGAAGGTAAAGTTCCCACCTTGTATCAGGCATGTCGACCTAGGCACCATTTTCTGATAGCCACAGCAATTGAATAAAGCTGACCACATGTCTTGTTAAACTGAGCGATTTTTCTCATCTGGATTCATGCAAAAGTATGATTTTTTTTTCATAGTGAGCATAACATTCAGGTAATACCCTGTATTTTAGCAGCTACTTTCAAGAAAGAATGATCGTGGACAAACGGTACAGCAAATTGTAGCTTTGGTGTTTATATCAATGTAAAATGTAGAAAAGACTTCAGACATGACTGCTGGCCTCAGAGCAGCAAAGCATGCAGCAGGGCTGCAAGCCCCAGGGCTCTGACTCTGACTGGCTTTTTCTCTTTTCTCCTTCTCAATTTCTATTCAAAAGTTGCATGGGATTTTTTAAAGACGTGCCTAAATTAATTGGCACAAGTCCCCTTGCCCAGTCAAACACCCAAGTGAAATGGTATATTTTTAAACATCCTGCACATTTAGATGCTATTTTGAGGACCTGGGCAGCATGCGGGCTGAGTAGTCAGGACACGCAATTTTCTACATTTAGTTTACTGGTTACCAGCCAGCCCAGGTTGATGGAAACTGACATTTCTTCCTGGTGCCTTGTGACAGCTTATGTGAAAGCAGCAGCTGATCTTAAGTGGGTATCAGTATCAAAACAGTCAATCAATATCGGCAATAAGTGGTAGCTTTACTGCAAATCCTCCAAGCAGAGAGACTAAGACTCAGGGAATACATTGACTACTTAGCCCTTATCTCTTAAATACACAGCGTGGCTTGAAGGGTGAGCCGTGACAGCAACCTAAGTTTGGTGGTTGATACCAGCTTGGGCTAATGGTGCTGCTGGGGGCTCAGTGGCCTTCCCTGCAGCAGGGCAGGACTGAAGCTGGGAGCAGAGTGGCATGCCCGGCTCTGCTGCCACACCAGCCGTGAGCAAGAACGACTTTATCAAAAGAGGCAGTGACATTTATGTGGAAGAAAAGAAAAAAAATAAATTCCATGTACCTGGACGGCCAAAGTGCAGATGGCAGTGACATTTAAGGGAAGTTACATATGAACTGTGTCTTTCTAAACCCCATAGCCATTTATAGATACAGACAGGCCTGTCAAAGCAACTAAACCTTGAGACTACTTTAATAATACTTGCATGATTAAAGATACAGCAACTGCTATGCAAGACACCAGCTAGAGGGAAAAGACATCTTTTTGAGACAGGGAATGCTAATGACAGATGACCCTAGAGCAATTTATTAAGTAACAATCAGGTAAAAAAGTGTCTGGACAAAGGAAACCCCCAAAGCCTGTGACTGTAAGAATGAATAGGGTAAGACCTCAGGCAACGACAGTGGAGGACAATTACTTCAGACTTAATAGATAGTGTTTGCAACTGTACAATACATCCTGGCTAACACTGTATTACTTTTTCTAGTTTCTGAGAAATTTAGGATTCCCTAATAAAATACAAATGGTTATAAAGGCTGATAATGTTAAAGTGAAAAGCTGCAAGTCAGAGTGGCTGCTAGGTGCTTATAGTCAAAGAGATGTTCCTGTTTTCTGGCATGCGTGTCGTTTGCAGCTCTCTGGTTCTCAAGGAGGTTGAAGAAACTAATGTCTGAGTAATGGGAGGTAGGATTTTTAAAAGGTTCCTTAAAGTAATTGAACGAATGAGTGATGCTGTCAACAGCATGACTTTACCCTGCTGTACCCATTAGGAAAAATATTTGTCTAAAAAACCCTATAAATGCTGTAAGACGAAGAGCGCAACATACATCACAAGGTGATTTGCAAATCTTCCACATTCATTTAAGTATCTTTTTGAACCTATATATTTTTAACTACACAATAGAATTATCCAAACTAGTACTATAATATCACAGGTTTTGCTCACCAGTGTTTGAATTTAGAAGTGAAATGAGTGTGGAGGAGGAGAAGGGAAATTCCAGCATGTGTTACAAAGTGTACAGGCAAGCTATTTTGAGGAACAGCTTCATACATCTTTGACACATGGCAAAAAACCTAAAAAAGTTATTTAACTTTTATACTTTACAATGTTGTGGCTGAAGTTTCCACTTTTGCTATCTTCTGTAGTTTGTTCAGAGGGAATATTTCTCTTCCAGACAACTTTAGCAAGGAAAATGCTCTTGCATTTTCGTGGGAAAGTGCAATATTAATTCTGGCTTATTAAACTGTTCCAGAGAAGGGTTTTGTAGCATCACAGAGATGTGAAATGTCAACCATCTACATACTGTATCCCATTCTTCTGCTAATGCCTGACTATTCCCTGTGCTATGCAGAGTGTGTTGTAACTGATGCTTATTTGACCCAAGGGACTGGGCTTGCCATAGTACCGACTGAATGTTTTTTCCCAGTGTTCAGTCTCCATTTTCTTCTGCTTTATGTTCCTGAATATAAAGTTGCCCCTCCTGGGTGAAGCCTCTTGCCCAGCTCAACTCCCTCCCATGTCATTAGCACACACTTAGTGTAAAAACCTTTCCCACCCTTAAAAAGCACTATGCTTGAGCTGATGTAAACACCAAGTTCACCTGGGAAAGCAAATGAAAATTGTCTCTGTTTATTGAATGAAAGTGTGGGGAAAAGCGTCTGTGCCTTCTGTGGGGAAGCGTGGAGACAGACGGAGCTGAGGGCGGTGCGCCACCAACCTCTTTGTGTGGGACAGAAACACCGATCACCACTTCTGTTGACTTGTAAAAGTCCAAGTAAACCACAAAAATGTCAACATGCTCAATATCAAAGTCATTGCTTTGTCCAGGAGAAATCATTCTTTTAAACGTAAAAAAAACATAAACGAAAAAAACATAAATATACTTTGGGTCAAGCCAGATGTTATTTCTTGTCTTGGCCAATGAAGTAAAAAACTGGTTCATCCAGTACTCCTATTTAAACTGTAACATACTTAGAGAGTTGGCTTATTCCCCAGTGTAGCTTCCCAGTCATTTCCCTGTGATCAGTATTTCTTCCTTTTTTCAGTCCTTTATTGCCTGTGGCTGAAGAGAGACGAGATAGAAACACTACGGATCTGACCCAAGATTCCTACTATTCTAGTGAATATCAGACAAACAAGGCTGTCAGAAATTTCAATTTTGAAAAAAAACTTTCAATTTTGAAAAAAAATTTCAATTCAAATTGTTGCAGTCTGAAAAGGTACAATTAATGTGTCAATGAGCTGGAAGAGTTTCTCTGACAGCCTTACCTGACATTGATTGAATAATGCCATGTGGGGCACATAAAATTTATTTTACTAATTAGTGAAAATGGTAACTAAATTCATGCAGTTTAAAGCATATCAACATATCGCTCTCTTGTCTCAGAAAATAAAACCTTTGGAAGCTGAGATATGTTGAGCAGAGCTTTGTTGTAAGTTCTTTACTTTTTCTGAAGATCTGATTTTCTCATGGACTGACAGTCAGGAGGGACAGGCATGTTCACCCTGGATTCACACCTCCTGGTATGAAGCCTCCTGGATTCATACCAGTGTTCACACAAAGTTCAAAGATGACAGGTCCTTGACTTAATTCTGTATCATCAAAATATTAAAAAGAGCTTTGCACTCCCTGCTTGCAGTTAGGCAGGACTGGGAGGGATGGGACGCTATAAACGAGGATAGACAGAGAAAGAGGACCCTGCCCTTTTGGCAATGAAGCTGCATCCCTGGAAGACAAAGTGGAAGGCGGGGCATCTCTGTGGTCCTTGTGCTGCTTCAGAGCTGTGATTTGATTCTCCGGATGCTGAATGACAAGGGAATGATTCTAGCAAAAATTGGTGAATTCTGTGGCAATTATCGTTTGCTCTGGAGACTGCTATGAGATCATCAGAAATGCTGAGTGTTGTGTCTGGAGATCTGGGCTTCAGGGGACAAGAAATATCTGATTTTATTGGAAAACCTAATAGAGGACTAATATGTGGGAGGGGAAGAGAGGAAGGAGATGAAGAGTCTAAGGATGTTATTTTGTTATTTGAATCTTGTCTTTATTTTATTTATTATTTAATACCCATGAGACTCCTCGTCTCAGCTCTTCCCTGGGACACAACATGACCTCCCTGGACATTTGGCTTGTGGAAGGACGAGGAGAATGAGAGGACACCGATTTCCACAGGCAATGTTGCTTTCTTATCCCAGGAGGTCCCACACCAATGGGGAAAAAGGCACTCCATCTCCTTTTCCTTCCAACTGATCCTGGGAGTGTAAGCACACTGCCTGGGACTCTATAAAAGCCACCCAGCACCTGCAACCCTGACCTTGGGGCTCCCCTATTTTTGAGACCTTTGTTTCTAGCCAGATCATGGGGATGGGGGTGTTGCAGGGAGGCCATCAGTCCCACAGGGTGGCTCTCCCTCTGTAGGGACCCACTGTGGCTGCCCAATACAGGTTATCTGGGCTGTAAGTGACAGTGTGACAAGTGATAATGCTCCAGGGAGATGAGTTGCATATAAGAGACTGAGTTTTTCATAGTATTTCCGTGGCTTTCCAAGTGAAATCCCTCTGCCTTCTTTCCTCTCTTTCTCTTGCTCGTCATACGCTGCGAACAGCTGAGGCACCATGTTTTGCTGTATTTCAAGTAGTAACATTGAGGTATTGCTTTTGGGTTAGGACATAAAGAATATGATCCAGACAAATATGGCTATGAAACAGTGAAGAAAGGCAATGTCTGTGTAGTAGCAATGGGCTTACAGGCAAGTCAGCAGTCATTTAAAAATAATAATAATTTGATTTCATGAAAAGTGTATGCTACTGTGGAAGGAACGGGAGAGAAACATAGGATTCTTGTCCTTGCTTCAAGAAGGTCCTGCGAGCGCAGGCGGTGTTAGCTGACAAGTGGCGGCTGGTCCTGCTGCTGGCACGGCCGAGGCTGGGGGAGCCGTAGGGGTTGCAGAGGGCTGTCAAAACCAGTAGCCAGGGCCAGAGCCAGCCTGCTCCAGCCAGAACGAGATGGAAAACACAGCAGAGGCACCAAATTAAGCTGGAGAAGTGCCATGCAGCCAACTTCTCACGTGCCGAGTGGCAGCAGTGTCCACTGGGCAGCATCCTGCTGACCCTGCTTCTCGCTCTTCTGGGTTTTTTGAATTTTGTTTGGGGGCTGGTTGTATGGAACAGGGATCAGGACTTGGATTTCCAGTATATACCAGCATATTCACATTGGCAGACAGACTGTGTGCCGGAGGCACCCAGCAGTGCTGCCAGGGGTGAAGCAGAACGGTGGCTGTGGGCACTTGTCTGGTACCTCCTCAGGTAACTCACAGTGAGAAGATGCAGAGTTGTAAATGCTCCTGTTCTGTCAGTGCCGAAGGAGCTTTGGGTGTAATTGCTCTCTTTATAGATCAGAGCAGCATTGGCTTGAACAGCTTGTCCTTTTGGTCTGTTTTAGGAGAATCAACATATATAACTGCTTCCTCCCACATCACAGCCATCATCACTCTCGCTGCATTAAAAACGACTCCCCATTTAGCTGTGTTATTCAGAGGTAGGATCTGCAGGCTTGTCTTGGGTGAGGATTTAGCTGAGACACCAGAATAGCAAGCTTTAGCAACCAAACGGCATTGAAAACCCACTGGAAGATCCTACTATAGCCAGTGTGTAGGAAAAGCCATGGCTCTGGAATAGGGGATGAAATGATCACAGTTGTAAGAGGAGCTGAAGTTCATCCTTTGCCTTCCCAGCTTCTCATGGCACAGTTACAAGCAGGGGACCAAACCCAGCTTGCTCTTCTCTGGTTAACTAGATGGTGTGTCCTGCTAGGTGCAAGAGGAGTCTTGGTACAGCAGAGGTGGAAACAAGAATTAACTGAATACAAGTATTAACTGGAAAAAATGTTGGGCATTCAATGCAGTGCAGTGCAGGGAAGCCTGGGCCAGCTCTGTTCACCAGTGGTTGCTCCAACGAGCTCAGTACTGCAGTAAAGAAGAAACCAGAGGTATTAAAGACCTGCCATGTACTGAGGTCTCCAGTTCAGAAGTGGCAGACCCCCACTCTCTCAGTCAGTAATGTAAAGAGTGAGCCCTTCCTTCCCTCAGATGAGGTGTGTGCAACCCAGCAGTATCCACCTCCCCATCACTCCCACAACCTTTCTCATTCTTCATGCAGAGTGGCTTTTCTAGGCAAAAAACACCTGTCTTTTTTCTCCTTCAGTTCTGGGTCTACTGAGCTCTGACACACCCCAAGAAATGAAAGTTAGACAGGCAAAGGCCAAGATGAAATCAGATGAGTGTCATGACACTTTTGATACCTGGTTTGGGTGCATCTTCAGCAGCTCCTGGCTGCCAGGCACCAGGCTGGTTCCTGGCAGGACCAGCTTTCTCCTTGCTGAAGACTCAGGAATGAGATCAGGCAATGCCTGACATTTATAAGGGTCTCTATCAATGTAGGAAGCTCCTATATCCCTTTTGGCCTACAAACAAGCATTGCAGAACACGAGCTGCTTCCTGTCCTTCAGGGGACGCAGGCAGGTGAGCTGCTGCTCCTGCAGGAGTGGCACCAGAAGTTCAATTTGAAGAGAGCTTCTGCTGCTACCTTCCTCCTGCAGTTGGCCACATCTTTATGAACAAGTGGTCTTTTCACGTGATTTTCTCCTGTGGCAGACTTTTCCACATCTCTGAACACATGTGGGTCTGGGGTCTGAGTATACCAGTTTGCTTCATCTCATGACCAACTGCAGCAATTCTTGTATAGTTAACCTGACTTTCGTGGGGTTGTCCACCAACCACTCTGTTCACCCAATGAAGGCTGAAGTAGTTGCGCTACCACCATAAAATACTAAGCTGAAATAGCATCCTCAGTAGCACACGTTATATTAATAATGTGGAATATTATTTTATGGTCTAGATTAACAGTCTTCCACCTTCCTTCTCCTAAAGTTATAGCTGACAAGTAGGTGAAAGATCACCAAACATCTTCCTTGAACTTTCCATCTGACCCTGCTGCTTGTCAGCAGCTGGTGGGGTTGGGAAAGTGAGGAGGCTCGGGGCCCCGGCTGGCGGCATGTGCGTGGCCAGGCACACGGCGTCTCGCATGCCTTCCCTCGCCCTGCGGTATGCCGCAAGCCGGACCATGTCAATGCTAGCTTGTGGCATGTTGTGGCCGTAAAGCAGGTGCGTGAGATGCCTTTCACTCTGGCGGCGAGCACGCCACATGCCATACCCCTTGCTCCCTGCTTGCGGTAGCAGTTCCCCCTCTGCTGCAGCCTCCCTCGCATGGAGCCCCGGAGCCTTGTGAGCAGCATGAAAGCATACGTAGCTATAAGAAGACTTGTTAATGAGGCACAACTCCATGTCAGCTCTTTACTGTGTTATATTTTCCAATCCGTATTCAACCTGATGCACGTTTAAATTCTGAATTTTGAAAAGGAGTTATAACTTTATAGCAATAATTTTAAAATGTACTGCAATAAATTGTGGCATTTCTTGTTCTTCATGATTCTGCTTGTGAGACCAAACTAAAATTTAACTGGTAGGAAAAAAGTTGGGAGATATAAATACTCTGGAAAAAGCCCAAAGCAATTGCCAGAGAGGGCAATCAGCAAAATTATGCAAACAGGGAAAAACAAAAGCATCAAACAGAAATTGTGACTTGGAACTATCCCAAATCTGGAACCAACAATATGGTGGTCTCACTGTGGGTGAGTGAGAAGGAAAAAGAGAGGGATTAAAAGGTGAAGAAAAGATGCAGTGAAACAAAACACTGTGGTTTTTTTCAGTAGTGCTTTCTCCTCCTCGTTCCTTGAAATAGTCATTAAATAAACTTTGGCTCTGCAGAAAATTCAAGGCTCTTCACTGTTAAAAGAAGACTCTTAACAGACTCCCTGTTTTCTGATATGTAGCTCTACATTATCTATTTAAAAAGGGACTTCCCTAAGATGCATCTTGTCAAAGTTACAGTCAAGGGGACAATTGACAGTGAATAATTTATTCAGCACATTTTGTCTCATTTTCTGCTCCCAGATCGTCCAGGAGGCAATTGTGATTCCTTTGAATATATTGGAGTTTACTCCCAAAAGGTTTTAAGGGTATTATTTTTAGACTGGATTCATGACTGAATATGATACTTGCTATTTGATCTCTCTTGGCCAGTTATTATTAGAGTCAGGCAACTATTCACAGTTGAACTAGACACAACTTATTTAAAAAATGCAGCCTAATTTCTGTTTGCAAATTATCCCCAATTAAGTCAGGTTTTTGTGGGGTTGTTTATGTTTCACCTTCTATGAGCCACACATGCAAACAGATGGAAACAGACACAACCAGGAAGGGCCTCCAAAGAAAGGTAAGTATGAATATTTGGTATTCATTTCTTCTCATTTCACCAGTGCGGCACTGTGTCAGCTTCCTGATCAGATGATGAGCATCACATATAGTCTGTTTACATTATATTACAATATTCATAAACGTTCAATTAACTTACAATTCAGACAATGAACAGAGGCCACTTTTGGTGCAAACACTCCTGCAAACATTTACTGACTGCTCTTCATCAACGTCTTGGTCTTTAGTGTGGCATGCCATTGTGATACGATATATACCTGCGGTTGGCCATACAGATAATGAGGTATTGCTTCTGTTCCCTGACTAGTCAGTAATATAATTAACTTATTTGGGAAGCCACAGAGGATGGTTTCTACCTGCAGACAATGGCGTCTTCTCCAGCTCTGCTCCAGGGCCTTCTTGTGCTCAGGGAAAGCCTCTCATGGGGCCATTAATTCCTGCTCATAAACTGAGGATTGGGCATTGAGCTGGGAGAAGATCAATGTCAGCTCCAACCCATTGCCTTCTGGTGAGTCCGTGGCCTCATGTGAGGTTGGTGAAAGCTTTTTTTTCCTTCTCATTCTCAGCTTTTCTGTTTCTCACATTAGCCCAAGCTGTTTCAGAGGTAAATATTTTCTCTGAAATACCTTTTATTATGCTTCTGAGAAAAGACTAAGTACATTTGGAAAAAAGTCTCTGGAGCTATCAGAGCAGTGGTAAAGCTGGCAGGAATAAATGTTTCGGCTGTGCAGTGCCCAGAACATCAAGGACAGAGTTTTCTGTTGAAAGGAATAAGTGGGTGCTTGTAAAAAAGGCAGACCCATAAAAATTATAAAGGCTCCACATACTTTATACTGGATGTCAGCTCACTTCAGGATGTAACTCAAAATGCTGCATGCGGTCTGTAATAGACCCAGTGCTTTCGGCCTCAGGTGACTCTGCAGCTGCAGCTGCTGTGACTCTGCCCATGTGCACCTGACATGTCACTGCTAAACATTTCAGAGAGGCTCCTCAAGCTTGGCCCAGTCGTTGGGATGGCTAGAGTCAATACCCTGCCACTGAAGAGAAATAGTTGGCTTATCCTGAGATGGGAAAGCAGAGGAAAATGCTTGCTGGAAGTGGTTTAGCAGGTAATTTCACCAAGAATCAATGTTTACAGAAGTTCTGATTTCAGAAGTATGTTGGGAGGTTGTATCTGCCAAATCCCTATGAAAACCAGTCATTGCCATTACTTGCAGTGGAACAGTACCAGGGGTATGTCCATACCGTGTGTCTTCATCAGCAGCTGAGACATGGGATGGGTGGTGGTGGCTGCCGTATCCACCCATGGCTCCACCACCTGAGCTTTGCAGGCAGGTGAATAAATAGGAAGGTGTGCAACTAAATGTATAGGCATATTTCCCTATGTCTTCCGTTTACAAAGAAACCCAGCAAGCCGTTGTCATTCAAACCTCCAGCCAATGCCTCGTTTATCAGTGCGATTGTTTGCAAAAAGAGTGAATTTCATATGAAACCAAAACAACACTTCATGCTGAGTTCAGTAAACATAAATCAGACTTCCATTTGCCTTTCTTTCCCCCTGGGTGCCCATGCTTTATATAGGCTACAGCTACAATAGCTTTGTTAAGATATTTGGCTTAGGCTCTGTTAATGCCATTATCATCCTTGCAGACATGGCACAGTTCGCTATCTCTTTTATAAGTTCAGTAACATTTTTACATCTGCCATACTCCTTTTTCCCTGGTAATTAGTAGGTGAAAATGAGAGAGCTTCACCTCACTGTTGTCTGAAGAAAGTCACAAATTTCATGGTAGCTCAGTTTTACAAACTGTATGACACAAGAACATTTCTAATTAATACTGATATTGCTCAAAGAGAAATGTTCTCAGTATAACAAAAAAACCCTGCCTGTTCAAAAATTACTCCAGAAAGTCAAGCAGAACAATAAGCTAAATGAAGTTTTGATAGAAGCAGGTGCCTTGCCACAATGGCAGAGCTTTTTAATTGCTTCTGTTGAAATAGTACTTCTGTTGAACAATTAGGTCTCTTTAAGTAAGTAGAAGTGCAGTAATTTCTGAGCGCAAACTGCACTTAGTAACAACAAGATGCCTACTCCAGCCTTGTGCACATGAACACAGCAGCAGTGAACATGAGGGTGAATGGCAGACTGTTCAGGATGGAAACTGCAGAGAAAACTTTCTAATGAAGTACAGACTGACATCCTTTCAAGGATGCTCCTGTTTTAATGAAACTCTCTTTCTTGTCACCAGAATACGGTTATTCAAACAGTCCAAGCCAGACTAAAGTTTCAGCCCAGGAAGGCCCACGGCTTAACCTGCAAAGGTGATGTTAGGTGCTGGCGGGGGGTCCTGTGTGGCCAGCTCTGATACACCAGCCCCAGTCACATCATGCCCTTGACCTGGCCCTGAGCTGCTGCTGGGACCACCGAGGGCCAGGGGACAGGAGCAGAGGGATGTGCATTTGTGATGCTGGCCAATCCCCTACTGCAATTGCACCTGGGCATTATACCAAAAGGCTTGAATTCAGCTGAAGCTTTGTCAAAATATGTATTAATAATTCTGGCTGATTTCTTTTAACTTTTGCCCCAGTCTCAGTGTCCCCTGTGTCCTGCTACCCTGGTCTCTATGGCATAGAGCAAGGAGCCAGGGTCATGGGCTGAGAAATGGGGTCAGGTAGCCAGTTCCTGAGGTGCCAGCTGTCCCTCTGGCTTGTGAGTACCCTGTTCGTCCCGAACTGCCCCAAGCCATTGCAACAGCAAAATTATTCATTGGAAGACTTTGCCTTGAGGGAACTGCAAGCTCTATTTCTTTAATGATTTTAATGGTCAGAATTGTGCCAGGTCAAGCCATTTAACTGTGTATTTAATTAGTCATCTGTATGCGTGCAACTTAAAGGCGTTCAGCTGTGCTATTTTATAGAGATTAACTAAGTGGGCAGTAAATCATCTGTGCCAGCAATAAAAGTATTTATAGTATGAAGTACTCCCCCTTTTTTTTTTTTTTTTTTTACTATTATTGCTGCATTGTTTGTATTGGTAGAGGTCTGCATAAAATAGTTCTGCTCTAAGCGACGGGAGAAACACGGTTTGGGGTTTTGACTGACATCAACTAGAAACAACAGTAGGCAACACAGAAGGAGCTGAATGTGAAGTTCACAGCCAGACAACCCAAAAAGTTATTGCCAGCTGCAGGCTTGCTGTGTTAAAGAAAATAAACACACAAGTAACTTGGCCCTGTGGAAGCTCATAATTTAAAGAGGAACAGGAGAAGAAATATGACCTGAACTGGTAGGTAGTAGTTCTCTGGCTTGAATAAATCTTAAGAGCATTTTGCTGCTAACAGTTCACAAGTTTGCACTGGCAAAATACTGCCTGGAATCAGTGCAGTTAGCCTCCCAGTCTTGCTTGTTTTGTGAGTGAACAAACCATTTTCTATGTAAGTGCAATTGAAATGCTGCAAGGAATTATGGGACCATGATCCTGAATAGATAAAACATGTGTTTTGAAGCAGGGAAATTTTTTTGCACCTACATTACACGGAGAGTCCCTCCTAAACAAAAGCAATGTGCTTGTTAGTTTTGCACAAATGTTTTCTATGCCACCTTTCACAATAAATCTTTTGGGAGAACACTGGCAGTTTATAACGAGCGCTGACCTGTGAAACAGAGGAAAATAGATCTTGTTAAAAACCTTGGCTCGCTTGCGTGGAGGTCATGTGGCAGGGCCAGGTAACTTTTGAAGTGGTGCACAGGGAGTTGTTTGAGTCGTACAAACTGCAGTAACAACGCAACTGACCTGAGCGTGTAAGCCTCTTTGCACTACTTGGCATGTTTAGCCCAATAAATAACATCACGAGATATCCATTCCCATTGAGTTGTTATTCCAGCACGACACAGATGGGCGGCCAAAGGCTCTCCACGTGTGTGGTTTGCTCTTGGAGAAAACAGGCAATGCAGTCAGGTGTCGTTAAACCATTGCTGTTTACCATGATCCTGCCACCATCAGCTCTGGTGGAAGCAAACAGCAGTAGGCAACCTTTTTGATCACAACTATCTCCCTCATCTTTCAGTCAGGTCAAGTGCTTGCTTGCTGCCTTCTCTCTTGTTTTTCTGCTATTCCTGCTGCAGACACCCAAACATATGCTACTATCTGCAAGCATAGTATGTAGCCTGAGGCTATGTAGTTTAGCTTCTGCTCAGACATTACTTCCCACATGCCCTCCCATGGGTCCTGTGCCTCCAGGAGGTGCCCGTGGGGAGTGAGGGCCATGGACAGGGTGCAGATCTGCACAGAGGTGCTGCAAAGTGCTGCTGCCTTCCTTAGCTACTGAGAACTTAAAATGACTGCCTGATCTGGCAGGAGGGACGGGGCCCCAGACTTGTGCTGCTGTGGGAGATGGCTGTATCCAGATCTTGTGCAAGTCTGATGAGAATTTAAACTGGGCCATCATTTCTGCTCTTCAGTCATAAACTCCCCCAAAAAATTCAGTTATAGGTAGAATAAAACACTTGATAAATTCAGGTCATGTTTGGCAAATACTTCTATTCAAGCAGCTAATCCTGAGTAGGGAGAGAGGATTTTTGAAAGTGTGAATTTTTTTTCTTTATTAAAAAAAGTAAAACAGGCCTTCAGGAGTAGGTTTTCCCATTTTGAACCAAAAATATGTTCGGTTGAACAAACCATTTTCTTCGTCTTGAAATAAATGAAATAATTCATTGCAGGTAGAGCACAAATAGCTGCTGGTCAGCCGCAGATGATTGTCTCAGAAGGGTGTGTATCTGCCTGTGAGTGATGCCTTTTCCCCTGCTCTCCTGCTCTTCAGCTGCCTTTCTGGTTCTGTTTGCACAAATTCTTCCCCCCTTCCCAGCTGAACCATTTTCCACTGTGTTTGCTCTTCCTCCCTATTAAATTAATCAACTGAACAAATCTGCTGCTCTTCCGAACAGAGGGGTGCCCTCTCCCTCACCATCCTGCAGTCACATGGCTCGGCCCTTGGCTCAGAGGGTCTCCCTGGTGGAGGTGTGGGTGAGTGGGGGCACATAGCTGCTGGCCAGGAGGAGTACACTGGCCTTCACTTCTCTGTCATGAGCCAACTGGGATAGGAAAATGCTCTTTGACAGATCCATTGATGGGCTGCTCCACTGGTGGCTCCTAGACGTAGATTCAGACACCTGCTTTACTCCTCATCCCCTGCCCAAACAGCCGGTCCTTTGGAAACGTAGGACTCTTTCCCCTGGTCAATGCGGAGCAAGCTCTTTTGTCCTTTTGCACAACTGCACAGGATCAAACCAGAAAGGATAAGAGTTTTCCATTTCCCCCAAAGCCCTTGGAAGCCCTTGACGGTTTTCGCTGTGCGTGCTCGCCGCCAGCCCCTGCAGGAGCTCTGTTTGCTCTTCCTGCGACTGCAATTACCAGCGCTCCCCTTGGCAGCTCTCCCGCCCTGGTACATTCCTTTTTGTTATGCTAATAGACTTATAACCAGCTCCAGCTTCTGAGACTGTAATACACCCCTTTTGATTCTCTAATCTACTTCTCTCCATGCATTAGGGCAGAGAGCGGTTTGCCAAGGGCCCAGCTGAACGTGTTTAGCTGATGGATTCTAGTTGTTCCTATTAGATCCTGGCATGCTTCTGAGATTTGTCACTTCCACACAAATCACACTCCTAATCCTGGGGTTTAGCAAAGTTTGGATGGATTTGGATTCTACTACATCTTTTTTAGGGGAGATGATAATGCTCTCTCATGAAAGATCTCTGGATGGAAAGCCTCTGTGCTAAGTACAAGCATGAGAAGAACATCCTTTTGGTCCAACATTCCCTCTTTTTTTTAGTTTAAGGACGGATGCCCGTGTTGAGATGGCAGTGTGAGTGCATGGAGGCTCTGAACTTGTGCTCGGTACCTTGGGGGTGAAGATGTGATTTACGGTTGCCGTAGAGGCATGTGCAAACAGGAACATAACTTAGATCCTGCATGCCACAATGGGGCCCTCATGGAGCTGATGGCTCAAATTACATTCCCAGGGAGCTGTGCTTCCTGGTGGAAACCCTTTGAACTGTTCAAGCCTCATGGGACTGTCTTTCTTCAGAACAAAACATGAGTATTTTCATAAGTCTTGAACAAGACTATATGATTAAAAATATTTCAACCTGATTTTATAGCCATATTCCTCTTCCATTGCAAAGATGGTTGGCCTCTGGAGTGCCTGTCTTTAGCATTTGCACCACTGTACCATTTCACTACTGCTTTTTATTTTCCCCACAGATGCAGGAGGAGCACTGGGATTTACAGCATTATGTTTAAAGGTCACATAACAGGCAGTTCACTGTATGAAGTTTGGACTGCAATATCACGTGAGGGATATTATGGCATTCCACATCTAAGCAAAGCACATATCCTACCATAAACACCTATAAAAGGGGGGGAAATGTAGCCCAGCATGCAGCACAGTTAGGGAATTGTGGTACAATTCAGCACAACAAGGGCTGTTCCACCGACAAACACAGAGGGGTTGGGCAGGTGATCAGATACAAGTGTTTTTAAATTCTTCTAAAGTAAACCCCTCACCCTTCCTTACAAACTTCACCTTCCATGATGATTGCTGATGGGGCTGTGGTTTGAACCTCACTGAGAAACCGTTTGGGGATGGGGAAGTCGGAAGGGACAGATTCCCACGGGGTGTCTAACTTTGAAGGCATGGACGTCAATGAAAATTCATATGCAGTTACTTTTTGCATGTCAGAAGTTGAGGGTCTGTGGCGGCTGGTGTAAACAACTGCATGCCAGGGCATCACATGTGAACACATGGGAGGGAGGTGGGATAGTTTTTAGTAGCATGAGCAGGGATGAAATGGCATGGCTGGCATGGGATTTCTTCTGGAAGACAGACTGCTGCTGCCTCTGCACAGATTGCCAGGCTCTCCCTGGGGCTTAGTTTGTTTGTTTAACCTCTCTCTGACTGTAAATATGGCTTGGAAGAGCTTCAAGTTCTGGCATAACACAAGCTCTGACTTCGTACAAAATGGGACACCTTTCAATGTGTCAGAGTGGAGCAGATAACCGGCCAAAGCTGAAGAGCCCTTCTGCAAAATGGGTCTTTCCAGCCGCCTTTCAGGATGTGAGCGCTGATGTTGAGCTTATCTGGTTCTCAGGGGGGCATGATACTTTTTGCCTGTAGGAAATCCATCCTTTATCTCTGTCTAAAAGGAAAACGTGGGCAGTGATGCCCTCTGAAATCTGCAGCGAGAAGCCTTTTTTACTGCTTTCCCCGCTTCTCCATAGCTCCCCAGTAAAATTTCACATGTATTACATTTAGCGTGCTTGATGGCTTAACAAGAAACTATTATTGCAAGGGAATTAGATGCATTTTGTGTTTGGAAATTTGCTTTGTTGTTGTTGTCATTGTGTTGGTCCTAATTTGCCTCTCAGAAGGCACCTGTTCCCTGCTCCTCCCCTTAACATCTCAGAGGTCTGCTCACTCCCAACTGCTACAGTGCTTCTTGCAGCCCAGGAAGAAAAAGATCTGCCTGACAGGCTACCGGCAGAACAAGGCTTTCTCACTAGGCATCCTGCCCCCATTATTTTTACTTTAACAGCAGAACAATTTAAAAAAAAAAAAAATCTGCACAAAAAGGAGCCAGGGAAAATGGCTGTAAAATGGTCCCAATATGTGATCAGAAATCAGGGAGTGTTTGTGCCCCTGACCTCAGTAACCCCCTAATAAGTATTAGTGTAACGAGGCAGGGAGCAAGTTAGGTTTTGAGAGAGACTCCTTTGAGTGATGGAGAAACTTTTGGCAGAGTAGTATGTGCAAACATTGGTACACCATGCAAATCAGGCTTCCAAAACTGATGTGCCCTGGTGGGCACTGCCAGGCGCTTGGTTTTCCAGCACTGCTTCTCACCCTCGCAGGGATGAAGCTGGTGCAACACAAAAGGCACCAAGACCCCTGCCTCTACCTCTTCTGGCCCTGTGGCCCTCTGCAGCCCTGTTTTGCTTTACTGACAATGCAAATCTCTGTGGTAATCATTCACCTGATTTGTGCATGTAATCAATTACTTCACTCGGCAAGAGGGGTCCATGTGCATGTGGTGGATGTAATCACCATGCTAACTGGCATACCGATTGCAGTTGGTTTTCAGCTGTTGGTTACGTCATGCCTTGTATTTTTTTTTTTAGACAATGCAAAAGTCAGGCTACACTGCAGGTGGGGTTTAGGTTTGTAGCAGTCCTCTGTTTTTGAAAATATAAGCATTAGCAATCCCCAAATTTTAAAAGGTGATAATTGCAGCAGGGAGGGGAATCCAACTTGGAATATTCAGAAAACTAATAGCAACAAGGAAAGGCAAACCATGCTTTTATCTGATCTTCTGAGGAGCCTGACCTCTGCTTGACCTGATGTAAAGCAGCCCTGATGAGCACATACTGCCTGGGTAGTCCTGGCTGAGCTATTTCCAGCACAAGCGAGGGGTAATTAGAGCAGTAAAAAGCCCCCTCCTGTAATTTTTTTTAATGATACTGTGGGGGGCACCAGCAACCCTATAGTGCAAGGACTAAGGGAATAGACGTTGATTTTCTCTGTCATTCAAATACTGTTAGTACAGGAAAAACACACAGTCATAATCACTTAAAATTCTGCACATTAGCCACTTTTACAATAAAGCATCTCTTCAAGAAAGACAAAAATGGAGAATATGGCATAAACCATGATGACCTCATTATAGCTAAGGAATACATTTAATTCCCTTCTGTGATAAATCTGGAATTGATCTTCCATATATGTCTACTTCTTAACAACAGCAGTGCAGCTACAGCTTCAGGACCATGAAATGATCACCGTATGGATGGTAATTTTGTTGTTGTTAGTGCACTTAATTTGGTGAGTAGCCAAACTTCACTTTTTGTTTCTCCCTTCCTAGCACCCTGCCCTGTGCCTCGCATGCTGATACAGGACAGCTAACCACCACATCTTGCCAAGTGGAAGCTGGCACCTGCGTTTTGGACCAGCTCTGACAATAAACTGCATGTCCCCCTGCACTGGGGAGACACATTTGATGGGAAAGAAGGGGGTTGAAGATGTGGCAGCTTTCCACACTCAGGAATGCCCATTTGCTGCAGGGATGGGAAGCAATGCTGCTTTCCCAGTGCAGGAGGAAACCCTTCCCGTGGCTCCTCCTGGCCCCGGCTGCAATAGAGACAAGGAGATGCCCTGACCAAATTTGCAGTGAGCCCACCAAGCACAGGTGTGTGACAGCGCTCCTGGCTGGTGTGACTTGCCTGGTGTTCCTCCCAGCCACTGCACTCACAGAAGGTGTCTGGAAAGCATCCAAACATCTTGTGCTCCTGCAACCATGGCCAGCATGGGCTGGGCTCGGCTTTTTGAAGACCTGTGTTAGCGATACTCTGTCCATAAACCAAGGTGGCATGGCACCAGACATACAGATTATGGTGTAATTTGCAAGCAAGACCTTCAAGTCAGAATGGGAGAGCTGTATGCCCTTCTTCCTGAACCTCCTTGCAGCAGGTGGGCTGAGGGAATGCACCCTTCCAGGGCACAGTGGCTGGCCAGCTTGGTGCCAGGACAACCCTGCCTTTTCTCTTGGGTGTAGGGCATTACAGGCACAGATGCTACATAAGCACCTAAGTCCAAGCACTGAACAGGATTGCATTGCCCTGCGCACCATCCAAGTGCAGATGAAGCCCTGGTTAGACCATACACAGAGTGGCAACCTACGGAGGAATACAGCTAGAGACACTGGCAAGGACCAGAGGGACGAATGAGGCGGCATGGCCAGCCTGCGCAGCTGCAGCGGCTGTGGAGTGGGCTGAAGAGCTCAGTTTTCTTTTTAGCATCACAAAGGAAAACTTCAGTGAAGGTTTAAAGGGTAATAAGTGAGCTTTGCCTATATTTATGGGGTGTTCCTGCCAAGATTAAGTGCAGCAGGAGAGAAAGCATGGGAAGGCCTGTTTGAACGCTTGCAATGCAGACAGTTAAAGCAAGCTTCACTGACAATGCAGAGTTCAATGCACCTCTACTGAATAGGTAGTGATGAGCCTCAGAGGAAGGATAAAACACTGTCCCCTCCTAAACCACTCTCCCAGGCTGATGCAATGGGAGCTGTGTTAACCCTTACAGTTGGGACAAACTTCCTGCTGCCAGTGCCAACTCTTGCGGAGTATCACAGGGTTCCTTATTACTCTTCAAAGTGACATTAAAGACAGCCTGCGATAATGATGCAGATCAAAAAAGACAGGTTTGTTTAAACAGTACTTTCACAGGCAATATTCTATTTCAATTGGTAACAACATCTAACAAACAGGAACCTGCGTGAAGGTGCCCGACAAAACTCAGCTTTCATCCTCTGCATTTGAAATAAATGATTACATGGGCAATATTACAAATCAAGAGGGAGCAACCAGGCATACTGGAACTTGAACACTGGAGCAAAATTTTGGCATTGCTACAGTCGAATCATGCACTGACCGTGCTGAGGCTGGGATTTTTTGCAAGTCTCTAATGAATAAACGGGACAAATGCAGTTTTCAGCCTTTACTCAGACTGACATGAGTCATTTAAAGATTCCAGTGGCTCCTCTGAAGCCCACTTAGTTGGAGCTCAGACAAATAAAGTGCTGATGTAGCCAATTAATGAAATACAGCCTTAATTTTACTTGTGGGTTGAAATCAGTGCAATCATTAACCTGTTTGAAGTGCTTTGCTGAGTTAGGAGTTAAGACTTTGTAAGAATGCGGATTGAACTCCAATAGCATTTTGCATAAACTTGATAAAGCTTGGGAAAGTAGCTTTTCTAGTTGACATAAGCGTCCACAGTCTTGTGGAATAAAAGTAACACTTGGAATATCTGCATAAGTCAGTCCTGAGTATTGGGAAGACATGCTTTAATGTGCTGTCATTCATTAATGAACGCAGCCACTTGTGGAGTGAAATCTAGGAAAGTGCTGAACAGAGCACACCAACAGCACCCAATAATTCAGGAAAGAAAATAAAGATGAC
The DNA here is from genome assembly GCA_020745775.1 of Theristicus caerulescens. Classification (NCBI taxonomy): domain Eukaryota; kingdom Metazoa; phylum Chordata; class Aves; order Pelecaniformes; family Threskiornithidae; genus Theristicus; species Theristicus caerulescens. The sequence continues at coordinate 25,629,609 of CM036583.1, read as the reverse complement.
AAACTGCAGGGAACTCTAAGCATCTTCTGAATATAATAGCCAAGATACAGATTTTGTTCTGGACACCTTGATTAATATCTCCTACTCTCGTGTAAGGTGCCATGGGACCTTTTAAAGAGCACTTTCTTTTGCACAGCCTCTGACAGCATAGCTCTTCCTAATCATCTGCTGGAGCAGGATTTCAGTATTGACTTGGAAGAATACTATATACTAAATCACCAAAACTATTTTCTGGAACAACTCGCTTTTAGTTTAGTGATGTTCTATCCAAGTAATAGCACAGGCCAACATTTTATGACAATGGCCTGATTTCTTTTCTCTATTCAGTTTTGTTCCTAATATACTTGTAGTGTTGCCGTCAAAGCAGATTAATTTTCACTCTCAGTTCTCTGGCGGAACTGACCATTACACCACACATAAAACTCTGTTTGTGCATGTCTGTAGGAGAGCACACGTGAGGATGTGCACAGCCGAGCTATTAAGAAATTGGCCCACTTGCCTGTTTTTTGAATTTAAGGAAAAATAAGCCATCTTTAATTTGCTCTCAATTTCTCCCTCAAGCTGTTGTGCAAGCTAAGATAACAGTTATGCTTGGTCTAAAAACCACTGTGCACATTTTCAACCTTGTTCCATGGACACCAACCAGCCTGTTTCTTGTGCTGCTGATGCATTGCCTTGCATTACAACCCGCATGCAGTGAGGAGGCCATGGGAAGAGGAGGCAGAAGCACAAGGACACTGCCAGAAACAGAAATCTCCAGCAGAATATGGCCTCGGTGCTGGTGGATGGGATCAGTAGCAGTTAGTGATGCAGCTGCCACCTTATAACAGGGTGCTGTAATAGACCAGATAAGAGAGCTGGAGTTCCTTTGCAACGGTTCTCCATTTCACTAAATGATTAGAGTATTAAAATCAGTGGAAGCCAGCAACAAAATTGCTCCACATACCACACATCTGAAATAGGCCGTATAAGGCTTCAGATTTTAATTCTGTATCTTTTATTCTCTATTCTGATTGGGTAGGAGAAATCTGATTTCTCCTTTTCCTGATTTTGGATACTTACGTACCTTTTTTTAGTGGATTAACCCCATTCTCCATCTGGAGGCCTGGGATTGCACCATATTTTCTTTGCTTTTACAGTCAGCTGGAAAATCTCCAGCCCCGAATGGGGCTGTATGCCCTTGGCTTTGACATTTGGTTTCTAGTCTCTGCTGATAATCAGGGTTAATTCCTTTGCTTGTCCCAATGATTTGTGGGCTTTGAATTGCCCTAATTTATACAATGCTCTGCACTGGCCCTCCTGTCCTATGGCTGGCACTCCAGCAGCATCTCGCTCTGCATTGGGAATGTGAGAAGCACATCCTAAAATAGGTACCTCTATGCTTTGCTTTTCTCCCATGGGGAGGACAAGAGCATGCAGTGTGTGGGCGCACTGGTTACCCGGTTTTATGTCCCCTCTTCTTCCAGAGCTCAGCCTCTCTCATCTTCCTCCTCAAACTGGACCTCCACTTTTCCCGTGAAAACCAGAGAGATATACTGGCATTATCTTTCACTGTGTATATGGCTTTCTTTTCTCTCACAGCTGCTCTGTACAATCTGAGCAATGGGGAAAAAATGCAAAATTTGCAGGATCAAGCAGCAACCCAAAGTTTTATTAAGACCTGAACCTCCCTCTTCCCCCAAATGTCCATGTGTAAAAAGAAACACCCATCCCAGCACAACAAGTACCTTGGAATGGAGCAGACATTGCCACATTAGGCATAAACATGAAATTGAAAGCTTAAATGGTATGAGTGTTAGAGAGCCAGAGATATTAGGGTAAATAATAGCTACAAATTACTTCAGTCTCTCAGGAGCAAGAGGCAGTGTGTGTTGTCCCTGCCAAGAAGGCCATTTAAGAAGCGCAGCAAAGAGAGAAGGGAGCTGTACCATGGTTAACTGAGAAAGATGGTATGGAAAGTCATCTTTCAGTCCTCTGTTACAGGAGATCAGATGACTGATACCCGCTGATGTATCGCAGAGCTACTTGAAAAATGCAGTGGGTGGCAGATCCTCCAGATCTCCTCTAGAGGCTTCCACTGGGACAAGACATTACTCATTCAGCAACCCTAAAATACATGAAATAGATGATACACTGAAAGTAAGAATAAATTCTCATATTCACTGGTCCTACTTTGTCTCTGTAACAGGACCCCAGAATGGCTGTAAATTATTTTTAAATCCTTTTATTCTGACAGCACCCTGTCAGGCCATGTTCTTGTAAATGAGGATCAGGTGCATGGCTTTCTTCTGAGGAGAGGGCAGTGGGGTGTACCTGTGGCAGTGGGGTATGATGGGCAGTACTGTGGGTTGAGATGATGTATCTGCAGAGAAATCACCAAAATCTCACTTGCATTATGCTTTGTGCATCTGAATGCACACTACCAAACCAACACTTCTTCTCAGAAGCAGAAAGCTATTGGGGTTTGCTAGAAGAGATGATCAAAAGCATCATCGCTTGCTCAGCTTCCCAGCAAGCTTTTGATAGGACCCTCGATGAGGGATAGGTGGAAGCAGATAACTGACCACGGGACAAAGGGTAAAGTCCTTTGTCAATTAATACCTGGGTAAGCAATGGAAAAAGAAAAGATCCCAGGGTTTGGTACTATTTGTGGTGAAATATTTCAACTGAGGGATGACACAGGAAGGTATGGATATCTGGAGCTTATGATATTTAACATATTTATGCTGAAAAAGGGGTGACTCTTTTAGTATGCCTTATATCTGTGAGCAATCATATACTTCACTGAAGATGGTAGATACCATATCTAAGAATTAAATAAGAGAAGAGTTCAGTCCCCCCTGAGTTAAATGACAATTGATCTGGTAGATGCTACCCACAGAATCGAGGGGGTATCAGATGAAGGAAAAGACCAAGGGGCAGTAAATTTTTTGAGTGGTTTTGGCCATCAAGAGGCTTCGAGGGGTGAGCAGCCCCATGGCACTGGGGAAAGCACGACATTTGTCAGTGCTTTGTAAGAAAAATCAGACTGTGCTAGAGAAAGTCTAGAGAAAGACTAGAGAAAGTCTAGAGAAAGACTAAAACATCAATTTCTCCTCCTCATAGAAGCAATCTGCAGCACCCAGAATTGACGTTAAGCATTTGGGCTAATCACTTCACAATACCCTGCTGAGCTGGGAGAGTTAAAAATGGTGACCAGGGAAAGCTGGCTGGGAACATTAGGTTGCTTTAAGCAGTAACAATGCTATGCTACAGTATTTTTTTTCCTTCTCTTTTATTCCTTAATTTCCAACTTCCAAGTTGCGCTGATCTGGATTAGCCTGTCAGCAGGAATATAGAGGGAAAGTCCTCCTTGCCCCTTGGTTTATGAAAGAGGTTGTATAGTGCCATTGCCTCTGCTGGAGGAGGACCATATTCTGCAGGACAGAAAGGTTTTTCCAAGCCTTTGCTCCTACATTAAACTCCCTAGAAAAATAGCCTTTGGAAAACTGTGCAGTGGCTAAAAATTTCTAGTTTAAATGGGAAACGGTACATCAGATTATGTCTCTGATGTCCACAGCCTAGGGCAGGACAGTGGCTAAGCACTGAGCACACTTTACTTGAAGGAAGGGAACTGACCAAGCAAGGAATTATTAGTGCATTTGGAATAAGTTTCCCATTTAATAGCAAGACTTACATGTGTTTTCTATGAACTTTAATTGGGAGAACGGACAAATGAATGCTTTACCATGGATGAATTCAGCAAGTCCCATCATGGTTTAAATATGCAAGGATATTTTGGAAAAGACAAAAAAACCCTCTGACAAACCAGAGGTATGTGTGGAAGATCTACTCTGCCCAAAGGCAAAAATCTCTTTTTTTTTGCTCTGACCATTCACAGTGGGTTTATGTGACTGTTTATTTGGCTATTTAATAAATAATGGAACACCTCTCTCATGCAATGCACAGTACTTATGCAACTGCCTGGGAGCCAAAGACACTTTCCCAACAGGCAAGGGCTGTCAGGAGACCTGGGGCAGTTTTTAAACTATTATATATCCCTTTGGTCAGACGCTCCTATCCTTCAGCTACGCAGGTTGAAAAGAGCCGAATTTGTCCCCGGGGATGCAGCTTGCTCTTTCTCATCTCTCCTCTAATATAAACATTTTAATCCTATAATCAATAGATCAACATGGAATGGTTGCTGGGTAACTGACTGTAGATGAATTATTGTCACTTAACCGTTTAAAGCACAAGTTATCTGAAGTGCCCCAGTTTGTTTTTTAGCAATGGGAGAACTGGCTTTTTTAAAGGAAAAAAGAACTTTTGCTTGAAGTTCAGACTATTCTTGAGTGGGACTGTGAAACAGTTCAGTTCATTTTCCTCTCCAGTTTCTAATTGGTGGTACTCCAAGCTTTCATACCGTTCTAGATACTGAATTATCTGTTTCTACCACTTAATGAATTAAACTCCCCAAACATCTTGAGAAAAGCCTCAGAACTGTTAGATTTACTGTTTTTCTTTGTCATCAGGTATTTGGTATTTTCTGTCTTATAAGTTAGAGTTTTAAGTTCCTGGTGTGTATGAGGAAGAAAATGCAGCTAGAGCCAGAAAGCAGCAGCAACCCTGTCAAAGAGCTCTTGTTCCTGAGATTCCTTTATTTTATTTATTCCCTTATTATATTCCCTTATTCCCTTATTATTCCTTATTTTCTGGTCCTCGGATACATGCTGGAGGCCCAAAGGCTGGTTTTACCAGACCGGCCCAAGGCCAGCTAATACAAGAAGGCTGCTTAAGCAGTGCTGTAACATTTACCCTTGTTCTGTGCTAGCACTTAATACCGTAGATTATAAATAGAATCTTGTCCTGTGATCAGCCTAACATACAGCTGGGAACTCCCCAGGAGCTTATAGTTAAGATCTCTATAAACCTCTGCTACAGAAAGCCGAAACTATTGCCTCTGTGGTCAGGGGGAGAGGAGTTCACCGAGCCTCTACAGCTGTTTTGGGATGGGCTCCTCCTGACAAGTCCCAGCTTGGGGGGGCATGGCGGCCCCTCTCCTGGCAGGGCATTGCCTCTGTCCTGCTGTGCTCTCTCTGAAAGGCATGTCTCCTGCTCTGGTGTTTTTCTAAGATGACTTCCAAACCAAACTACAGTAATGTTTCTAGCTGGGGTAGCTGGCTGTAGCTTGGCATGCAAATTTGGGGCAGGGAGACCTAGCAAGATGTTTATCTTGCTGGGGTGGATATGCACATAGCTGGCTTTGGGCTTCAAACTTAGCCTTTGCTGCATCCTCTTGCTTCCCTTGCTCATGGATGGCAGGGGACTCCTGGGCAGGGACATGGGGTAGGGGTCCCTCAGCTGGGGCAGTCTTGGCCTTTTCCCAGAACTGTGTGGGGAGGTGTGAAGGGAAAGGGAGCCTTTCCTCATGGTAGAGCCTGGGCTGGGACTGTACCTGAATAATTGCAAGCCCCTGTGCTATCCCCACCAGCAGATGTCTGCTCTGGGCCCAGGTATCTCCCTGTTACCTTTGCTTTCTACCTCTCTTGCCTGTGCTTTACACATGCACAGAAAACTTCTGGGAAGCCCCATAAGGAGACAAGCCAGTTCCCCGTGCCAGGAGGCTCTTCCTGCTCTGGCTCCACAGCACTGCTGTTCCCAGCACCTAGAGCCCCAGTCCCATCCCTGGCCCCCAAGAAGCCTGCAAAAAGGCATCTTCCAGACCCATAGGTCACTATCCCTTTGCTCACTGACACTCCACAAAAGAGCTTTGGATAATTTAAACAAAGACATCTTTTACGGGGGTTAATACTCAGCAGAAAGCAAGCCATGCACACAGATGCATTTTGGCCAGGCTCTCCCACCATGTCCTGGTGCAGGCTCTCTACCCTGCTGGCAGCACCCTCGGCCACCCACCCTGCCTGCAGGCAGCAGGGCCTGCCAGCGGGTGCACCAGCTACGTCCCATCAGATATTGCTCTATAGGGACTAGAAAACCCAGGAAGGCTCAGGCAGTGGTCCCCCAACTGCCTGATACCTCTTAAATCACTGTGTGCACCTTCTCCAGCGAGCACAATCCTGGGGCATGCCCCAAGGTGTAGCCTGGGTCAGGGCTGTTCCCAAAAGAGGGTTTGAATTGGACCACTGTGTTTTGCAGAGAAGGGCATTTGTGGGCTGTGCTATGAGGACCAGAGAATGACCCGTTTTATTTATTAATTGTATTTATTTATTTATTAATTTTATTTATTAATACAGACACAGCTATAGGGACCAGAAGAGCCCCATGAAGGCATTCCAAAACAGGCTGTATGTGTCTGGGAAGGGGCAATTTGTGCAGGCAAGAAGGGAGCCTTTGTAAACTAGAGATCTTAGGGGTTTTATGCTGAGAGAGAAAGAAGTAAGCAGATCCCACTGCTGTTGCTGTGGGAGAAAGGAGTGCAGCATGGCTGGATTATCTGGAGGAGACTGGGTGGAATTTTCCTAAGATTTAGGCAGCATAACGCGCTGGGACTGCGAATGACTGGAGGCAAATGATTCATTGTGATAAGTACCGTAAAGCCAAGAAAACAGATGTCCTGGCTGGACCGAGGACAGAACAACACGTTGTATTTAGTAGATTTATCAATAGGATAATGAATATTTTGTTCGGATTGTTGTAAGGTTTTTTTCTTTTTTTTTGATGTCCTAAAACAGTATAACTAGATAAAGCATGCAACCCTTTAATAATAGTTACCAAAGTCCTTTCCAGACTGAAACATTAACAGCATGAACAATGAGACTTTAAATCTGAATATATTGAGATTATTACCCAGTATTGTGCAGCTGATTCATACCCATACATTGCCATTGATACCAGTGGAGTGGAATGGATCTGAGTAAATTGCATATACGGCCCAGTGATTTTGTATTGATGTAGAAAGCAAAGGGCTAAATTTCAAGTTGATTCTGACTGGAACAAGAGCATCTTTTCCGGCGTTATATGTATAAAAAGTGCCATATGCCTAGGGAACTTGTGTAATATTTGTGCTGATGTTTTTACTCCAAAGCCTGATAGGGCTGCCTATACCAGTGAACATAGTCTGGCCCAGCAAGCGTACAGCCCCGCTAAAGTTTACGAGATGGCATCTGTCCTCTGCTAAACACCACCTCATTGGCACCGAAGGGTTTTATGAAGACGTAGCTGAGGGTTTCCTCCAGCCTGCACAGAGAAAGGCAGTGGCTTGTAGGGGCAAACAAAGATATGTGGACACAGCCTAGGTCTCCTGCAGGTGGCCAGTAAGGTGTCCGCTTGGCTCCCACCACAGGAAGGGCTGGTGAGACTCTTTGTGGGGACATTCAGATCTACTTTCTTCTGGGAAGTGTTCAAGACAGACCCAAGCATTGGTTACAAACTAAATACCATTTACCCAGTGAAAGCTAGAGAAAATGTGCTTTAAATAGGTGTTCTCCCAAAGGACTCTCTCTGCTATTGACATCCCATGAAATACCTGAAAAAGCTACGTTTTTGGGATAGCATCACATGCTTAAGTCCTTCCTTCCAGAACCCTCTCTGCTACTGTAGTGCCCAGATCCTCAGTCAGGGTACAGATCTCTCCTGGGTGGTCCACCAGAGCCTTTCTGCAGACCTTTGAAACTACCAGGCACTCTTGGTGGTGAGAGTGGTGGGAGACTAGAGGGTTTGGTCCTACGTCTGAAGAACTTTAGGAAGCTTCCTAAACAAATTGCCCTTTGAGGCCAAGGAATAAGACACACTGAATCAAAGACATTGTGAAATGGCCTATGGGATCCACTTAGACTGTACCTATTGCTGGTGTGCTTACCTCTTGCTGTCCAAATCAGAAAGAAGCCTTTCCTTAAGGAAAGAAGTACCCACACACACTTGTTTTTAAGTAACAAGCAGCCACAAAGCTCCCCATTTTGTGAGCATTATTGCTGCCACATGTTCTAATGAGACTACAAGGAGAAAATGCAAGCCTGTGAAGCTTGCTTTTGTCTTGAGTAGATAGTTACTTTAATGCCGTGGCATGTCCTGACTTCAGTCCTCTCTGCTCTGCTCATGCCGATCCACTACTGCATAACTGGCAGGTCTATCTGAACGCGGGCATGATAGCTATGCTCTTTCTCTGGTTAGAAACTGCAGTCAAATCAGTATAGCGATAGCAACCTTAAAATAATAAAAATAAAAGGAAGAAATGCAGGTGATCAGTTTTTGGGGGGTGGGTGGGGGAGGTAATGACGGCTAAAGAGACCGTGCATTAATCACTCTCCATAATACTCCTGAAAGTATCTTACCGAGGCATTAATATTAATCTTTACAAGTTGAACAATTGCTGCAGGGTGCATTTAACTTTTCACCTCTGATGGAGCAGACCATTCCCAGAATTAAATATCTTCCTGTTTATCCTTTCCGTGGAATCTCACTCTGTTTCATCTGTGCAGTGCACTGTGCCGTTAGCTGTGCTGGGAAAAAAAAAAGAAAAAGAAAAATAAAAGAGGGGAGGGGAAAAGTAATTGTTAGTATCATGAGTTGCTTTTTCCACTTGAAAAAGGATCTTTACCCCTTTCATGACTCGATGTGTTTTGTAAATCCCACTCCCTCGACAGAGCATTTGGGCTTCAACAAAGGAGCTGCAGCTCTATTTCATCCTCACCAAACAAGGGCAACTTGTTTAAATGTCTTCCCTGTCCCAGAGAAGCTTGTCACTTGTGACTGCCTAAAGACATGTCAAATTGGGTTAACTGCTGTCTCGTTATTATTGTAAACTGCACTGTCTGATAATCAGACTGGTTGAGATAAGCCAGTCTGCTGAACAGGCAGAACACTGGGAAATCCCACTTTGGGACAGATTATAGCAAAGCAGGGCATTGTTTCAAATGAAAGTCTCCAGATGGGATATTGGCAACTGTAGGGGATGTGACTAGCAATACCCAAGATGGTCTGATTGTTGGCATCATATGACATTGTTTTCTGCCTGTCTCAAGGGTTCCCAAATGTGACTGAGAATCCCTCTTCTGCGAGGGAAGCGGTTGCCACTAGTATTTGGAAGATTAGGATCTGCCAATGGCAAGCCATTTTAATTCCCTTGCAGGCAGATCAAAGTGGAGAGACTGTGCAAAAGCCTAAGTTCCAGTGGCCCAAAATAGCAGACAGATATTGGGTTAGGATTAGCATTGCTCAGGCTGCTCATTACAGCTAATGTATTTGGGGAGCTGATCCTTATTTCTCCTGTCTCCCTCCTCCCTTGTTTGGGGCTGAATATTCAGGAGTGCTTTACTGCCATTTGAGATGCTCAGGTAAGGGACCAGGTTTCCAGGAGAGCTCATTCAGGGTTGTATAGTGCCTGTCACACACCTCTGAAATATGTGGACCTTCTGGAATATGTGGACCACAAAATGCAGGACAGCATGTGTGGAGAGTGGCAACTTGAGGGCATTTGGAGTAAAGAGTATGTGAGGACCTAGACCTACTTCTTCCACTCCTGTTTAAAAAAATATTCTGTTGATGACAAGATGGGACATTGCTTCCAAAAAAAATAACACTTCAAAGACAGCAACCAAAAAAGGCATCGTTAGCCACAAACCCATGTAATTTCTTTGTGCTTAGGGAAGAAAAAACTTTCCCCAGTAGGACCCATCACATTATTGTGGAAACTATTTCTGTCAGCTGGAGTGCCTCTCCTTATGTCCTCTACAGTGAGGAGGGAAAAGATGGAGAGCAGCAGCAGACCCTTCTCCTGGCCTTGCTGTGCCCACAGACGCCTCCTCAGATGCTGTAGGATTAGGTAGGTGTAAGCAGTTTGGGCCCCTCTCTTGTTAAGCAGACCTCCCCCAGGTGGTCTTCTGTCGCCTTTGAGGCCTACCTGGGTACAGCCTGCCCAGACGCTTGAGAAAAATCAAACTCCAAATGCTTAGTAGTTTTACCACTGTGCTCAATGAACTGGCTGCTCCTGAAGCAGTGGGTCTAGCAGATGACAGGTGAGATGGACTGCAGCGGGGTGGTACACCTATGCCCCATGTGTGCAGAGTTCTTCTCTGCACTTCTGATGCCCTCCATCCTGTGTGTGATGAACATGAGATGCCTGGAGTAGGCTGTGAAGGTGATGAGAACTTCTCTGTGCCCCTGGTGGCCATGGCTTCCTGACCATCAGCCATACAGGTGGTCAGCACAGCTGGCAAACCTCTGCATTAGTTTCCATCTTCATATGGCTCAACTGCCTGATGCAGCTGCTAGTCTTGGTGTCTAGAAAGCCCATTCATGCTGCTGTCCCCACATCTAATTTCCCCTGTGCAATTACTCTGCTGCGGTTTGACACCTGCAGTCACAAACATCTAAACTACCTGCAACCTCAGGGCACCAAATTCTGGTTACTAAAATACCTCTGGACTAGCTGTGAACAAAAAAACTTCTAGTTGGTAGCCAAGGACTTCTTTCCATGCAAGGCATTACTGTAAAAGATTAAACTCCCACCTGCTCTCTTAAAGCACGATGATTCCAGCCCTTTGTATTTCTGACAGATCAAACCCAATGATGAACCCAGAATATTTTGGCATATGAACCCCTGTGAACAGGAATGTTCTTGCTGCTCCCTGGGACTGATGGTTTGGCAAGGAATAAATCCAGATCATTGTCCTCAGGGAACAGGGGCTTTTCCTCCTCTGACTTTACTTAGAAAAAAACACAGAAAAATTTTGAAGATGTATGTGAAGATAAACTGCAGAGTAAATAAGAGATAGAAAGAGAGAGGCTGGGAGAAGGCACTGCTTGGCTGGGAAGTTCACTCTGTAAGTGCACTCTGCGCTGGGTTAAAAACTGGCTGCACAGTCCAGCCCAGAGAGTGGTGGTGAATGGTGTCAAATCCAGTTGGTGGCCGGTCACGAGTGGTGCTCCCCAGGGCTCAGTACTGGGGCCGGTTCTGTTTAATATCTTCATTGATGATCTGGATGAGGGGATTGAGTGCACCCTCAGTAAGTTTGCAGATGACACCAAGTTGGGTGGGAGTGTTGATCTGCTGGAGGGTAGGAAGGCCCTGCAGAGGACCTGGACAGGCTGGATTGTTGGGCCGGGGCCAACTGTATGAAGTTCAACCAGGCCGAGTGCCGGGTCCTGCACTTGGGTCACAACAACCCCATGCAACGCTACAGGCTTGGGGAGGAGTGGCTGGAGAGCTGCCTGGCTGAAAAGGACCTGGGGGTGACAGCCTGTTGGTTGACAGCCACCTAAACATGAGCCAGCAGTGTGCCCAGGTGGCCAAGAGGGCCAATGGCATCCTGGCTTGTATCAGGAATAGTGTGGCCAGCAGGACCAGGCAGGTGATAGTGCCCCTGTACTCGGCACTGGTGAGGCTGCACCTTGAGTGCTGTGTCCAGTTTTGGGCCTCTCACTACAAGAATGACATCGAGGTACTAGAGTGTGTCCAAAGAAGGGCAACTAGGTTGGTGAAGGGTCTAGAGAACAAGTCTTATAAGGAGCGACTGAGGGATCTGGGATTGTTTAGTCTGGAGAAGAGGAGGCTGAGGGGAGACCTTGTTGCTCTCTACAACTACCTGAAAGGAGGTTGTAGTGAGGTGGGAGTCAGTCTCTTCTCCCTAGTGACAAGCGATAGGACAAGAGGAAACAGCCTCAAGCTGCGCCAGGGGAAGTTTAGGTTGGATATTAGGAAAAACTTCTTCACTGAAAGGGTAGTCAGGCATTGGAATAGGCTGCCCAGGGAAGTGGTTGAGTCTCCATCCCTGGAGGTATTTAAAAGATGGGTGGACGTGGTGCTTGAGGACATGGTTTAGTGGCGGACTTGGCAGTGATAGGTTAACAGTTGGACAAGGGTCTTTTCCAACCTTAACGATTCTATGATTCTATGATTCTATGATTCTAAGTTGAAACAGTCAGAAGTGAGCGATAGTTGGTAGTGTTGTTGGATGTGCACATGGGTGTGCATGCTTATGTTACACACATGTAATTTCTCTGCTTTCTCCTCACTCATTCATAAACAAGTCAAAGGTTTTGCTTGTGCTGTGTGAAGACATTGGGCCTGCTGTCTCATTGTCATCTAGCTGGTTTGAGCTTTACTGTGGTAATGTAGACCTAAGTTGGGTTGATCGAGGTTTCTTCCTGAGTGCATATGGCCAACATGGTGTGCCACTAAGCATCACTGCTGCCAGCATGGTGAAGGGCAGTGGGTGCTGGATGGGCAGGGACTTCAGCAACGGTGTCCGAAATGGGGGAAGATTAATTATGTCCACACCTTGAAAACATTAGCTTAATCCTAAAATGCTGTTGATTAGCTGGTGTAAGGGAGCTGCGTTCAGGCTGTGTAGTGCAACATAGTGTGGTGTGGGAGAGTGCACACAAACAACATGAACTCTTCCTTCTGCACCCACCTGGGTTGTTCTTCGCCTGGGACTGGACCCTCAGGGCACTCAACAGCACCCTGGGAAGAAACATCCCCAAGCAACGAGCAAACAGTACCTTGCAAGTGTGAAAAAGTGATTTCCCACATTGAATGGACAAACTTCAGTCTGCTGAATAGACCCTTTCTGATCTAGTCACTAGGGGGTATATTGCTTCTTTCTGTGAACACACCGCTCACATAATATTAATAGGAATTACATGTGTTTGCACCAAGAGAATAATATACCCCTAAGGAAATTACAAATGGCCTTGAAATCTTTCATTGCATCACCACTGTAACTTCTTGTCGTGGTTTAACCCCAGCCAGCAGCTAAGCACTACACAGCCGCTCGCTCACTCCCCCCACCCCAGTGGGATGGGGAAGAGAAATGGGAGGGTTACAGTCAGAAAACTCGTGGATTGAGATAAGAACAGTTTAATAATTGAAGTAAAATGAAATAGAATAGTAATAGTAATAATAATAATAATATAATAATAATACAATAATAATATACAGAGCAAGGGATACACTATACAATTGGCTCACCACCCGCCGACCAATGCCTAGCCCGTTCCCGAGCAGCGATCGCTGCTCCCCCCGGCCAACTCCCCCAGTTTATATACTGAGCATGATGTCATATGGTATGGAATAGCCCTTTGGCTGGTCTGGGTCAGCTGTCCTGGCTGTGCCCCCTCCCAGCTTCTTGTGCACCTGGCAGAGCATGGGAAGCTGAAAAAGTCCTTGACTAGTGTAAACTCTACTCAGCAAGAACCAAAACATCAGTGTGTTATCAACATTATTCTCATCCTAAATCCAAAACACAGCACTCTACTAGCTACTAAGAAGAAAATTAACTCTATCCCAGCTGAAACCAGGACACTTCTGAAGTCCAATTGTCCCTTGAAGCTTGGAAAAAAATTATATGTAGGTACACTAGAAGTCCTAAGAACAGGACTCAGTAAGAGGCACAAGATTCAGAGTTTAGGTATTTTTTGCTTGGTGTGATGCCTGTGCTGATTTGCCCCACTGCAATGGCTGAAGCTCAGGTCTGTGACAGGAAGTTTGGGCTGGGGTCTCTTCATCTTTACTGTCCGTCTGGAAGAGTGCACTGGAACAACTTTGAAATGTGGAAGCCTCAGCCCTTCAAAGGGGTGAATTCAGTAGGTATTTGTCCAGAGGTTGTGGAAATGCCATGTCATTTATTTATAAAAATAGTAACATTTCTAGAATAGGGTCTTAAATCAGTTTTTCTTCTCCTCTTCTGTGGATGTCCATCTCCCTGTTCAAGCCAATACTTTATCTGTAAAAGCAGTGATTCCTTAGCCAGGAGACATAGTAACAGTCTCAATTCCCTAACCAGGCTAAACTATAGTTAATAACATGAGAATTTTTCTTCTCCCTTCTCTCCCTGTCCCTGCAGCAAGGTTGGCAGCTCAGCTTCAGAACCTACAGCAAAGGAGCAGAGGAAACCTGCTGGTTCTTTTCACTGAAGATGACACTGAAAAGGGCAATCCAAAGCCACAGTCAAACAAAATGCACAAGCAAGTGCATGGTTAGCTATTTTGCTTCTAGATCTCCAGGCTGGTGTGCACCCAGTGGTACCTGCACACAGTGTAGAGCGGTGCCCTGTGGGCCAGGTCAAGGTCTCAAACTCAGTAGAGGGGCTTGGACAGATCAGAGTCCTGTTAGCTCCAGTGTGGCACCATGTAGGCATGTCTGTGCTACTGGTCTTGCCTGAACTACATGCAGCCAGCTGAGTCATCTCTGCTTTCCCCCACCACAGCTTGCAGCTCTGGGGTGAGAGCTGGCAGAACACCACCCCGATTTCTGTGCCCCCTTGGCTACAGCATGGCCTGATGCCATCTCTTGTGGAGCCACTGCAACTCCAGGCATGCACTTACTGGGGTGGAGGAAAGGTTTATACTGGTTTTGCCCCCTTCTCCATGTCAGTCAGTGGCATGTCCTATTTTGATATGACACCTATTCTCCATTTAGATCAGGTCATGTTTTCAGCTTTTGGTGTTTATTTTTTTTCCCCAAAGCCTACCTGGGTGTGCAACGAGGGAGGCTCCCAAATTCATTAAGGAAACATTTATTGTTGACTCTATGGTGCGTGCAAAAGGTACAAAATTAAAGGCTCAAAATCTGTAAGACAAAACATTGAATTTATGAGAATTTTCAAGTCAGCCTCATGATTCTGACTCACGAGGTCTAGATGTTTGGGGCTGGCGTTATATGCAAGGCTCTTTCTGTACCCTCCACCCCTTGCCTTTCACTCCCTCTCCATCCCCAGTTTAACAGCTGCATCAGGAATTTACCACTTGGGCTCTCTGTTGTTACTGCAATCATGGTTAGCTGATTTTGAGGAGGGTAGTGGTCTGGGTACAAATTTCCATGGCTATTTTTAAGCTGCATGAATTGCCAATAAACTAATAGCTGGTGATTTCTGAGTTGATGATTTGTCTGCATGTTCATAAGCAGGAACGCAAACTGGCTCCATTTTTCCAATTCAATTTTGCATGCTCTTATTCTCTGATGTGGACTAGGGGCCCTGCTATAACTCAATTTAATTTGAAACAGCCAGCCCATTAGGACTGAAAAGCTGACTACTGAGTCACTTATGTTCAGAACATTTTAAAATGCTACTCTGTCCTGGTACTAACCCTCACAATGGCTTTGTGCCACCCACTGGCAAGATAAAGCAGGCAACGAGAGTAAACATGATGCGTTTTTTTAAAATGAGATGTGCTCCCTGGGGGAATTTAGGTCAGATTCTGACCATAACAGAATCTGGTCTAACTCCGTAGATTTTCATGGCATCATTCTGAAATGATTTGTCTGCAGTGGAATAAAAAATGTTTTTCTGGAGACGGACTTCAGGCCCTAGAATTAACCTTCTTGTTCACAGAAGGTGCAACTTGCCCCAGCACAGGAGGTCTGTGCAACTGCACTGGGCTGTGAGGAGTGGCTCAAGAGGAAGCAAGCCAGTAGTCTTTCTGTGCACAAGGCAAATCAAACAAAAGAAGAATTGTGAAAGTAACGAAGAAAATATTTTTTAAATTGGGGAATCCCATGTTATGTGAACATATTCTAATTTATCTAACCTGGCTCTTGAAGTCTCTAAGAAGAATCCTTAATACACATTTCTAGTTAAATTTTTTGCACCTCTTGAAAAGACAAGATCAATTAAACCACTGGGAAAGAAAAAAAAAACAAACCCCATGAAAGTAATGGCAAGGCACATTTTTTCACCCAGCATATGAAAAGAACTCATTGCCATGGGAAGTTTTATGGCCCAGATGTATAAAAGGTAAAAAAAAAAAACAAACCAAAAAACCAAACACCTAATAAGGTGGGAGAAACTTCCATCGAGCTATTGAAGCTGATGGCCTGGGTGTGACCTCTGGCTCAGGAAATCATCAAACCACTGATGGCTGGTCTGTGGGTAAAAAACCCCAAAAGGATCATGTTTTCCCTTAGCAGCTGCCAATAGCCACTGGCAGACAGGATACTGGGGTAGATGGACCTCTATTGTAAGTGTAGATACTTCATATTCTCCTGAGAAAAAGATGGAGATTCAGATGGGAAGGGGGAGGTGAATTTTAATAGTATCAGAGCTAACTAATTTACCTTTAAATTATTACACCTGTTTTTGAATATTTGGAATATTTAAAATTCATATTCAGAAACAAAATATCAGTGATACTTAGAATTATGCAAAAATTCAGTTAGCTCTCTGACTTCAACATCCAGGAGCACATTCACAGGTATGTTTCTGAAAGGTTTGGAATATTTTTTTTGTGAAAGAACATGTTTTAAATGAAGGGGTTTGTTATGGAAAAAAAATTTCTAATTTTGGAAAACTTTTCAGGCTCTGGCCAGAAAGCCACCCAATGCCTGGGTAGTCTTATTCCATAGATAGGCCATATCATAACATCTTTGGAAAGAGCTCTTGCAGATCAGTGTGGATCTAAACATTAGCCCAGACTCTGTGTTATCCTGATTAGTACCATAAAGAAGAATATTCCTTCTCTCCTCCCTCTACTGCCCTATTTAGAGAAATTTTCCATGGACTCAAAATGGCACCCTCCTATTTGTCTTCTGTGGGAGTCAGACCTCTGTAAAGACTTAGGAGTGAGGTATTAGACTTAAATGGCCTTTTACTGGCAGAAGCAATTTTCCTAAGTGATTTTTAGTCTGATACAATTCCTTCCAAGGGATGGGGAGGATCCCTTTAGGTTTTGGCATAGTTAAAGTTCCCTTTACTGTGAACCTATAAGAGAGATTTCCAAAGCTAAATGGTAAATTATACCATAGTCTCATTGGCAGATGAATAAAAGGGAGTTAGGTTGGCATCCTTTTCTGTTTTTCAATAATCTTTGCTGAACTTAATTACCTGTAAATTATACAACCCCAGGGCAGGTTGGACAATAGAGAGAAAAACCAATATACATACACCTCTCTGTCAGCAATCACAATAGTGATCAAGGAGCCTGATTAGTTTTGACTTGGCACCGGGCAGCAGCTGGCATTTTAAATTCTCCAGCTTGTTTCCATCACGTCTCTGTGACTCAGACCTACTGCATAGCCTTTCCATTCAGCCATTGACAATAAGGACTGAATAATTCTTCTCCAGAACCAGGGAGGACAAAGAATGGGCAGTGCACGCTGCACTCAGCACTGCAAGGAGAGGATGGGGGAAGGGCCCACTCCTAATGATCCTGGGCAGTGACACGGCTGTCACTGCCGGTGGGGAGTGGGGCACAGCATGGGACAGTGGCTGATGTGCTGGCTCCTTGTTGCTGCCAAAATACCAGCCAGGTCTCCTCCCCACATGGGCTCCCCCAAACTCTGGCGGGGGAATATGACCACCACTACCCCTGTAATAAATTCCCTTCATTCTCCCTGTACCCGTTCCCCACTGACTCAGAGCTGTGAGATTTGCGACAGTATTTCCTGCTTACCATAAAACATGAAAAAGTGCATCGATTTGATCTCTGAGTCTGAAATAATCAGTTCTAAAAACAGAACATTAAACATTCCAGACCATGAGGGCTCGAAACTTGTGCCTTCTCTCACTGGAGAGCTGGGAGCCTTTCTGCCTTCTCCCTTGATTAATGTAAGACATTTATTTCAAGTCTTGTTTGGGTGTGGGCCCTAGACTTGCACTACTCTATTTTATA
This sequence comes from Theristicus caerulescens, assembly GCA_020745775.1. Lineage (NCBI taxonomy): Eukaryota > Metazoa > Chordata > Aves > Pelecaniformes > Threskiornithidae > Theristicus > Theristicus caerulescens. Next base: position 25,612,062 of record CM036583.1, on the reverse strand, counting down.
GGAAGGCTGGTTTATATCACTTTTAGAGCTCTTAAATTTTCCCAAATCCTCCTCCCTCATGTCTTTACTAAGAATCCCTAGGTACTGAAGCCGTTTAGCTTTGGGTGAATATAAAGATATATGGAGAATATTCATGCTGACATATAACTTTTCCTGAAGGTGTGATGTAAATACAGTCCATCTCAGTCTGTGATGGTGTGACTGTAGTTTGGCTGTCATTTGGCCAGAGCAGTGAATCACCCGGCTGGAGCATGCCAATGAACTCTGTGCACTGCAGTCCTTTGCTTTCCTCTGTGTGGTCTCTGCTGGTGCAGTCCACCAGCCCCTGTGCTCCTCTAAAACATGCCTCTTTCTAAGCCTTCAGCCTTGCCTTGCTGCTACAGGAATGCACTGGGCACTGGAGGAGTCTGGGGGAAAAAGAACAAAAAAAAAATCAGTGCTTCAGAGCAGGCAGTGATGAGTTGAGTGCTTAGCTCTACCTCAGCAGAACAGTCCAGTGTTTTGCAGCTGGAGAATGAGCCCCTGCCTCCCCACTGCATGCTGCACCCGTGGAGGTGGTTGTGTTGGAGTTCACAGGTGCTTCTCTGTGGTACCCCCCATGTGGGGGACTGTGCTCAGGGCAGGGAGTTTGGCTTTTAACTCCACAAAGCAGCCCAGTCATTACATCATCAAGAGGAGCATCCTCTTGCATTTTTTTTTTTTTTCACTCTCTCAAAATCAGCAGTCCACATGCAGAGCCAGGCAGTGAGGCCAGGGCATGGTAGCACACTCAGACATTCTGATGGCCGGGGTTGACTCCAGCGTGGTCAGCTGCTGCTGGCCCACCTAGCACTGCCTCTCTCAGTTTTCTGCTCAATGCATGTACACCAGCAGCAATTTGGCACTGTCTCTGCTCCCAGCGGTAGCCAGGGGCTGAGTGTGGTCCCCCCGCACCTGCAGCACCCTGGGCAGGTGGCTGCCCTTGGCTGGGAGAAGTGGCATTCTCAAATATCTGGTTTTCTTCCAGGGTGGGCCCCTTTCCATTGACACAAGGGCACTGTGCCCTTGACAAACATTTATTTTAAAATGCATTTAAACAAACCGGCCCTGCAAAGTTCTTCATGGCTGGCTAGCACCTGGCTCCCCTCCAAAAAACACAGTGAGAAGAAAGTGGTGTTGACGGGCTTCTTCCTTTACATCCTTAAAGATCTTGTCCCTTTGACAAATGAGCTCCTTGCAGCAGATGGTGGAGAAAAGGACTGCAATACAGTGTGAGGAAGGGTGGAGTGGATAGCCAGAGATGGAAACAGGGGTCTTGGAGAAGAATACATGTGCACTATCGAAATACAGATCAGACTGTTTATGGAAAAGAGCTATGGAAACCCAGCATGAATGTAGAGAACCAGATGCTCAGCCTGCCATTACTCCACGCCAGCCTGGGAGTACACGACAGCTGGAGTGCCAGCGTTGCAGGGAGCCCGCCAGGACCTGAGGGCTGACGCATGCACAGACTGTGCAAAGCATCTTCACTCTTTCGTGTCATTGACCACAGTTTGCCCCAACTGAAGATCAAATGTCCTGAATCATTGCAGAGTACTGCCTTGACACTGACAACTTTATCCTTGTGGTTTATTGTAGGTAGCACCACGCTTGCCTACTGAGTCGATGCCAGGTCGAATTTGGTGGGGTGCCTCACCTGTTGCAGAAACGTAAGTATGTTGGTAGTTCTGATTAGGAAGTGATGGGAGAGTTAGTCCCGCATCTCTAACCGATGAATGGGCTGCTTCAGGATACACAAGGCAAAGGGCTGGTCCTGTTTTTCAGTGTGTTTCTATTCTGCTGGGGGTTCTATTCTTTAGTTTCATCTTCTCTATAAGCATGACAGCCCTAGCAGTCATGAACATGGCTAAGAGATGCCAAAATCACGCAGTTTGCTTTGAAATTACCAGAGCAAAAAATCACTCGGTCTCCTTCATTTACTTTTTAGAAAATGTGGAGTTTTTTAAAATTTCAGGCATTCTGAAAGCATGTTTGGAACCTTTTTTCTCTTTTCCCATCCCTCCTTTTCTAAGAAATGTAGAAATACACAGGTATCTTTATTTCTGACTACAGAATATGGTACTTTTCTCAATATACCAAAATACTGAAAGGACCTGTGGCCAGACTGCGAGACGTGGGCACGCCAACTTTCTTATGCTGTGTTTTGAGGGGTACCACCAAGTGTCCTTAAGATGCCTTGTCCCTCCAGAACACAAGCTGAAAGCTTGACCTTATGCACAGCCAGAAGCCAATGTCTGAAGCATGCAGATAGCTACTCTGAGCTGTGCAGAAGCCTACAGCTGCGAGGACACCTGGGTATTACCCCATCTTTGTACCCTCCTTGCCCAGGCAGGCAATTGACAGGCTGCTCTGGAAGTCCTCAGGTGTTTTTCTTTGACTTCAAAGATGGGTGTAGGTCTACCTGTTCACCTAAATAAAGCAGAGTCTTAAAGCCATAAAGGTCAGTTAGTTTGAAAAACTCAGTAGAGAGGTGATGGGGTGGGAGAGCAGGCACTATGCCTGAATGAAGAATAATTTATCCAGCAAATATTTCATATTCTTTCAGACTATGAGGAAGGTGAGTGAATATGCCCTAGGGCAGTTTTGCAGGGAGCGTGCCTGGCTTTTGCAGTGGTCCAGCACTGAGAGAACAGCAGGGAAGGTTGGCTCTTCCAACATATACTCTTCCTGCTTGAGTTGAGGCACAATGACCTTAGCATACACGGAGCAGAGGTGGTGGCGGTGTGGGGTGTCACAATCAGAGTCCTTTCCTGGAAGTGGGTCTGAGGACAGCTATATGCTGTGATATATTGATTCAGAATAAACCCAGACCATGTGTGTAAAGTTACAGGGAGGTGTTGAAAAGCAAATGCCAACATCTGTGCCCTAAAGAAAGTGTTGCTTGTCGGTAGAGACCTTGCAAACTATCCTCTCTTGTGAAATTGCTGAGCTGGGATCTGGAGTCAATGCAAGATGATATATGTGTGTATAATAAAAGAAGTCATCTCTCAGTGCCTCAGTGACCCCAGGGCCCCAGCTGGCAGGCTGTGCTGCCACGAGGGAGGCTGAAGGCTGCCCAGGGCCGTGCAGAGCAGGACTGCACCAGTCACTTTGAGAAGAGGTGCTTTTCCTATGCACCACCTAAATATGCTGCTTCCTGCAGGGACACATCAGGGACCCTCGCTGCTGGCCATTGCCACTGCAAGCCTTGTCTCTGAGCCTGCTGCATCAGGTTGTCATTCCCCAAACCCTGTGCTTGCAGTCTCCATCGCGTGAGTAGCTGAAACCTCAGGGCAAAAGCGGCTAGGGTGAGAGCAGTGTGAAGGCTTGCTGTTGGAAGTATAACAGCTCAGTCCATTGCACGCTTAGCACCATCTTTTTGTTGCCCTTGCTTTGAGTCCTTTTCAAGCAGATTTTGCAGTTTCGGCATGTTCATTTTTCTTTGGTGCTTGCCAGTCATGAATAATTAAAAATGATGAAGATTTTTGTATAAAGTAGTTCCAGTTCAAGGAAAAAAGAAAGTAGAGCCCATCTCAGGAGTGAAGAACTCTAGCAAAGTACTTAAAGCAGAGATTTAATATGAAGCACATGTGCAGTCCTGCTGAAGTAAAATAAAACTTATTAAAGGCTTTTCTGAAGCACAGCCAGCTGATCTGCCCAGGTACACCGTGAAAAGGCAAAGAGAATTACTCACATGCTTAGAATTAAGCAGTGTGCTTTGTCCTCTGGTGAATTTGGGTCTATGTGCTCTACTTACAGAAAAGTGTTTTCAGTAACGGCTTGCACAAATATTCTGTGCTGTCTCCAGGTGCTCTCACTTATGCACATTATCTGGGTAACTGCACATGCAGATGCTTGGGACTTGTGCATAGGCCACAGATAAATTTTATCCAGGTACCAGCTTAAAATGGGCTTTCAGGTGAAATTATATCCAATGTCCTAAACTCTATTTTCCCTACGTAGTGAGCCTACTTCCGTATTTCTGAAGCAACAGCTAATGCCACAGCATGATACATAACACACAGTAGCCGGAAGTTGAAAAGCACTTTAAAAGATCTAAAAAGTGTCACCATGAAAGAAGATGAGATATCCATTAATAGCAATGACTGTATCCTTCAACTATTTTCTTTTTTCCTTTTCATTTATAAAAGTGAATTTAAATTTTTGGTCATTTCTTTCATTCTGCTCCCAGAAGGTATTCACCATTCCCTGTTAAATCCCTTAGGCTGCCGAAGGTCCTCACAAGATGTCACTCTGACTAATGTAGCATCCTCAGTTGCCTGAATGACAGCTTAATCCTTGCAACATGGATCTTGGCTCATTGTGCTGCTAATGATATGTAAGCCTTGAAGCACCATGAAATGCAGTAGGCCATATACAGGCATTGGGCAAATCAGAGAAAAATGGTATGAATACAATTTTAACTCTGATGTAGCTTACGTCCTGGAAAAAAAAGTGTGGAAGATTTATAGGATTGAAAGGTTTGGGACCACACATGGCTGATGGCTCTGTTTGAGCTCAGTGCCTGGTTGAGCTTCACCAGGCTGAAGGGAGTGTTCACTTTTGTGGGTGGAAACATCTCCCCCTGGAATGCGGTCGGGGAGGACAGTCGGTATGTTACGCTGTGGCCGAGCAGTGCAAATGGGTATATCTGCCTATGGGTACATCTGCCCTGGCTCCCCACCAATGAGCATAGGTCACCCTGGTTGGGGTGCTCTGCTTGTCCCAGGCAATTGCAGAAGGAGCAGAGCTGGGGCCGAGCACGTCTTCCCAATCTGGGGATTTCTGAGGCCTCAGTTTCATCAGCCATGAGAGGAAAAAGCACGTTATCTCCTCAAATGACACAAAGCAATCGGGTTAATTTGAAAAATGTTCAAGCCTCTGCCTTATCTCATCGTGCAGTTCCTTCTGTCCATATTTTATTGTCTGCTTCATGCAGACACACTGGAATTAAAAGAGAAAAATAATTGATTAGTGTAATAGCATGGAGCTTACTTAAACCCAGGCGGCTGAGAGCTAAGGATGAAACTCTGTCTTTGGGGTACTTGTGATTTTGCCTAGATAAAGGGGCAAAGTGGCCACTTCAGATCAGATGGGCCAGGCCTTCATCATAGCACATTTCACGGTGCAAATCAGTTTTGTGCCACTTGTTCCTCTCTGCAGTACAAGTTGGAGATCCGGTCCATTCTCCTCAGGGATGGGGCTGAGAAAGAAAGAAAGAAAAAAGAAAAGCTGAAGACATGGCCATTCTGAAGTCACCCCACCAGGTCTGAATCCTCCACAGCTCTGCAAGGGGTGCCATGAGGTCCCATGCCACGGTGTGGGGCACGGACAGATGGGTGCCAAGGACATCAGCCTCATCGGATATGAGCCATCCTCCACATGGCTTGGAAATACCGAGGCCTACTGAAGCATGGTCCCTTTTGCTCTCAGTGCAACTGGGATCACCCCTGTGGAGCCAAATTCGCGTATGGCCTTGAGTTTTCAGACTGGCAGCACTGAGGTTACATCAAAATCCTTTTCCTTTAAAAGACGGAAACACAACTAGTGACCTTTTCCTTTCCTCAGAACAGCAGACTGAGTTATTAATGTTAAGTGCAAATATTTATTATCCACTGCTAATTGGGGATTGGGTCAAAGAAAGCAAACATGAAAGGCAATGAGAGCCTGTGTTCAGCGAGTGCAAAGCCACTCATTTCACACAGCTGCGGATGAAGGTAGAAATCAACTTGCTTTTGATGTCTAGGTCTTTAGAAGAGGTCAAGACAACAAAGATATTGTTAAAATGAGTAAACTGAGCCCTCTGGTACTGAGTTCAGTTGCAATACTACTTGGATTTTTCAGACTGGCAATTATCTGTAGGGTCAACATAGTTTTGTCTTGCAGTATAGACAAGCTCTTGTACTCTTTTATGAGTAGGCAGAGACAAATATTAACAAAGATAGCTGGTCCATTTAAGAGACTATTACAAATAGGTCTGGAGTCTTGTGAGAGTAACACAGTAGTTGCAAATTACAAAAGAAAAGCCCCTGCAAGTTATAAGTAGCTAGTTATTTCTACTGCATTTACATGAAAGTGGATTCATTGTGCCACTTGCACACAGAGAAGTAAATGAACTACAGACCAGCACCACAAAACCTTCTGTTTTTCAGTTCTGTTTAGAGTGTTAAGTTTTTACCAGTTTATTTCTTACAGTCTCAAGTACAGACTAAGTCTCATAATGAGTATAAGCTTGGATAAAATAACCAACATTTCCAGAAGTTGTCGCAGTTCTGAATACTCAACTTCTAGGCACTGAGAGTCAGATTTTCACAGGTAATTCTATCCTGTATTTTGAACATGAGTCTGAGCTCACTGGCTTGGACATAAGATGCACATAGTTGTGGGCATTAGCAAACTTTGGGGCAGAGTCGATGCGAAAGAGGGGGAGGTTAGGATCTTGCCATCTGTTGGCACAGCCCTACGCATGCTAGGTACACCCAACAGCAGTTTGCCACGCTACTGGCCAATGAGAAAGAAAGTGGCCACCAGGTACCTCTTGGAAGGGCTGTCCCACAGGGGTAGCTGGGGCCCTGGCCAGCCCTGTGCCATGTGCAGCAACGTGGGGCACCTGGAGCAAGAGCTGAGGAACACATTGGGCTTAAAAATGCTCTGTGGTGCACTTTCCTAAGCAGAGTACAGGCATTTAGACTGAGATCTAAATTCAGACATGTAAAGTCAGTCAGCATATAGGCCCTAGGTATTTTTCTCATTTATACTAGTGCATTTCTCATTATCCTAGTCCATCTAGGATTTTCTTTGTTTTATCATGTTGCTTCATCATCACCACCTTCATCCTGCTGAGGGCTGTTAGGGAATGGGGAAAAGATGGCCTGACTGACATCAGTGATGGTACTTCAGTTCTACTTCAGGTACCATGAGATAGTCTCTGTTGCCAGCTGGATGCCACCAATGTAGGTAATGCTAGTAGAGAAAGGCAAATTAACTGTTTACATAGTAAAAGCAGATATTAAACTCATTAATCCATGAGTAGCTAAGAATTAAGAGTGCCACAAATGCAGACATAAGACTATGCTGCTTCAAGGGATGGCTGGATGCTGAAGGCTGTACACTTCCTTCACCCTGGTGCAGAGCTGGAGCAGATACCACGGGGGAGATGAAGCCAGTTCTGGGTAGACCATGCCGGAGCCAAGGAGGATCCAGGAAAGCCCCCAAGCTTTGTTGATTTCAAAATACTGGCAAAAGCAAACTCATTCAAATGTGGCCCAGATTTTTAAACACACTAAAACATTTTTCTGGGTCCTTTCAAGGAGTGAGGATAGCAGGTGCCTATTTCCCATGTGTTGCAGTAGGAGTTAGGGACTAATTTTTTGTCTGGATCTGAGCAGTAGGAGCCTAAATGCCCTCAATGTCTGTTTTAAATGAAATGTAAGCATCTTAAATATTTGACCAGATATTGAAACCAAAGGATAGACATTGATTTCAGTTGGATACCTGTGTAGGAGTGTTTGATATCTTCACACCTCTGAAGAATGAACCAACAGATCCTCAAGCCAAAAAGAAAAAAAAAACATCAAAGTGAAAGAATGCCTAATTTCTCTTGGAATATTTTTATTTCAATGCCTCCAGTCATATTCTAAAGCAACTAGAAATTATTTAAGAATCTCTCATTCTGACAAGACTGGACTCTCCCCTCAGCTGAGCTGTGCTCTTTGCAAAAAAAAAAAAAAAAAAAAGAGTAATAGGGAATGATTGCATGCTTTAGTGGACAAGAGGAAACTAGGTCAGCATGAGACTGCTTGTCTGTTTTACAATGAACTGTGAAGTACTCCTGTCCCCCTATGATGGCTGGGCATTACTGGAAAGAAGACCCTCTGTGCTGAGAGGGAGATCCTGTCCCTCAAGAATTTCCTTTTACAGGAAAGGAAATTGTTTTCCCCATTCCTCTGTCCCCTAGATAGTGAAACAAGATGTTTTAAGTAGCCGTTTTGTACTCATGACCCACTGCCCTCAGCTTCCTCTAGCCCTGGGAAAGCCCTAGTCATCTTCTTTGCAAAATCTTTGTGGGTAATTATTTGTTCCACAGCTTTGTTGCATTATGTGGGCTGGAATCAATCCAGGAGCAAAACTTCTACACCAGAAGATATTTCAGCACCTTAGTCCTACCTCTGTCCTTGCTCAACATCAACACTCAAAAAGCTAGCATTTACTACATAATGAAGTTCTTAATGTATTTAATTTTAGAAATGCTAAGAACACCTTTAAATGAAATATTCTATTTAGAAAAGGCCCCTATGCCTCATTTTGATTAGGCTAAGACATCTTGGTCTGACTTTATTGTTTAACTTTTAGGTAAAGACATAACATAAATCATACAGTCCTATCATATAAAAGGCATCACTAGCTTTCCATTGAAAACTATAACCAGTGACAAAGTAATTTCTCTATTGGCTTTTTCTATTTTATTGTATCAGTGTTTTCTGAAGGAAAAAAAATCACCTGGAAAATTTCCAGCCAGTGTTACCGGAAACAATGTTCGTGCTGCTGTGTCCATCTCCTTTGAGGTCAGCAGGCTGGTTATTTATCAGCAGGGATGTATGACAATGAATATACCCTCATGTAAGTCAGCAATTTCAGCTATTTCAAAATCAACAAAGTTTATTTAGCACAGACATGAAATCCAAAACTAACAGAAGCTAAGCAGAATATAACCCTGCACAGGCTATAATGACGACTATGATAAACATTGCTAGCCTGGTTTGTCTACAAAACTGGCTACAAAGGATTTGCTAAATGGGAGGATCCTTAAATAGCATGGAGGCCTGGTGCAGCAGGGCATAGCTTCCCAGGGAGCCCACCGCAGGCTGTCTCTGCAGCCCCGTGTGTAGAGAACCACTTGGCTACATCCATTCGGAGCAGGCAGCAAACCTCTGCCCGCCCGTACGTGTGTGGACCAAGAGCCCATTGCTGTCGACTGTTTGGTTTAAACTGAAGCATAATTTAGACCTGTAAAATATTCTACTAAAATGATGTTTTAATCAATGTACATTAAGGTGTATATATAGCAGGGAAATAGTATAGTATATTTGCATCAGTTTCAACACAAGAGTGAGAAATTAAAAGACCCCTCCCAGCAGAAACACTCACTTCGGGGGAGATGTCATATCTGCTGCTGAATCCCACCATATGCTCTTCGTTCATCACTTTTATGTAGTGATATTATAGATACTGTATAGTGACACCAGTCCCCACTGGTGCAGGGCCAGCACTGGCAGCAGCTTGAGGCCACAAGCCAGGGTGTGGGCAGCTCTCAGGACACTGGCTCATGGTCACACTGAAAGTACCTCAGAGGGTTGATCTGAAGGACAGCCAGGGGACCCCGCAGTTGCGAACGCCAAGCCTGTGCCCCACCAACTCATCCCGCAATACAAATCTCATGCAGAAGAGGTGTGAGGATGCAAAGCGCATTTCTACGCAGTGTCGGAGGCACAGACCACAGTGGTAATACTTTCCTCGCGTCCTGCACTGGCCTCATGCAGGCTGTGGAGCAGACCAGTCCTGAGCTGGTATCAAGCTTGCAAGGACAAGTTACTCTTTCACAGATTTTTTTTGAACAAATGTGAGTGGGTAAAACAAGTTTGTACCAGTTCACAGCTCCATAGCCCTGTGAAGGTGATTGATCTGAAGTAAAGGGCCAGAAAAACAGGTTTAGCACCTCAGACTCCGGGGCCAGTGACCTCTGGTTATTCCTAGACAGACACAACCATGAATGCCTTTACAGATCTCAGCACTTACAATTATTTGGTTGCGTATTTCCCATCTGGCCACAAGGCATGAAGGCCAGTTATCTGTTAGACACACACACACACATATATATGAAATCCCTATATCTAGGAGGAATCAGCCTTTTGCTTGCTAATAAACCAGTGTATTAGTTTCCCTGGCTGAGAGAAATAGAGTTTTTCTTTTGAATGCTGAAGAAATCTGGACCATGCTGTGTACTGAGAGCTGTGACTGAAAGATGATAAGAGCAGGAATGCTTTTGAATGCTAATATCTCAGTCTTGTGCTGACAGCTTTATACCCAGGCCTGATGTCCCACTTGTTTGCCTGTGACTGTCTGGTCTTTCCCTTGCTCTTTGCAAGGCTGCTTCATGCCTGTAGGATGGAAACTCTCCTCCTAAATCAGACTGTTGTGGTGTGGCAGCAAGTGATCCCACCACATCAGTCCCTAAAATATGTCTGGAGGGGTGTGTACGTGTGTGCAGAGCACCTGCACTGCTTTATTTGGATTAATTACCCCACTTCAGCAGCTTTCTCAATTCCTTCCCCCTCTACCTTGCTCCCATATCCCAGGACAGTCTTCAGGAGAAAAATAAACAAGATTCTTATTAATCAAGGCTGAATGTCAGGCTTTTCATTGCAAGACTAGAAATAAACTACAAGAAAGGACAATGTAAAGAACAGCACTCCAGATAGAAACTGGGTAGTTTTTCTAGTGCCCAGGCTCTGCTATGCAAGAGCACCCAAACATGAAGCCCAGGGACAGGGATACAGCAGCAGCTGAGTGTTTGCTGCACTTTCTGGTGGCAAAGCCGGGTGACCTCTCTGTGCCATGTCCCTTCTGCCTATGGCAGGTATCATCTTGAAGGGCTGTGGACCATGTTTTGATGTCACAGGGTCCCGTATACTCGTCCTTATCTTTAAATAGCCACTTCCCCCTCTTCTCCTGAGCTACTGCTTCACTACAAAATTTCGCTTCATTCCCCTCCTGCACTCACTGGTACTAGGGATTTTAGGTAAAAATGCAAACGTCATAGATGATGGCTCCATTAGGAGATGGGCTACTTGGGTGATTAAGGACTCCTGTCTCTGGTTCATCTCTATCAGCTTGCTGTTCAGTTACTGCTGCCCAATACGGGCCATTTAATGCTTGTCCCTGTTGCACCTACATACACTGCATACTAGATAATACCAATAGTATAAAAAGACTGAACTATGCATGTGTCCCGTGAAGGTTGTGATCTATGGTGTGTTACCAGCCTCCTAGAGAGACCACGTAAGGTGCATTAGTATTAGTATTAAGAGCTTTGGTTTCACAGCTGGTCAAAAAAGTTCAGAATAAACATTCTTCCACTGAAAAATTACACTCTGATACATTTAGATGAAATATTGGATGCAATTAGGTGAAATATACCTATTTCAATAAACTTGCATTTAGAAAAATGAAAATTAATTGCTTGGGTTAATTTTTTACTTTATCAGAGCACAATATTTTCATATTTCATTTTATATTACTTAGCTTTGAATTAACATGTTACAAATTATAGAAGTTTATGTTACATATATTTTCATGGAATTCAGGTCTTGTAAAAAAAAGGCAACAATCTTGTTTGACATGATTATGGGTCTGGTTGACATAGGTAATTGTATTGATACAATAGTTGACATCTTCAAGGCATCTTGCATGACAATTTGATTAAAAAACTTGAATTATGCAATTTATGGGGATCATGCTAGATGGATTAAAAATCAACTTGCTGATGTATCTCAAAATGCAGTTGTCACTGAGGAAGTATCAAAGAGCATGCATAGGGCTGATTCTGGTGAGGCTCCTCATACATCTGTTCATCATCATAAAGTGTTTTATAATCCATATACAGATATAATCTTGTCATGGAGTCATCATCAAATTATGAAGATCAACAAATGGTCCAGGTGTTGGCATTATAAGGAACACATTGGGATCTTTAACTCCACACTTAGATCATTATTCTTGAAGGATGAATTAATCTTCTGGATTGAGGCTGGTTTGACTTCATGTTTGCAGGAGGATTTTTTTTAATAAATAGTTGTGTGAGTCTGCATCTAAAGCAACAGCTTGACTGTGGACACATCTAAGTCATATGAGAGGGCAAGGGACCTGCCAAGGAAGTTTTAACTTCAGTGTGATCAAACTACTTCCCATAAGGATTGTGGTCAGCCCCTCCAACAGGTACAGCTAAAGGGTCATCGCTACATTGTATCAGTCATAGTATGGCCTGTAAATCTAGTTTCATTCGGTACACTTTTTTTTTTCTTTTACCAAAAAAAAAGAAATAAAATAAGCAGAAATTATCTTACTGTTTCATTGTATGTTTTTTTGCTAAATATAACATTCATTACAGTGCATGTTGCCTCTGACTTTTGCATGATTACATCTGCACATTGCTGAGGGGCATAGAATGAAGTTCCAGTCCCAGGCTCTGTGCGGGCAGTGATACAGGTTCCCCATCAGGTTCAGTCCTGTGATAAGAGTAATTGCAATGACCTGCTTCTGACTTGGACAGAGTCATCACTGCAATTCTCAGTGGCATTTCAGTTTAATGAACTCATTCGCACTTGTTGCTTCTACATCTCAAATTGCTCCCCTGAATATTTATGTATGGAAAATATGTCATCCAAAAGAAGTGTTCCTTACTCTCCGAAGAACTGTTCTTCTGTAGTTTCCAAAAGAATGATTAGAGGAGTAGCAAACAGACATACTGGAAAGCTAAAGTCTGTCACTTTTTCCTTCTCCAGAGGTTCCTCATTAAAACATGGATAATAAGGGGAAGAACAAATCCCCACTGTAACTGAGCCACACACAGGACCTACACGTAGGAACTCTGTATAACAGACACACACAGGCACATAAAAGCATTCCAGCTGCAGTCTCAGCTTTTTTCTGCCTTTTGTTTGTGCAAGACCATCCTCTGCCTTTGGATATCTAACTATGCTTTCTACTTTCTTTATTAAGAGACATGGATATGAATCTCTGTGTTAATCTTCATTATCAAGTCATCAGCTTCTAGGTAACGCTTTGAAAACCTGCCTTCATCAAGACGGCAACAGTACAATCACTACAGGAACCTTGGTCTTCTCTAATATAGACCCTGCCATCACAGAGCTTCACTAGATTCATAGTCACAGATATTTTCTTGGGAGATTTGTGGCCCAAAGCAATTGTGTCTTCCAGAGATCTGGAAACTGAAAACATTTGTTTGAGATGATACAGTCACCAGCTGGAACAAAGCTGTTTCATTTCCATTCCAGGTTTGGGCACAGCTGATGAAGGTAGGGTTTGACCAGAATGATCTCTGATGTGTGCATGCCATTGACAATGACAGAGAACAAGACACATCTCAAGCTATTCTTTCTTTGTAATGAACCCTTCAATTCATGTGGCTGGAGCCAACAAAGTGCTGTCTACAGAAACAACACCATCTTGTTGCTTTTCCATGAAAACCTACTATCCATGGGTCGATGAGAGGCAGTCGGAAAGAATTAATGAGATTTACACTGGCAGACCTTGAAACATTCACCCCACAGGTGTGAACTCCTTACCTTGGACCACAGCTCTTTCCTGGCTTACCAAAACCTGTCTACTCACACAATAAAATGGCAGATCTTCCTAATTGCTTTTTCTTTCAAAACAAGGTGTTAACTAGCAGCAGAAAGTTTTACAGTTAGTACAGTCATGTATATTATGCATACATGTATTATACATGTTTTTACAGAGGTATCATGGAAGCCACATATTATTTTGAACTCCATCCCCAGTTGAAATTCAAGACAGAAGTTATGTGCATTTCTCCCCAAGAAAGTATAGCCAGGAGACTACAGTTTTGGGTGGTCTTGAAACATCTTTAAGAATCCAGGGGGACCCTCAGAAAAATAGAGATGGGGAGCTAGGAATTACACCGGCACTAGGGCTAGTGCATAGACCTACAGTCAAGAGTACCTCAAGAAAAGGTCAAGTAGGAATAAACACAATACAGGAGTTTCAAAAATAGCAGTTTGTGGGTTACCCTTCAAGTCTTTCTCTGAGGTTTTCTCACAGTAAATGATGAGACAACTCCCATATAGAACTTGCTATGGAACACTTCAGAGACGTAAACATACATTGACAAGCACAAAACAACCTTCCCTTTATGACAGAAATGCCTCCAGTGTTAGGTCACATCAACGTAGATCCTTTGCTATTTTAGTCAGTCTTATCAGCTGGGTTTCTCTTCATTAGGAACATGTATATCAGTGTGAAAGTTGCTGGGAGGTTCTTTTTTAAGTTTATAGAACTTTGTTATCTTTTCATTAGTATCTCTCATATTTGAAGTAAAAGAGCTGAATCCAGCAGCAAGCTGAAAGCAGGCAAGTACCTTTAAGAGGTTGGTTTTACATCAAAGGTACATTAAAACAGATGGATGTGAGTCAGGGAACTTGGCTTCTTATTTCCTTATCTAAATTTATTACATATAATTTCTGTCTACCATGCATATTCTTGTGTCCAAAGCCGTGGATCAAACTCAGATGCTATAAAGTGCTGTATTCTATAAAGATGCAGAGGAAGTCACACATTTATTTAATAAAGGAGCTTACAAAACCCTACAACTTTCTGTACCCTGTTCCTCATCTCTTACCTTTTGTGGATTTCCTTCACAGCACAGGAAAACTCTTTGAGCTCAGCCTGAGGGATGGGGACCTCACATTGGATGACCCAAGGGACTGAAGACATCCCACTGAGCAAATAGCTGTTTCCTGAGATGACTCATTGGTGTCTTGCCCATGGCATCACAGAGCAGGTCCTGCTGCTGCTAGAGTCCTCCTGGATAGCTGTCTCTTTGCTCTCTTGCTGGAAAACTGTGGTGTGGCCAGGGGCAAGAAATGATGCAGAAGCATTGCAGGACGTCCACTTTCTATTGTCAAGGCAGGGGACAGAAAAAGACTGGTCCTGCTTCCCCAGGGCAGTGTTCCCATGGAGATACCAGCCATGCAGTAGGAGCACTGCACTCTGTAGCACAGCTGCTCTGGAGCTGGGACCTTGATGACCTCCAAGGCCAAGGATGTACAACACACAGGTCTTACACCTGATGTCACTTGCATAGCTGGGAACAAGAGCCACAGAGGTCCTACTAATGCTTACCTGTAAAGGAGCAGCTACATTGAGTCTGTTTCCTATGAAGTACTAGTTAAGGCAGGATCAGCTCTGATTGCCCTGTGATGTGGTGTTTTATGCAGGTGCCTCATGAAGGAGACCCATCACAGCCATTGGACATTTGAAAACTATGGCTGTAGTAATCATGTCTCTAGTTGGTTGGGCTTCACTGAAATTTTGTAACTGAGGAGATGGAAGTACCACAGAATACATGGATAACTAGAGATCAAAAAGACCACTGATTCTGGGACACTGAACTTTCTCCAGGACTGAGAGAAAGCAGGGCTTGCAGGGTTTAATCTGTGTATTAGATCTGTGAAGGAAGGCAGGGTATGACCAAGAAAGAGGGCTCTTCTGGTTATATTGGAGGAGATGTGACATCTTGCAAACAGGGAACTGGCATTGGATCAAAAAGTGATATGAGTACTCAAGTTTTCTCCTGGAGCCAGATGATTTGGGCTGAACTAGTGCAGGTAAAAGTGAGATTTTTCACAGGCAACATTTATCCTAATGAGCCATGTCTGTGTCCTGTGCTTTGGTCCTCGGCTTACTGGAAACCTCAAGAGCTGAAGTTTGGCTGTTTCCGAATGCCTGAACACTTGGGAGGTTTCCAGTGACTCTCTTGACCAGACCTCCAGAAGAGGCAAGCACAGATCCAGAAAAGGCTTATGAGGAAGTGTCCTGTGTGGGGCAATGCATGTGCTGCATCTGAAGGGTCCATGGAGAAAATCCTGGAGAATCAATGACTGGCTGTGAGGCATTCTGTGGAGGGGAGGTTGGGCACCCGGCAGTTTATGCTTAGGACAAGAAAGGCTGAGGAGTTTGCAAGAGCAGCATCAGTGGGTGAACCTGTAGCTCTGTCCTGCAAGGTGTTTTAAAGAAAAATTTGGGGCAGGCCGACAGAACTAGCATGTGTTATGTGTCCAGGGTAAACACAAGAACAACAGTTGGCTGTGAGGAGGCAACAGTACCTTCACCCAGAGCTCTCACGCAGCCCATTGCACTGAGTGCTGTCACTTCCCTCCAGCTGTAGAGCTGCTGCCCAAAAGGAAACCAATAAAGCATCATCTCAACCATTTAGACACTTTGAGGTTGTGCTCTGCCCACTCAGGGTTCAGACACAGATCTCAGTCCTTGGGAGGAACAAGTTCATGTGTGTCAGCTGAGCCACAGTAATGAACTATATTTTCTCTCAGCGTAAAAGGAGGTAGTTTAAACATCAGTAAAAAGCATCTGACCCTGTGCATTTCAGGCTACAAGTGTGCATGATCACACAGTACTTCAGCTGGTGCAGAACAATTTCTCTAGCACAGGACCTCAGCTATACCCGAGGTCTCTCCCAACTAGTGGGTAACCCCATGACAGCAGCAGCCATTAAAAGGATCATAAATGAAAGACTGAGTTATAAAACTGTCATTCTCTCACTGCTGCATCTCCATGTGGAGAGCTACGTTGTACAGCAGGGAAAGCAGAGAATTTGGCTTTTGGGGGCACTGAGGGGCTTCCTATATGGAAGATGCCATAGAAATGTCATTCTCGGTTGCAGCTGGGAAGCAGACAACAGCTGGGGACATTTCTCTCCTGGTGCAACAGGGACCTCAGTACAACTCTGCAGCAATGCACATTTAGCCCAGGCAAGTCCTTTCCTCATCTCTGCCTACAGAGGGGGCAACCTGTATCCCCAGACACCTACCAGGAGGTTGCTGAGGTCTGAAATGCCACCCTCCCCAGGCCTTCTCTCTTTTGGGGCTAAAGGGAAAGTCAGAAGGGCTTGATGATCATGGCTCTTGTGAAACTCATTTTGCCTTTTGCATGCTGGACACTTACCCCAGGCAGTCCAACTAGAATGGAGCAGAAGCTTTAGTGTCCACTCGTATAGGTGTTTTTGTGTTTAACAGCTTCCAGCTTGTCATAACTGTTGCTTCACTTGATAAAAATATTTGTAACTGGTGACTGTACTGGAGGATAGTCAAAAACCGTGAACTGCAGAGAGCACATCTTGTTGTCTCAGATGTGCTGCTACGTACAAGAGTACAGACAGGAGCCTTAGTTAGTTATGCTCTTTTTTAAAAATTGTTTTTACTAGAGCATTAGTCCCAGAATACTATTATCAACTTTATCCCTTCCACACAGTATTGAAATAAGGGCTCTGCAATGTCTATGATAGATGACCTTCAAAACTCACAGAAAAGAAACCCACATGCTCACATTCAGGCTGGGGTTCCAGCCCACCCAATGCAGGCATTGTTTAGATCCTCTAGGTTTATACATGAAAACAGAGCAGGCCTCTCAAAGTAACCTGACTATGCTGCTAATCTAGAAATAGAAATGAGTAAGTGCCTCAAAGGTTGTCCAGGGATGCCTTAGGCAGACCCATTTGCCTTCCGAAGGTCCATTAGACATTAGATATGTTTGTTCTGTCCTAATATTGCGTTCGTCTCTGGATCGTCCCTGAAGAATGATGTTGGCTTAAGAATAGAACTGTCAGGAGAGTCAGAATATTTAGGGAGGACCATTGTCATTGGAACTGTGTTGTTGTTTGTCGCCTCCTGTGTGTGCTGCATTGTCTGGCCCTTAACACTGTTGAAGTACCTCAGTCACATTGAAGGTGTGAAGCCTTGTGCAGGGCGAACAGGATGTGGTTCCTCCTTCAAAAATGTCAAAGTCTAGTAGACTGGAAAGTGACTAGAAAATAAAAATAATTTTCCACCAACTGCGATTTTATTTGTATGTGTGAAGTTGCACAAGCAAGAGCCATTTTGATCTGCAGAGGTCCCTCAACTGCAAAATCACCATCCCTTGTAGAGGTTATTAGCAGGCAATTTCTATTTTTTTATTAAAAGAGAGTTAATGAGTAATGGCTACTATAACTTTCTTCATCGGGACATTTACTCGACTCTTTGTAGTTTCATTCATTTCTTGTTGCATGAATTCTTTGGATCAAGGCTTGTGCTGGGCACCTTTTTTTTTTGTTGTTGCTGTACTATTCTTTTTGACAACTTAGCAGTTATTTGCTAACCATTTTTCATCAAGATCCTTAAATTCATCATAGTACCTAGTTCCTGCTAAAGCTCATGCTACCTAGTTCCTATTCTCATCCAGCCATTAAAATTCCTGTATAAGTTATGTTACTTCAGTTCTTCAACAAACATGATACTGGCCCTTCAAACAAATGATCTTCCTGAATGTAATTTCACTGTAATTTCTTCCCACATGGTACACTGAAGAGCAAAATTAGCTCTTAATAAGTGTTAATCTCCAATTCTACATACAGTATAAAGTCCAGTTATAGCAAAATAAATTTATAAAGAGATTCCACAGCTATTAAAACTTCATGTAACTTGTCTTAAGGCTTAAAGTCTGTAGTGGCAGATGAAACAAGTTTCTAACAATAGATCTGATTTTTTTCCAGTGTCTTCTCTCTTTTCCTCATTGGGTTGCTACAAAAGAGAATTAGTCTGTATGGACATGCAAACTTTACCTGATCTTCCTTGCTTTCTTCTGAGTTCAATTCTAATCCTACCCTTCAGTTTTGCTTGGGGCAAAGAAAATTTGAACATTTCTATGACTTCTGTCTGTCTGTAATCTGTACTGTTCTCAATATCTGATACAGCTTAACTTTGGATTTTTAGCTCAGGAGTTGGAAACGTGGCAGTAAAACATCAAGAATGTGTCAAGTTGACACCTAAATATAGTTATATATGAGTTTGTGGTTTGAAGACCTGTTACGAACCCATTGCTAACTGTGGGCATCTGGACAGGCTGATCAGCAACTTATTCCCTTGTAATGCTCTCATGTCCAGTAGTTTTAGTGTTGAGAGAAGGGCAAACAAAATTCCCCATTCATTTATTACTTAGTTCTAATAACCTTTTAAACTTGGTAGTTGGCATATATCTTATTTTAGAGGTAAAAGTTCAGCATTCTTCCCTAGATGCAATATATTATCTTGCACATGTTAAGTGCAGTGAGGAAGAAAGTATAGGTATGGACCACAGAGTACACTGAATTGGAGAGAAAGTATATTTAAAAAAAGCCCTAGAATAACAAAGCTTGCAGTCAGAAGTCAATCACTGACTACCAGACAGTGTCAAGAAACAGTGGGCACTAAAATTTCAGCTTTACAGTTCAGCTCTCTAACCTGAGAGAGGATTTTGAAAGAGGTATACATTGCATTTAGCCTCTTCTTATCATGCCATAGAGGTCCTTCCTGAATATTTAAAATACTTTTTCTCAGGTGGGAAAAAAAACAGTGAACAGGATTACTTATGGGATTTCCATATATTGTCTTGTTATTGACTGGTGGTTTCTGCCTTTTCGGATGGGAGTATGTGCAAGGCAGAGCAGGTAGGCATTTAGTATTTGTACTGCCCAAAATTGTTACAAGGGATAAAACCACTGAAATAGGTAGTTCTGTGACCATTTGTAACTCTTGTGGGAGCATTTTCCATAGCATGATTTAGTGTTACATTGATTTCCACATCAGTTTGGGTAAGTTTTACTTGTCCAATATGTCTGCTTGCAATGTGGAAAAGTACTCCGTAAAAATATATTTTGACTGATGGCTATATCTTCCTCACATGTCACACTTATCAGGACAGCCGACTGTTTCACACTAGATTTTAATAAGTCCTGCCTGCAGAGCCATTGTAGCTGCCAGAGACCCTGTTCTGTTTCAAGACATATTTGGTCTCCCCAGAATGCCAGCTAAATTTTCTTTCTTAATCATATGCTGCTGACAAAGGGTCATGAAATCCCAAGAGTGCTGTTTGATATTAAGATAAAGATTGAGGTTCTGGTATGCAAAAGAAATGAACGTATTGTTTTGGAAGACAGAGACTAATATAAGGGATGCTATTTTCAAGCCAGACTTCTTACATGAAGCAAATGTTACAGTGCTATTACATAATGTCACAGGTGGGAAATAAATGGTAGGGAAGAAATGGTGATATAAGGGTGCTACAGCTTCTGCGGCAGGCTACTGCTCTCTTGCATTTAGGTTGCTCCATTACAATCAGCAGTTCACACGGTTCAGGCAAGCAAGTTTGCTTGGCTGTGGTTGTACTGGGTCTGGTGGGAGTGGAGTTAACTTTTTTCATGGCAGCCCATATGGCATTTGTAGCTAAAACCATGTTGATAATGCACCAATGTGTTGACTATTGCTGAACTGTGCTTGCACAGAGCCAAGGCTTTCTCTCTTCTCCCTATCCCCCACAGCGAGTAGGTTGGGGGTGGGCAAGAGGCTGGGAGGGGACACAGCCAGGAGAGCTGACCCCAACTGACCAAAGAGATATTCCATACCACATGACATCATACTGAGCAATAAATACTCAGGGAGCGGAGGAAAGGGGAATGTTTATGGTTATGGTGTTTGTCTCCTCCAGCAACCCTTACACCTGCTGAGGTCCTGCTTTCTGGGAAGTAGCAGGACATCCTCTGGGAAGTGGCAGGACATCCATCTGCCAGTGGGCAGTAGTGAATTAATTCCTCTTTTTGCTTTGCTTGTGCATGTGGCTTTTGCTTTCCCTAATAAAAAGTCATTATTTCAATCCATGAGTCTCCTCACCTTCTGTTTTCTCCCCATCTTGTGGGAGAGGGGAGTGAGAGAGCGTCTAGGTGGGAGTTTGGCTGTTGGCCAGGGTCAATCCACTGGTGTGGTGGTAGGTATTTTTCCTTGCATGTGGTTATTAACATATCAAGATCTCAGAAGTCACATTGCTCAATGCAATGATGTATAATGGAGCAGACAGCAAGTACTGAAATACATGGCAAATTACTTTCAGCTGTTTTGTCCAGGGAGTAATTGGTAGGCTTATTTAGCATTGCAAAACTGTTCACACTTACACATCAAAAATAGTTTATACATGATGGTCCACTTTTTAATCCAGTAATTTCAGAGAAGAGAATCTAAACTTCAAATATACAGCAAGAACAGATTGTTCAAGTTGTGAATGTTGTATTTCAATTAAAATATTTCATCTCCCTGAGGTAGTTATAATGTACTGGGGCTTCAGCTGAGGGGGAGAGAGAAAAAGACTTTTCAGATTTTTCCTGCCCATACGTACCTCACAGATTAAGTAGTTTGGTGATTTTTTTTTTTTTAACATTAATTACAGGAGACGTGCCAGGCACACATGTGCCAAACTTCCCTACAGAGATTTATTGCCTGCCACCCACACCCACTCGGCTCACGTTAGCCATCATTTTGCCACTGCCCAACAAACCCACAGGCCCCATGTGAGGACCCAACAGCTCACAAGACACTGCCAGTTGCATAAAGCCATCAGATCCACAGAAAATCCATCTGAGTCCTAAGAAAAACAGCTTTTCACATGATTTCCGTATTTACAAGTTCCTCAGTTGTAACTGACATTTCTAACATTCACAGAGAGGTGAATGATGGTTAGTGTGACCATCTGGTTCCCTCAGTATTCATGACGCTAACACTCAAAACGCGCAAGTGCCTGTGGAAAGTGAGTACAAAAGTCAAAGATGACTGAATATACATGAGTTTTCAAACATGTACAAGTTTTCAGACGTTGCTCTTTTCCTCTGTGTGGGTTTGCATTACTGAGAAAGAGAGAGCTCAGTGAATGTGCTGACCTCTGGGAACTGCAGGAACAGCTTAACCAAGAGCGATGGAAACTCAGCAGCTTCTTCTTCCTAGAAACTTCTACATCCATAATTTATTTTCATTTCTGTTCAGAAGTACAAATATGTTCAAATTTCCTCTGATATGAGAATCCTAAATTACGTATTTTTGTTACAATGTTTGTTTTTTCTAAATTGTGTATCTTTTCATTTATTTGCATGTGTGCTTTGTTGCATTACATTATGTACAACTACTGACTTGTGAAGAAATACAGAAGTAAAGCAATAAAAAAGTTTTTAAAATCTTCAGTTAACAAGATAATTGCATTCCAACCAAATTCTGTCTTGAAAATGTTATTTGGAAGATTATCAAATTTTGTTTCAAAGTGTTTTCCCTCTGCTGAATTTTGCTACACTTCAAGCATTTAATGGAAAAAAAGACATTTTCAAATGGAAAAATCTTTTAGACAAAAAGCCTCTGATCAGTTGTTACCTGATAAGTTCACTAGATGGTATGAAGATGTTCTTTCCTAATTTTTGTGATCATCCTATGATCAAGGGGTAATTCAGGTTAGTTTCTGCTCACATAATGTTTAATGAAATATTTTGTTTCCTTGTCACTCAGTGAACCATTGGCATTTGGTATGGGAGTTCTGTATTACAATTATTATTTTTATTAAAACAGCTAGTTACATTTTATAAGCAGTCAACAAAGTACACACAGACACTTGCAGATGGCGTGCTTTTGACTTTGAGCTGGAGTGACTTGCATATTGAGTTCTCACTGAGCTAGGCTGAACTGCCTTCCACGTGTCAAACTCCTGACTCTGTCAACAAGACAGTGGTTTTTTGATGACAATGCAAATTGTTTACAAAACATGCATTTTAAGCATGGTGAAGCAATGATTTCCAGTGAAAGAAAACTTTTTTTCTTAAAATAATTTTTTGGATGATGTTACATGTCTGTTAGGAATGGTTGAATAGGTGTTGCAGTTCAAACAATGTTACAAGTATTTTTCTTATTCCAGCTCCATTTTCGACTTCTGAATTCTCACTTTAACTATTGCCTATGACTATTGATGTTCTTTTTAAAAGTTTTCGTATGAAAAAAAGTTACAGAAGTTCATCTGGATGCTTACCTGGATTTTGTTGCCAGTTGTTTGTAACTTAACACTGTAGAGCATGATTTTGGTTGCAAAGAGGATTGCAGCAAATGGTACCAACTTTAGTGAGTCAAGGCCAATACCTACTGAGTCCTGTACATTAGAGCTGTGGTGACATTGCTGTGATTTCAAACCAGTTACTGTTCAGCCAATAAAGGTACAGTAATGCAGTTATGAAACAACTCTCTATAAAATCATTTATGTCTTCTCATGTTTCCTAACAAAATTGCTTATTATTAAAAATCTGCAAGGTTTGTGTGCTGCAGCTGTCATTGATGAGTATTTTGGTTTTATTTCTTGCTTTTTCTTCTGTTTTGTTTGGTGTCATTTCGGGTTTTTTTTGTGTGTGTGTGTTGGTTTGGTTTTTTTTGTTTGGTTCGTTGCTTTTTTCCCCCAAGTGGCATGTTATAGAAATAAAAGGTTATAAAATGATGATACCATCTTACC
Organism: Theristicus caerulescens; assembly: GCA_020745775.1. NCBI lineage: Eukaryota > Metazoa > Chordata > Aves > Pelecaniformes > Threskiornithidae > Theristicus > Theristicus caerulescens. The sequence goes on along the minus strand of CM036583.1, from coordinate 25,588,893 downwards.
TGTCTGAATAGTGGGTTGGCAATTGCCTGTACGACCCTCTCACCTTCCTTTTTTGAACAAAATATTGTTCATGCTTAGCTCAAATTTACCTCCTCACCTCTGATTCAAGCATCTCCTTGGCAATTGCAGAATTTCTAGTGGCAAATGAAGGACCCCTACAAATGTTACTTTTTGGTGGGAGCTGGTTTACTAAGCATTACTTGGCAATTGATTGATAAGATATTCTACCCTGCAAGAATAACTGTATAGATGCTGACAAAGTTATTTTTCCCAGCTCTTAATGACCATGACATAATACTTAAAAAAAATTTAAGACTTGGCCATGACCTTAATCATTTCAGTGTAAACCCAAAGCCAGTCTAATGAGTTACTCCTAATCTAACCTAAGTAACGAACACCAGAATGGAGGGCCTTACGCAAAGATTATTGATGTCTGTCTACTCCTATCACAGGATGGTGGAGTAGGTTTGTTTTTTTCTCTGCTGAACTATAAAGGTTTTCCACCTTTTAACATTAAGTACTGTAGTACAGATATAAGTAAATGTAAAGATGTTCTTACCAAGCAGTTTCCAGAAATATATGTTGATTAGCTGGTGCCAGTTGTAGGTTTCCTGCCTTTTCTTGGCAACATACCTAACCAGACTGATTTCCAATAAGGTGGCAAACTGTTGAAGCATTGCCATTCACTTACATGGGCTTGGAACAAGATGCCGTGTTACATTACTGATGGTCGGAGGCACCTTCTTCTTCCTTGTGAGGTGGAAAATCTGATGAGTCCTTAGGGAAAAGCTCAGGCAAAAAGTGATGTTGAGACTGCTAAAGTGACAGTGGTAACTTAAGAACAAAGTTGAGTGCATCTCACAAAAGGGAAGAGCACTGTGCCTTCTGCTCATGAGTGCTCATTCTTCAGAGATGATCACACACCAAGGTTAGTAGCCCATTCTTGCAGGATTTCCCTACCATACCATGTCATTCTACCTGGACAGAACTCCTGTGGGACCTTGACTTTCATATGGATGTTAACCAGTGTTTTTGTCACTACAGAAGTCCTGACTGTCTTCATACCCTCAATGCCAAGGAATTCCGTAAGAGTGAAGTGCAAAGTTTAAAAAGAACAAGAAGGAGGAAAACAGATAGAAATCTGCAGAACCAACACTGTTCCTAAGGTTATCTTTTGTGAAAATGAATAAATAAATCAGAAACAATCCCCTCCCAACCCCCAACATGACACTCACTTCTCTGGGCAGAGCAGGGGCAGCCAGCCACGGTGCAACTCGCGCGTGTATTTTGAAATCACTTTGTAAATATAATCCCTGCTTTGAGGTGAAGGGATAAAACGACTCTTATTCTCCCCCAGATTCAAATGGAACAGAGTTTTTGCAAGTAAAAATTCTGAAGTCGTGAGATAAATACAAGACTTCAGGAAAGAATTCAGTAACCAATAGTCCATTCATAGGAATGTAAAGCTGTAAGTGGACCAACAGTTTTCTGATACCACAGTTACTTAATTAGAAAATGCACAAGTGCACTAAAGAGCACAATTTGAATGTTAGCCCACATGGCACAAAGTGCTTAAGATGATGCTATATTTGCAAACAGGACATTAGGTAGATTAGCACAATACAAAGCAATTCAATTAGACACAGCATGACCTTTTACTGCTTATGCTCAAAAGCAGCAGAAGAAACCTCGCCTGTAATGAACAGTTAGCTATCTCTACTTTGTTGCTGTTTTCTAGCATTATCTAAATGAACATATCTTTTCTATGTTGCAGGTGAATTTGGACGCCTTTCAACAGGGAGATTTCCCTTTCTTAGCTCGATGTTCTGAGTATTGTCAGTGAGGTCATACATATGTTCTCAGTAATGTAACGGTAGCTTCAGTTTAACCATCAAGATATTGATTTCACCCTTGGGAAACTACCAAGCTGGGTGTCATTAAAATAACATTTGCCACTTCACAGTGATTGCAGTAATGCAGTATCTCTCCTCTGGTGTACCAGAAAACAGCATTCCCCCCTTACTGTCCTTCCCCTGGTGAAAGTTGTGCGTTAAGCGGTGCCTGCTGCAGGTAACAAGTCTTGCATGCACTACCTCACCTTAGTACATTTGAAATAAAAATTACAACCTAGGCTAAGATGTGGTTTCTCCCAGAAACAAAGGAAAAGTCATTAAAAAACCCTATTGACTTCACCTAAGAAAAATAACTATCATTTATACATCAAAACTAATGAGTACCATGTGATCAAGATCTCAGCTTTATCTCTCCTCTATATGATAAAGTGCTATGACCCTTTCACATCATGCTGGTAAATTGGCTCAATAATGACTCAGAAAATGCCACCTGCACTTCCCACCCAGCAGCTGAGTTTTACTCCAAGTTCTTTAATTGGAAATACAATTTTCCAGCTAGGCTTTCTTTTTTAAAAAAGTTATTGTTCTTGCATTTGAATACCTTGTACTTACTTTGTTTTAAAATGTAATGCTTGGTACATACAGTATGTGGTTCTGAATAATATCCACCAATATAACAAATACAGCCAAGTGTATAGTGTCAGAAAATGGTTTGTTGAGAGCAGGAGCCTGTTTTACTTAACATGGGAGAAAGGCACCTCGCTGTGCAGCATTGGATAGTCTTCAGGTACAGCTGCTTGACTCTAGAGCAACTCTCAATGCTGTGAGTGAAACAATGAGAAGAAATTAGATAGGGGATTTAATTATAGGAAAGTAAGGAGCAGGGGATGGGAAGTGGCCCCCGGGAGGGTCTGTGGTTAGTGGCGTGTTCAGTCAGGCTATGCTGGCCACCTGGATTTCTGGGAATTTAATCAAGTGCCAGAAAGCCTGGACAGTTAGTTAGTTAAGCAGTACCTCTGCTGAGCCACCCCAGCTGCACCCAGAGGTGCGGAGGGGGTTAATGAGTGCCCCAGGAATGCAGCTGAGTCAGGGGGGAAACCATGAGCTCACTGGGTGGACTCACCAGGGAGACCAAAAGGAAAGCTCTCTGTCCGCCTGGAAATCCCCAGCTGAACTCGGCACAGGGAGGGGGGCAGCTCTTCTGCTAACTCTCCAGGACAAGGAGACCATATATGTACATCGTCTTAGGGTCATTGTTAAAAGGAATATTTCCATCCCACCCCTCACACAAGTGTGTTCAAAGCAGGAATAGCTAAACTTTTTTCCAATTAAGGCATTGCTAGCTTCTAAGGGACTGGAGACTAGATTTTCAAGGGGGGGTGAAGGGTACTAAAGGCGGCACTTCTCCATGGGTTCCTCCAGACCTTGGTCCCTCCAGCCCTGCCGTGATGATTGCCCAGCCAGCATATATGCTAGTTTGCTCCTGAGCTTCTTTGTGTTGTGGACCAACTAATTCCTCCCAAGAGGAAACCCGGAACTGGTGGATGAGGACTTTGTTCCAGGATCTGCTCCACGCAGGCAATGAGGATGTGGGCTGTGCAAGGCTTCACCACTCAGCCCAGCAGTCTTTCAACATTATCTGCGTAAGTCTTGGGCTCCCCCACATCCCATGTGTGCATGACACACTGCTGCTCTCCTGAGATAAAAACACCATGGTTGAGGGTTGTCAAGGCTCTTTCTCTGAATATATCTGTCTTATCTTGAATTGGTACACTAAGAACAACTAGCACGTTGCAGGGGCACAGAGGGGCAAGCTGGGACTGAAGAAATCAAAGGCATCCCAGATGCCCTCTAGACTCCATTGGCCAGGCAGCTCCCACCAGATGGCATGGCAGCTTGGCAGAGCAAGGTACAACCACTGTGCCAGCTTGCCACCAAAAGGTCTGGTGCAACTTCATGTAAATAGGCAAGCACTGAGTCTTTGGTGAGGAGGTCTTCGCTGGCCTGCCTCTCCTGTACTATGTTCAATGTCCCTCTGCTCTGGGTCTGGGGCTCTGTCTTGAGCCCAATAGACCACGGAAACCAGCTGCCATCTCCATGTCCTCGACTCAGCACTAAGGAGGAGGAACCAGAGGAAGGGCCACCTCACCATTGGATCTTCATCTCTCCTGACCCTGAGGAAATAGTGCTCCAGAGGGAGACCAAACCTCTGGGAGCAGGTGTGAGCTGATGCTGGGTGAGTCAGGCTCAAGGTTTATTTGTTGCTAGGGCAGTTACATGTGCACAGGTGGCAATAGGCACTTGCCTCCCATCCAAGAGGCAGGTTCATGGATGGTCTTTGTGACTGAGCTTGTACAAACCAGTTAGCACTCTCCTACTATGGCCCACTGGCTGGAGCATGGACATGGAGCTTATCAGCAACTCCTCCCCAAAAATGGGTAACCCTGACTGTGCAATGTGGGCCATGTGGATGCACAGACTCTGCAAAGTGGCATTGCAAACATCTATCACCTGTGTGACCACAATGGATTTTTTCCATCCTTAAATCAGTGGCTCCGTTAATTCTGACACCTTTTGTATGGGAGTAGCTTTGAAGTGTGGTGATGTGGCTCCAAGGGGGATCCCAGTTCCCAGCCAGGCACCCTAGAGGTGGCCTTCCACGTGTCTAAATTTTGCATCCTAGGTTGGCAATCTCACATGGTTAGTCCCAACAGTGACAGACTCTGCTGTCCATAACCCCAAACCTTCCTCATACGAGGGAGGGACTGCCATAGGTTGCAGTTGAGGCTGTGCTGGGGAAAGCTAAAAGCAAGTGTGGTTTGCAGATCCAGGAGCCAATTGCAGCTTATCCGGTGGTACCACTCAACCAAGCCTGCCTCATCTCAGCTGGGCTCTCCCAGGCTGAGGCCATGCCAATGAAGGGCTTCTGCTATCATGTGCCGACAAGCCACGGGTGCAAGTGGGGCGGGAACAGGCTGAGGGTCAGCTTTGCCAGGCAGTAACGATGAAGGTGTGCTGCCTTTTTTTTGGTGTGCTCTGTTGTGGCCCTGTGCAGAGTGCAGCACAGACAATGAGGAGTGAAGCTACAGGGGCAGGTTGGTGAATGAATATGAAGGGCTCTGGGACTGGGACTGTGACAAGGTTTGTTCTGAGTTTTGCTGCAGTTGGTCTGCTCCAGGGGGGCTGATCATGAAGAGTGTGAGCATGAGTCATCCCTCAGCAGCTGATCAGAGGCCACAGGCTCCCTTCATGGATCATAAAGGCTGCATAGATGTAGCCTAAATGTCTCTGTAAGCATCAGAACTCAACTGTCAGGCACTACTATTACTCACAACTTGTCATTTGACAGGGTAAGTTCTTCTGAATCTGATTTTCCAATAAAAGCTTCTAAATCTGTGATTTTTTTTTTTTTGCTGGTGGGTAGATATCCAAATGATAGTGCTGTCCAGGGAGAAACTCATGACTAAGACTTCCTGGAATTCACAAAATTTACATCCTCCTACTTATTCCACTTTGCAGCTCATTGTCACACACAGTACCCTGAGCCTACTAAACACAAAGGATGTGTGGAAAGGAGGAAGAAAGACTGGTCGCAATATCACCTGCTTTCACCTGCTGCTGAGCACCTCCCCAGAAAGGCCCAAGAACAGGGTGTGCTCACAGCTGGAGTGCCCTGGGGTCCAGGCTGGAGCACCCATCACAGTCAGGAGCCTGCAGCTATCCTCATGCCTGGATGCTCTGAAAGAAAGGCTCTGCCATCAAGATCTTGGCTTGTCCCCTTGAGAGATGGGAATGACACCTTTTTTCCACACTAGTTATTTGAAAGAAGAGTTTAGATTGCTAGGATCCGGACAGTGTTCATGAGTCACTAAATCATCAATTTCCCTCAAAAAACTTTAATCAAAAAAACCCTCCCTGCCAACTCTACTATAGATCAACATCAGATCAATACTGTAAAATAATGCCTCCAAATTCATGTTTCTCTATTAAATATAAGTCTGACCAGTTCCCATTTTGAAACAAAAATGGGGGGAAAGGCCATGTTTTGTAGCATTGTTACAGGCAGGCAGAGGGGGAGGAGAGGCAGGAGGTAGCTAAAAAAGGGTCTGCAGATTTACCACACTAAAAATACTGGAAGTGGCATTCTGGTCTTCTGAGTTCGCTAGAGCAGAAGCAGAAGTCTCAGGAGCGTTTAGCGGTTTGAGCGAAAAGGAATGAAGACTGTGGATTTTTTTAACAAAAGCTTCCTTATTTCATTTGTTAATTAATAATTGATGTTGCATAGGTGTTAATAAAAGCAAGCAAAAGATAAAGAGTTTTGAAAAAGCCGTCTTGAAATCCTGTCACTCCCACCTGTTCATACTGAGCTTTTTTTTGCCCTACATAATCTCACCATTTCATTAGCTCTTCACTCATCCCGGTCTCCCTAGTCTGCAGGGTTTTCTATCCTGCCTTTCTAATGAAAAAGAAATACAAATTCCTAGGGGATGGGACAGTCTTTCGCTATTCATTAGGGCAGAGCCTCGCTCAGTCACTGAGATCCTGATCTAGAAGCAGGACCTGTAGCTATCATCCCAGTGGCAATGATGTGAAGGGCGAGAAGAGCCACCCTAGTCTCTGGGCTGGGGCCCCATGGTGCTGAGTCTTTAGATGGTGCTGTGCACCTCTGTCATGTCTGTAGTGCTGCAAGGGCTCCCAGCAGATGGTATCACAGTGCAATCAGCCTCTCCTCATTGAGGTCTCTGTAACTCCATGGGTGCTGAAGAGTCACCTCTTAACAGAAGACTAAATGTTGTCTTTCATTCTTACTTTATAGCCACAGGTCTGAGCAGCTGCATCTCAGCCCTCACAGGGAGGGCTCACACGTGGGAACTTCATAAAAATGCCACTGCAATCTAAAGCAAAAGAAATACTGCTATTTTCGCTCCCACTCCCTCTCACTGTGAAAAGTCAGGCCTGTTGACATGCAAAGGCAAACATAAATGATATACACTTGTTAATTATTCCTTTGTTCACTTTTACTTTTGGTGGAAATACTCTTATAGTACTACATTTTTACTCTCAGTAATGTTTGATGCCAAATCTGATATGGACCTAGGGCATGACTTGTATAATTCATACTACAACTTTCTTCAGACAATGACATTAATATTTCTCCTCTTCATTGCAACAAAACATGTTATATTACATTTTCAAACACTTAAATGACCTGTCACTTTTGTCTTGAAAATCTTTTTTAAGTGAGGCTAGAGCTTTTACTGGGTCATTAACTTTCAATCTAAACCCACGCCTAAGACCAACTGTGTCCTTTTCATGCTGAACATCATTCAGCTCCTCCTCTTCCAGATAAACTCCACCTGGAATCTTTTTGGTCTCCAGCAGTGAAAAAATGTTGAGTGAATAAAACTGTAAGTGTCTGAGATGGGTCTCATGCCCAGCCCTTCAATGGTTAAGTAAAGGTAGTTCTTCAGTCGTGCTGACTTCATCCCTTCAGGGTTTTTCCATCCCCTCAGACACGTGGTACACTGTCTTTCCTTTTCTGATGCAATGCAGCCTACATTATTGAAACACTCCATTGCTGATTTACTAATTAGCCTTTATTACCAGAATTGGTCTGACCTTATCTACCTTCAGTACTGTTCTTCCTGGCTCTGTTCCTCCAGAGCATTCTCATCTATTCCCATGTACAATGCACATTCAGGAGCTTGTTTGGGTTATGAGTCAGAAGATAAGCCCGTCTCCCAGTCTCCAGCTGTAGCTGAAAGGCTCCTGAGGCTTAGCTGTAATCTCCAATATTCTTTACAGTAATTGTTATTTTCTTTACAGGGTAGATTGAGGGATCAGTATCTAAAAGCACTAGAGGTATTATTATAATTTGCCTGGCATTTGTAATCCAGACTATAGACTATACAGAAAATTTTACAGGCGTAGAAGTGCATGCCCTGAACATTACAATATTTTTTCCTGCTCTTAAGCAGAGCAGGAGTGTCAAGAGTGTCCAGCATGAGGCGAACAGTCTCTGGAGGCTGGGTAAGGTTTGTTCCACCATGTACTTCTTGCTCTGACAAGGACAACAGAGGTCGGTGGGAAGCTGTTGTCCCACCTTCTCCTTCCTGAGCAGCTGTGCCAACAGTGCCATGACATAAATAATCAAAATAACATTAACTTAAACCAAACACTAACCAACCCAGAAAACCTTTCTGTTGGAGTAGGCGGCTGTATGCTGCAGTCTCCCACAAATGTGCTTATTGGCTCACCAGGCTTAGGTGGTGTGTAGGAAGCCTGCCCAAGGGGGCTGATTCACTAGCAACCAGCAAGATTACACCAGATTACAGTCAAGTTTAGCTGAAAGGCTAGGGCTGCTGTTAGAAGCTGAAGAGTTCAGCCCAACAAGAAAATGCATGCTATCACAGAGTTATGTGCAGAGCACATGGGAGATTGCTGGTAGTTGGGGTTTCATACAGGCAAAAGAGCTGGAGTATTTTTCTGAGAGAGACTGTTCAGTTGTTGATTCCATAGAATTTGTCTGATTTCTTCAGACCTCTGAGCCTGCTGCCTTCAGTGGAGCAGCAGCACCCTACAACAGTTCAGGACCTAAGCACGAGGAATTATACGTTGTTAAATAGATATTCATACCCTGCACTTTAGGAATGTCATGCCACACATGCATGGCAGCATGGCAGCCTTAATGTTTTGCTACCCAGATTAAATGTCGGAGGAATTCCCTGCATTACATGAATGTGACTACATCACTCTAATCACAACATGATTTATCATAGAGATTTGGGAAAGAATTTCTGTAAAACACATTTTTTCCCTGTAAATGGAAAAAATTCCCACGAAGTGGGAAGCACTTCTTATGGAAAGCTCTCTGCCTTTTGCTCCCCCTCATATTAGACAGGTGCACTTTATACTGTTTTTTTACTATCTTAGCATATTTTTAAGCACAATGCTAGCACTTCTAGCAGAACACGGTGGATAAACTTGTTGTGTAATATTATTTCCCACATTTGTAATATGGACTGTACAGACAGCTCGTACTTGGGCTATACTGTAGGCAAAGAGGAAAAATGTTTTCCTTGTGAGGCATTGTTAAATTATTGACTGCATAGAACTACGCAGTTATGAGCAGGTTAGAGCATATTGTAGTGTTTGGAATAACACCTGCAATTTTCCCTGTAGATTTTGTCCTAAGAGAAGATGGTGCAGTCATTATTCATACTCTTTATAAAGCTATGGCAATTTGGCACTCAGTCCCTCAGTTGAGGGAGAAAGGAACTGTGGTCTTTGTGCAGGCATAGCCATTTTTCAAGCAAATACAGCTGACAATGACAGAAGACTTCCCAATAGAGTACACAAATCAGGGAGAGAAAAAAACCAAAAAAAACCTCCAAAGTGCTCCCAACAGTGCAAGCAACCCTACTCAAACAAAGAAAATGGTTCTTGTGGTAGTGACCAATTTCTTGTTCCCAAGCAGATGCTCTTGAAAAGGGATGAATTTACCAGTTCTTTTGACAAAACTATTTTCTTTTGATTGTGCTGGAACAACTAGAAGATTGCAGAAGGCTGGCTAAAAAAGAAAGCAAAATTAAGAACTAGCTATAATATTAGCATGGTGGGAAAGGCCATCACCTGCATCAGCAGCATCCAGCAGTGGTAGACTAGAAGGCTCCATCCAAAATCCTACAAATGTTCAAAAACCATACTCAACTCCTCAAAGACATAAAATAATTTATCTATCTTCTCAGCAGGAGTACTCACAAAGAGAGAGAGCAAGAGACTGATCAAATTACAATGCATGCAAAAGGACTGACTTGAGCAAGGACAAGCTCATAAAAGGTGAAGCAGTTTGGGCTAGGTTCATAATCAGGATGAAAAGCAACAGCATTCGAAGGAGAATGACCCAAGCAGCCATGTAACTCCACCAAGACAGACGGCCTTGGGCAAGGCTAATGGGCAACCCTCCATTGCAAGACAGAGCAAAGATGGGATAGGTAAAGGGGCTGCTGCCAGAAAATCTGGTGGCATAACAGGGAAAGCATGCCCAAATACAGAGGAGACAAACTACAGAGAAAACACTCTGAATGCCGTGATGAAAAAAGTGTACAAACAAGGGAAACAAAGGAACAAAGTCACAGAGACAAGCAGGCATCCAAGGGGTGAGTACTTGCACATACATGAGCTCAGTACAGCACAAAACAGCAAAGGAAACCACCAACCACAAAACACACAAATTAACAGAAGATGTCTGTAAAGCTCGGTGGAGTACCAGATGCAAGAGAAGGGCTGAAGCCATGAATAAACTAGAAGCCAAAAGCCAAACAGACACTGGGACATGGCTCGGTGTTTTATGTCACAAAGGCACCCTGAGCCTTTTGCAAGGAAAGAAAGTGAATTTGCAGCAAAACAAAGCAAATTAAAATCATATGACAGCATGCTCACAAAAGCAGAAACACAGTGTAACATAGCAGCAGGGTACAGGGAAAGAGGAAGGCTAGGATTTCAGGTAGAGAACAAAGAGAACAAAGAAGCCTCTGCTTTTATTAAAATATATGACCCTAACAACCCCAAAGCCAAAAGAAATGTTCCTCTCATAGACAAATGGCAAACTGAAGGTGTAGCAGGAGGAACTAAATCTTCTGCTCCATCAAGGCAGCCAGAAGGCTAGTAAATTACCATCATGTTATTTTTTTGATGGACTGGGATGTCTTCCAGACTTGTTACATGTGATAATAGATAAAACAGTTTGGCTATTATAGGAGCTGACTCCCAGAAAATCAGTTCCATTACAAGAGCAAAACAACTAACAATGGGAGCTGCAAAGAGAATGGAAAAGGAGATCGGATTGTAACAGAAGCCACGAATTGGATGAGTAGCATGGTACTTGCTTAGAAACCAGGCAAGCTATTTGCCAGAGACCCTTAGTGCTTCAAACAAAGCACTAAAAAGAGCTCGACATCAAAGGCCTGCAAAAGGAGAAATATAAACTGACTTGACATCAGCAAAACATGTTGGCAACCATTGCCAACAATGGATATTAATAAATGTCATCAGAGCTACTTCACCATATTTGGGATGTCATCACGTTGATAGAAATGGCAAAGAATGACATTTGGGGTAAAATCTAAGGGCAAGACTTTCAGTGTTACCAGAAAGATGTGCAAACAAGATTCTTAGGAAGTTGCATCACAGTGCATGGTGTTCTGGTGGCACAGATACAATGATAGCTTGGGGAAGGCTGCTGCAAATCATGGCAGAAATCCCCACTGTCTTCTGGGACCATCCAGGGATGCAGGACTGCAGCTGGAAGTGGTGTCACATGCAGGAGTCCACTGACCACGCACAGGGTCCGTGATCTGGCCTTGGGAAGGCAGAAGTAATAAAACACATATCCACACTAAAGGGATTCAGTCAGTTTACAGACTACTAGCATTTGTAAACTAGCTGCACTTTTCTTCCCCCAGAACCTTTAGGTGTAAGTAAACTTTCATGATTACTGTTACAAAAACGTGGTATGCAGTTACTTCAACATGGCATAGCTATCCCATACCTCAGAGACTGCCTACCCATCCCAAAATATTGGGATATGTACAGAGAGATGTGACAGAGGCTGCAGAAGTGGAAGTAAGTGCCTTATGTGTTGAAGGCCACACTGAAATAGGGGCTTGCAGGACTGTGTACATGTGAAAAGTACATGGGAAATAACATCCAGTGTGTCTAAGTGTGGGAAACCTTCAAAGAGATGTTGACCATGAATAACTAGATAGCTTTCCAAAAAGCCATTACTATCAGCTTCTGGAAGTTTTCATCACATGCTACTGCTATTACAGAGCTAGCATTTAAATATACACTTCAGGAGACTGAGATGTACCTAGTTGGCTTCTTTTCCAAAGGGACATTGTAACATGAAGCATGGCAGTTCACCAAAAAAATGACATCATCAACTTGAAAGAAGTACAGGCAACCAAATGACACAGAAAACATCAATCAAGGTAGTTATGAGGCAATTTCAAGACAGAGGTTAGAAAGAGTCTGAGAACAAGCTATATAAAACAACAAATTGCAAGTGTTCATGCCAGTCATTCTGTTGGGAAGGTGAACAATCAGAGCAAGGCATAATCTTCCTCTGATGATTGGTGAGATGGGATGAGTGGACCATGACAACATCATATGTAAAAGCAGTCATATCACAGCAAAAGTTTTCTCCAGGACACATTTGACCGAATCTGGAATAAAAGCTGGGAAAGCAGAGATGCCACCTATAGCCAGCTGACCATAAGAACCCGTGGTTGCTTCTGATATGTGTGGGAAAATTCAAGGGCAATTAAAATAAACCACTTTGCTAACAGACCTGCTGGCATTGCAGGGGTGGAATTTTTCATTGCAGTCACCTAGTGTGCTTCCAATAAAAACTGCTGCTCAGACTCCAATGGACCAGAGACACGGACAATGTAATCACAGCAACTGTCCTGGACAACGCAAGGAAGATGCAACGGGCCTCCAATCTCATGGTGTAGTTTCACAGGGGAAATCCACGTTACGCAAAGCTTCATGCAAGTTACCTGTGTCTGGGAGTCAGTTGTATCTGATCACCACTAGTGGAAGAGGACTAGAAATATTTTTTCATGTCCAGCAGAAAGGTTTGTGATTACCACAATTTCCCACTTCTGCAGCAAAATTTACTGAAGGCATTTGATGTTGGAAACCATAGGAGACAAACACACATGTAAAAGAGGGAATTTGTAGTCCAAAGATGGGACTCCCATTCTTGACTGTGGTGGATTCAGGGTTCAAGTTCTTTACCTAACAGTGAGGAATGCTTTTTAGCTGGGTCTTCCATATTGCAGGAGAACATCTCTAACCAGAAACATATTCTATGCTGAGATCACTTGGCTTTTCTACTGAGTTTCTTTCCCTTAATCCTCCCTGTTTCTGTTCTTTTTTCGGGGGGAATGAAGGGAGGAAACAATTATTTTGGCTAAGGATAGGCTGCAGAAAATCAATGGGAGCAGTGTCCATAGGGGAGTGGCAGGACATATGATATTCCCCTAAGCACTCTCCCATCCATGACTACTTCAGCTCAGGGGATATCCTGACTTAGATGTGCCTCTGCCTATTTGTTTTTTTCTCGGTACTTGTCCAGTGTCCCCTTGAGCCCCTGTTAACCTTCAGTAGTTACTGCTTTGTCACACTCTTGTTTTATGCTCATACACTGAGCTAGCCAGCTGCCCTAAGGTTTTGCTTGGTTCCTCTATGTGGAGAGTTATAAAACAACCTTTTCAGTGAAGAAAATCCTTGAAGTGGCACAAGGCTCATGGTCTGTAGCTACATTAATTTATAGAAAAGTCCTTGTTGAAGACAAGAAAAATAAAACACTCTAGATTTTTCATTTTATCAGATCATTATACCAGCAGCATCACTTCCGATTTAGATCCTATCCCCACTAAAGATAGTTTTAAAACTTTATGTACTGAACGGAAAGTTACATGCAACAGGATGTATAATTCAATAACATTAATAGCTTCCTCAGGAATTTCTTCAGTGCTCCTGGACATGAGCCTCACACTGAATTTTTCTGAGAAGTCCTGAACACTAGCTGATGTGGAAGCATCTGTTTGCACTGACCACTGCTCATCATCCATAGGCATATGAAGCTCCCTCCTAAATCTGCCCATAGGAAGCTCTAATACCTCCTTTAGTGATAGCCATAGTGGGTCTGGGCTGAACACAGCTGGCTGGCAGGGCATGCTCTTCCCCACTCCCAGGAAAGGCTTGGGGATAAGGTTTAGACCAGAAGAAAGATAGGCCTGACATTAAGAGTTAAAAAGCCAGAACCAGCTGCCATTGCAGACAAGTGGTATTGATCTGAGTTCATGACACAGAGATGTTAATAACTAGAGAGGAGCAGATTTTTTTTTTTCCCCACAACCTGTGGGAATTTTTAAGCTTTCACAATTTTTCTGTATCTCATATCAAGGCAGAAAGTTAAAATACTGAAAGCCAAGCCAAATCCTCTTCCCCTCATTCCTTCTGGATCATGTTGTTCAAAGTGTCTTTCAATTTCAAATGTATTTTTCCTCTTTCTTCTATTTTTGTCTTTGGGAAGAAGTCAGATGTCATCTTTGATCTGCTCTCCCTTTCCTACTGCCCTCCAGAAGGCATCCCCTTGGCAGTAAATGTCCACACCTCTGGCTGTGCCCTCTCACCACCTCCCTATGAACAGTGGGGCCAAGCTGGTGCAGGGGTGCTCAGCACTCTCCTTCCAACTGCTACCATAGTACCTACCCAACATAATACAGCAAATGGTTAATATTTTCAATTTAAAAATCATTTAAATGTTATGTTTCAAATGTAAAAAGGCTTTTCCAAACATTTCAAGGCACGAAGTCCCTCCACTGGATCTATTGTCATAGACATTAAGTTTGGGCAAACCTCTGTTTTGATGACTGGCTGCCTCCCAGGTAAAATGCAGTGAAGTGCTAGGACCTACATTTATAAGAGAGAAGCAGGACCTGAGCTTTTGCACCCTACAGCACAACTGACTTTAGAGGGAACTGACCTCATACTCCAATGCTGGATACTCTAGTAGGTTCAAATGAGGCTCAGCACTTTTGAAAGTCAAACCTTGTTATTCAGGGACTCAAGCATAGATCCTGGATCTAGCTTCAAACACAAATGTTTATGCCCCATGTTTCCCTCGGACACAATAAATCACTTCACCTACAGGCATCTACACGCACAGCCTTCACCAAGATGGCAGTGGAAATGGCTACACTACTATTGATTTTCCTTAGATTATGGCTATGTTATGTAGGGATCTGTACTGCTGTAAACTGCTTTTCAGAGTGCCTTTTGGATTTTTCTGGGGTCTGGTATGCCTCTCCTCTGTATTTATCTCCTTTGTTGACTTTCTTTGATTGTTTTTCAAGTTGATTTGCTTAAATTTGAATTAACTTCATTTAATTTCTTAATGCTCAGTCTCTACATAATAGAAAGGGGCAAAAACATTATGTCTTGTTTTACTTCTACCACCAAAGTAGTGAGTACAGTGATGTCTATGATGGGCTTATATCTAACCTGGTAAAGCAAGATAGTATGTCCCATACAAAGAGAGAGAGCAATTTTATTCAAAAAATATGTGTTAAGCTTAACAGCTCCTGACATATCCTCTCTTTGCTCATACCTTTAATGCCATAGAATATACACACCTGTAATGAATATAAATACCTAACATCAATAAGGGATCTCATACCATCCAGGTACAGGTGTGCACAATTTATCTGTGACCAAATGGCATTACCTTAATGAATTGCCTCCCTTCTCATTGCTCTTAAAGTCATTTGCATCTGAAGCAGATTGTAAGGGACCCCTTTTTCCACAGAGACAGGGGACAAGTTGTCCTCATCTTGAAGACTGCTTTTGTGCACCCTTCCAGCTACTGTGTGTCTGTATTATTGTGACATCTACAAACCTTGGTCAAAGCTCACAACACTCTTGCTCTGGGGCCAGATAGGCATATTAACTCCACAGTGCCATGCCTTATTTCTTTGCTCTCATTATGTCTCTTTTAATGACAGGACGCAGCAAGCAGGGCCATTCAGTCCACTTAAGACCCATAGTTTGCACCTTCTCTTGCCTCAGCAATGGCAGTAGTAGTAGTTGGTTAATGTTATTATTGCAGGACCTGACAGTCTTTATTGTACACTGGGAGCCACAGTGCCAAACAGGGAGCAATCACAGAGCAAAGGCAGTTACCCATTTGGGAGATTGCAGCATAGCAGAAAGAGAAGGCCTTGGGCAGATGGAAGATCACAGGGAAGTGGTAGGAGGGCACTGGCTAAAATGACAGTGTGTTCACACTCACAACAGCACATGGGCAGTCCAACACTGTCAGGTTGCCCGTGGACAACTGCAAAAACAGCCGTACCTCCACAAGTTGCCTTGTGGTTCTTCCAGCCATCACTCAAGTGCACAAAAATAAACCAGCAGGTAGAACAGAAACAGAAGTCTGCTTAAATCCATCCTTATAGATGCAGAGATGAGAGCAACTGAGCAGGGCTGGTACCTGGGGATGTGCTGAGCTTCCTGTGGCCCCAGGCACCTTGTCACCAATAAACCATATTTGAAAAATAGCCAAGAGACAATAAGTACAGTCATAAAAAGTCTTCTGGCCTTCTGAGTGTGCAGCCACCAGGGATGGCCATTGCCCTACAAATTTTTTTCTGTGACATCAGAAATAGCAGTTCGAAAAGGGACCTGATTCATTGACATTTGTTCTGTGAAATCTCACACTGATGCAATTTTGGGTAAATGCACATAAGTGGAGTCAATTCACTTCTACTTCAGGTAAATAGCATTTATTTATTTCCCATGCCCACAAATCAGGAGAATGAACCTGCTTTCTTGTTTAGCCCCGCATGACAGGCCCAATCAGCTGATCCAGAAGCAAGAGGTGATTTTTGAAAATCAACATGGATAAGTTTTTAAGCCAGCTCCATTTCTGCAAGAATCCTAGAAGACTGAAACTGCAACATGAGATAGATAAAAGGGATGACAGCAAAATAGAAAAGACAGTAACTGGAGACTCAATAAAAACCTGATAGACACAAAAAGGCTTTGTGCAGTGTTTCTGATTCCTTGCCTTAGTGCTATGGCTTAGCAGACAACATGGGAAAGTGCTTAGCCTTGCATCCCTGGCTCTGTCCCAGATCAGCCCTTGATGTGAAGAAATCCCTGGAAGAAGCTGTAAAGAGGAGTGATGGCAGGGACACGGCAACGGAGTCCCCTTGCCAGACCTGCTGCCATGGTGGCTCCCAGCAGGGACACACAATGCGTGTAGCGCAGATACACAACATACTGTGTCACTCGGGCCATGGGGTGGGGGGAAGACAGATTGTGCTCCTTCAGCATTGCTCAAGCCTCTTCCAGCTCCTCCACTGCCTTCAGGATGGATGGGGAAGCACCAGAATTCAACATTAGGGTGCTGCGTGTCCCCTGGCAGCGATGTACTGTTATCGCTTCAAACACAAAAGGGAGCTGTGCTGTTTGCATGTGAGGCTGCTGGGCTAACTGCAGCAGTGCACGCTCTCATCTCCCAACTCAGTCTTCAGCAGAGTTTTAATTTATTTGCTCAGAACTATTTATCTACCATTTTTAAACCTCGCACACACAAGATTTCAGCAATTTAAAGTGTTTTAAACCATTTCCACCTTCCCGTTTCATTCTGATGTTGAAAGAACAGATACCTGGTATGCATTATTGAACAAAGAAGATGGGGACAGAATTGAAAAACAGACAAGCTAAAGCTAAACAAAATATACTTGGCAGTGTATCTGTTATGTTCTTGCTCAGCTCAAAAAAAACCAGCCAAAATTGCCGCATGATACCCGACTCATGCTATGTACCATTTAGAAATCAGAACCTGAGGAAGATCTTTGGCAATGTTTTGTCAGCAGATAAGCTGGCTAAACATTAACCTCTTTTTTGCAATCCCTAATCAGAGGTTTCCATTCATACAGCTGCTCTGTACTCTGAACCTCGAGTTAATGTGTCTCCATTTTACAGGAAAGCTTTGCTCACGTTGTCTTTGGGCTCTGCAGACTTCACAATGTGACCTCCTGCTGCCGGCTCAGGAGGGAACATGATGCTGCCTCTGCTTAGGTCACGTTAGTTAACGAGTTCACGTCAGGTCCAACATTTAGCTTGTTAAGCATGGCTTGTGGTTTCCAAATGAAGCGCACCATCCTGAAAGCAGAATTCTACAGACTGAGAGAAAGCACTATGATTTGGAAATTCACATCAGATGGACAAAAATATTTCCATATCCCTGTACAGGAGTGAAGTAAGCCTGAAACAGATTGCTTGCCTGGGAAAGCAGACCCCACCAGCAGAGCACCTACAAGCCCTCATGAGTCTTCTTCCATGAGAAAAGTCAAATAGAAAACTGGACATTTTGGTGTTTCTGGATTGTATATCAATGTGGTCTATTTTTTAAATATAAACAAGAGAGAGATATTAGCTCTATGTTGTCATTTATCAGTACTAAATATTAAAAAGGAAATAGAGATAAGGGGCACAATAGCAGCAGAAGTGTTAGATTTGGACAGTGAAGGTTGACTTTTCATTTTGGTAATTTAGGATTGGTTTGTGATTTCTCAGTAGTGTGGAGCTGATGCAGTTAAACTGGTTGTGGGGCAGATGCAGGGTCCTGGGGTAAAAATGTTCTTGTGGAGCAGTTTGGTGGCTCCCTGGTGCGTTATGAAGCCCAGTCAGCAGCATGGGGTGAGGAAGACTGGAGGACCTGAAGAGGGGAAAGTATTTGATAATATGTTCTCTCTGTCTCAGCCTTCCTGGACTCTGGGAGTGTTCTGTGGGCAGTGCTGGGCCAGCATCCCCACACAAGAGAGCCATGTCTCCTCTTCCCCTCCCAAATTCTGCACCTCTGAGACTTGCTGAGCTGCAGCGAGAACTTCAGGCAAGTCTTGCTCTCAGTATCCTGGACACTGGGGCTCTGACCCTCCGTCTTTGTGTGACACTGCAGACTTTGCCTCTTCTGTGTCCTCAGAACCTAGTTTTAAAATACTTTTCCTCAGCTCCTGCTCAGACATTTTACTTTCCAGACAAGAAAATTAGCTGGGTCACAATTCAGTAAACCATCCCTATCCTACACAACACTTCATCACATACTTAACTGTAACTTTAGCACTGACCTGAAGGGGATGTGAGCACATACTCAACTTGCTGTCCATGCTAAATTATTTTCCTGAGCAAGGACTGGCAGAAGGATCAATCCTGAGCTGAACTGGGGCCTTGCCAGGTTTATTTTTTTGAGCTCAGCTGGTTTTTTTGCTGTAGTTTAGTTTAGAAAAAAACAACAGCATTGCAAGAATTTATTTTACACCACAAGAAAAGATATATTTTTATACTCTTCCATAACTCAATAACAACTGAAGGGATAAAGCTCACTAAAATAATTTATTTGTCGCCAGAAAGCAGAGATGAACATTTTCAGCTCAAAAAGTGAGTGTTTTTCAGACTTACAAAAGGTGAGAACTCAGGGTGATAACTGAGACTGCCTTGTGGTCTCATTGCAGCCCTCATGCAAAAGCTCCTGGGTAAATTATTTCTTCTTACATGCATTCTAAGGTGGTAAACTTCTTTGTAGAGGTCCTTACAGTACTGCAAAGCAGTCCTGTGAATGTAAGATCATCAGTACAGGGATTATATTTATTTTTCCAGTTGTACAGCTCCAAGCACACTCTGACATCAAACAAGTAAGGAACAGCAGCAGAGTACAGGGTCAAATATAGCCCCACATTAAAAACGCAACACTGGCAATTACATTAGCTTTGGGTGCAGATAAAGATACCATTTTCCGATTACGTTACAGCTGTGGCCAGAACGAGCTCTCCACCAGCTCTCAGCAACCACAATTCTTGCCTGAGGACCTAAATTTTAGACTCTTGCAAAGAAGAGTGGTAATGCAGAAGCCTCCCCACTCTCCACATCCTTTATGCGTGCCCCATGCTTTTGAGGCACAGTGTTTGCTGCAGTATCAGTAATGAGCTGTTTATAAGTGTGTCAGCCCCTGCTCCTGTTCCAGGTGTGAGTCCTGACAGAACAGGCTGAGTCCCGTGGGGTGCAGCAGGGAGTGGAGCCCACTGCTGCCCTGCCGCCCTGCTCAGCTGCCTTCCCAGCCCTAACATGCCACCTCTGCTGAGGCTTTTCCCGGAGGTACTGAGGTCCTCCAGTGTTGCTCCTGTCATGGCCCTGCTGAAACTAGCTCTCTCCTGAGTGTCCTTCTCTTCTGGACCTCTAGGAAGCCTTCCTACAGCTGGTATGGTCTCACCTAGGTGGATCTGCTTCTTTCTGGGATATTTCTGTGCTCATTTAAGAGAGTAAGAAAATAATTTCCTCCTAAGAAATTGTATACAGCTTTAGTTGTAAATCCCCTGTGACTCACTACCCTCATGAGCAGATTTCTTTTACCATTTTTGATGTCAGATAGAATCTAAATTATATTTACATGTGTCCTAGGCTTCTGCTGTGCAAAGGTTTTCCAACATATTGAAGCGAAGCCTGAGAACTGCTTAGGACTAAGCAGTATTATCTGGTTTGGTTTTTTTTTTTCAGTGTCTCAAGAATAGTAATCATACATTACTCTGCAGTAAAACCATTATATAATGACCCATCTGTGGAAGAAAAATTCCCATGAACCTAGTGGTAAAGAGACGACCCATTTTAGCTGCCTATCACTTCCACATGAAGCAGAAGAGCATGGCTATATTGCCCAAAACTGCCTCTCCAGGAAGACTGGTGAGAAGGAGAAGCCTGTGGATGGACACTAGTTTGCTTGAATAATATTTAGTATGGATAGGCTGCATCATTATAAATCTCTGTGTTTGTTTAGATTTACCTCTATGGTCACTGAGGGATAGCAGAAGCACACAGTGTCATGTGCAATTACAGACTCCATCCCTCTCCGTGTGGGAGGAGGCAGCACAGTTTTCATTAAACATCTTTTTATCCCAAGCTAAGTACTGTACACAACTGATCAATAAACTGGAAAGTAAAATATATCTTTTATTCAAATTAATAAAAACTCAAACTGAAGTATAAGCACAAAGGGTCAGACTGTGATGTCCTTATGGGCAGAGAACAGCACTAAATGTGGTTTGGTGGAAGTGAATAGCAAACGCAAGGAAGCTAAGCGGTTAGCCAGTGTCAGTAAAGTACCATCATCAGACAAAATCATGACAAAAAGAAAGAGAGAAAGAAGGCCAAGTGAAGCGGAGCAGTCTGATGTAGTACTGCCAGGGCTGTATGGAACTGGGTG
This sequence comes from Theristicus caerulescens, assembly GCA_020745775.1. NCBI lineage: Eukaryota > Metazoa > Chordata > Aves > Pelecaniformes > Threskiornithidae > Theristicus > Theristicus caerulescens. Next base: position 25,568,205 of record CM036583.1, on the reverse strand, counting down.
GGTTTTCCTCTGCAGAAGTGTGTGAGAAATGTTTCCTGATATTCAGTGCCTTGGTACACTGATGCCCCTCTCTCAACAGATTTTCACAAAGATGTCACGTTTCGGATTAACCCATCCGAAGCTATATGATATGTTGCTATATATGTTTGCTATATGCATGCATGTTATATACAGCTATAAGGGATATACTAGAGAGTATATAATACATGTTATTTGCTTTACAGTGGCCAGAATAACCTGTAGAAAAACAGCAGTGACCCTTTAGGGCTTCCAGTCAGCTGGGTAAGACAATAAAAGGTAATTATTTCTTCCTGCCCTTGCAGCACATGGAGGAAAGATGCAGCTTCTCAAGACTGAAGTGGCTCTGCAACTCTTGTTTTCTTTGCTACTGTCTGAGCTTCTACAGGCAGGTTGACTTACCTCTGACTTGTGCCTCTTGCAAGGTGTCCATTGGTGATGATGTAAAGAGCTGCACTGTGGGGTGTTCTTTGAGTTGGCTATACTTCCAAGTGATCACAAGATTTTGGTTTGTTTGTTTCAGGGGGTAATTTTTGTTTTGCAGTTTCCCTCTTGTAGGTATGATTTATAGCTTGTTTTGTTTTTATGCAAGAGCAATTACTCATTTCCTTTCTGCATGAAAACTTTCATCTGCTCTTTTGTGGCTGTTTTCCTCTTCAGAATTGCTGTTTCAGATTCAAGAGGCCCCAGCAATAATAGTTAAAATTGTCAATTGCTGGTCAGCAGTTAGAAGACACAGGACACTAGGACTAGATGCAAGCTGCAGTGCTGATGGTGGAAAACAGCTGAATAAACAATGCCAGTGATCCCCTACTTGCTGCTATGTGAGCCAGATACATGCACAAGGGCAGGGAGGACTGTCTGGTGCATCTCTCCCTGGATGTCTGTCTTCCCATGGAGAAGGCCTTAGAGGGATTATTTGCAGGACTTGATAAGCTTTCATCTGTTAGAGGAGCTATTCTCTTTATCCAAGAGAAGATATTGAGGCAGGCCCTCAGTACACAAACAGTAAATGATGCTAATCTCCTCTGTGCTTATTTTACTCCAAACAGACTGCCTTCATTTTGTATGTCAAAGACAGACATCCTCCTTTCCTACCCAGCTTGGTATGTACCACCAGCAACTGCCAGCATTGCCGCTGAAGGTAACTGTTTCATTGAGCAGTCTTTTGAAACTAAGTCCCACAAGGTTTCTCCTTTGCCACAAAGCATAAACTCTGATTTATCTTCATGACCATGCACAACTGCAAATATAATTGCCTGTGACAAAAATAAACTCCTACCACCCATCCCCAGCTTTTAGCTCTGTAGCCATTTCTGAAGTGTGAGCCACACATATTTACAGTTCTGCTGCTAAAAGGTGTGGTTTGGAGGTCAGCATGTCCTTCTTGGTTACAGCATACACAACCCAAAAGAACCAAACATTTTACCTTTTCCTAAGACAAAGTACCCTAGTGAAAAAAGCCAGCAAGTGACCTAAAAAGACAGATCTGGGACATGCAATTGAAGTTGAGTTTTCCTCTAATAGCTCCAGAAGCATGACCCATGCTTGTAAGCCTATGGAAAGCATTTACGGACACCAAAGGTTCGGAGTGATAGACTTGAGGACTTGGCAAATATGGTTGGTTAGAGGTAAGGTACAAGCAGTTCTACAGAATGAATCTTCACATTCATGCAATGCAGCTCCCTGTTCTGCTTAAAATGCACTTTGCAAAACTTGCATCCGCAGCGTCTCTCCACGTGAACAGGAATTCTCCTATTTCCATGGATGAGGAAACTGCATCACAGAGAGGTCGAATGATTTTCCCTCAGTCACGCAAAGTCAGAAACAGACTGCAGGAACATCTGATTCATCTTCCTGGCTCAAACCATCAGATGGCAGTTCCTTGGGATGAAGAAAACAGCCAGCTTTTTCAATAGTAGGTCATAATGGCTCAACCACATGGAAGATTGTAAGGCCATTGTTCATGGTGTTTGTAACCATTAAGGACACCATTTTAAGAGGTTAATAAAATCCAAATCATCATTCTGAAATGATTGTTCCAGTATCTGTTCTTCTTGGTGCTGACATTAGCACTGCAATCCTCTGTGCCTTTCTGAAACCATGCCATTTTTCTCCCTCTTCTTACTCTAAGGACTTCTCCCACAGGCTCTGTAGATAGATTTCCTATTTCAGATAAATGGTTCTGTGAGCGGGCTTAGAGAACAAATGCTGTGGTCAAATCTTACTCCCTGTATATGTGTTTCCAGAACCTGCCATAAGTCAGCACAATAGTGTGCTAACCCCTGACAAAGACCAAGATTTGACTAACCAAGTTCTTTGATAATCTTTCTTTCCCTAAGTGCTCAATTTGAGTCAAATGTACAATAAAGAAGGTGGGGAGAAGTAAAGAAAAAAACCCCAAACCCATGACCTAAATAAGGAAATAAAGAGAAATGAGTAGAGCAAGGAAAGTTTTTAATAATGCAGGGATCCAGTTCTTCAAGTAGAAAGAAGTTTAATCGATTTTAAAATATTTAAACTAGGAAATCTACTGTAGGAAACATTTCAGATAATTCATTCCATTAAAAAAAAAATTATCAGAGATGTGTGTGTGACGGAAAGCTGGAATCATTCAAACCTGGTATGGTGAGGGATTCATAGTAGGCTCCTGGTTATTTTCTGGCCCAATGCTTCCTATCATTTCCTGGATCCAACTTTTTTCTAATTTTGTTGCTGTCTGCACTGTAAGCATTAGGAGTGAGCATGCTGGGTCAAGGGGGCTACAGAGATGACAGAGGCACTCAGGCCTTCAGTGAGGTATCGGCATACAGAATGGCACCAGGGAACCAGAGTGCTTCCAGGAGGAAAGCACCACCTCCCAGACAGAGAGGAGACAAGGAATGCTGCAGGGACACTGGTGTTTTCCTTAGATGAGCTGGCCAGAACTGTGCTAAGTTCTTCATATCTGGGTGGTGACAGATACCTAATTTTCACAGCAAAGGAAGATGGCTTTGGGCCTTGTAAGCTGACCACCTGCCTTTTATTTGGTCTTTGGGGTTTCTCTTTATTTCTGGTTCTTGTTTTTCTTCCCCTTCTCTATTATTTCTGAGAGAGAAAGAGCAGTGCCGTTTTGGGTTCAGAAACTCCGGTCTTTGAAACTCATAGCAGCTCCCCTGGACTCCTAGGAGAAGAAAATTAGGACAGTTATTCTGTACTCAGTGCGAGCAGATCATGGAGCCACATTACAATCTGGGGAGCTGCAAGGAGCTCTTTCTGGCTCTATGCATATCACTATGCCTGACTGCTCCCCGGATGCTGTGGAAATCTCTCTAGACACTTAGTTATTCAGATCAGAAGTAGGCAAGGAATGAGAGGATGACAAGAGGATCACTGTCTCCCCTCCTTCCACCACAAAGAGGGGACATTCATTTCCAGGGTGTATAAGCTGCCCAAAGGATAGACTCACTCTGCAGAAGAGGCCATAACAAGAGTCATCAAGGCTAGTTTGGCTATGAGAGGTCATAGTCTGAGGATCCACTGGCACGTGAAGTAACTGTAATGGCCTTTTCATTTCTGGGACACACTCTCCTCTTCATGTTTTGCATTCATTTCTCATTGAGTGTGCTAAGAAGGAAAACATTTGGACACGGCTTGATTGCAAATAATGCCTTTTATTCACACATGCACACATGAGCCCTGGTGTGTAAGAAAAAGAAACGTGGTCAAGGTTCCAAGCTAGTAAAAGAAGTGCAATGCTGTATCTTTGTACCATTGGAATAATTGGTGGAAAATCATCCCAAGAAAGTATAACTTTCCTGGAGGAAGGGTTTTCTTCCCTCTTACAGCTTCCTGTAGGTTCTTCTATGGAAAGTCTTAGGATTATAAAGGAAAAGATTTTTAAGGAAGCATAAAAGAAATAACTTATCAGTCAAATGTAATGCCATTTGTCTTATAATCACGGTATTCAGGAGCCTTCTTTGCTTGCTAAAATTTTCTGCTGGGTTCAGTTATTTTGGGGGATGAAGTCATCTACATTAGGCATACGCAAAATGATTAAGTCATCTACATTTCCCTCAACCTTTTGCTTCACCACCCTGTGGCACATCCACTGCATGGTGAGACAGTGAAGAACAGTCGGCACAAGTGCAATAGAGGTCTCTTGTATGCTGCCATAGGATTGTTTCTGTTTGCCTCCTTCCAGATGTGGGGTTTAAATGCATTTCGGGGTTGCCATTAGAAGCTAAGCACTCAGCACTTGCAGCTGTTCGGCTGAATCTAATGCTCATCTAATGCTCAGTCTTCACCTCAGGCAAAACAGCTTGGAGGAACCGGAAACCCTGCTGAATTGTAATCTATTTTGATGCTGCAGGAGCAAACTCCTTTCATGTAGGGGCACATCATGAGGTTGCTCTTCTACAGTGTTTGTTACTCAGGTATTTTTTATTACTTCCATTTGGTCTTTGCTCAGAGTTCACCCCTTCCTGTTATTTTGGTGCTAATCAGAACTCATGTCTTTCAAAAGTTTCTTCTTCAACGCCTTGAACAATTTCTGAACTGAGTATCAAATCCCATGAGCAAGCACAGATGTGTTTTTCTGGACTATAGGTAGATGCTAACCTGTAAGCGTTACCAAACATGTTGCAATACTGTGAGTTAGTCTCAGGAGCTTGCCTGGTGGTCAAAAGGTTTAAAAGAAAATATTTATCTCGTCACTTCATAATCCCATTACTCAGAAGTGCTTTGGAGCCAAGCGTAGTTTATAGCATCAGTCAGGTCCAAAAAGTGTTCCCAGGAGATGCCAAGCTCTGGGTTAGAGAACCAGTGAGCCACCTTCTTCATGGCGGTGTTGACACACTCTGTCAGTAATGGTGCTTGTACGTATTTTTCATCAGCTATGGCTGGAATGGGTTTGACTTACATGTGGTGGCTCTGATTTCTTTCAGCACTTCTCTGATGCCTGGCTCTATTAATGTGGTGAAATCTGGAATAAGGGGAAACATATCCTCTCATGTGCTTTCAGTGTGGTTGCCTCCACATGGAAAGGGCTTCTGCAGTGCCAGGGATGCCTGATGCATGTGTCTGCCACTCCCTGACATTGTGCAAAGCTGATTTCTGGAAAGACTGGGGAGCACTGAGGGCTGACAAGTGGATGTAGAAGCTGGGACAGTCTGGAGTGCAGGAAGGAACTTAGCTGCTGTAAAGGCAGAACTGGGACATCCCCCTGCCTTTGACACATCTGTGATGGAGGATTTGGGGAAGACTTGGAGGATGTCTGAATCTGATAGTCTTTTCCATGCCTTCTGTTTTATTCTCCTTTTTCATGTTTAAACCTGATTTATTCTGCAGGAATTATTTTGGGACAGCTTGCACTCCAGTGATAGCAGTCTTTGTTGGTATTTAGCTATAATTCCTTACCAGCTTTTAGGTGCTCCAAGGAAGGGGCAACATTCCCACAGGGTACACGTCAGCTGTGAAGCAACGAAGGGGTTTGTAATAGGCTGAAGATGGAAGAAAAGGTTAACACACAGAAAAGATGTGTTACTCTGTTGAGTTTTAAGATACAAAGGGAATAGTACTACATCATAAAATGAATTTACATCCCTTCATTCATTCTCCCTGTAGTATAAAATGCCCTAAATGTCTCTGTGCTTCTCTTCTTATTGGAATGTATATAAAGAAGAAAAGCGAATGATTAAAAGAGCCCTGGTGCACTCAATAAATGACAGAAAATAAAAAAGGAAAAATCTAACACACTGGAATTGTTTCCTGATAAACCAAATTCATTCTTTAGTGTGATCCATTGATGTGTGAGGTTCTTAGCTTATCTGCTGTTAGGAGATTTTATGCTCCCTGCCCCAACATTATGAATACCAATCCTTTCTGAGCACCCAGAGGAAGGTTGGTTACCTACTTGTTAAAGTAGTTACAGAACAACAAGCTTTTGGCTTTGGCTGGTTACTTAGGGTGCTTTAGTCTTCCCATTCTTAGACTGATAAGAGTCATACATAGACCCTAAGATTTCAAGGAAAAAATAAATGGTGGGGAATGAGATTTGCATCTTACTTAGGTTTGAGAGTATCCAAACAGAAAAGCTGAACAAGCACACTGACTGCAGTTAATGAGTTTGTGTTTCTCCTCATAAACACAGGCTTTAATATACCTTTCACTAAAGAGGGGCTTTCACAGTAATGCCCCTCATCCTACTGTTCCTGTGCTTTTGTAGCAGAGGCTCTAGTCAGCTGTGGTAATGCAATAATTCATAGCTCATCTCTCTTGGGCCTGACCAAGCCTTTAGTGTATGCACTAAAGCCTCCAAAACACAATTCCTCCCTTCTACTTGGCCCAAATGTAGTCCTTTCCCACATCATCAGAAAGATTAGCTCAGTCCTCCTTTAGGAGACTTGCCTTTGGGCTGTTCTCTCCCTGCAACAGCACTTTGCTTCCTGCAGTGCTGGTGAGTTAAAGGTATGTATCTCACTGTATCTCACTGACCCAGTGTAAACAGTCCCGAATACCTTCCTCAGTAATCAATATCTTTGGCAAATAGGTGATAAGGTGATGCACCTGTTGCCTTGTGAACAATAAAAGATTTGTTAATTCAATGTCATATATTTTAGACAGAAGACCTTATTTAAAATTAAGTAATTAAAATGTAATAATTTGATCGTGAATTTCCGTTCATGAGTAGTGCTGTCCTTAGGAGACTTGTGGCTCCAAACCACATGGTAGCAAAGAAGAAAACCCAGAGAACATCTTTGATAGCAAAGAGCATGACTGATCACAGAATTCAGTGGAAAGGTGAAGCAGCCTGAGTGTTATCAGGCTGAGCAATTCAAAGGTGAAATATCCATAACTGTGAGTTGGAGATTAGAGCATTGCCCTGTTATTATAATGCCTCACTGGTTTTGAGAGGAGGAATGGTTTGGTCAGGAGCTTCCAAGAAAAAATAAATTCACAGGCAAAAGTTCTCTCTGATGGACTAGAGGTGGCTTGGGCAGGCAGGTGAGGGTTTAGCATACTCTGGGAAGAGGGAAAGATGGCTCTTTCACACCAGGTTTACCAGAGCCAGTGCTCTGTCTTAGCAGTGTTGGGGGAACACAGGAATACAGGTAAAAGAGCTAAGAAGAAATGGTCTGTAGACTGCTGTAGGCATGGGGTTTAGAAGAGCAATGTGAAATGAATAGGTAGGCAGGAAAGGCAGTTCTGGAAGGAAATCCCAGGTTCAGGAGGAGCATGGAAAGAATTGGAGAAAGAGGTGACAGAGGCATGTCTCTCTCAGCACTCGCACAGCAAGCAGTGAGCAAGCAGGGAGGAGCTGTGCAACGAGCTTTGGATAAAGACCATTTTTGGCTCTGTCACCAGCCTGTGTGTGTGATGACAGCCAAATCATTTTACCTTTCCTTGCTTTTTTCTCCTTCCCGCTATGGAAATGTCTCTTGCTCCAGGTTTGCATGGTTCTAGCACAGGAGGGCCTCAGGTTTTCTGAGGCCTTCGGGCACCATGGCAACGAAATATTATTTAATTTTAACAGAAATAATAGAAAGGAGGCCAGGTCCAAATACAGGCCTGGAAAATGAAGGTGATAATGCAGAGGGAAAACACAAAATGTCCATTACCTTTACTAGGAAGGAGGAGTGCTCATCGGCTTTGAAATCTCTAGGCCTCCTTCCCTTTGTCCATCTCTTTTCCTCTTTTCATTCCTCTTGCATTGTGCTCTCATTTGTATAGCTATGAGCCGACATCCAGCAGTTAAAATCTACGTGTGTTATTCCCAACTATAGCTTGCACATTGCTACAAACTGTCTCTCTAGCCCTGTTTCCATGGAAATGGAAGCTAGCAGCGTGACAATAAAATAGAAAATCATCAAAAGAGAGCAGTCTAATACCTTTATCTTACTTCTGCTTAGTAGTAGTAACAAGGCAAATGCTTTCTATCTAGAGCCATTTCCAGTGGTGGATCTCAAAGTGCTTTCCATACGTAACTGTAGTTAGCCTCAAAACATCCCTGAGGTAAATAGTACTCCCATTTCATAATGGGCAAATAGATTTTTTAGACTTGAAGGTCCCTTCCCAGGAAGAGTCCTTGCTTCAGACTGGGCCTTTTAAGCACTGCATAGCAGTGTCACATAGCGTGTGACATGACAGGACCGTGCTAACGTGTTGAGGAATAGACCCCAGGACTGCTTATCACATCACTTTCTCCCAAGAGCAATCTTCTTCCTAGGTGTAGAAGGAAGTAAAATGGCCTTTCCTAGCTTCCTGGGGTTACAGATTCAAATTAAATACCACCAAAAATAACAAAAAGTGAGTATCTGGCTTTCATTCCCAATTCCATTCTCAGAAAAAATGAGATCAGAGAATAGCAAAGCCTTTCAAGCACCTTTAAAACAATTGCCTGTACCACATGTCTGACCTTCTCACTCCCATTTCCATGGAAACAGAGCAGAAAAAAAAAATGCAGTAGAATGGGACAGAGGACAGTTACGCCAGTGTATGTAATAGTTCTCACTAACAGACTCCAGTTTCAGGTTGGGTGCATTTTAAGCAGGGAAATTTAAAATCTGATAGATGTCTGAAGGTGGATCTCTCCCCAGTATAAATCTTCACCAGCTAGTCAGATCTCTTCTTTCTTAGCATTCATACCACAATAAACTTTATTGCATTGATTGATAAGTATCTTCAGCTCGGTTGTTGGTTGCACCAAACTTTGCCTTGTAGTCTCATGGAACAAATGTATTAGAACAGGTCTAATGAACACCACAGTCTTAAAACAAGTCTCAGACACATTGAAAATAAGTCTGTCTGTCTATTTGTTTATCCATCCATCTTTGCATTACCTGTGCATTTCTGTGTTTCCATGGGGCCAAGCACATAGCACTGATTTCATATGCCAGCTGCCATACAGTTCCCTTTGCTTTCTGGGGTGATACAAGCATTGTAATGAATGATATTGTTCATTCTGGACAGTACCACAGCTTAATGGGAACACAACAGCATTTTTCCTGTGAGTATTTGTTTTACTTGCCTTCAATGAAAATTTGTATGTGCATCAGCAAGTCTATGGGAGGCAGCAGGCTTGGGATGTAGGTTCCTGGAGCAGAAGGCTCCCAACTTTCTACTTTCTTTGGCAGAGAGATGAGACAAAGTGGCGACAATGGGTTCACATACACATGTTTATTTCGTGTCACTGACAGAAGCGATGACAGAAAATTCCAGAGCCATCTGTAATATACAGCTGGAATACTTTAAATGGATCAAACTGACATTTGGAAAAAAGGAAGGAAAAGGTTTCCAGAGCTTTTTGCTGTCATCATTGCATGGAGGTGGTCCTGCCTGGGCATGAGGGGACACTTCTGCATGGATTGACTGTTGCAGAGGTCTGTCTGGGCTCAAAAGTTTGCCTGCGGACATAATTTTGCGGGATAAATCAGGCAGGAAACTTCCAATACACCCTAAAGAAGGTGTATCCTCCAGGAAAATGTCCGGTCATATAGAGAAGGAAGAGGGGGATGCTGACTATTAGTACTTTACCCAGTTAAACAGAGTTCATTCTCAGGAAAGACTCTTTGAGCAAGAAGCCTGTGTGGCCTTAAACAAAAATTTTGTAAGATGCTGTAATTCTTCATTACAGCTGCTTCAGAGCTACTTCAGACTCTCCTCTGCCCTCACTACAGACCATTCAGTCAGAAAATAGGGAAAAAAATGTCCTGAGGCCAGTAGCAGCCAGCTGCTGTAGGCTCTTGTTAAAATACCCCAAGGAGCTCAGAAAAGGAGAGAGGGATTTCAATGTGCAAAAGGGAATCACTGAGGACAAGAGATGGTGTGAGACTCTCAACGAAAGAAGAGCCATTTGAAGGAGTCCTGCTGGCAGGAGGAGGAGGAGGGGGAAGCAGGTCATAGAGTAATCGCTCTGGCAACAATTGGGAAAACGCAAATAAAGAGTAAATGAGGGGGAATTGTGGTCTGCTTACGGATGTTCTGGAAGCAGACAAATAGGTTGACTTAATTGGATAAGTTATTAACCGTGAATCATTCATTCCACCTGGATGATTAGCAAGTCTGTTTATTCTTGTAGTCCATTTTGTATTTCTTCACAGATCTCGCAGGTGAATGCAGAACTGGTTACTTAGGTAAGGCATTTTGATAAAGGATCAAGGTAAACTGGTCAACTTGCTTACAATGGCTTCCTGCCCAAGGGCACTTGACACAGATTACATTACACAAAGAAATAATTCAGATATGACTCTGAAATGACCACATGACTCGCACTGAACCTTTATTAGAAACCTTGTTAATTGTTTACATGTGCAATTAGAAGTCTGTACCTCATTTTGGCATGAATAGAGCCAGTTCAGTTCTCCTTGAACTCCACTTGGAAAGTCTGAGTTTAGACCAAGTAAAGCAGATGTACCTTTATCTGTAGAGTTAAGATGTTTTGGCAAGGTTGATCTGAACTGTAGAGAGCTGTCAAGTGATGGTGTCCTCCCACTCCCGCAAAGGAAAGCAGGAACTGCCTTACTCACTGGCTAATTTATTTATCGTCAGATATTGTATGGAAAGAGAATTGCTGTCCTGGGAGAGCCCTACCTTTCTGGTGCTAGGAAACATTCAGGGCAAGCTTGGTCAGAAAAAAAGGTGCAACATTAAAATTCAGCTCCTCTTTGAACGGTTTGGGAAAGCTTTGCTTTCTGGCCCATCTAACTTTTCAGTAAAGTGAGATCTCAGCAAGTCTGACAGACTTTTTGCCTATAAGCCAGGGCACCCAGAGCAGTTTGCTGCTTCTGAGAGAGGGAGGACAAAGCTCTGCTCTTGGTCTGATCTCCTTGGTCATCTGCCCTGGGCTTGCTAGACCTGCCTGTACCTCTGTGAGGGCACGACTCACCCAGAAACACCTCTTAAGTTCCAGATTGTGCTTGAGGCTCTCCACATGGCTTTGCAGCCTGCATAGCTCATGTTAGTCCTCCCTCCATTATCACAGGATAATGTTCCTTTTGTTCCGGTAGCCCACACAGAATGGCTCCTTCACTACGTAGGTCCCATCACCAACAGTGACAGGATTCTTAATTTGCTTATCAGAATATTTTGGGTCTGGTACCAAAGATTCTTCACATATGAGAGATGAGGGTGGGTGACTGATGATAGCTCCTCTGCTTCCAGCCTCCCCACTCCTTGCTCTGTGCCCATCTTCCTGTTAAACATTTCTTTGGTTCATAGACCAGTGGTTCTTTCCAGGTGACTTGTCTCCCAGCTGCCTTAGGAGGAAGGTGCAAGGGTCCAGGCACCGCAGGGAGGAAGGCTGATGTCCACCCTTAGGACCTCGCTTCCCCCCTTAGTCTTGCTTAATGCACAGATACAATGCTCTGCCCTGTTTTAGGGGAATGTGGACTTCTTTGCCATGCACAGCTCAGAGCCAGTCCTGTGGGGAAGGGGTGTCCTGCAGAGGGTCCTGTGCCTCAGAGTGAGGCTGCTCTTGACTCACTAGGTCAGCCCGCATTCATGCCTTACTCATAGTTTTGGGAGCCAGGAACAGATCCTTTTCTTAGAAGATTCTCAAACCTAAGCTCTGGCTTTCTTCCATAACCTGAAATTAATATACCAAAACAGCAAAGCAAGCATATGGTGGAGTGAGGTATGGTAAATCTGAAGATATTTTTGGTTGACTCTCTTTTGGAAGCTGTGTGGCTTGTTTACCGGAAATCCTTTGGGTCTTTTGAGCAGGGAGTCACCAACTTACAGAGACAGTCCTGCTCATCCTTGGATTTCAGGAGCTGCTTTTAGAGCTGCCTCTCTGTCACCCAGAGGAGCTCAGTTCTAATTCCACCACACTGCATTGCCTCCAGGATGCTGTGGTGCAGTGTGGGGCAGTACTGCTGGGAGGTGGCCTCAGGGGTGCCCCAGGTATACCCCACTCAGAGATCATAGCTATCAGACACTAGGAAGAATACAGGTGTGGGGTCATCCATCTCCTTAAAGAGATATAACCGCAGCCTTCTTGCTTTGCCTTTCCTGCTCATGAGGTTGGGAAAGTAACCTTGGAAATGCACTTCAATTTTGCAAATATTACCTTTTGTTTCCAACCATTCTTCAGGAATCTTATCAACAATGCTGAACAGTTTTTGCATTGGGCTAAATTGCCACAAGAGCTATTTAGTTGGGTTGTGACTCAAAAGATCTAGCATCTGTTCAATGCTCTGCTACCGAGTTCATCTGCGGCCATAAGCAGATCCCTTCTTCTGGCTCTAATGCAGAGGGGTGAACTAACAGTGAAGTGGGGGGATTTAATTAGCTAATGTTTTACTTGTTCAGATGCAGAAATTATCATGGCCCCATAACATGTTAAGAAGGAAGGCAGTGAGTGAAAAACACCTCCCATTTTCTACCCCTTTCCTTTTCCCTGTTGAAAAAAATTTACAAAAGAGCCAGGCAGAAGTCTGCATCGCCTCAGACTCAGGCCAGTGATACCTTGGATCGGCTCCTCCCTACTTCACAGCTTTATCTTGGTCTACAAGTAATTTTTAAGTCAGGGTTGTCCACCTGGCTGGCCAGTGACTGTATCCATCCTGTGAGCTGATTATGTCCAGCTCCCCCCTGACTTCAAGTGTTTCCTGTTGTGTTGATGCATGCCTGTGTCCTGAGTCCCTCAGCCATTGTAGTGTCCATACGTGCATCCTCAGTCCCTGAGCCATTGTGGTGCCCAACTGACTGGCCCATAGCATGGCCCCGAAATCGACGTCGCAGTTTTGGAAAGATTGGCTGACACAGGATGCAGCTTTAAATGAACAACTCCTCAGTTGTCCTTCAGTCAACACACACAATGGCCCTTGTGCCTTTCCTCGCATTGCCCCAAAAGTCCACCAAAGAGTACTAGAGAGCTTGGGCACACAGAGAAACATCAAGAGAGATTTGGAAACCATGAAGAAAGTGAGAAAAGGGCAAGACTACCAGCTGCCTATATTATCCACTGTTTAATTTTGACCCAGAGTGTTTATTCCTTCTCATTAACTCTAATTACATAAGTATTTTGCACTATCATCTACATGGGGTATGAAGCTTGCTTGTTCTGAAGAAGAATGTGGACACATCGCTTGTCACTGAGGAAGCTTCTCCAAAGCCTTGCTGAGACTCTGCAAAAGGAATCAGAACTGCTCCCTCAGGCCTCCAACCCCAGACTGCTAGCAAATCCTGTCCAAATATTTTCAGTAGTGTTCATAGGGCTGACAGCATTTTCTGGGAACATTCTCACTAAAGATACTTCCAGTAGTGTTACTGCTCCACTCTAGAGAAGATTTTATGGGCAGGACTCCCAAATGTGGCCAAAGATGCAGGACTGAACTAGAGACAGGCTGCTTGTGATCTTCAGGTATTCCTGAGCATTATCCTGCCAGGGCCTCCAGCCTGACTCCAGGGATATTACAGAAAATTGAAGGAATTCAGCACTGTGTATATAGTTTGGCCCAAATAAAGTCTTCATTGCCTTTGGGTGGAGCAGTTAATTTTAAGTGCATTCAGGGCATGAAAGACACCCTCTAAATAGACTCTTAGAGATGATGCAACAGATATTAGACTAACCAAGAAAGCTGGGAAACAGTTTGCTCTGGAATAATTTTATCATTTCAAATAGCCTCTCACAAGTTTACATATTCATCAAACTGTATTTTTTCTCAGAATCTATCAGTTTTGTATAACAGTTTTTGGGTGATCAGGGGTTGAGAGTACTTATGGCCATTTTTGACAGGTTCCCATTTCTTGTGACATCTGAACCGTCAGAACCAGTGCAAAAGGTTCCTTTAAGTCCGACCCAGACATGAGTTCCCTTCCTTTCCTCTATCCGCTCCACCTCTATGACCCCCATTATCAAACATAGTTTAATCTTCCAGGGCTTCTTGCTCAGCAGCCACGTTTCCAGGAACAGGAGAAGTCTTCACAGCCTCCTGACACAACCATTTACTAAACCCTGTGTGCTGGCACTGCTTATATTCTAGGAGGTTGCTTACATGCTGTGCAGGCACTGGCTTTTGGTCACACCTATATCCTGTTGTAGAAGCCTTTGTGGTCCTTGCCCTGCCTGATTCTCTCCTCTCCTACTCCTCCGCTAGCCTGCCTCAACTCCAGTGAACGCTGTCTAATGACATAAAACATAGCAGTTACAAATATTTACATAAATGCACAATCTACTGTGGAACAGTATGGCCACTGGAAAGCCCAAGTACTTCATGTATTTTTCCTGTATCATATTTCTTTAGTTCTTTCTACTTTTAAAATTACTTTTGTAAGCTTATAGGGACCAAGATGGCTTTTTCCTTCTGGTTTTGCACCTTGTTGATCACAGAGGACTGTGCAATAATAACATAATAAGTCAGTGAGATGGCAATGGTTTTCGATGTAGTAGGACACAAGGAAGTTAAACTGTGTCAGCCTGAAATAAGCATCATGATTTTTGAAGCTTACTGGTAGTCTCTTATCTAATGCATTAATTGATCAGAACTGCCAGAATAAATGATTACCAGATTTTGTGCACCTCTCAGTGCTTCCATAGATGTCCTGTCAACTGCAGAAAATAAACTTTTGCCTGAAGGTATTCAGTTACATAAATAACCCGTTAACCCATCAGCATGCAGGCTGGGCTAAGGCAAAACATCCATGTGACACTTCATTTTTGAGACCATGTCTTTCGCCCATTCTTCTTGGCTGTATTACTAGTCCTAGATCTGACAACTTTTTTCTCATCCAGTCACAGGGGGAAAAGCAAACAAGGATATTTTTGCATCTCTTCCATGCAATGCTGTGAATTACTTTGCTATAATCCTGTTTCTCCTTTGTACAAGAAACCAGCTGCTCTCATTCTGCTTGTGAGCACACGTGAAGTTAGGAAAAACACTCGTGATCTCCAGATTCAGTTATGGCCTCTCCCATTATGTTCTGATGGAGTTAGAGTACAGTTCAATCTCCCTCTTCTTTAGCTAGGAGTCCTATGGGGGGAAAAAATCACCATAGAAAACGTTTTTGAAAGTCTGCCTGCTATTAGATGGATTTAGGTCCACATTGTTTCATGACATCAAGAATGTCAAATCAGATTATATTGACAGAGAATGACGAAGGGGAGGTAAGCATGGTTTAACTTAGTGAAACACCTTGAAATATCTCAATCACTGGGTGGAATAACACTCAATGGACTCAGCATGCTGTTGAAGGTTATTTTTTGCAGTGCAACCTTAGCCTAAATACACCCTCCCTGATGCTGTAATGTGCATTGGTTGGCCACAGATTCTTCAAAGAAGATGAAACACTGTTCTCTCCTGAATTTCATGTTTATTAAAAGATTTCATCTTCTCCTGTGTAATGTTTGCATCACAACACAAATCATCAGCTTGCTTTGACCCTGACACCATTTTATAGGCTTAATAATAATAAATCTATGTCCTGAAATAGTTTCCACAGATTACAGCAATCAATCAAAATTCAGGGAGCCTTAAACCATTAATGTCATCGGTAATGATCCAGCACCCTGGGAATCCATCTAAATCAGCCATTATTACTGAAAATGCTCTTTAAGAGCCTTAAGATAAAGGTAGTATTTGGGAGCATAAATTGCAGTTCTATTTTTATCAGCCATTGAGGGATGATTTTCATAGCAAATTTTTCGTATCTGTTTTGCAAAAGACAAAGTCAGAACAATTCTTTCTTTTGCCTCATGCAGCTGTTTTGGTTATTGTAATAGAAAAATAGAAGCCAATACACAGCAGATTGCTTTACTAGAGTGAAACTGAAGTATTTGTTATGTAAAGGAGTCCCTGGATGTTTTGAAGGAAAAGGAGAGAGCTGCCATCATAAGTCCTTAGTGCGCTTTATGTGGATACATTTCTAGTTCAAGGCAATGCTCCTAAGAGAAGCTGTGCCCACTTTATTGGACTACAGATATCTACAAGCTTGGTAATTTCACACTCTGGAGTTTTGTGATGTGGAGAAACAATGCAAGAGTTCAGGACAAAGCAATTTCTTCACTGAGAGATACATCTACAACTCTTTGTCTTGGGATTTTCTGTAGCCATCCATTAATAGAGTACCTGAAAGCCTATCACGTAAAATCAATGGCAACAGTGAAATGTTGCAGAACTCAGATACTTTTTTTGTGGGTAAAACTCTGTCTAATTTCTGGTTTGTGTGTAGATTTTTTTAATTAGTTTTCTTCTACCTGTTTTAATTGCATTTGTATGTGATTGTTTAATTTTATTTTTTACTTAGCTGGTTGGGTTGAAGGATGCTAGTGAAACAGAAGGGTCTTTCAATAGTATCTAAACTATGTCCTGCTGATTATCATGCCTAATGTGCTCTGACAGCTTGTTCCCACCCAGCTGTGAGCACACAACACATCTCAAACATCAACACAGGCTCTGTGATCAGCATTGTCCTGAGAACAGCCATCATGTTAAACAGATCAGAGCTCCACCACTAGTGGGAATGGATTCAAAATGCCATTGAAGACTAAGTCTGGCCTCACAGATTTTCTAGAAGCTAGCTGATCCCCCAACAGCCTAAACATAATTGACAGTGCTGACGTAGTCCAACAGTCTCCATCTTCAGCTCTCGGTATCTCAGGAGAGATCCAGACAGATAGTTATAAAACATGCCAGCAAACTCAAAGTCAGAGTAAAAATGTTTAAGTCATGTTGCTACAGATAGGAATGTAAATCAGCTAATCAGACAAGGCATCTCTGAAAAGGGAAAAAACCTATTTTTTCCAATGGCCTAATTTATCCACAGGTACAGCTACTGTTCTGTTGTTCATGCCTTGATTTTTCCCCAAAATAGAGCAAACATGAACTGCATGGATGATTCTGAATCTTAATACCTAAAAAAAGAAAATAAAAGAACACAGACAAAACCCTGTCTCAGAAAGCATGTTTTGTGAGACTCACTGAAAAGCAGCTTAAATTTTGATCTAATTCAAAGGAAATACATCTACAGAAAGGTTTTCAGCCTCCCATTTCACACTGAAAAGCCAAATATGTAAGAGAATAATTTTCTGGTTCCCTACTTGTAAGAAGCACTCTAGTCTCACTTGGTGGCTCCCTGTTTTTGCAACTGCTATAATTCCCTGATAAGAGATTAGCTACTGTTCTGCACTTGAAATATGACATTGGCATTGTTGTCTCTTAATGGTTCAAACCAAGCTTCAGGTGTCTAGGGAAAAAGATTACCACAGCTGACTCATTTCTGGTGAGAAATCTCTAAACTTTCTCCCCATCACCACAGAGTTCTACAAAATTCTGGTCCCACCAGAAGCATGCCAAGTTCCTTTACTTGAAGCTGGATTATAGCCTGCAGAGTCTATGCAGTAGGCAGAGACAGGTGTAAGGGGAAAACAAATATGTGTTGTTCTTTCTCATCTGTTCTGTGAGTTAATGGAAGAATAATCTATGAAAGTCATAACCTAAGGAGCACGCAGCTAAATCACCTTCTCTTGTTCTGCCCTTAACCTTGTATTTCCTAAAATGATACACTTGACCTTCTACATCTTTTAAACTTGATAGCAGTATCTTTCAAAAACAGACAGGCAATTGTGACCTTAACAATGTTAAATAATTTTATCCACCATTAGATGCCAGTCCTTCTCATTTAACTGATTTGCATTCGGGACTGCAGCTCTCCCTGAGCTAGGTAGCTGTTAATGGGGCCTGCTGCTGTGGTTGGTGATGCAATGAGCTATAAATGCAACCTTTTATATTAGCTTTTACTATGCAAGTAAAACCAGTTACTGTAAAAGCTGTTTGGGAAAATGGGTGAAGAAGCCCATCAACTGAATAACATAGCCCATTCTACGTCTGAAACTTTGCTACAGGAATTGCAGTTAAAGACTGAGGGTGAGGACCAAAAAAGCCCCAAGGCCAAGAGTTTGGAGGTGGATAACTGCTACTTTAATGAGTAGAAGAACAAGCAACAATGTTTTTATTAGGTTATTTCTAAGGAAAGTTTCCCAGATGTACTGAACAATGCACTTGGCTAAAGAGGAAAAGCATGTGAGAAGGAGCCATGTAATTTCTTGGGGTTCATAAAATTCCCCAGTGTCATGATTTTGAGGCTGGTCTAGGCTCCATCTCATGGCTGCTACCCACATGGTAGGCAGGGACAAATGCAGATTTCTCTGGGTTCTTCCTCTTTTGCACCTCTGTGTGTCACACCTAGCAGGCTGCATGGGATTGCTTCAGGCTCTGCTCTACAGCTCTAACAAATGGTCATGAGGTCAGTGTAAAGTGGTGTTATGGTGTAGGAATGAGCCATAACAGATCCCCAGACAATGATGAAACCCATGGACCTGGACAGTAACAGAGCTCAGGGATGTGCCAGATAATGACCTAATCCTCAGTCGAGGATAAAACCTGCTTCTTTCTGAGTTGCATTTTATCTTCAGCAGAACAAGCAAAGGTTAATGAAATACCTATATTCTCCAAACAGGTTTGGAAAGACTTAAATCCCTGGAAGTTATTGGGAAGAAGATTTGGACTGTGAACAGCTAACTCTTGACACAGTATCCCTGCTCTCAAAGGAGTGTTATCTTATCTGAGAGAAGTGCTAATTTGCACTAAGTTGTATTTCTATGCAATCTAAACAGGAAGAGGGAATTTCAGAACTGGGACGTCTGGTGTGTGTGGACTCCCTGTACTTAGGAACATTTAGTCTTTTGCTTAACTTTTGACCTTCCAATTCTGACTGTCTGGTTCTGGAAATCTGAGGGTTTTGATCTGTGAACTCTCATCTTTCACCTAAACTGCAAATCGAGACATTGATATCAGCACAGCAAGGGAGAAAAGACCAGCAGCATCCCCTGCATGCACAGTATGTTATATGGCTTAGACAGTCCTTCTGGCCACTAACTCCATCCTAGAGATTTCTAACTCTCTCTTGGTTCTTTTGAGGAGCAGCCCAGATTCTGTCACGTTGCACTCTGGTGAACGTACATTAAGGAGATTTGTTGTATCAGTGGCGGTGCGTATACTACAGTATATAAATTAGATCATAATCTTACAAATCTACATCTGATTTTTATAAATACTTACATGTATTCAATAGAGAGTTCATTGCATTTAGTTAACTATATGCATAAAATGTCTCTAAGAGCTGAACCTTAATTATTGAATGTATTTCGTCCTGTTCTACATTCTCTTGGATTTATACCATAAAGAAGAAATCAGTGAAAAGCTCACAATAGTGTGACCTTCCTGGAGATTAATGAATCCAAATTAGTATAGAAAGACATGGATTGAAAATATATATGTCTTGCTAAATAAATCAAATATGATCTTTCTGAGTTTGGATTAGTTTACTCTTAGCAGATTTCAGTTTCCTAATTTCCAAGTTCCATACCCAGAAGATTCAAAATCATTCTGCTGGTCCAAGCAGCTCTGGGGGGTCCCGGTTCTGCTGGTCCCAGCACCATTTAGAAGCTATGCCATAAGGCACCCCTTCCCTCCAAGTGCACAGCACAGCCCTATGTTTAGTGAAGGTTAAGAAGCTTCTCGGGGACATGAAGTACCCTCTGCAGGAGCTGTTAGAGATGTGAGGTCTTGAGGGACTTGAAATAAAGAGTACGATTCAGAAATGGCACTGGGGTACCCAACCTTTATTCCTGCCTACAGGCACTAGGACCTTCACATCTGCTACAGCTGCAAGATAAATCAATCCAGCCCACAAGTTGGTAGGGTGCGTTGAAGGGAAAAATTGGAAAGTTGGCAAAAAGATAAGCATAGTCATACAAAAATATACATACAAAAATTCTTCAAAACTTCTGGAGGCTTTTGTGCTCCAACTCTGAAAACGTAAATCTCTTCTTCAGTGAGCTGTTTCTCCCAATACCTGGCTCAATCCTTCTGAGTATTTCCTCACTGGGTGAGGACCAGAGAGAAAAAGCAGTAGGTGAAGGCAGGCTGGTGACTTGGCAGAGAGTAGTACTTACACTATTGCTTTTACTGAGAGGATAACTTAAAGACTTAATGCTTACTGGTTATTGCTTATGAGGTTATTTCTGAAGCTAAAGATGGAGGGAAGGATTATTATTTTAATTATCTTTCTGCTGAACATCTGAGAGGGGCATTTAACAATCTCCAAACTGTCCATGAGGAAGTGTTGGTTCTCCCTGGATCTTCAGGAGATTAGGCAGGCTATCTGGTGTCTGCTGCTCCACAGACCCAAGGGTGGGGGAAAATAAGTACAGTAATGAACAGTAGGATTACAGTTCCTTTCCAGAAAAAAAATAAATAAGATCTTGCATTAAAAATTGTTAAAAGTATCTCTCAGTCTTTCATTTCTGTGTAGACGTGTGCTGCCATTCTCATGGGGCTGAGGTAGAATCTGGATGGGAGAAGAGAAAGCTGAGAGTACAAAACAGTATTGCCTGCACAGCTGTAGAGTAATAGTCCATAGTCGGAAAATATTTTAAGTATTTAGACTTGATGTTGTGATGAGGATCAGTATACCCAAGGCTTAATGAGGCCTACAGAACAGATTGGCCATAACAGAGAAGCAACTTTTGTCATCTCTTTTTTTATCGACATTATTCTAGATATGATGGGAAGCAACCTCAAGGAGTTACAGCTCTGAAGTGTCTAATAAAATTTCTTAGTCACGGAATTTGAAATGTGAAGTTTTTCCTTCTTTGAGATGAAATGTCAAGTGGAAGTGTTGTCTGTATTGTGGATGATGAATTCTGAGTGCAGTGATGGAGCAGAGAGCTGACAACTATACAGTGGAGGGTTTCTGAAAACTAGCTGTGGTTCTGAGTCACTAATTGTACAGCAAACTCTGCTTGGCCTGACATTATGCACAGCTATTAGCAGAGTTTTAACAGAGAAATATATCCCATTCAGTGTTTCTTCTTTTAGGGCTTGACAAATGTTGTATAACTCCCTGTGGTGATGAATGTTTTTGAATCCCAAGAAATTAAAAGGATCAGTAGGTGCTCAGCACCTCTCCTCTGTGAGAACTGATCCAAGAGGCTCATTGCAAATCAGGTCCCAGAGCAGTGCAGGTAGGGAAATGTGTATCTGCTGGTGGGCAGAAGCTGAGAAGTCTATAATCCCCCGATCAACGTCAGCCCAGACAGGCTCAGATACAGTCCTGGGATAATGCAGTAGTTTGGCTTTGTGCAAAAGAGAGCTGGACTTGGCTGGACAAGGAGTGCCTGATTGAAGTCCCATCCATCCGTGGTGGTCCTATGCATGTCAGCTACAAAACAGCAGTTTCCCACACTTTCCTGCACTGCAGCATTACAAAGTGTGTTGTGCTTCACTGGCTGTGTAAGGATATGGTTGAGTTCAGGACTAGAAACCGCACTGGGGAGAGCAAAGGGCAAGTAGTTTTTGCACCACACCTATACCACAGCTATGACAACATTCACGACCATTCAGGATTTTGCCTCATTATTTTGGGCAGAAAAAACAATCCTCAGCATAAGCTTATCCTTTCATTTTGAACTCTGTTCCTGCTTCGTCAGGGATCCTGTCTCAGTAGGCTAAAAAGCATAATTTTTCACTCATGTTAGCTCAAGCAATGCAACTCATGCAGATCAAAAACTATGTTAGGCTGCAGGCTAATATGCTTAAAAACTTGTTAGCTGCCCGTATTTGGCCCGGGGGGCAGTCTAGGCTACAATGCATTGAGTAATACACCTTCAAACTTTGCTTTGCTCTTAATATAAATAAAACCAGGAAACCATATGGGTATAATTGGATTCCAAAGAGACATATCCATCACTGATATGTATGCAGATAGATATACATATAGCTTCACTATCTAACTTCTCTAGCAGGTTTCCAGTGGCATTCGCAATAGTGAAAAGAAAGCCCATGCAAAAGCTACTGGATATTAAAGAGACACTAAAATTTTTGCAGGTTCCACCTATGTACTGTACTGGGCTTTTCAGTCATCTTAAGTTAACTTAGCTGCACCTTTTCCACTCCTAAAGAAGGATCAAAGACACGTGATCAAAGATACCTTTTCTGTATCCCTGACTTGCGGTGAATGAGACTTATCTGACTGAATAGTCAAGCTAAATCAGCATAATAGTTCTGTTTTACTTGAATGAGTTTGTACAGGAAATACAGTCTCCCGTTGTTCCTAAAGCACACGGCAGCTTGTTACGGGTAAATCTGTGCAGGGGTTTGCTTCCTGGCTGCTGATTTCAAATCCAGATGGAGAAACAAGACTCAGCTTTTCCAAGGATTTAGATTCAGTTCAGGAAAGAGATGAGGGCATTGTGGATCATTACTGATTCAAATTCAGGGTATCTAAACACACAGGTGAATTGGTATATTGTTACTGCTGCAAGCCCGTCCAAGCATACAGAGTGGTATGGACCTTCTGCCTCCCAAAGCCTTCTGGAAGATGATAATGTTTGCTGTTGCAGTGGTTCAGTTTCTGTTTGAGGTAAACAGTAACCATAATACATTATTAAAACTAAGAAAAATATTTCCTAGTCCACACTGGAATAACATCCCATGTGCACAGGGCAGTTGCTAAACCACGCCCCACAACCACCCTCCCCCCGTGAGAGAGACTCTTCTGCACCAGCCCTTTGGGGTCTGTTACCTCTGCCCTGCTCCTCATGCTTGTGCTCGCATGACTTCCTCCTCCACACAGCCTCCATCACTGGCAAATCTTCTTGAATGCTTTCTTTGAAAATCTAACCAAAAAATATCCAGAGCACTCTCCCAGTCTTTCCTATAACTCATAGCTTTAAAATACCTAAGCAGTTTATTTTAAGCCACTCCTTCATCTAATTCCATGTCTCTAATCAAATTATCCTGCTGTTAGCTGTTCTCTCAGTCATCCTCACAAAATTTTTTCTCCACTAAGCTGACTTGTAACAAAGTCTTCTCCACAAGCTCAATTCTGGGGCCAGAGCTCTTGGTCTCTCCACCCTGACCCTGAGATTTTGAAGTCTTCAGTGTTTCCTTTTGGGGTTGTTTTGCCTGGATGTAGACAAGACAAGGTGATGCTATGCTGCTGAAGAGCTCCACAAGCAAAGCCTGTTTCACGTGACTTCAAAGTCTTTTTGCAACAGTTCTTGGCTTCCTTCTATACTCCAGAAATCACTGAAAAGGTATCAACTGAGCCAAGGCAACCTGCCAGCTGGGATGCAGGGGTTTTTTGCCGCACCAGTGGCAGGCAACAGTTTCCTTCTTTCATGAAAGTCAATGAAATATAAATAATGTTACTGTTATTTGGTGGGAGAAAACCTAAGGGAAGGGAGACCAGTCTTCTGCTCACTAGAATGGCTAATTGCTAATAAACTTTTGTTTCTGAGTCAGTTTAAGGATAAAAAAGCATCTTTTTCATGATGTAGTGGCCGTACTCTCATCATGATGCTAATAGGTACTTGGAACAAGACTTTTTCAAGTGAGATCTCCTGTTAGTGCTATTAAAGTAGATAAATAGTGTCTATTAGGGTATATAAATAATTAAATGGATGCCAGAGTAGGATCTTGAACCTTGTTCTCCTATATACTTCTAACAAAGCAAATGTTATTTTCATGCAATATGAGTTCTGAATATATGGGCAGGCAATTACCCAATCTATTATAGGCCACTGCATATTGGATGGTAGCTACTGAACTCTTGGCTTTAACATGTTTGGATAGAGCAATACCTTAATTATTCTTCCCCTTTCTGTTAATGGGAAGAACAGCAGCTGGGAGGAACATTTGCTGTGGGCAGAGTGTAGATTGCATTAAGGATCAAACATTTAAGCAGAACATTTCAACGAGGAAGCAGAACCCATTTAGATTTCAGCTGTGAACATGTTCAATCTTGTTTAAAACTGAGCCTCTTAGAATGCCTCTGCAAAAGCGAGAAATACTAGAAATAAAGCTTGCATTTACATTTGAAGCAAAAGGTCATAAGAACACAGTAAGAATATCCTCTTATTTGTTTATATTGACAAATACTTGTTGTACTTTTAGTACATGTAGTATGGTACTGTACACCCCAGAGTTTGAAAATGAGTCTCATATCCTCTTGTGGAGATGGAATTCTGGCAGGTTTTTCCAAAACTTTTCTTAGCTCTGTCATGAGCTCCTGGAGACTTAAAAAAAAAAAAAAAAACAAACCAGTAATATTCACAAGACACAAGTTTGAATTTAAATTCTGAAAAAAAGCCAAAGCAGACCACCACCTCACATTTTTGAGGGTCGAAGTTTAAATAACTATGTGGCGCTGAACATTGCAGCTGAAGTAATGACAAGCCTAACCCCCAAAGCCTTAACAAATTTGGAACCCAGGTCTGAATTCTGTCAATAACTTTTTTTCATATACTTGATTAGTTCCCATATAATAGCATCCTTGGTTTTTCATTGCTTCAGTTCTACTTGCAATCTAAGGATTTTACTGCCTGGCAGTTGTAGCAGCAGTTTTTTGTTTGGTAGTCCTGATCTATTTGACTGCCATGAATTTGTCTAATCGCTCTTCACCGTTTCCCAAGTCAAAGAATTTCACAGTTTACCTGTGTATTATTTGTATTCATTTGTTTTAAACCAACCACCTGTTAAGTTCGTTTGATGACCTTGGACCTTTTGTTCTGAGGAGCAGTAACTAAATTTTCTGTGTTTGCCTTCTCTCTGTCTTTCAGAAGTGGTTGTACCTATCACACCTCCTCATCATCCTCTTTTCCAAACTAAAGCACCCTAGCCTAGCTGTTACCCCTCTCAGTGAAGCTACTCCACACCTTCAACCATCTTTGTTGTCCCACCTAGTACTTTGCTAGTTTTTTTATCTGCTTTTCTAGATGAAGGAGACCACAACCATATATAGTCTGAGATTTCCACTATCTTTGAAACAGCTGAGTTGCTTACTGATTTATGAAGTGATCTTCTTTGGGTTGGGTACTATGTAAGGGCTTTCTCACAGATTCAGGTTTGATAAGGCAACAGACTGAGGTGTGAGTTTGCACTGCCAAGTTGAGAAAAAAAGGTAGGTATGAACTTCTGACTGATTGTGCTTATGGTTGGTGCAAGCTGGTGCTGCAGCAGTGACAATTACTTACTGACTTGTCCTATATGCCTGTCTACACACACACAAAAACCGTCGAGCAGTTTTATACATTGCACTTTTAGAAGAGGAAATGTACACCTCCCTTTGCCCTTACCACCAACGAAAAAACCACTTCCTCCCCCCCACTCCCAGCTATCTCCACAATAAAACAGAGACAGAAAAAACTGAACCTTCCTGATTCAGGTGACCGCCACAAGAATATCTTTTCACCAGCCCCTCTGAATTTGCTCTCATATCAACTATTTGCCCCATCCTGAAAGTGACTGTTGATGACCAAGTAAGCCAAGCATCTGATCAGACTGCCAATTTGCCCCCTCTCCCTCCCCCCTTGTTACTTTTTAGGCAGGGAGGTGAACATACAGAAGAATATTAAAAAAGAAATCCCCTCTGTGGGAACAATATTTAAACAAAGTTTATAGTTCAGATTCAATGGACAAAGAACTCAAGAAGCTCGGACATCTGTAAGAATAGTCAAACTCTCTAATTGGGAAATACAAATTCTATTTTCCATTGCAAATATCATTCAGGTACACCAGTTGCATGCAGTCAGGCACACAAGGAGAACAGGTTTCTATGGCACTAGTACAAAAGCACTCCATGGAAGCTTGTAGCAGCAAAATTAAATGAGGCTGATAATTTACACTTTTCTCACTTACAAATGCAATATCAGTGCTAGATAAATTATTGAAAAAGTTGTCAAATAAATTGCCTAGTGGATATGACCACCATTTTGCTGGTTGAACAGCATTTGAATAGCTGTTCTGCCAGTACTCTCCAGAAGGGATTATTTGAGTGAAATTTTAGTGTGACTCTTCTTCTACTGAACTTTCCTTCATGAATACCCTCGGTGTAATTCTATCACCCAGTCAGGATTTTTGCACTTTGACACTCCTCCCATGCAAATGATAGGAGAAAACTTTCTCCTTTACCAGGCCATGCATGTCTTCATGGCTAGGAGGCCTGACCAGTGATTTCTGTTCAGTCACATTTAAAACTGTTGGTAAAGAAAGTAGAAACCATTTTAAAATATTTTAGCTTAGCAAGTAGGCAGGGCTAATCACTTTAATTTAACAGTAAAGATAGTAACCTGAATGGCAGCCAAATTTATCTATAAGGAATAAAGATAATTCTGGGAGATTCTTGTGCTGGGATTAGATGGAGTCAGTGAACCTAAAGAGATTTTTGGCACACACAGGCCGATCATGTATATTTGTCCATTTCTAGTTCACAGAAATTTGTGCTGGGATTGGAATAGTCTGGACGGAAGGGGTTTGAAACAGAAGACCCAAGGATCGTTTCTGATTTGGAGCTTCTAATCAGCTAACAGTTAGTTATGCTGTACGTTTTCAGAGCTATAAAAGCTTCTCATACATTCATTGACCGTTTTGTTACTGCTGTGTTCAAATGTTCATATTTCTGATCCAAAAGACTAGGCAGTATTGAGCTTTTCAGTAAAAATGAGCCAAGCCAAGACTGAAGATCTAAAATACCTTTGATTTCTGGGTGGATAAAGTACAGTTATGAAAATATCAGTCCAAGTCTGGTTTCTGTGTCACATTCAGATCTGGCTGGGTTTGGTTTCCTGTTCTGTTTTTAAGTTAAATTTGTTCGAAGCAGAAGGTTTGTGATTTCTACAATTGCATGAGATGGTTTCTCATGGCAGAAAAACCTCCCAGACTTTGGTCTTTTAGAATCCAAAGCCAGACTCACATTGCAGACCAATTAGGCCTTGAAATGTGAGTATTGATCTAAAAGTAGTTCTGATCTAGATGTCACTTCTTGAGCTGTAATGCTCAGTAAAGAACCAAGAAATCAAACTGCTTACAGAAAACCACCACCATCTTTATAGCTATACAATTACCTGTCTCAGCCTAAGCCTCCTTAGTTTTCAAGAGGCTTGAGGCTTCATGCTGTACACATGGAGTAACCACTGAAGCAGGGATGTGAATTCAGTCTTCCCTTGTCTGTGGTGAATGCCATAATGACTGGGCACTCTAATCAATTTTCTTTATCCCAATGTATATTTTTATTTGTATGGAGTAAAACCACCAGTGGATTGAAGCTAACGCTTTGGTCTGGTGGGAAAAGCATTCACCTAGGATGCCTTATCTCTGACTTCAGCCACTGCTCACTGGAGACTTTCTTAGACCTCACATATGCTAAGTGACTACTAGTATGGTCACTGTTGGCTAACAGGCTGTATTAGACGGAAAATGGAGTCCTGCTTTTAATTTTGAACATTGAAAAAGTTCTGCTGAATCCATAACCCTTGTGAGGGTTTCATATCAAACAAGTGAGGTTTTTTCAATGAGAATTGTCCTTGCAGAACTATTCTTGATTAACTCTAGTATGTGCATGCTGAGCCTTACATTTCTAGTCTCTTTCAAGGTCCATGACTAGATTAATTTGTAGGAAAGGATGGAGAATGACGACATCTGGCTGCTGAATGGGCCATTTATCTGACACAGGAATGTAGCCTTGGATTATCAAATGCATCAGCACTAACAAATACATGAATAACTTTAAATTGATAAAGATACTGGCTGAAAAATGATCTGCAGAGCAAAATTAAAAAGATAAGTAGATCCAAGGTTTTAGAAGACTACATGAATAGAAAAGCTAGTCATTAAAAATCTTGTCATATTTCTCTGCCTTGACCCTTCCCCTTGCATTCAAGTAGATCTCCCAGGAAACTGATCCACTGAAAATGGGTAGCTCAGGAAAATACTGGAAGAAAAGCTTTTTTTCCCAGTCTCATGGTCCCTCTCTGTCTGTGGGAGCCAGTTCTCAAAGCTCCAGAGCCACATTTGCTTCAGAAGCTACAGAGGTGAAAGTGTAGAGAGACTTCGAATGTGAAGTATCTGCTGGGACTGATACCCACAGGTACCCATTATTTTTCTCATGGGGAGCCTACAGTCAGCTATTTCAGCTTCAAGACTGTGCAGAGTAGAGCTGGCATTAAAAAAAAATTCAGAAGAAACCAGATGCCTAACTTGTGCTGATCATTTTGTGAGCTAAAAAGCTTTGAAGATGACAGCTTAAAGAAGAAAACACACATGCTGAGTTGGGCATGGACATGCATCAGTCAAGGCCTACATATGCATTAATGTTCCTCAGGTGCGTCCTGATTTCATACCAAGGCATAAGATAGCCACCACCTTCCCTTGCAGCCCTATTGCCATAGAAAACAACCCTGGTGTGTGGGTGGGAGCAGCTTTGGCTTGCTTCAGCTGATTCCCCTGTCAGTGGCTGGAATATTAAGATTTGAGGACAGTCAAAAAGACCCCAGTCTTTGGTTTTGACTGGAGATGAATCCAGCAAATCTGATCTAGTAATCATCGATACATACAATAAGGATGGGATGCAGTGATGGAGCTGTGGTATACTTGCTTTCCAAGCTCCAGAGCATCTTTTCTGGAAAAATCCTACAGCAGCCTGTTTCACTCGTGCAGCGTGGTTACTTCACTGAGGCATTGACATGGATTTCTCAGGCTTCTCAAGATGCTTTTCATGAATTTTATACCATTTTCAAAGGATAAATGAATTTTAAAAATGGGAGACGTGGCATTTTGCAATGAGGACTACTCATTGGCACAGCCTGGCTAAGAAGCTGAATACATTCTCAATTAGTCAGCTTGTCTTCAGACCTGAGGCCACATTATTGGTTGTATTCAGCTAAGAAATGTCAGGTGAGCCCAGGTGTGCCTGCAGATATTGTAGTCACAGTGTCTGCAGCATAGACATGCTGAGAAAGTGTGTGCATTCACATTGCTATAGATGTTCTGAAAATTAGGGGGGGAAACCTGTTCATTTAATTGCCACAGCTAACCACCTTCCTCAGTAAAAGGAGCTTTCTTGAACCATCTTCATAGAGGATGTGCTTTTCTGTATGGGACACCAAAAGGAAGATTCTTGTGAAAAAAATTCTTACCAAGACTTCAGTAGCAATCTCCTTTCCTTCCTGTCTGCTCCCTTCCTCTGAAAATGGCTGTATTGAGCCAGCATTACCCAGGAGCTGTCACAGAGAGCTGACCAGAAGAGTGCACACACATCCAAGTGACTTGCGCTAATGGAAAACAACTTGGGTCCAGCCTCTGGCTGCACCCTCCTGGAAGCCCATGTGGCCCAGACAGATAAGAGATATTTTCTCTACTGGAGAACCATGGGCAAGACCTTGCTCGTCTGTGCCTGCCAAGATTATAGTAGGAAATGGACGGACCATGACAAGATTTCAGTTTTAGTAACACTATTATCGGTAATGAAGATCAAGACATTTTGAAACATCAACATCATTTAATTGTGTGTATTTGTACACCAGATGGCTCTTTTTTATTTTTTATCAGTTTGTCCTCTTGTCCCCTCTGAAATACTCACAGTCCTGCACGAGAGTGGTTATTCACCTGCTAGGTCAGCTGTCTTCACCTAGGAGCACCATTCTTCTGTCTGGAAACCTACAGTGCCTACCATAAAGAGGTGCAATGCTGTGAACCCACTCTGAGGATCTTATTCACATATCCTGAGGACTTCTGGTGCTCGTGGTTTGTTTGACAGTCCATGGCTTTCTTGTTTACATTGCCCGTTATCAGTAGAGCAACAGCTGTTTGCATAACAGCTTCTCCTCTTTCATCTCAAGTCTCTTGAAGCTTCTGCCCAAAATGTTGTTCCTGCCTTAGACCTGTCACTGCATCTGCTCTAGCCACTGAGGCTATGCAAGGCCAGATCTTCCATTTCACTGGAAAGGGAAACTCCCCATGCAGTCTGCAGTCCCTTCTCAGCAGAGCATTCTCCACTGAAACGTTTGGTTTAACTGAGGTAGGTATGCATATGCTCCTGTACCCAAAAATATTGTAGGGCCTGCCACCTTCTTGAATTTTCCATGCAGTAGATGCATGGGGAATTTCACACAGCTCTCCTGCTCTGAGGTAGAGGTCAGTGTGACTGGGGGGTAATTTGACTGGAGTCCTTCCTATCTTAGGTTTATTGTCACAATATGCCACCCTGTGTTCTTGGCTATTGATCAAATAGAAGGAAAGAAAGTCAAGTTCCCTAAGTTTCCCCTGGATAAGAAAGGAAATACAGATGTGGTGACTAACGAACTGATCTCACTTGGAAAAACCCTCAGCATCTTCTTCATCCATGTCTTATCAGCTGACCACATGGCTGGCAAGAGACCAAATTATTCCCCAAAAGACAGGTCTACGGCTTTCACATAGACAGGTCATTGGAAAGCACCGATATGCCAGGCCTGAGTCAGTGCTAGGCTTTGCCCTGGAGGAGGCAGAGAAGCTGGTGGTATCCTGGCATTACTGCTTATCTGCATTCCTCTGTGTGGAGGAGTCCAGCATTACAGCTCCAAGGAGGATATGGCCCAGCAACTTTTTGAACCTGTCTGCCACCTTCACAATTATTATGAAAGACCCAAAATCTATAAACCAACTGAACTTCCTGCCCCAAATCAATTGTCCCTTACCATTATGCCTAAGAGCAGAAGATATCGCAGCTGGTACTGGAAAGGTTAAAACTGAACTGCCTATCAGCAGGGAAGAGACTGGGTTCATCTAACCTTAGCCACCTTAAAGTGGCACGTCTAGGGTGACCCATTTGCCGGGGCTCCCCCTCCAGTCAATGGAATGACTCCAGAGCATGATTCACCACATCCTAAGAATAGTGCTTGAGGCAGGTGGGGTGAATCACCCTGGGGAATTGCCTGGCTCTCTGTGAAGAGAGCTGTGCCAGATAGCTTTGATGACAAGCCTTTCTTTTAGGTGCTTAAAATTAGATGAGTTGAATCCCACCTCAAAATGTTCAACCTTACTGTCTTCCTGAAACAGGGAAGATCTGCAAATTGCACGAGCCTGCAAACAGCTGCTGTTTTTAAGTGGCAGCCTTTACCCACCAGAATAATAACCCTGCAAAGATTTCACAGGGAAGGTGGAAGGCGCCTGGGGCCCCAGCCTGAGCACTGTGCAGTCTGTGCCCTTGCCCAGAGGGTGCGGTGAGAGGCGAGAGGCTGTTCCCTTCGCCACTGTGCCTGGTATGGCATGGCTGGCTTCAGCTCTGGCAGCTGCTGGATTTGTATTCCTCTCCTAGTTCCACTTCATGCTCTTTCAGGTCTCTACTCCATTCAGCCTCACAACATACAAGCTGCGAAAAGTACCCACCTTTTAGACAGGTAAAGCTTACGTCTCGTTCCCCTGAGTGCAGTGACAGACCTGAGGGCACATGAAAGCCAGCATCAGTATGAAGCACTGCCATGGGTACTGGACAGGCAGGTGTGATGGACCACCCTGCCACACAGACCAGCCACACGGTTCCCTGCAGGAAGGTCACCAGGTGTTGACTCTCAGTGTGTCTGTTTCATCTAACACCCTGTGGACAAATCTGCTGAAGCACTTTGGGTGGTTGCAACATGGGAAAAAAAAAAAGTATGAAAAGGATTAATCCAGCAACCTTCACAGAATGTTTTACACCAAGCACAAGATTTGTGGAAAAATAAGGTAAACTATTAGGAAATAAACAGTTATAGGGGAAGAAATGCTTTTGAGTATGAATTAATTATCTTTCTTCTTAGGCTACAGTCTTCTAATGAGTTAGGAATACCAGACACACGACAGTGAAATTGTCATCTGAATTAAATATATTCATGTCCAGTTTTGTCAATATTGTTTGTTCAAAGACCTGAGGATGGCAGGTTTTAGATCCTTTTGTATGCTACCTGTTAAATTTTTCTTCTGTCAATATTTGCACATGTTTATATCAGTGGCCTAAATTCCTTCTTTTTCAGTATGCAAAGGTAATTTCTTCATAGAGGAAAGAACAGTGCAACAAGAGGTGTCCTTGCAATGGCGTTCTGGCAGGAAACACAGCCTGGCGCAGCCATGGATAAAAACCTGCTTTTTCAAAGAATTGTCAGGACGTTTCTAGTTATCTGATTGCTGTTCAGAGGTTAAAGTGCTGGTCCCAGCAAAGATTATCCAAAGTTTGAATAGTGGCTGATCAATTGGTGTCTCTTTACCTAGAAGGTCCCTACAGAGTTTCTATTTTTGGTAGTCTATGTATTTGAGGACATAGGTCCTCAAAGGGATTAAAAAGAGACGCTAGAGCCATGGCCTCAGCGGTGCTCCCACAGTTCATGCTTTTGTTGTTTCAGAGGCGATAGGAATGGCCTAGTACCTTTTGCAGAGCCCACGTCTGAGGGGAAGCGTGTGACCCTGCTCCCTACGTGCTGTCCCGCGGAGAAAGCAGAACTGCTTGTGTTCAGCCTTCTTTCCAGCCAGGGATGCTGGCAGGACCTCACTGTTTGCCATTTCCTCAGTTTCCACTCTCTAAATGAAGGCCTCTGTGGCATGTCGGGCCCCTGGGGTAAATGTTAGGTGTATCCTAAACGTAAGCATCTCAGAAGGGTCCCTCTGCAAACAAGAGGGGCTCTTCCCCATGGGGTAAGGGAGGGCCGCCTCCGCGGGAGGCCGTTACAGGCAGCGAGGGGTGGCCCAGGGCCTCTGTGCTACAGGGCTCTCCTCACCCCTGCCATTTTGTGCCTGGCTGCCCCTGCCTGCAGCTGTAGGAGTGCCTGCATTTGTCCGTGCCGAGCCGTCCACAGGCACCCACTCGGGCTCTGCCTGTCGTCCTGCTCAGCCTGTTTGCTTTACAGGGACCTCTGCCTGCCAAAGCCACCCCCGCTCACGGGCCAGCTCACCAGCGCTGGCAGTGATTTGCAGGGGGCCCGGTGGGTTGGCTGGAGGAAGCTCCCCCCTGGGCAGCAGGGAAGCCCGGGTGCTGGGTGTGGGGTGGGGTGAGATGCTGGAGGCTGAGGTCTGAGGGGAGGAGACGCCACCTGTCCCTTCACTGAAGCCCAGAGAAGGCAACAGTGAGAAGTTTTAAAATTTCCTCTTCCATTTTTGGCTTCGCAGCTCAGACAAAGGGATTTGTGTGAAGTTACTCGCACGTGACTTCGCACGAGTCAAGCAGCTTGGGGAGGAAAAAAAACCCAAGGCAAGCATTCCCAAGCTTTTAAAAATATCACACCCATTTGTAGCTGCACAAAGATAGATTTAAACAGTTTTTCATACTCCCTATGAAAAATGACCATCAAGCCTTAGCAAGAAAGCAGAGAGGGAAAGTAGGGGGGAGTTTGTCTGCAGACAGCAAAAATAGAATGACATTTTTGCAAACTATTTTTCCAGTCTGCCAAGAGTGATTTCTATACAATGTATGATACAGGCAAGAAATCTGCTGGTCTGTAGATTTCTGCAGTTTATGATCAGCCAGTCATAATTTCTCTCAACAGCTGATGATGGACAATGCGCAATTCATGACCTAGCTAACCTTATTTTCAGATGTTGAGCTCTATGGCTGCAGAAGAGTTTGTGTTGTTCAACATCGGTTCAGGGAGCAGGAATGAGCTAAACTCAGTATCTCTTGAAAAGAATCAGCTTACTAACTGAGAAAAACTGCAACAGATATGTTCATTGGAGATCTATCCGTGCTTTCTATTAAGTGGGCTAAAAATATGATAATTGCCTTTAATCTACATTTCTTATAAGATCCTCTAAGGGCCAGTGACAATGATTATTTCAAGCCTGTGCTACCTGAGTACCTCAGTCAGGGGGTATTATGTGACTACTGTGAGCAAAACGTGGGCATTTTGGAATGGAAACCTTGGACAGAATGGGAACAGGAATCTTCTTCTGCTTCCAAAGTGGCTGGCTGACTTCCCTGGAGGACCTCTCCTGGGGCAAGATATGGATGGGCTCAAAGAAGTCAGATACCACATACAAGTAATGAGGGGAAGAAAACAATGTTCAGAATTGGTCTTGCCCAGTCCCCCCTCACTTCTTTCCTCTTCCTCATTCTCACATTGGTTTTCACAATTAGATGCAACCATGAAGCTGGTAAATGACTTCTAGCTACAAAGGCTGACAGGCTGGCTTCATGCAAATCAGTGAAAAAACTCACACTGATTTCAGAAGAACCAGAACTTCATCTGCAGTGTAAAAGGCAGATCACAGATCATGAATATTGTACTGCTTTTGCAAGAGTATGAGGTTAGCAGAACTGTCATTTTGGCACTGTTTGACACAAGACTATTTTGGAGCTACTAAACCACTCCATTCAGCTCAATACATAGGATGGCTGTGAGTCAGCTGAAATTATTTGCCCCCCAGTTCCCTCTAATAATATCAGCATTTGGGTCTCATTTTCAAAGTAGGCCACATATAGACAGCAAAGAGTCAGCCAAGGATGCTGGTAAATAGACGTCTCAGTCCTTAGTGAAGCCTCAACAACTGAAATGCAGTTTCAAAACAACCTTTATTCTACTTGAAGACTTATTACAATTTTTAAAGCAACTTAAAAACAAGACACAGCTCCATCAACTCTATAGCTTAAACAAAACTTCAAGGAGGCTTGTTTTCATTGTTGCCTTGTAAAGGCAATTTGCAACCCACTTCACCCTCCACCTCCTCAAAGACCATTTTAAAACAAAGTAATCTTAATGTTTTAAAGACATTTAACAGAACAGAGCTTTATTTTTAAAAACAAGAATAAAAAAATAGCAGCATCTTGGGCAGCTAATGCAGTCCCATTAGGACAAGCACAATGTAATGTTACCAACTCCCACAGTCCAGTTTAGTCTTCAACTGCAGTAAATACAACATGATTCTACATAAAATGTTGCATTTTGGAACCTTGTCCCATGGGAGGCATTGTGCTTTGAGCTGCCCATTTCTAAAGTGACCCTGAAAAAAAATACTATCAGGATTCACTTTCCCAACGTAATACCATGCATAGCAAAAGCACTGTGTGAAAATCGGCAGAAGTTTTCCCCATTAGAAGCATCTGAATGTTTTCCCAAGCATTATTATTTCATTGCCAATTACAAGACAAAGCCATTTCTTCGCTACAGAACAGTTGACACCAAATAGAAAATTTGAAGATTTGGTTTTACAGATTGCTTGACAAGATTTCTTAGATAACTGAACCATACAGACAAGATTTTTTTTTTTTTTAAAGAAAATATCCAACAACACAGAAACTCAGTTTTCTAACTGTATTTGGAAACATGCTGCACCCACAAAGGTCTAGTGTGCATGTGTGTGTGTCTTTAAACAAAGTTAATGATATCACTTACTGAATTCAGCAAAATGATCATGTTCGGTGAAAATGCACCTATACTGGAATCTAATCATACATAAACACAGCAAGTGTGCACGCATATGCACAGATACACATCCCCAAACCTGCAAATTCAAGTTTCAACTTAAGGAAATCAGAACCTCCTAATTTTGCTTGTGGGTTTTGGTTCCCTTGTGTTATGTCCCATACCTTTCAAAGGCTTTGTGAAAGTGCTGCTTCAGTGCAGCATAACTCAGGGATTTAAAATAAAACAAAAAAGTCCCCAAACAAAAAAACCCACCATAACAAAACAAATCCCACCCTTGAATCATATTAGATGGAAAAACTACAAGTCAATAGAAATACAGAAAAGCACCGTGTTTCTTCAGTTATATCCACACGCTTTTTTTCTGTACATAGTCTGTTTGAGATCAAATCAAATCTGGAGTGAACAACATGGTACATTAAGGACAAACAACTCTGCAGTGAATAGGGCCTTTGGCAGGACGTAGCTCTGTGCATTAAGGAGGGAGGGAAATGCAGAGGCCACACAATACATAAGTACCAAAGAAAACCCACTCATGCCAATTTGAGGGCGTAAGTGATCCTTGCAAATTGCACAGACCCTGTGTAGGCAGAACTTCCCCTTAGGAAGCCCTAAGCGCTCATCCCCATAACATAGTGCTTATTTCTCATTGTTGCTTGTGCAAGAAGAGCAAGTGCCATATTTGCACACACACTATTTTTTTTCTCTGCTACAACCACAGAAGTGAAATTGTACAGCATGACAGGAACAAATGATATCCCATACTGGGTTGGGCATGCTAAGAATATGGCCCACTGACATAGCAGAGGTTTTCTTAATATGAGGAAAATCAGATCCAAATGCCTTAACTACGATAAAATTTCTTGACAAATGCTATGTGAAACATCAATTCAGATTACATATATTTTGCTTATAGAGAAAAAAAATACAATTTTACTCTTAAAATATTTAACATTCAAAAATTAATATATGTCCAAAGAATATCTTGGATTGCTGCAAGCGGTAAGTTGTTGTATATTGAACTAATTTGTAATTTGTTGAACTAATTTGTAATTTGTTACTTCAAGCCCAGTAGTATAACTGGCATGCTAGAGTAATTGTTGGTGCTTTTCATAGTAAAACCCAGTTATTAGTAAACCAAATTTACATGGTCCTACATGCCTGAAAAGAGTGTGGGATGAGGAAGGGAAGGGATGAAGACTAAATGTCTATTCAGAAAAAATATTCAGAATAATTTTGTAAGTGGTGACTATCGTGAAACATTAATGTTGGTTGAATCTTGTTTCCTGATATAAATTCTGGTAAGAAAATACATCTATAGGAAAGCAAAAACAACCCACTGAAAAAAAAAGCACAAAATCAAAATAAAATCAAAAGCCTTGCAGCCTCAGAAATGAAGGAATAATGTAAAAATTAAAAGATAATATAAAAACTACTGGAGACTGGCAAATTTCTTATTATTTCCAATAGCTTAATAAGCACTGCATACTTTGAATTAAAACACATGTATCTCTAAAACAGAGCTGTTATGAGAGAAGTCCATGGGTCTTACTCTTTTGATTGTGTGTGCAACTCCCTTTAATAGTAATGGGTCTTGTCTTTGCATCTTGGGGGAAGAATAAATTCATTATGTTCCCTTAGTCAAAACTTTTCCAAGATTTCTCTAAAATTCATTATTTTATCAATTTGCAATGTGCGAATTTCCTCAGTGGTCAGGACAATAAATAACCATTGTAAACCACCCACAGTGCATTGTCCCAGAATTCCTAGTAAGTTTGCTCTAGTGGGATTCATGTATTTGTCTCCTTCAACTAAACCATAATTCTGTAAGTCTCTTGTGCCTGAACTTATGGAAGTGTTCACTTTGATACTGCCTCAGCCTAAAATTCTACGAAAATAAATCCAAAATGTTAAATATGATAGCCTAATCATTTTCAAAACAGACATTTTCCAGTCTTAATTAGCTCTATGTTGTATCCAAACGTTCTCAGTAAAGGTGGGAGCTTTTTTTCACAATACGAATACAAAAAACAAACCTAGGTAACAGATTAGAGAAACTTCCTTCATATGAAATGAAAATGCCTTTACATGCTGACAAAAGCTCTGCCACAGTAGATCAAGAAGTCATTTATTTACTATGAAGAGTGGATTCATTCTGAAATCCAAACTATCTACACCAGTAGACAAATATCCCCTGTTTTTTCTGCAATCACTATCAGAGAAGAATACACAATTTTTTGTCTTCCAAATACAAAGACAACCATGATAGAAGTTTAAAATGCTTCAAGAAGCAAACATAGCATGGTACCGTATTCTAAAGATATCTCTGAAACAATATTGTTGGACTCAGTGATATTTTGTAATGTTCATATATTTTTTATTGAATAAAGCAGCTTTGAAGCTTATCAGGCACTGCCCAACAAAATATTTAGTCAAAAAAAATTACGAACTTTTTAAACTTTGAGCTAGTAGCTCAATATTCTATACAAAGAAAATTGTAAAATATTTCATAGTTTTAATTCTGAAGCCAACTCTTGCTGGCTTCCTGTACATGTTTAAAAAAAAAACCAAAAACCAAAAAACAAAACCCAAAAATGAATAACAAAAAATAATCATCAGGAAAAATATTCTCAGGCAAAAGAAAGAAAGAAAAAAAGAAGACAAGGAAACAAAAAAGAAAAACAAGCTTAACCTGTAGATGTGCTTGAGAGAAGACTACAGCCTAAAGAAAATTCAGTATTGCATAGCACAGTCTAAGAACTTAGCTTTCAGCAAACAGAAAAGGAAAAAGAGAAGCAGTTTGGTATTGATAGTTTCCATCAACAATAGTTAGTCATCCAATACTATGTACATTATTATATACTGTATGCCATTGCAAGTCCTGTTTTCTTCAGTCTTAAATATATTCTTAAAACAGGATTTTTAAATGTCTAAACAAAACACTTCCTGGCACTTTGCTATTACAATTACTCTGAACAACAAACTGTTACTGAAGTCCTTTTAAAGTGTCCCTTAGAAATGAAAGTGCCATTCTGCTACATATCATTCACTAGAAACCAAAAAATCCACAATGCTGTGTGTCTGGATCCACTGAGTGCAGCAACACCAAATCCAAGCCAGGTTGTGACCATGAAATTCCAATAACCGAATGACAAAGACCTCTTACACCTTGTGGCTCAAGAATCCAATGTTCTAGCTGGTAAAGCTTCAGAAGTGGTCGTAAACAAGCACCATGGTTAAAGGCCTCTATGTCCCTGCAGGGAGATCAGGTTAGGATTTCTCTCTCTTGTGTTTTTCTTTTCTTAATTAATAAAAAAAAGCACTTCAGATTAGAAACATATGGTCACAGCTTAATACTGTGATGTCTTCCACTGCAGTTGTGAAGGAAAGCTCTAGTCCCATCTGAAGACAGACAGCTTTGATACTGCAGCTCAAATTCTTGAGTAAGGCTGAAAGGAGCCTTCTCTCTCCAGAGGCCTCAATGTTGACAGATCTTTTCTTTAGGAAAAAAACAAACAACCCAGAGTATTAAGATCTTCATCGCCTCTGCTGTGTATATACTGGGTAGGCTAGTGTGACATTGAGAGAGTCATTGTGCTGCACAAGTGATGTGTGTTGATAATGTAGCACCAGTTCTTTGAGTGAGTTGTACAAGTTATATGGCTCTGCAAATCCATACCCAGTAGGTGTTTTGTTTATGACACAGTGCTTTACTTCTCCATCCACCCTAAAGAGGAAAAAAAAAACCAGTTTTTAGTTTGTCAGTACAGTAAAGTTAAGCTAGAAAATAAAGTATTGACAATAAACCTTAAGATGCTAGTCACTACATAGAATTCCTGTCTTCTGTGGTGGGATAATGGTAAAAGCCTAGGTTTAACCCAAATTCCCAGATGTTGTGTTAGCTTAGGGAGGCAGGAGATAGGCAGGACTTAGCAGCTGCACATAAAGGAGTGCATCCATGCTTTGGTTTCCCTTCTTCTGCATGAGGCTCATCTGTGGGAGTGGCACAGGTTTGAGCTGTGTAGGAAATGGAGCAGCAATAAAGATGGCCTCAGGACTTGTTGGTCTGCTTCTAAGCCCAAAGGTCCAATGGGATCCATGCATATTCAAGTGCCTATCTGCCCCTGGCTCAAGGTAGGTGCCTCAAATGTTGGTTATATCATTCCCAAACTAGAGTACGTACACAACAGAGCAGGCATAGCAGCCTTGTTTGCTGCTCTCTCGAACAAGGAATGTTCCATCTCTCTTTCCCCGCAGCAAATTTTCAGCTTGGCTTCTATTGATATTTCCCACATTCCATGTTCTCTCATCATGATGGGGCAAGTCCTCATCATCTTCTACCATAGAGTATTGGCTGTTGAAATAGGTCAAAACGTGTTTGTGAAATATAGCAGAGCAAAATCCATGAATTATGTAGTCCCCATTTTCTGGTAAAACCAGGCATGTAAACCATGTAACACTGCACCATTTAAACCACTGAATAAAAATAAAATCAAGTTCTGGTTCTTGTTTCTTTTAAAAACACTCATGTAAATCTGAAGAAGGATATCAAAGGATGCTGTGTTATCTTTCAGAATCTGCTGTGAGCAATTCAGTACTTCTACCGTTGCTCACTGTTTTGGTAATAGCAAGCCCAATGAAATCATACCCTCTGAGTCAGCTTCATTTCCAAAGATCAGAACACTTGGTCAGCAGTGAAAAATCATGCAATATATCAACTACAGCTGCTGCTTGGGAAAGCTATGAGCAGTTGTACAGGTAGACAGATTAATTATTTATAGGGGAGATGGCTTTGTGGAAAGGGTGGAATAGTAGAGTGCTCTCTCTCTCCTTATAACCAGATTATGAGACGTGCATATAATATAGGGCCTCCTCCACCAAAACAGCCACCAACTATAGAGCTGATTCAGAGCTATAGCGAACCCTCTGAGCTAAAGCCCAGCATGAAATAAGATGTCTCTAGTTCAGCTGTGTGGACATCACTTTGATATTCTGCCGTTCCAGAGCTCCTCACTCCACCAGCAGCCTGCCCTGGTGGGCCTTGCCTCTCCTGCTCAGCTTGCAATCAATCTCTGTTTGACTAATGTATTTATTCTCTCTGTAATAGGTTTTTAATCAGTTTTCCTGGGTCTAAGAAAACATGACTTCTCACTCATCTACAGTTCTGTCTTTCTGAAGGTTCTCAAAGTAGTCTACAGAAATCAGCAATCTCACACAGAATTCGACTTTTCAGAAAGAAGAAGGGTTCTTTTGTTTCATATGACACTATCTCTAGGCCCCGTATGCCATCGTACTCCTTCATCCTGCATGATATTCAAATGCATTCAGCAGTGGCTCTATTTTCAACCAGCACCTAGAGAAAGCAATTCCTCTTTTTTCTGCTGCTCATTATATTGATTTTTTCTCCATTACAACTTTTTTTCTGAAGTCATATTCTGAAAGTTCAATTTTTCAGTAGAAACCTGAGCACTTACCAGACTCACTGGCAAGAAGAGTCACAGAGTGAGAGAAAAGGAAGATTTTCTTTAAACAGTTTCACTTACTATTGCGATGCTACATTAAAGCTATGGCCTAGCATTGTTCTTTGTCTACCATTTAAGTGATGGGCATACTATGGGAAACAGGTGCCTACTTATTTTCCATCATACCACCTCTGCTAAGACTGAGTGAACAACATGACTTTAAAACGTGTATGCCATTTCTATCCCCTGCTTCTACCACTGCAGCCACAGCAGAGAAGCACAATTTCCAGGAGGACAGTAGGAGACTCAATAAATCAAGCTAAATTAAAATAGATGTGGACAAGGCTAGAATGTAAATCCACAAAACAGTCATTGTCAGTCTGCTGCTTTTGCTATATGTTCAGCCAGCCAGTGTAAAAGGCACGCACAGGACACTACCTAGGCAGAAAATGTTGATATGAATATTATTTAGACAACTTTGCTTTCCATTCGTTCATTCTTCACTGTTACTACACTTTCAATATTATTTTGTGGCTTGCTTTTGTTTAAATTTGGTCTACATTCACACCACCCAGGTGCTTTTTGCTTTTTTCCCAGGAATGAAGTGAAACGTATTCATTAGCCAAGCCCCTGTCAGAACCTATAGTAAACTGAATTGCTGAAATGGCAGAACACTATCCTGCCATTTCCCAGAAAAATTAACCAGACCACAAAACCAGAGAAGGACCACTCTTCAGCATACACAATTTTACCTTCTCCAATAGCAATGTGATATACTGATGTGGGTACCACTATACTAGATAGCACCATAATACCAACACTTGAAATGTGGAAAAAGCCTGCCCATGCCTAAGAGACCTTCTGAACAATTTATCCATCCATATGGCATCTCTATAAGATACTAACACCTTATGATCTTTATTTTGCTGGTAAGAATAAAGACATAGGTTAAATTCCAGTGCTTTGCTATAGTAATTTGATTATATGCACTTCCTTGAATAATGGAGAGTAGGGGGTGAGACAGAGTCCTTTCTAATACGTGCACGATGTAGGCTGCCATGTGTTAGCAGTCTGCATTGTTACTGGAGACCTAGGGTTGAGATTTCCTCTGTGTGGTCCAGGAATTAAATATGC
Source organism: Theristicus caerulescens (assembly GCA_020745775.1). Taxonomy (NCBI): domain Eukaryota; kingdom Metazoa; phylum Chordata; class Aves; order Pelecaniformes; family Threskiornithidae; genus Theristicus; species Theristicus caerulescens. Next base: position 25,526,409 of record CM036583.1, on the reverse strand, counting down.
TTTATCTCACTTTTGTGTAAGATGATTTGAAATACCAGACATATTTAAATCTTTTAATACTCACTCTTCTGTATTTTCATTTCCAAGCCATTCATTTAGCTTCTTTTGCCGAACGCCTTTTTGAGTCAGCCACCTGGACAATAATTGAAAATAAAATTACTTGTTAGTCACAGAAGCTGGATACCAATTAAAAAAAAAAGAATCCGTTAATTCATAATGATACTCACATCAAGTACTGATCTCTTGTCTTCCTCAGCTGTATGAGGTCTGGCTTAATGCTGTTCATACGCTTGTCTATCTCTCTATATTCAGCTGCTTGCTTCTTTAAATCCTCTTCTAATCTACGCCTGCTGTCCACAATTTCACTTATTCGAGACTTCAGCTTTTCATAGTTGTGCATAATTCTAAATGGAATAATATGGTAGGTTACACTCTGATGATGTCTTATTGATAACTTTATAATCTGCTGTTTAGTGGTGTAGACACTTAAGAGAACAGATTATTTCTCTAGATGGAGCTATACAATTTGCAAGTTCACATCCACCCCATTTGGGGCTTGCTTTGCTTACAACTGAACAACTTTAAACTTGCCATCTTGCTTTAGTTTTAGGCAGATATATACTTGGCATTGTTTCTTTCTTCAAAATCATACAATTTGAAATGCAAAATACAAATACTGACCTTTGTATTTCTTTTTCATTTCCTTCTCGTTTAAATTTTTCAATGTATTCCTTACTGTATCTTTCTTGTGTCTGGCACTGCTCTTCAAATATTTTTATTGTTTCATTAAATGCTTCAATAGCTGTTCTTTTCATTTGAATTTCCTGAAAAAAAAATTGTTGTTACAGTTGTTATCAGACAGAGGGGATGATTTGTTGGCTTGTATCACCAAAACACTTCAGTATATTGTAACAGAAGACTTCAATATCCCTTTACCGGAATGCATTCTGTCTGCAGAGCCTTACAACACAGAGAACAGGCCTGTGTAAAAGGCTACCATGATGAGGTCTTCCATGGTGAAGTCTTCCGAGAAAGAAAACCTGCTAGACAAAGAGCTAGCTACAATCTTTGTTTTGTATAAATAAGTTTTATTTGTGATAATTAGAGCCTTATGGCAATGCACTTTGACCTTCATACCAACTAATGACCTTAGAGACACATCTGGCCTTCTGAAATAAAACTGTAAGATATTGGCCTGGACAGGTCTCAAGAGGTCACCTAGTCCATCCTCCTGCCCCTACATAGCTAGTTGATAGCTAAGTCTTTTAAGTTACTAATTCAAGTTGCTTGCACTTCTCCACCTTTCTTCAATTATTTTTAGGCATATTTTCTGCATATTTTAAGAAGCAGTCTTGATTCTGGGTCTGTAAAACAGCACTAATTCACTGGCACTTCAAGACTTGGCTAATAATTTATTAAGTTTAAAGAAGGATAGAATCAGCTTTTCATTCCTGCACTGTATCTACACATGTCATCTCTCTACCCTGCATAGATGAAACCAGACCCTTCAAAAACTAGTAATAAAACACACACAATGCTTCCCTGAAAATGTGTCCTGAAAACTGTAACTCAGCTTGGCGAGATCAGTATGCAGAAGTGTTGGTAAATCAAGATAGTTCTGTTCTTGCTTTGGAGACAGGTGTCAGACTTTGGCACAGGGTGGGTTAGGTTACAGGTGGTGACTGTTCAAACATGAGTAAGCGATTCTACTATACTGAGCAAGCACATCAGATATGTTTCCTCTTTTGGGCAATGGTAGTCATGGCAGAAGGGACAGGAAGGAGGATGGAGGACAAAGGCAGTATGAATTTACAATAAAATTCTTCTAAATCTACAGAAGTCTTCCACTCTCCCCTTGGTTTCAAATCTAGCTCACCTGAGATGTTCTTGTGTAGTCTTCATAAAGTCTGTCATATTCTCGGCTTTTTTCTTGGAACTGGGTATTATATTCATGTAATTTCTTTCCCACTGCTTCAATGCTATCCTCTTTTACCACTTGATCCTGGAATGATGAGCAGAAGTAAAGATACTCCATAAAGAAACAATTATATTGCACAGATTTTCAGGATAAAACTCTTTAAAAATGCCTAGATAGTTACATGGTAAATGACTCTTCTTTCATCAATATGGAGATATAATATCTATATGCATGCTATGCAAATGAGAAATTAATGACAAAAAGCAATTTTGCACTGCAAGTGTTCAGCTTTATACTGAAAATGATCTACCTCATCATTAATGAGTGGGATATTTATTAATATAAATTTATTTCTTAATAATGTATCTGCAGTGTTTGAAGTTTTGATTTTTTTATATGCAAACTGTGGAGTTGGTTTTAAACAAAAATATCCATTTTTATACCCACTTTACTTGTTCAAGTATTAATAGAGCTGAAGTTCTTCATGACTCCCCACTCTGCAGTAATTTCTCTGTATTTAAATGAAACACAAAGAAAATAAACCAAATTACCTGCTGGTATTTAGATACGGGATACAGTAATTTTACATCCAGTTTAGGATTATACTGGGCTAGAGATTCATTCCGGTAGTGGTTTATTAGCTCGACCACAGAGTTGAAAGTTAATGGGTCAGAAAAGCCGTATTTTCCATCTCGATGAAATATTTTGATTAATTTGTTATTTCCTCCTTTCCTACAAATAAATTTTGTTGAAAAGTTAGGCATACTTCAAGTGCTATTTCCTAAAGAACACTGTATTTTAAGCACAGTATTGCATTTTACTGTCAAGTATTACAGACCTAATGGAACTAATCTTACCTTAGCGTAAGTGTGTAGTCCCCATGCATTTTTGTTGAAGCATCTCGTACCAAAAAGGTACCATCAGCAGTGTCTCGAAGCTTCTCATTTACTTCTTCTCTAAAACGAAAGCAAAAGTAACCAATCATTTCAGCTGCTTCTCACTCCTTTATCCTCTCACCATGCCCTAAATTCTTGTGTTTTAAAATAAGTGGTTCTTATAAGCCTTCTTGATCTTCATATTAATGAATACAGTTATTTAATAGCTTATTTAACATTGCTGGAGAACAACTGTGATATAAAAATGGTAAATCCTATGTCCTCTCACTGCTGAACAAAATTATATTAATGCAAAGGTCTTTCTGCTTGTTCATACAAGCCTGCACAATTGGAGCAGCCAGTGCTGGTCTAATGTACCTATATATAGTACAGTTAAAAATGTTGCTAATATATGGCACTTGTTAGTCTGGCTTGTTAACTATTGTGCCTACAGCTGAGGTTCTGGATGAAAGACAAGAAGAAAATACTTATTTCTTGGTGTTGTCCTGTCATGCTAGCATTTCATATAGCTATCTTAAAGTAACAGAACAATCATTTCACATACTATATTCTAACTGACTGCCAGTACCTTTTTAGTCATGTTTGGAATAAAACCAACCATAATATGTTTGTGTTTGAAAATACCCTAAAAATGACTCTTAGACCTGTATTCTTCTATACCTAAGCATAATACATACATACAGTATAGCATAGCAAGAACATAAAGGCAAACATAAGAAATACATGTCTTGAGCTGATTTACCTTGAGATATCTCCCCAGTACCATTCAGCATCTTGTAATGACATGTTGTTATTCATGCCGTTGTTAGTTACAGTATTAAGTTTTGGTGGCTTAGGAGGCAGTGCTGCAGATGACAGGGGAAAAAAAAAGTTGATTATAACTCACTGAGAACCTGACCATATATTCCTTGAAATTACACATTATTACATGAATGAGAACAGCTACAAAACAGAGTTTTCCATCACTAACAATCTTTGAAAGACATTACAGGAATCAAGATATTTTACTGAAAACAATATAATTCAATGAGAAAGATGTACTGTTTCAAAAAAGTATGTTACTCTTGTAATAATATATTTTAAGCAAAATGTAACGCTATACTCATCTCCTCACCCTGTGGAGAAAGCATTCGAGAAAAAAAATGCTGAAGTTTGCTTTTACCTTCTTCCACTATCTTCAGGTGAATATAAATAATAAAACTTGTAAAATTTCTTTTTTTTTATCTCCCATGAAAAGATCTTAGAGGAATGTTGCTGCTTCCTTACCTAGAAGCTGAGTAACAGAAGAGGCAAACCCACAGCAATACTGTATATTTTAAAAAGAAGAAGAATTGGGTCTTTGTGATCCTCAGCATTCTGTGCGATGATTTGCCAAAAAAACACTTTAAGAAACCCATCTGTGACCCAAATATCCCTTGTGTTAATCTTAGTATTCTACAGAATAAATTGTGTTCCAAATGCCAGGACTGATTAAAAAAACACATCCCCCTTTTCTCAATGTCAAAGCTGCATACCAGTGGGTGCCAGAGAAGATACTGCAGCACTCCTGACTTAGTAGTAAGGGAGACTACACTGGAATCAGGATTAAAAATCAACCCAGCTCTTTTGGTTCTCCAGTAAGTACATCATTCCTTATGAATGTCCCTGTGCTATATATTATGACCGGCTACAAAAGATGATGTGTTTAACATTGCAATGAATATCAAAATAGTATAATATTTTTATATGACACAAAAAATGATGAAATATCAGGTATTCAATTAATATTGCTAGATTTAAAAATCTGTTTTTCCTCAAACAATCCAAAACAATGATTTGTAATCACTGTTTCAGGAAATAAAAGTGTTATTACAGCATCTCCTTTTAGACACAGTGTGGAACAGAGATAGCAAAAATAATAACAAAAAAATACAGAATTTTTATGATATAATAGCAGAACTAGAACTATATCTGACAGAATAAAATCAAAACAGAAACAGGTTAATTCAGTAAAAATTCAATTAAGTAAGCAGACAGGTATTTCTACAGGTTATGATTCTAATTACTATAACCATGCACTAAACCACAATTTAATTCTAATTTATGCATAAAAGGAAAAAGAAAAACTATTTGTATCAATGATAAAGTAAAGAAATCCTACATATCCACTAAGAATTTTTCAGCAGCTATTGTAAAGACCAAAATTAATTAAGTGTTCCATAATAAGACTGCAGTTTTACCTGGTGGATCCATTTCTATGTAAAACATCAAGTCTGTGCCACAATTTATATCTGCCTTAGGATATTCTATATCCAGTTCTTCCATATTCCAAACAGTATTGTACATTTGTATGAGTTTCACTGAGTAAGCTCAGATACAAGAAAAGAGTCAAGCTCTCTTTGTAATGGTGTCTTGGAATTCATTTTAAAACCTATAAGGGGCTGCACTGTAACCTATTACATCATAATCCTCAGCCAATCATGTCAAAATAATGTCACCAGACCACTCCTGTTTCATCATTTTGTTCTACATTAATCTTAAAACAATTTCAGTTTTGGAAAGAATCCACATTTAGCAGAACTGCAATATAAACCTGGCATTACAAACAAAAGGAGCGAGTGGGCTCTCCTCGCCTGCCTTCCCAGCTCGTTTTCCTGACTTTGCAGCATGGTACAGTCCAATCCTGGCAGGATGACAAAAGGCTGATATGCTGCAGCACGTAGCTCTTACACACACGCGCACACAACACACGCAGACACACACAGGGCAGCTCCCTTTAGAAGTAGGTCGGTCACATCTCAGTTGCATTCTCCTGCTTGGATGCCTGAAGTTTACCATTCAAAAAGCTTTAAAAAGCTTCTGGACCTACTGTAGATATTAAAGATGCAGAAAGGAAAAGAGCATGACTCTGTATGTGTGTGTATCCATTACACACCCATTTTACACGTACACAGACACAGAGAGGCATATATATCTCCACATAATGAAATATGGATTATGGTTTTAAACTGTGCAGATTTCTATTATTTTAATGGACACACAGGTCTGATATACTTGATACTATTATATAAAATGTGCTTACTGCAGATGTCTTTCCCCCCTTATAATTTTGTAATAAAATACAATTCCAACCGATCTAGATTAACTCATTTTGAAATCCAAAACCCAAATATTGTAATCCTGCATTCAGCAGACTTGCCTAAACCGTGGAAGAAAGTAAAAACTGAGCGAGACCTTGAAACGTGATTTTGCTGAACATAAAAAGCCAGTCTGTCAGGATACAACAAGATTTAGTCTGCCTTTTCACACTGATTCTCTATCCTCTTCTCATTGAGATATTTATCAAGTTAATTGTTTTTAAAAGCAAGAGTCCCTTGTCAGTGTCTCCTTCCTCACTTGACTTCATGTCATCAGTATCCTCCTACCATTTAGAAGTATTCCCTCTTAACTCCCCCCCATCGCTGAATGTAACTCTCTCAGACCTCTTGGAAGAAACACGCACAGAATAGACTATTAATTCCAGAGCAGAATGCTATGTAAAGCAATGTGAATGCTTTATACTCACTATAATCTATGGGGGCAGAAAACCAGATACCGAAAATAACCACAACAAAGAGTAGCTGTAGCAACTATCTGTGCCTACATCATAAGAAATCTTGGTGCAGCTGAAATGTGCTCTACCGCAAAAATACTCATTAAAAAAATTAACACAATTTATATCTTTCCCAAATATTTCACACATATCTACCCCTCCCTGTGCCCCTCAGCAGCTTACCCCTTTTAGACAAGCATTAACATACAAGAACATGTCTGGAGTACCAACAGCTACAAAAAAATGCATGCTAGTTTGATTTATACGTTAACAAGCTTAAATTCATTCTGAAGTAGACTCTTCCCTCCCTGTTTAGGTAGACGTGCTCCAAAGATTCCTTCCATTTCCAAAATGAAATAGGATACTTAAAATCATCCCAGACACAAGTCCAAACACTGAACTCAGAGGTTTCGCCCACCTGCTACCCAAACAGTTGAGTTGCCAAAGTAATTATTTAAATTAGGTTATAAAGATTTCCTACAAAGACTACATTGCTGCATTTAGGTCTCATGTGGGATCAGTAAGATTTTTTATTCCGTTGAATAAAGTCTTTCAGGAAAAATTACTTCTCCAGAGTTTCACTGGTGGCCAAATTCTGGACTGCCCACACTTGTATAATCAGGTTAGTGCTCAGCTCAGACTAGCCTAGCTTGCAGGCAAGAAAAGACAGGAGGCAGATAGGCAATTCCCCATTCCCTGTAGAACCTGGAGAGGTACTGAGGCACTTGACTTTCATTCACGTATCTTAAGACCATGAAAGCTCTACTTGGTAATCAGTTATAGTAAAATACTTCCATGAGGTGATGAAGAAAACACACACAGAAAGTCAAAATCACTTACTTTGTAAATTATGCATTACAAATGCTCGCCCTTGTAATGCAGCCTGAAAATACAATCCGATAACCTGAAAAATTAATTGGTTTCCTCTTATAAAAATCTTGCTTAAAAAAAAACCCCAAAACTCCTTTTACTAGGAAGCTTCTCTGAAGCAATGAAGAAAAAAAAAATTCTGAAAAAGAGATTGCTCTGCTTTCCAACCAATGTTCCATAAAAATCCCTAAAAAAGCTGTAACATGCAGTGAGAAAATCCAAGCCTTCTCTCTCTTCTTAACTGCTTAAAGCTCTCTGCTGTGCAGAAGGTATCCACTTACTCTGGTTCATCATTAAAAAGTGAACCTGACTTTAGTACTGTAAAAAAAAAAAAAAAAAAAAGAAACCACCACCCTCGGTAGCTTGCACGTCTCTCAGATAAAGATCTCAGTTTCATGATTAACTTGGGCAGGTTCAAATATTTGCTGAGCCAGGGATTTCAGGTGGGGGAGGGGGAGGCAGATTCAAAGTAAAAGTTGTCATCGGCTAACAAGTGGCCAATGCAGGGCTAACTTTCTCATTTTAGCTAAGTAAATGAGAAGGCCATTGTAAGAGGCCTTAAAATAGTCTCTGTCACCGGCTGCTGAGTGCAGTATTAAAGTTGAGAAAACACCATGAACAGCCAAATACAGGAAGTGGCTAACTAACTTACTGCAGAAAAAGAACAGAATCAAAATCTTCCTTGAAAAGAGCTGCATCTCTCAGAGTAGTCCTGTGCAAGCAAAATATCCTGCTTGCAAGCACAGCATCGCCTCCTACACACTCACGCTGGATCACAAATAGAGGTGCTGCTTGAAGACCCTTAGCATAACGCTGTGAGGCATTTTATCCATTTCCTGTGAACTGAAAATAGAAAAAACACCTGTCTGTATCCATGGTGTTTTCTAGTACGTCAGTATTGTTCATTTCTTGGGCAGGCAGGCAGGAAAAGGGACTGTACAGAGAGGGAGCAGTTTAGGTCAAATGTATTTTCCTTGCCTTAGTCTTTGGGGAAGATCAGGCTTGCTAAAGGAACAGAGCAGCAACTGAAGAGCCTGCTCCCCTTTTCCTACAGAGGTTAACTTCTTTGCCAGCTATACTTTTACGAGGAAATAAATTCAAAGTGAAAAGAGAAGCAGACCACAAGATTTAATTCCAAGAAAGAAGAGAAGGGGATTCATATTTTCCTTCCACTTGTTGGAAACGGTGAGAAATTCTAGTAGCTGTGTTCCTTGAGATCAGCTTGTGCTCCTCACGGCAGTCGAATGGCATTGAAAAGTTTTCATGTCCCGAACGCCACCTACCAAAATCCCCCTATGCTACAAAATACCAAACCCACTTGTATCTCATAATGAAATTCCAAATATATGCAGTACATTTTTGATGTTTTACAGTTGATTCATTAGCTTCACCTATAACAATCCCTTGCTTTTCTAGTTTTAGCCTTTGCCTACTTGAACAATTGTCAGTTCTATATATAATTTAAGGCCGCACAGTCATAAAGGTACAGCCTACTTCAAATGGAGACAGTAAGCTGTGCTTCTGAACTAATCCAACTTCTGACAGTAACTGATATGCCTCCTATTTACTGTTAAAATTACAGAAGGGGTTGATATTACTTCTTGGTTTATAGGGCCACAATACAGAAGCATATTCTCAAAGGAGAAAAGACAACCCAAATCTGGTTCACTGAATTGTTTATCATTTTAAAAAGCACAGGGACCCACACAGAGATAAAAGATAAGGCTTTGTTCCTAAGTCCAACTCTTTTTTTTTATTCTAGTGCCTTGTGCAAAAGTGAATTCCTAATCATCCTGCAGAAGGCAAACAAGTGTCTTGTCAAAAAAAGATACTGGCATGCACACACCTGCATTTTCACACAATTGCCCGATCTTAACTTTTGCTTAAATTTACATTTCAAAACCTTGAGTGGTGCTCATTGAATCTGAAGATTTGTATTTGCAAAAAGTCAGCAACCTACTAGTTTTTGCATAGTGTCCTATCTATAAAGCATTTTTTTTCTAAAAAATAATATATGCAGCAGGAAGAGAACTGATCAGGTTTGACAGGCTTGCGTGTATGTGTTAAACATACTTACATACAAATACACACACATATATCAATCTGTAAAAAAGTCTAATAATGTTGTACATGTTGTTTCAGTTTTACCAAATACTTTCAATTAGGTATTGAGAAACATAAAGCATAGACTACCGTCAAAACCTAAGCCAAGAATACAGCGTTCCTAGGTATGGTGATTAACAAAGCATTTTGCTCTCCGTTACATCAGGTATAAAGCCTGATTTTTATTAGCTTAGAAGGGGAGCCCTCTGCCGGGTGAGGCACGGACGCGCAATATCCCTCCCGTCCAACATCAGCTCTCCCCGGGACAGACTGCCTTCTGCACGCTCCAAACCACGCTCGGCCCTGCCAACAGTCCACCCAAGCCTGTGACATGATGCAGGAAAGTCCTGACAAGGGACAGCGTTCCTGCCTATTTGTTTGTGTCCCCAAGCCACTACTGACAGGACTGTGGGCTGAGCCTGACCACCACAACAGCCCAGGGGAGCATTCTGTCTGATCCCAAGAGGAATGCTATCAGGCTTGCTAACATTTTGTGCAGGTAAAAGCAAAGTGTCTGCATCTTGGTGATACTGCCAGGACTCTTACCCCATCACCAGCAAGTGAGCCCTTACGTGTAAGGCAGTCTCATTACCTCACTCATTCTTAGCTATGATCGTGTGAGTAGTAAAACATACCTCTTCATGCTTAAAACTGCAATATTTCACAGCTTGAGACATCACTTACAATGTTATTTACAAGCAGGGGAAACAGGAATAAACTAAGATAGACAGTCTAGATGAAGCAGCTCAGCTTGAGTTAGTGCACAGGCCATTCATCCATACAGGGCAGCAGCTCCTTCCCGCCGCTGCAGTAGCTCTTCCTCTGCTCCTCACCAGCCCATCTACCCGCAAAGCCACCAGCTCCCCATGTCCCCTCGCTCTCCTGCCATGTCCCCTTCCTCTTTGTCTTCCTGAGATAAGACACACCTTCATCTCACGCACCCAAAGCCACTCCAGTGGTCCTTAACACCCCCTGACCGCGAGGACCCCCATCTCCCTGAGTACCCCCCGAAAATCCCCTCCCAACTCTCCCTCGCCCCACCTTCCCCTGTACGACCTGCCTTCCCAGCAACCAGCTCCAAACCAACTGCGCTGCCCCGAGCACCCGCTGGGCCCCACGGACAGCTCGGGCACCTGCATCCAGGGCAGGCTTCCTCCAGACAGGAAAGCCAGGAGCCTTTATAATTCTTGAAAATGAACGGAAAAAAACATCCAATCTTTATACCTACAAATATAGCCTATTTTTCAATATTTACCTCTAAAAGCACACGTCCCTTCACACCTCTGTGTGACGTGAGATTCTGTGAGACATAAGCAGCACTGTTAGCTATAATATGTTACAATTAAGATATTTTCTTCTAATACTACTGTTTTGAATAGCATATTTAGAGACATGCACTTTGTTTCTGACTGTAAAATCAGCATTACTCTTTAAATTAAAGCCTGTGTAGCTGTTCATCAAGTTGGGATGTTAAAACAGGATGCTAAATCACCTAGCTTGCCCACGAACACCACCTTTTGGCTCTCCTACTGATAAGCTCAAAGAATGAGACAGGAATGAGAAAATGGATCTGGTTACCAACTACTCAAAACACCAACCATTTTCCAATCTTAATTCACCTGCAACACTACTTTGTCTTCACCTACTACACACATAGGCACAACAGGTATTTTAACTTTAGTACTTTAACTTTTGTGGAGGGCTAAGCACTATTCTAATTCACAAACTAAAATGCATAGTTTGCTGTTGAACACTGACAGACCAAAAAAAAAAAATATCAGTCCAGAGTTGTTCTGTGATAAAAAAAATCATGTAATGGCCTAGAAGTAGCTCCCATTTTTGCGTTACAGTGTGCAAAGCATCACTCTAGCTATAAGATGTCCAATTAAAGGTGCCTAATTTAAGATACATTAAGATATAAGGTCCAATTGCATACTTTCTATTGCTTTGAGGCAAGAATGATAATTAGTGAGTGATGCAATAAGAAAAAAAACCCACAGTTGTGCAAAGATCTCCTCCCAATTCAGATCAGTTATCTCCAACACTACATTTAATGTATCTACGTACTGTGTAAGATACCACTAAAACTTCATGCACAGCTCGTTTTAGACAGAATGTTTACATCCAGGCTTGAGAATAACAGAAAGAAAAAAGGAAGGAGGAAGCTATCACTCCAGCCTGTGAAAAAGAGAAGAAACCTGGCAGCACTGGCTTCCGTGTTGTGGCTCAGTTGTCATTATATTATTTTCAACAAGTAAGATTCTTTCTGCTTAAAACCTCTCAACTTCTGCATTTTTAAAATTCTGTTACAGATTGTCATTCTCAGAACCCTTACATGGCAAATAAGTTACCTTTTCAAGGAATCTTCCTTTTATTACAATGTCTCTAAACAGTTTTTATGGAAACTCAAGCCACTACAAGCAATAACTTGGAGATGATACATCTAAGAGTCTTCTATGAGAACTATAAAAACAGAGCACTTCAGATGATCAGGTCACTGAATGCTTTTGGTGTGGAAAACAGACTTGTGTCCTAATCCTGTAAACTTACATAACATTCTATTAAGACTCAACTTTTGAAAATTATTCAAGTGCTTTACAGGCCTAAGAGCAAAGGCTAGCTAACCACAGACTACAAAGCTTGAAAATTTGTAACTGAGGTTTTTTTCAGCATATTAATAGATGTGCAGATGTTCTACTAAAAAACATTCCACTGCCCAAGACAGACTTTGAAATGCACAGGGAAGGAGTTCTGTTTTTTAACAGATCATACAAAAAATCCCAGGAGGACCCTCAAAATAAACTATTGCATTACCAAATATTAATTAATGCAGAAGCAATATTAAAAACAAGCAGATGTTAGATTATAATTATTAACATAGTGTCAAACCCTATAAATCTGATGGATACAGCCACATTTCTTCAAGTGCCCTAACAATACTCTCAAGATGACTAGACTCCTTGTCCTCATTAGTAGTTCTAACATCAACACATTTCACTTTTATACTTTCCTCATATGAAGCAACTCAGGATGATGTGCGACCAAGTGATCTCTTAAGTGCAACTTAAGAAACTCTCACTTTGAAACTTAAGAAACTCTCCCTGTTGACCCTACCTTTGTAACCTCCCAATCAGTGCCTCTAGCCATATAGATTTACGTACTCTAAGGCATTTGCAAACATATAATTTAAAAAAATGCTATTAGTGAACTCTTTAGAATATTAGAGGATTCAATAATGTATTTTGCTTTTTGAGGTTTATAACAGGTGGCAAAGAAAATATTTCTTTAATTATTATTATATCAGAATTGCTGATTCTTAGTAAAATAGGACAAATAGCCATTAGAAGTTTGGACTCTCCTGGTTGTTATGAAGCATTAGAAAGAAAAATACACAGTGGTTCTGGAAATGCCTGCTTAACTATTTTGACAAAATTGAACAAAACCAAATGGGTATAAACTAGCTGAAAACAAACACACTAAATGTTAGGGGAAGGTTCCTAGCTGATAGAACTGGCGAGGCTGGAAAAGCTTTCCAATCAAAGCAGTAGGAACAAAAATCTTAGCCATTTCAAATTAATCTTCATTAGTTGAGGAAGGGGATTATACAATGCACTTACCTAAAATATGAGAAAAAAGGCATTTTTCTGCTGCTGTTTTTCTGCTGCTGTGTTCTAGCTCTTCAAATCTCAAGCAGCCTTACAAATCCTACTGCCATGAACTTTACCTTGTACTTTGAATAGAGAGGCAGGAGAGCTACAGCCTGCCCAGTGTTCTGTTCACCATCGCCCTATCCTTTGTTTGGATATTCTCTGTTAATAAGCTATAAAAGGAATTTCTTTAAGCTAACATCTAAAGTCCCCCTGCGTTAATAATTTCCTTTGCAATCAGTTATCAACTCTGCCTTACTCCTACCAAAAATGTGCTTTAAAAATGGGGATTTTTGGATAAATTAGAGGTGGCTTTACTGTTTGTTAACTAAATTAGATGCTAATTCACAGAATAAATGCAAGTGTAACCTAACTTTCCTGAATGGGGTTTTAATATTTTCTGTGTTGTTTATTGATATTGATAAATAAATCTTTTGAATCTCTGGATTAAAAATACATATATGTAAATAAAGGGGGAAATCTTACTTTCTTCCGATGATATCTATGGGGTATTGTAGTTCTAAGAAAATTTGCCTGGGAGTAGAGTGAGAGTTAAATAAAATCTCCAGAATTTACTCCCCCCCTCCGTATGATATGCATTCTTTTGGTTTACAGGTCTTAAAAATTCACAAATTCCTATTCACTGTTTACTGAAAAAGAAATGAAAGTCCTAAGGCTGTACAAACTATGGATACTAAAATGATTTTAATGAAAAAGACAATTTCTTATAAAACAAATGTTGCACACCATAACATATGAACAACTTCTACTTAGTTCTGTAATTAAGCACTTTTGTGTTAAGTTTGATTAAAAAAAGAAAAACAATGAGCATTTACTGTCCTTAAGTTGAATTTTAATATTTAAGAAAACAATGGTATATAACTTTTTAAATTAAAAATAGTTTTTACCTGGTACAGGCTGTCTCTCATTCCATTCACTTGTGATTAAAACCTCTAGGATTTTTACATGCTGTTCAGTATTATCAGAGCTGCAAGAGATGGATTAGACAGTAAGAACTAGGAAAAATGCAAAAGTTTACATTAGAATTATTCAAAAAACAATGGAAAAATTTACAACAATGCCCTCCACAATAGAAGTAAGGTCAGAAAATTAATTCGCGAAACTTACTTTTGTATACAACTAACTCATATTTACAGTACAAAATATAATAAAGATGACCCACGTACCTTGCTATCTGGAATTTGAAAACCAGAGGGCTGAAAATTTCAGCCAGAGACCTTGCATTCAAGAGATTTTTGCTGGAGGCCTGACAAACTCTGAGGAAATGTTTGAGCAAATACTGGAGTGTGAGCCAATACTGGGGAGGTATATTTGGAGATCTGATGAGTTTCTTCAGCAACTGAGCATATTCCTCTGAGCTCTGCACTTCTGCAAGCAAATAGATAAAAGACTCTTGATATCAGCACAGGAACATTCAAAAAGTAAAATGAAACTATATACGACTCCTTTGGAAGCATTAATTTTACAGAAAAAAAATAATAATTCTGTCCTTCATTAATGACATAAGACTTCTCTCTTCTTTTCAAAACAGTGAAATGCTCAGGGAAGAGAAAAGAACAAGTATTTAAAAGTCAAATGGAAACAGATACGCATTTTGGTAAAAACCACAATGTGTTCGGAGCGTACTGGTAGAAGTCTGTCTTGTGTTTAGCGTCACACATGATTGGGTAATTCTGAGATGCACTAGATAAGTCTCACAGGTGCTGTTCTAACTTTGAAGGTTACCAGTAACAATATCCTGTCCTGAGATATATAACAGAATACTTGGCCCACGTGCTGAAAGCCTGTAAGCTGTACTTGTTTGAAATGACCACTGTAGATGATGAATCTTACATGCATGTATTTCTCACTTCATAATCTGCAACTCCCAACGTACCACAGAACACCATGACCTCTAACACATTTACTTTGTCAGCACTGATAAAAAGTTAAAAATTAGCTTTCTGCATACAGCTAAGTCCTTGATTTTTCCCCCCAGTTTTTCTAGTCATTCTACTTACTAAAATGAAGAGAAATGTGTTATCCCTTATATTTTCCATTACGTTTACCTAAATAGATACGTAAATAATGCAGATCTGAACTGAAACAGCTTTCACCAAAAGTGGTGAAGGTATGCATGTTTTCTGAGATGCTGCCAGCTTGTGCAGAATCTTCTCTGTTCTGTGGGTGACAGCTGGACCACTGGATATTCATAATCCTAATAAAAGCTTTTTTGTTTGACATTTGAAATAATGTGATAATCATACCTTGAGCTACAGAAATCATGTCACTGTAAACAGCTGCTGGAATGATGGGATTTGGCAGGTCCAGGAGATACCTCTTGAGAGCATCTGATAAAGTGTACACATCAAATGTCTCTAAATCCAATGAAGAGGCATCTAAAGGGAAAGAGCAACATACTTTTTAGACATTAGAAACTGGAAGAAATATACAGGCTTGGGATATTAGGGCTTTATACCAAGCCAAAACTACTAACTTATATCTGGTTTGAGGGGAACAACTCATAAGAAAGAACATAAGACACCAAGAAACATCTCTGAGATGATACAGCGCTCAACACCATGCCTGAGCCTTTGGCATGTGATGAACCAAATGGCTTCCACAGCTGTGTGTAGCCTTCTGTCATATGCAGTGCAGGGCTGAACCCAGAAAAACAGTAGTGACTTGCTGCATGTTGGCAATGTTATGGAACATCAGAATATTTTTAACAGGTCCCTGTTTTACCTGTAAATATTTTGTGTAAGAAGTAAGTATTAATCAAGGGTTTGGGCAAATGCAGCTTCTCTACTGATAGCTACTTCTGTTATGACTGGAAGTTTGATTAACAACTTGGGGCTCCAAGTCTGTAAATATTTATGTGAGTAAGTCAAAACAAATATACAAGTGCATAACTGGGTGCTTGGTGTTTTATGCAGCTGTTAGGATTTATCTTGTAAAACCTGATATCTTTGCAGGATAGTTATGACTTGGGCTAAGGTTTGGGAGTGTCACATAAAGGACTACTTGTTAGCACTGGAGCAAGGAATATCAGCAGCAAAAATAAAAAACAGGAACATACAGAAATCCTTACTTAGTGCAAACAAGATTAGGGTTCATCTTAAAACATGAAACTCTGGCGCAGTAAAGTCCTAAATGTTTACAAAGATCCATGTTTGGTACAAGAATTTAGAGGTACGAATGCTGACCGACTTTCCAGGCTAGCCAAGTCCCCTGTAAAATAACTCCGGAATCTATTCGGCCTGTTTAAACCACATTCAACAAGGAGGTAGAGGAATCAGATATGTGGTGTGTCTACACGTACTATAAAAAAAGGCAGTCAAGAGGGCCTAGTGAGAAACTTAGGGCTCCTCCATCTCCTTTCTGTTTTCCTCAAAGGAAAGGGTGCAGTGTGAGCTCAATTCTTATCAGACACCAAAGAATCTACATGAGAAAAAAGACACTATGAATGGCTCAGATGATAAAAAACTTGCATAGAATCATAGAATTGTTAAGGTTGGAAAAGACCCTTAGGATCATCAGGTCCAACAATGGGTGGGGTGTGGGTATGAATTCTACAAGTGCAATTATGTGCCAGAGAATCCAACCACAAATTCATAAGAACTAGTTTTCATTAGTTTTGTTGCTCACAGGATGTTTTTTATTTCATAAGCCAAGTTAAATCCTGGTTCTTTCAGTGTTGACCCATTCTCTGAAGTATATCCCAAATTATTATAATGAATACATGAGTAAGAATAAACTTGTGGTACTCTGCAATTCTTTGGGTGTAATGTCATAAACAGACCTGAACTCTTCCATCTGCCGAGCTGGCCAGATGCAAGTCAGCTTTGATTTTGGAGCTAGATAGCAGTGCGTTGAAGCTAACAGGCAGTTATCCAGTTAATACGGAGAGCATTTTAACCATAAGCAGAACAGCACACTAAGGCAGTTCACAACTTTGAGACCAAAGCCAACTTTGCTCTCTGAATTAGCACTCTGCTAATTCTAAGAGAGTAGGTGGAAGAGATGAGATCTGCCTGTATCCATTTATCTGGACACCCACTGCACTGGCTCTGTCCTGGAAGATTCTGATCCTATCTTACAGAGAACTCAGAAAGATACAGTGTTACTACAGGGTAAAGTCCTGTTTTCTTTTCTCAAATCTAATTACATTTTAAATAAGAATACATGTAAACCACAAACAAACCTTTCATAGAAGTGCACTTCAGTTTAGAGACTTAAAAAGTATTCAGATAAATTAAGAGATATATTCATATTGGTGCCATAGAAAATCTGGATTTATCTGGATGGAAAACCATAATTGCAATACCAAAAATATGGCTTAGGCTGCTAGCACCAACGTGCGTATCTCCTCTCCCTGCTTGCTGCACTCATATACTTCTTCACTCCCATCACAGTCAGCAGAGGACAGGATGCTCTTTTGATGTGAAGGAACAGACAACTCATAGTATCATCTCTTGTTCATTTTGTTAATATTTGCAATTACTAAAAATGAAGAGAGGTAATTCAGTCTGAGTTCACTTCCTTTGTCCTTTCAGCAATATGGCATGTAACCAGTTTCATTTTCTAGCCCTTGTACTTTTGTGCTCTTTTATGCAAGTGGAAGCTCACACCCCACATCGCACCCCAGCTTGCAAACGCGTGGTCAAGCACTCCTCCTACAATATCTCCTGCTGTCTCATAGCACAACTGGGTGTTGCCATGCCAGTATATTCTGGCCTGAAGTAGAAATAAAGAGCACCAAAAAGAGGAGGAAATATATTTCAGGAAACTCGAACAGCTATGTGACGTTAGTGGTGTAGCTGCATTTTACTGTCCAAAACCTGAGAACCCAGCCTACTGCAGCAAAATTAATTTAATTCTCTCTTTCCCTTCCAGCATCATCTCTGTAGCAGGCAGGCAATGTGCAGCTATTGCCTCTCCACCTACTGGACCAAAAAAATGCACACACAGAACTGTATGTAAACAAATGGCCATGCTTACAAAATATTAACCTGCAGCCTTACAGGAATACTGTATCTTGCTTCTGAACAAAACACCTTGTTTTTCTCTGTACAGCTAGATTGTCAGTCCTTGAACAGGCAAGTGACCAAGAAACGATTAAAATAATTATTCTTGGAAAAAACACACAGTGGAGCCATGAAAAAAAGACAACCTGTAAAAGTGAAAAATACCTTTCATATTAAGTGAAAAAGTTAGAAATATTTTTTACTTGTATTTGTCTTTTTAATATTATATTATTCAGAACCACCACATACATATAAGCTAAGTAGGGGAACAAAGAAAAGAGGAGCAGTCTGACCACAAAATCTGTCTAGTGCTTTAAGGAAGAGAACTCTACTTACCACATTCAAGAATTTGTCTTAATTCTGCTGAGCTGCTTGAGGCTTGTGTCCCATACAAAGTTGAGCACTCCAGACCTTCAAAACAAAATCAATAGGATACATTAGTATTCCAGAGACCGTTGCCATGACACAACATACTTCTGTTTTCTTCAAGTAAGTACTTACAGTATAAATTAGCAACATTCTCCAACCACCATCTACCTACCACCTACCACACTACGCAATGTGATTGCTTTTTAAGGCTGTAAGACACCTCTTTGTACATGCAAACTGCTGGGTCTGCAGAAAGAGCTGGCCAAGGAAGATCAGAGATGCCAGCAGTTCCACATATTCTGTACAACTCTCCATGGGCTGGCTGTAGAAGGCCAGGACTAGGAAACAGATTCACATACCCCAGGGAAGAAAACAGCTTGCAGGAGCAATGTGGGAGCCCAATCTTCCTTTACACTCTACATGCCGGCTGGAAACACCAGGTCTTTCAGGTGGATAAGAAGTGAACAATCTGAGTCAGGCCACCCCACAGGAATGCGACAGGGACATGACAAAAGTTCTGACACATCCTAATTAGCTTTAAAGATTTAACTGAGACTTCTAAGGTACAAGCGTATCTAACCTTTGGCACCCTATGCAGTCAACAGAAACAGAGCGCCCCTTCTATGGGACAGGTAACCCTTAGGTCACCTTTGACTATCCACAGAGACCATAACCTCACAGTGTATGTAGGGTGAGTGTCACATCACTGGTGCGAGAGAAAATGTCTGTATATGTCACATAATATGCCTAATAATCCACCTGAGTAAAAGACACCAATACAGTGTTTTCATGTGAAAGATACTGTTTACAACTTCCCTACTTCAGAGAAAATAGAGAAGACACAAGGAAAGAGACCATACCCAGGGATGCAGAGCACCAACAATGTAAAAGTATCAGTGGCGTTTCCCAGAAGAAGTGGTTGCTTATGCAAACTGTTGCTAAATACTGGCCCTTCATATTGATATTAGCAAGCTCCTACTCATTCAGGAAAGGCTTATGCTATCTTAAAGTGTCAGGGCAGTATGTGAGAACCTATGCCCCAAGGACAGCGGCCTGAGTGTGATCAGGACACCACCTCTCCTCTCACTCCCCAGCTGTAAGGCCACTGAATGAGCAGGACCCACTGAGCTGCTCGTTACCTCACCAGGACTATGAAGGTGACATCAGAGGAAGAGCCAGGAGGCGAGAAATAGGGCAAAAGAGGCAGGACATAGTAGAAGAAAGGGGAAGGCCTCAAAAGGATGGAGAGACATCCACACAGGAAAGCAGGAGAGCAAAAAAGCATAAAAATAACACTGGCTGGCTCAGCATACAGCAGCAATAAAGAACTGGCTCCTGAAGCATAAAAACAGTTCTTGTAACTTTTTCATATTTAATTCTTTTTTTTTTCCCCCTCTTTGGGGCAAAACATTACTTGTTTGGCTGTGTATCCAATTTAAGGTCAAGTTGACATTTCTGTGACCAATTTAAGGTGCTTATTGGTTAGAAAAAACAAAGCAGTACCAAACCCTTCTCCCTTACCTTTCAGTAATACTTATATTAGTTGCATTATTAAATGTCATTTGAGGTAAGCTTTGTTTTTGCTCCTACAATTCAAGTAGCCTCTACTGAGCAGAAACTAATGCAACAAACCTTAAATGAGATTATTTCATATCTGTTGAGTAATGTGATGCATTAGCAGCTCTATAAAGAGGAGATGCCAGCTCTGGATCTGATTCTGCAGTCTTGGCTCACATAAGTAACAAAACATCTTGGTAGATCATTCTTCAGCCTACCTTTCTTTTCAATTGTCTCCACTATCTTGATAAGAATCGGTGGAGCAACATCAGGAGGTGCAAACTGCTCCGTAAGATCTGGAAGTGAAAAAGCTGTAAAAGAAAAAGAAGAAAAATAAGCTAAGCTACAGTTGAATGCAATTTCTGTTTATGAAAGTCACGACACATAATGCAACCTGTTAAATTTTAAGTATGGAACAAACATCCCAATTGCCAGGCCTAAACGAGAACACTCCACAAAGCTCAGAAAGCTGAATGAAAATGATGACAATTGCATTTTTATAGCATTTTCTTTTAGGGCCCTCAGTCAGCCATAGAATCACTCTCCATATTGCCTAGGAAAAGAAAACACAATGAAAGTTTGCATTCTATGGATGGGCAGAAAAACAATGCAAGGAAAAAAGGAAAAAAATCTTTTGGTCTGAAACATTTACATCCAGTGTGCACCAGATGAGGGAGCTGAACACATCACCATCTGGGAACTGATGATCCCCTGGGTAAAACAGACTTACAAAGGCCTGAAATAGCAGAGGAAACAAGTATTGCATACTCCTACAAAAGTCCAATAACTTCTGTTTGCTTTCAATTTTTAAGCATAATACTATTAACAGTAGGTTTCTGAAGCACTAATTTTCTTTTCTACAATGACTGGTTAAGAATAAATAGCAGTATAATCAGAAAGTGACATTTTGCAGATTCAAACAAACTTGGAAACAGATTTTATACAAAGTCAGTTTTCATGCAATCCAGTTTTTTCATGGAGAGAACACACTGTATAAAGGAATGTTCTGGCTCTGTGATGTGAGGGATGATCTATCTCTAAACACACTATTTTTGCCAAAAGAGTAATTGAAAAGTTTTAGAGTGGTCTCGTTTAACTCTTGGAAAGCAAGAACGTTTACATAAAGATATTAAACTACTGCCAGAAACATCTGCCATAGTTTGATGGATTATGATTGATAAACAAAGCTTAATCACTGAAGTAAAAGTTGCCAGTTGCCTAAGTGATGGTGATCTCTTCCCGATTAAACTCACCACGGACAAATAGAGAGCAATTCTTAAATGCACATGCACATATGTGCCTGCATGCATATGTATACATACATGCACGCACATGCACACACCATATTTCTAGAAGACTGAAACTGAACAAAATTATGAGGCTAAATAAGTAGAAGGAGAAAAAGAAAAAAAAAACCACAACAGCAAAATATGAATAGAGAGGTTTTAATGAAAAACTTTGAGATAGCCAAAAAATTAAATATATCACAACTGAGAAAGAGAAAGCAGACAATTTTGGCTGAGAATTCACCCTATTTTGGAAGCAACAATTATAGAACTTTCTAAAAATGCAAACAATTTAAAAGTGGTAAGACAGCAAGGAAGGTACAGAAGTTTGGAAGTGCAGATAACTGAGGAGAGAAATGAAAGAAAATAAATAATAATTATTTACAAACTAGTAATGGAAGTGGAGAATACTGGGACACTGAGACATGTCGCTTGCAAAAAGAAGCAGAATAATGGTATGATAATGATGGAATACTTTCCAGTCCATTCATAACTGAGAAGGACATTAGAAAAACATCTGTTAGTCATAACAGTTTAATGTAGGAAAATGCTCAGAAAATGAGCATTCAGGAGTCCCAAAAGAGTTGCCTAAGCATATCTCTGGCCTGCTGATGTTACTTTTTAATGACTCGTTGAAAGAGAGCAATTCCTGGGGATCAAGAGTTCTTAATGCCCGACCTGCACTCTGAAAGGACAAGTAAGATGACTACACACTAGTTGTGTTATCAGTCCTGGGCAAAATAAAGGAAAACCTGATACTAGACTCCTATGATAAAGCAATAAAAGACAGCACTGTAACTAAGGATTGTCTGCACAGCTTTTTAGAGGATAGGTTCTGTTAAGAACCACAGTACTTCCTTCCTTGGTGGCATCATAGTTAGCTGGAAAATGCAAATGAGTACACATAATAAACTCTAAGATAGTTGACTTACTATAACACTGTGAGTAAAAGCTAAATTCAAAGAAAGCACAAGTTATATAGGTACAGCTGACCAGCAGATCTCCAAGTATAGTTACTAAAGCAGAACAAGCTACTCAGGGAAGGAACAGACTTTTCCTCTCTTCACATCTTCAAACCACTTTCAAGTTCCATCAGAACACCTCTTTTAGCTTAACACCGTATCTGCTTTATCAAACACAAGCTGGGTTCAAATGGAAGATGCTGCACTCCAAGCAGCCTCTGCTAAGGCATGCTGAAATACAGGCCATTTGATTTGTAGAATTCAGATCAAATAGTTCCTTTCAACCCCAAGCTACGAATCTATCTCATGATGAAGGCAAATCCTTTGAAAGAATAAATGAAATCTCAGATCAGAGTCGTATCAAAGGGTATGCTGTGAAAATACTCAAATTATGAGATACTAATAGACTCACAGAATGCTAAGGGCATAAAATGCATCCCTTACATTGTAGCAGAGGAAGAACAGGTTTTAAGAACAGAATTTACATATTTTTACTTATGAGAGTAACTTTCTACTCACTTAGGTAGCTAGTTACATTAAGTACCTTTCTCCCTCTTGTGTAACAGCAATGACATTGCATCATCTCTGAACAAAGATGCTCATCTCGTAATTCCAGCTGGAGGCAGCGTGCAGCAACAGTCAACGGTCTAAACTGAAACTGAGGAAAGAAAGGAAGACAAAGAAGGAGAAACAGAGACAGAGGATGGAAGTCAAACCTGACAGACATTTGAAATATTTCAGGTGACAGCTTGGCAGTTCAGGGGTGGTCCATCCAGGCTACTGAGCAGCAGAGAGAACGATGCTTTCTTGCATTAACCAAACTGCACCTTGAAATGATGGCAAGAGACACACTCCAAATACCTATAAACAAGGTGTATTTAGAAAAAGAATTCCATTTCCCACTATATTTAGATTTTTTACATGAGGGATGAAGTCCAAGCAAAGCAAAATGGAGAACATAATGTCAGGGGAAGACTTGAGTTCATGGGAAGAAGCCCTTGCAAGGTGCAGAAAGACACTACAGAAGACAGTTTGTCTCCATGGGACATAAAGAATGAGGTGGATGTAGACCTTACCCAGATTACTTAAACAGAGAGTGCCTCTTCCTGCAACCTAACTGATGCTCCATGCTTTTCATCTATACTTTAAGCAGGATCTTAGCTTATAAACTAGGTTTGCATCATAATCTATTACTGAATCTCTTTGTTGTACAGTATTCTTGGGTCAATAATATTCTTAGTGAAAGTGAAAGGCTTTTGGAAGCCACGCATTTACCATTATATTTATGCAAAATCTATAATATGTCTACAGAACATATGTATGTAAAGCAAACATTGCATTCCTTAAAAGAAAAAATTTCCAATGCTCCTCTGCTACCCTAAAATATGCAATTGGAAAAATATTAACATTTTAGGAGTTCAGCAGATTTCTGATGTTTCTTCCTCCCTATACCCCATTCCTTTTCTTCAGAACTGGAAATTTCTACCTACCAGAGACATTACTGAACTTTTAGACACGAAGAAAGCCTTTAAAATAATGACACTCTATTCCATAAATACATAAACTGCAAAATACTTGTGTATTTGACTGAAAACTCAGGATATTCACCTCTCTTTTAATATTATGCACATATTGGTGAGTGTAAGCTCTACAGTAAAAAGACACAAACACACACACAATGGCAGGTACAAAACCTGCAGTTACTTTCAATGCAGCAATGACAGAAGAATACATCAAAGTCACACAGTTATAGTGCTCAGCAATGTTGAAAAAAAAAAACATTCACTTCATCAGCATGTAGGAGATGGCATTAACAAATTAAAATAATTTAACCTCCCACCTGTTCTAGGATTTCTTACTCATTGTGCCATCTCCAATGTAATTAACTCATACTGACTTGTACTTTAAACTCTCCACCTTTTGCACAAAATAGAAAAACTATGTTCATTTAAAGGCGAAAGGCCTCACGAAACACACATCTGTCAGAAAAAAAAAAAGACTTAACAGTACTTACAGAACTGAAGCCAGTTTGTAACATTTACACAGAAGACAGCCAAATTTGGAAACAGTGCCCTTTGATTTCAAAATGCTGAGAGGAAATGGCAGAGGCTAAACTGAAGAAAACTACACCTAATTTTGGAAAAAAACCAATTCGACTCCCAGAGCCAGAACACAAGATATCCCTGAAGAAGTCCTGATTTTAGATTAGGTATTCCAGAATAAAACTCAGCATGCATATTAAGATCTACAGAGGGAAAGGAAAACTTTTCAGATAGGTCAGTGTTAATAAAAGAGAAGAGAACAAAAGCCCACATGCAACCTGCATTTAGTACCTGATTTCAAAAGTATCTTTTGCTTTGAAGCATGCTGTAGCACAGCACAGAGGTTTGAAGAACCAAATCCACTCTTAAGAATCTGAGCAACTTTGTAGATCCCTTTGCTACAATCCAATATCAGTTTTTCACTTAAAGCAATCATTTTTCCCCCCAAATTCCTGTAATTTTTTTTAAATTCCACGGTCTCCAAAATATTAAGGTTCTGAAAAGCTGTCATACAGTTTTCATGTCTTCTTTCCAGTCGCAAATCTGGTAGCAGGTCTCCAAATAGTAAGAAAGCTTCTGATGACACATGATAAAAGCCGGATTTTCCACTAGCTCTATTTTTACCTTGCCACAGTGAGAACCAATGAGATGAACCACAAGCCAGGGTTCGCTCCAATCTGTGAACTCTTCCCTCTCCCTGATACAGGCAGGCCTGAACAGCTCTAAGGCAATGGCAACGTGTGGGAGATGAGAGCATACCTTACGTTCGAGGGTTGCCAACGCAGCTACAAAGTGCAAGATGAAACCAGCACACAGCTGCACCTTTTGGAAGGGTTCTCAGTAAAAAGAGATATTTTAGAGTTAGTACCTGGCAACGGCAAGTGGAAATTTAAAGCTGGAATTTGACTTCAGACACTTCTGAGCCAAATCTTACATTACAGCTAGAAGAATGAAAATTAATATTAAAAAAAAAAAGAATATAAATTAAAATGTAACAATACACACCACGGAAAGGATTTTAATTTCTAAATATTTTACAGGAACTATATACTAACATTACTTGAATTTAGCTTTGAGTCAAGATTACTCCATGCATCATGTTCTTTTTTCAGAAACGGCATTTAAGTTTGTGCATACATATTGCATTCGGTGACAACACAGCTCTACATAGAAGTCTAATATCTGAGCGCTCAGGTCTTAAGATGATCATAACTGGCCTATGCGCATGTAGATATACACTTTATGGATGCAACTGTATCCACGAACGTAGTGAATTGTGCATTCATAGATTTACACATATCCTTGTTTGAAAGTCATACAATATGTCCAAACGTGAATGGTTTGACCAGCACTGAAATTAACTATAATAAATAATAATTAACACAGAAGGGTCATTGTCAAGCAAGTTGTGATAATGCCTCCAACAAGATTAGCCAGCAAACTATAGGGAAACAATGGCTGATCAAGCACCTAAAATACTTTTTTGCCAGGGGCACCATCAGTGGCATAATGCATGACAAGTTGTGGACAATGGAGGGTTTTCCACAAAGTTCAACACCAATGCTTGCTAATGAAAATGCTGGGAAATGTGGCAGCTTGCTCCCTTGATTGAAATGCTGATACTTCAGCAGTTATGTATGCTGCTAGGTATAGGAAATAGAATTCAAAAAATGTTCCGCTATTATCACACCTATCTTCTCTGAAATAGAATCCGAGTTTCAATAAGGATCCATAATGGCTGAATTTAATCACTTGTCAGTATACGATGTCAAATTCAAGTGAAGATGCATTGGAAAGAAGGGCAGTTTGGCATTCCTGCACAGCCTTTAAGGCAGTGGTATGAACTGAGGCAATCCCGTGTACTCCTGTGTGCTGACTGCTAGCAACCCCCAGACCAGAGACACCAGTACTTCAGGAGGCTGCACTGAGAACACACCAAAGCCATGCCTGCGGGAACACGAGTTCAGATCCTGTAACACTGGAAAGCACCAGGAGGTGCCTCTGCCCGGCTGACGGCACGGCCCGATGCTCCTCACGGCCCTGCGGTGGCAGCTGGTCCCGATGTGGAGCCTCGGCTGTCGCGGCCCCCTCAGCACGTGCTTTCATCGGCTGGGGAAGAAAGGCCACACAAGCCTCCCAACCCATCAGAGAGTGAAACTACTCTTACTGACACAAAACTCCTAACTTTTAGTGAGCAGGTATTTCACAGTCCGTTATATGTTTCTTTATAGTCTTAAGAAGCAGAAATTTCCTGCAGAAATTTTCAGTAGAACAGTATGAAAGATTAAAAAAAACCCAAACCCTAAGCCCTATGGAGAAAGTCTCCATGGAGATCTGTGCTTCGGGTTCAATGCCAGACCAAGACAGAAAAAGATGAGTCTGGTATTACAAATAAATACCAGAGAGAAATTCACTCTGAGATTTGAGGATTGTAACCTTGCCTTGGCATTTGTAATTTCAAAGAGCCTAACGCCATTTACCAAAAGAACAGGCAAATAGAGTGTTCGGAACTGCCCAACTGCTTTAGCAAAAGGTTTTCACCAGGAAAGGATGAAAGACAAGAAGGTGAGAGTGAAGACAAAGAAGTTGATGTCACTGCGGGTCCCAGATAAATCGAGGACTGCAATAGACAGTAAATTCAGCTGCAACTGTTGGAAGAGAAAAATACCTCTCCTTAGACCCTGCTGACCTGAGATGATTTAGTTTGGCTACAGTTAAGTTCTCCTGGAGGCTGAAAGCACCACTGAAAATGGCAGGAGGAAGAGCTGTTCAGGGCTCAACCACCTTCTCCAGTACTGATTTCATTAGAAAGATTTTAAAAGACAACACTATTCATGGAAAAATATGAAAGAGATGTAAGCTTCAGTGAATTTGACACATCATTACAAGTGGCTTAATCAGTCTGTCTACTATTACTTGTCTTTTATTTTTATCAGATGTCGTCAATCAGGCAGACTGTGGACTCAGAATACCACAGAAGCCTTGGCAGCCAAAGGAGACTAGATCCAAGAGAAATGAAGAGAGGTGAAGACTATCCCAGCACTAGAAAAAGGGAATGGTCTGGCCCACCAACACTATCAAAGTTCAGGCTCACCAGAAGCCCATTTTTATGGAGGCAGAAAAATGCCTGCAAGTCAAGATTGAGTGTGATATGAATGACCCCAGAGCCATGAAAAGGAATAGGGAAATGATGCCTGCTGGTGACCTTACATGACTGGAGTACAACCAGGAAGCTGGATGGAAATACCGCCAATTCTAAAATCCTTCAATACTATGCGGCCAGCACGGTCTATTCCTTCCATCAATCAGTAGGTGTTGGGTATGAACTAGAGGATGAAGTGACAACTTCATTCAGATGTTCTCTGTTAATGGTACGTTGACGATTTCAGCCACAGAAGGAAATAAAGACCTGTACTGAAAAAATGGTTTATCACATCAGCTGTAACTCCTCTTTTTCCTTCGTCTTCAATGGAGAAACACCTGAATAAAGCAGAACACCCTTCCTAGGGAAATGCCAACATTTAGCCCTCACGGATAAACAGTACTCTGTTAATATGCTTCTGGACTTCAAATAGCTTTTTAAAGCATCCGTATTTCTGTTGTGATCCTACATCAGTAGGACACACTGACAAGAACTTTTCCAAGGCGCTTATTCCAAAGGATGATGACTGCAGGAGTTCTCACCAGCTTGACCTTCTGAACTCCAATCAGTCCCAGTGCACCGCCCAAAATGCAAAGTCAGCATCTCCAGAATCCTCTGCGTGAGGTAGGTAGTGACAACATTGCCTATAAGCTTGAAAAAGGGGCATTTCAAACTGACTTTTGTAGAAAAAAGTACACAGCTTCTTGTAATATATGTGCCACTTAACAGAGTAAGGTCAGGCAGCCATTATTCCAGGAAGACAAATATATGTATATTATGAATGGGCCATTTATAGTCCAACCCACAGAATCTAGGAGGGTCGGAATAAAAAGTGAATATTACTTCATTTTATCCTGGCTACACATAATATGTGGAAAAAGACATAGTCACCTGTATAAATCAGTGCTGTAACTGAGACAAGTCAAATACTTTGCCTAGATACTTTCCAGGGTTATCAGCACATATGTGCAAGCAATGATCTGATTGATAAAATATCACGTGCATGGTGATTATGCAGGAAGTTTGGGGGGCTGGGAGAACTAATTCCTCTCTTCATCCCCATTTATAAAGTTGCACCAGCTGCACTCTCAGGGCTAAGGAGAATACGGGGCAACTATGGGAACAGAGGGGAAACAAGCCCAGGCAAATACAGATTAGTGCAAGAAAATAATCTATAAACAATAGATGGCAAAACTAGACAGAACAAAGCTTTGATTTGATATAGAAAGTCATAATGTATAATGTACCAATTCTCCTGAAAGAAATCTGGGGTCTCTTTATCCTTCTCTGACACAAAAATAAACGCTTGTCACAGAGCTGCTGCATTAATCAACAAAGAATTCCTCTAAGACAAAACAAAATGAAAGTGCAGAGAGAAAGAAAAAAAAGAAGACAGGGACTGGCTTGAGGAAAGTTTAGCTGCACAAATAAGCAGAAAACTAAAACCACCAAGCAACACAGTGTAGAGCACTATATTCCTTTATAATAGTTTAATACTTTTAATAGTGGCTGCTAACCATGTTTCACACCTATTAATTTAATGTTTCATAAAGCCCTATTTCTATCACCTGTTGAAAGGGAAGTGGTACTGTCTGTACTGGGAAGGCATTCTGTACATAATATTCTATCAGATTAAACCTCAGTAACTTTATGAATTATGAGCTGTCAGGCACTTTTCTCATCTGCTACAGAATATACTTCTTAGAAATAGGAGCTATAAATAAGACAACAGATGTTCTTTGTTGGCTTCAGCTGAAGCACAGATAATTTTTAAAAAGCAGCCTGTAGTTAAGACTGTTGTAAAGGCAGTATTCTGCTTCCCTCTATGGGTGAGCTTTTGCAATACTCCTTTTCAAACTAAAACTGAATTTAGGATTTGAAATGGCTGCAACTACTTACAATTAATATTAATATAATTAGAGAAATGAGCAGCCCTGTTCTGAGAAAAAAACTGCAAGGCTTATAAAAAAAATATCAACTAAGTGCAATATTCTGGCATGCAGTACACCACACGGTAATGCCATACATAATGCATAAACTGTTTTGCAAAAGAAACCCCCACAATAACCCAAGGAAGAGATGGGAAAAGGACCTGCTTATTCAACTGTTCTTTCAAAGAGCTGTGAGATAAGCAGAAACAGTAAAATAAGAAAAAAGCAATAATGCAGTAAAAGATGCCTTTCTGCTTCTAAGTAGAGGAGGGCACTCAATAAGCTGAGGAGTGCAGAGAGGGCCCAGGACAGACACTGCTGGAGCTGAATCCCAAGCAGGCTGGCACTGGGTCTTTGTTACTGCTGGTCTCCGGGAGAGGTGCATCTCACCTCCTTCCCGCGGTCTGGAGCACAGGGCATGGGTAGAGGCTTCCCATGCTTTTCCCACGGGTGGCAGACCAACGTGTAATTCCCTGTTACCCCTCATTCTCAGGGATCACCCTGAGCCCTGTATGATGTGCAGGAGCACAGTGGGTAGCAGTGTTCTCGCAGTACCTAAGAGCATGATTCTGAGGACAGAGAAAAAAAACATTTTAATAAGCCAACACCTATTTTTTGTGTCTTGATGTCTGCAGGTTCCCTGCCAGCAGTTTTCAGTCAGAGAGATATTACAAAATGAGAGGTAAGATGTGGTGTGGGTACCAAGTTACTGCATCCCCACAAGCAAGGAGATGATGACAGAGGTGACAGTAAGGGAGGGACAGGACAGGGTCAACCAGTGAAGTTCAAAACATTGCCTTTTTTGTCAAGTGAGTCTTGTTATATTCCCTCCTCCTCCTTTAGGGTTGCTGCTCCAGGGCTAGAACAGAGCTGAGCTCTGCAAGAATTTGAATAATTCTGCCCAGTTCTCCTCAGAGATATTAACTGGCAATGAAAAACTTACCATTCCAGCTTCTGGCAGTGGTTTGACATGAAACCATACATGGTATCAAGGAAGACAATATATGACACTGAATATTCAAGTGTAGTGTGGATAGCGCAGGTGTGAGGACAAACAGCATGTTCCACTGGCAGCTGCATCTTGTGACCTACTTATCGGGTTCCCAGTGCAACCTTCAGGGTTATTGTTGTCATTAAACATCCAGATTGCAGTAGTGGTACCTAGAAGCCGTTATCAGAATCGGAACAAACTTGTGATAGTTCTCTACAAACAAAACCTCCCTTACTGGTCTTACGATTAACTAAGCGATCTCTTAGAATTGATGCCAGCTGCCTTCCCACAAACTCTACCTCCTCTTTCCCAAGCATATTAAAGCCATGATATTCTTTTAAATTCTGCACTCTAGACTTTTTTTTTTTAAAAAAGGAACAGTGAAACTCTAGTAAAAGCTTAATTTATTTTAAAGAGACTACACGTAAGTCAATACATTTACATGGTATTTTACTACAGTTACTCTACAAGGAATCAGCAGCAAAGCTCCCTCTGTCTGATGCCTGCTATACTACACAGACACATAAACAAAACTACATTAAAAGAGCATCAAGACCACAAGGTCAAGCACTCAAAACTTAAGACAACAAAGAACTAAGGCTGCATGAGCAATTTCAGTTCTTCCTTTCGTGTCTTTCCACATAATGACACAGCATTTTTCCCATGAAATTACTCTGCCCATTTCAGCACACAAAGCCTAGCGCTCTCAAGGGACAGAACCCAGCTGAAGAGTTAAGGTATTTATTACCTGGAGCATTATCCTGATTACATTATCCTGATTATCCTGTGTACAAGGACACATGGTCATCCAGTAGGCTCATATTCTCTTGTTTACTTTCTTTTTCAAACCTGAATTTTCTATTATGTCATCTCAACTTGGCTTTCCATGCAAGAGTACTTTACTCCACAACTTGTTCTTGAGTTCTTCCTAGCAAGTGGGGAAGGAAATACATACTCACTTGTTCCTGGAAACCTTTGTCATATAAGAGAGAGACAGCTGCCTGTCTTTTAAGGGAAGGGGTGCTGAGATTCATCTTAAGAGGCACTTGAACATTTTGGTTCTGGCCAGCCATTGGAGAGTCATGGTGAGATGATCTGAATGACCTCCATCAGGTAAACTTCACAAAGTGAGTTCCCATGCTGGAACCATTTCTACCTAAAAAGCAGTGACATGTATTTTCTTCTGAACAGTTTGGCACTAACCTACCAAGATTACCAACCTCAATTCCCTTTCCGTGTGACCATGATATGATGATGGTTAGTAATGGTGCTCCAGCAGCATCTGATCTTTGTAATTGAGATAGGACTGCTGGATGGACATTTACTGTGAGATACTGGGGATGCTGGAACTCTCTGCAGAATGACCTGC
Organism: Theristicus caerulescens; assembly: GCA_020745775.1. Taxonomy (NCBI): domain Eukaryota; kingdom Metazoa; phylum Chordata; class Aves; order Pelecaniformes; family Threskiornithidae; genus Theristicus; species Theristicus caerulescens. The sequence goes on along the minus strand of CM036583.1, from coordinate 25,494,728 downwards.
CCCACCTGTAAAGGATCCCTGTTCCTTACTGCTGTTTCCTTTTTTTTGGTACGATGAAGTTATTTCTTATACAAGGCCATCACTGGTTTGTGATAAGAACTCTGCTTGAGAAGCATATTTTAAAACATTTTCTTTTTATTCAATAATCATAATACATAAAAATTCAGGACAGTACGTTGTTTTGCTCTGAAAGAATACTTTGGTTTGCTACCTTTTTGCTGTGGAGAAACTAATGGGGGGAAAAATGTCAACAAATCCCCCTCAAACTATCCACAGGCAAGCAATCTAGAGGAAAAGTATAAGATCTTCAATACTGCAAGAAAAAGATAGTGTGTATTACTGTGCTTGAGAAGTTAAGTTGTTTAGATCTGGAAGATTTACATAAAAGTACTGGCAGAAGCTGCTAACAGATAAAAGCCAAAACAGCTCCTTCATCTTTTGGGAATTATGGGAAACATTTATAAGTACACAGAAAGTTAAAAATAATGAGTGTATAGCAGTCACCCAGAAAAAAAAATGCAAACAATGGTAACAACAATCCAGCATCAGAAGGACTTTTTTTATTCTGGAAACTAATGTATTTCAAATCAAGCCTTCTTCCTCCTCTTAAAAAAAAAAGAAAAAGAAGAAAAAGCTTAGGGCTCTAGCTGTAGCAACAGAAATACAGCAATGATGAAAGGCAATCTTATAAGGAAGTAAAACTGGGTTAATCCTTACAGCCATTAAACCATGGGCTGATCTGACATAGATACAGAAACAACAACATTATTAGGAAATTCCTGAACTGGATCTACAGAGTTAATCCCACCATAGTCTTTAATTTCAGATGAAGATGAAAACTCTCAGTCTGTATGTAATAGGATTTTTTGACCCATATCATACACCTGTCGAGGCTTCTCTGCATAGCAATGTCAGTGTTGATTTCTCATTCCAATGTATTTCACACTGTCAAGATGCTATACAAAACGGACATCATGGAATATGAGTACATGTACTTAATGCATGAACTTAAAAGATGTCTCTTCCATAAACCGCTATTCATTCACACTCCACTGCTGAAGTGACTTTAATTTAGACCTTAGCAGTTAAAGCGGTGAATGAATTTCATGTCTAGCACACTGCGTTGCAGAAATTCATATAGTGCAAAATCTGTTTATAGGAAGCGTAAAAAAAGAATCGGAAATTACAACAAAGATGGTGCTAATGAAAAGCTAGCATAAAAAATTGGCTATGTTTTTACATCACCATCTGCAAGCCAAAGATTAACTGAAGTCAGGGTAAGGAGGTATGGAACAGGATTTCAGTGTACATTGGGAGTATTCATTTGCAAATGAGTTTCTTTGGGGTCTAAAATAAAGAAAAATGTGTCCCTTTTGAGAAATAAACAGTGTTGTGAAGGAGTGAGACTGAGCAGAAGAGGCTGAAATAACTGCAAAAAATATTTTGTAAGTGGTCTTGGAAAGCTTAAACTGCAGAGGGGCTGTGCAAACTAAAAGAACATATGCATCTGGTTAAGAACTGACAACATGTTCCCTATGATATTTAACTCAGGTGGATCAAATGAAGGCTGCTCTTCCAGGGAAGAAGCCAGCAAGGCAGAAGCTCTTTTTATGTACTCTACAGAGAATCAAGAGGTGAGCAAGAAGCACTCTGACCAGCTGCTTCCCTTCCTTGCCTCTGCCACTGGGCAGTTGCCCTACACTGGCCTGCTCCAGCACAGGGGAATGTGCTGTGGATGTTCTCAGACTTCCCTGCAGAAAATTCATGGGGAGCAGGATCAATGCTCAGGTTGACTGCCTCTGAACTTAGGGGAGTACTGAGTGTATAAATGAGCATGCCAAGAAATACTAATCTGCTGAATATTTAAGTGCTGCAAGTGTACAGAGCTCCTACAGATCACACACACAAAAAACCCAAAAGTTTTTCCACCGTCCTGCTCCTGCCAAGAAAGTCAGCTAGTCTTCTAACTAACCCATCCATATCTGAAAAGAATGGCACTGCCTATCTATACATCTGTCCCTATTTCCACATATGTACAAACAGAGCTTAAAGCTACAATCACTCAGTTGTTTCAGAATGTTGATTATAGGATTCAATAAAGGAGTAAAAATACATCCCTGACTTGCACAATATGTGATCAAACATGTGAAAAGGTCTTCCAGCTATGACTCACTAAGAAATGGGTGGAGGTTTGTGAGGCTGAAAGGCTGCTGGCTGGAAGGAGTAAGCCTTCTTCCACACTGGCCAGCAATGACTGGGAATTGGCTGCTATTCTGTCAAAAGGCCAGGTATATCCTGGTTGTTTTCCTGCTATCCTACTTGGGGGGGCAGGGGGGGAAGAGAAAAAAAAAAAAAAAAAAAGAAAAAAAGGAAGTCTTACTTGTCTGGTTTTGTTATTGTGCTCCAGAGGAATCCCTTGGTCATCTTGCCAAAAGAAAGAACCAGAGTTACCTCTATTTGACCCTACCAGAAGGGAACAGCTCCTTCTCATTTCATTTTACCTTTTCAAAGGAATTTATTTATTTATTTAAATGTGGGCCATGCCAAGAAGGGAAAGGATGTCTCACTTGACTCCCAGATGGAGAACCCTTCCAAAAAAACAGTTCCCTGTTGAGAACAGAAGGAAGAGGAATGCATTAATTTTAAACTGACCTGATTTTTCTAACAGGCTTATGACTCCCTGTTTTTAAGCACAGTTCACATGAACTGCCTGATACATCAGAACAAGCATCTTTAAACCTATCTCTCATTCTAATTTTACCCTTCCAAACTTGTGCATGAAGCTGGAAAAACTTGTATCCTAATTAGCTCAGCCGTGGCATCTTCAGACAACTTTACTGAGGCTTTTACAAGATAAAGCTCCTCAAAAATGGTAGATGCAGCAGACAGCTGGTGTAACTCACCTAAGCTCAGCTACGCTGTCACCAGGTACCTAATTCTTGCAGGACTCTAAACTGCTAAACAGGAGCTTGCCACCTCCCAAAGGGTTCTAATATTTCATGGTAAATGTGCCACTAATAGCCTCTTTTCGAGAGATCAGTATGAGCAATCATCTAAATCTAGGTCTTGTTTTAAGGGAAACACTTTTTGTTTGTTTGGTTGTTTTTTTAAATAGCATATTTCTTGATCTCTCAGGGGAGCCAGTCCTTCTGCTTCTCTTTTTCTTGTGTTTCACTACATCAGTCAGCTTTCCACCACTCAGCTTCCCACATTTCAAACCTTGCTCTCAAACTGAGAAGTCTTAGGAGACAGAGCAAGGTGGCTGGTTATTCTAATGGCATTCAGATAGGAATAAATAATGCAAAGGACCAAGTGAATATTCTAATCTGTTCTGCCTGAGGTTGCAAAGGGATCCAACTTGAGCAAGAAAGTGTGAGGCCACAGCTTTAGACTTCTCTAGACACATATACTCAACTTGTTTTGGCTGCTGCTTCCAAAACCTTGCAGGATAGTTTAGTTCTAAACTACTACATAGAAAGACTGGGCTGGTTTTTGTTTTGTTTTGTTTTCCCCAAAAATAGCTACAAATTACATATCTCCAAATTACATGCAGAAATTTAACATATACTGGGAGTCAATACTGTAACTTGCATCAAGACTAAGAACAAAGTTTCAGAGCCTATTAGAGCATCCACTTATGCCACGGTCTGACAGTGCTTTGTAAAGCTTCAAAGCAAGCTGCATTTTTTTTTTTAATTTGAGCCAGGAAAATAAGCATGGATTAAAAACTTCTGGCAGGCTGCAAACAGGTGACCAAATCATACTTAACATGACAGAAAACTCTACATTTTCCAAAACATTAAATTCATATTGAAATGAGAGAACTTTATGCTTTACTTCTGCATGGCTATCAACTTGAGCCCAACAGAACAAATTGGAACCATATTTAAGTCTACTTTGTCCTGCTGACTTTATAGCTTCCCCATGCTTTCTGCACATTACACGTTCTCTCTCTCTCAGCATTTGGTCTCCTTCTCCTTCTGGCATTCTGTAGTCCTGCCAGCCAAAGAGCTTTGCTTCTAATAAGTAGAGCTGCCAACTTAAACACCAGTCTCCTAAGGCAATCAAATAATGAAACACACATGTACGTACTTGCATGTAATCTGTCAAATGCCTCTCTAGCCCACTACAAACGATTTTTGCAATTCGGGATTTTCATAGGAGCATGCATTCGTACACTCTTGGTTTCCAAAGATTACAGGCCATGGTTCTTCAGAGTCCTGTGCCTTGTTTGTACATACAAACCCAATGACCCTGCAATTTCCATATCAGTATCTAGAAGACATGAAATATAAAAAACCTAAAAACACAAAGGTTGTGCAGACAGCTTCATATGGAGTAAGCATATCCTTCAATTTCTCCAACTTGGCATAGAGGTCTGGTGCAAGACAGCACAGATTCCTCCACAGCAGAACACTCTTCCCATGTTTCTAGTGTGTCTGGAAAGCTAATGAATAACCATTCCAGGTGTCAAGAGTATTTTTCATACCTCCCCCATTACCCATCTATCATCCGCACTGAAGTTGCCTTGATTTCCACTTTCTAAACTACTATTTCCCAAAAGAGAAATCTAATGTATGATGCTAGCAACAGAGTAATCCAGGAAAAAACTCTGTCACACTAGGGCAAAGTTGTACTGCCACACCTCTTGATTAAATAAGGTTGCAGTTTACAGCAATGGCAGAATAAAGGTGGTAGCAAAAGATCTTTCAAGTAAGCAAGTTACTGATTGGTATTAGAAAACTAAAATCAGGTTTCAAGGACTGTAGTTTACTGTATAATGTCATCATTTGCAAAAATTGCTGGACTGTGAATCACAACTATGATACAGTGAAGAAAAGCAAAACTACTAGAGATGCAGCATAAAAACTTAAAGCAAAAGGTACTTAAAACATGCATGTCCCTGAAATGCATATTTCTATTGCAAGGCATGCTTTACAGGTACAACAAAGTACTGAGAACTCAACACTTTGAATTCTCAGAATCAGGAAAGAAGTGAGAAAACACTAAATTATGTCACCACATCTGTTGAATCTGTGCACTCACATTCTAATAATTCTTTTGCTTTTGATGCTTGTATTTGGATTCCAGCTGGTGAAGCTGGATGATGCAGGCAGAGGTATGCCAGGAAGATTTGTTCTGCAAGAATTACCTCAGACACCCAGTACTTAGTAACTGAAGCCAGCCATGGAGTGAGCAGACGGTACTCACTCCTTGTGACAAATAAAGCCTTACATCATCAAACCTAATGCAGTTCTGGTTCCTGGTTTTAGTTACGTCAATGAACATTTAAGTGTTAGAGTTAAGAGTTCTTTAAGTTAAGAGTTCTGTCCCCAGATTCAGCTTTTTGAAGTGTTTTTCCACGACCTCCCTATTACAAAGAGATTAACCTTAAACTTTCTTAAAACAGTAGTTATTTTTTTAATTGTCTTTTTGGTCTACCTCATTCATCACAGGAATCATGATACCACGTTTTCTCACAACGGTGTCCTGAAGATCACTTAATATTTGTGAATATGAAGCTCTATGAAGCTGTTATCAGCCACATCATTGGAAAGAGCAGAAGAGGCAATGAAGAAACCTGTTTCTAGAGAGAAGCCTGAAGGCTGTCAAGAAAAGGTGGCTTAAGACCACAAAGAAAACAACCAGAATGAAGCAATTCTCATTCAATGAAGACCTCGACAATGAGCAAAGCAAGGATAAGCAGGAAAAGGGGTCAGGCAACTATGTAATTAAAAACTATATCAGATGGCATACACTACAAGAAGGTATAATTACATGTGCAAACACAAGTTTTAGATGCATAGTTTTGCAATCTGAATGTTCTCCAACTACAGCATGTAATTCACTGTATATATGCACATGCATCAAGGTAATAAAACTCTCTATTTATCGTAAATGTAATAATTTGTTACAGTAACAGAATATACAATTAAAACTGTCATCGTATCATTTCCTCAATTATAAGAAACCCTCATTACCATCACACTAGTTACCCAAACAGGCAGCCCTAAGAAAAAAAAACAGCCTTGCCAAAGCATCTAGCAGCATGGAGTATATTTTTCATATGCATTAGTGAAGAGGACTGAATACGATGGAAGAAAATAACTTGGTGAAAATAATCTCTATCCTGTCATGATCAAATACAATTAAATGTGTTTGTGTCCCCCAAACGAAGAGAGTTCTACTACTAAATTTGCAATTCTTACTACATAATGGACATACAAATGGCTAAAAAGTTAAGTCGTCTACATTAAGTATGTACTAAAGGGACGAATTTGGACTAATTAAGAACATGCTTTAAATCTATCTAGAAGTTATGAGCTTGCTAGAGCAATTAATGAGTGAAATTCCATGCCCTGCATTAGCCCAGGACCTCAGAAGAGATGATCATAAGTGTTTCCCTTTCGTGTCTCCGAAATCCATGAAAGGCCAGTTAGGCACTGTTCTTTGCATCAGTGGTTATCGTGTAGTGTTTCATGCACCCTCATATTATATGCAATGTGGTACACTGGAATCTCTTCAGAACAGAGGTAGTATTTGTGCTCTAAACCCTAAAGGCAATGGGAATTTTGCCTCTGAGAAGCGAGAGTATGAACTGTGGGATTTGTCCCAATGCTGCTAAACCTTGTCTATAGGTCTGATCCTGTTCCTTCTGAAGTCAAAATAGGTTTTGCCACCGATTTAAGGGAAAGCAGAACAGGAGCCTGCTGCTTCTTGTATGAACAAGTTTTTTAAGTAAACAAAAAAACCCCAACCATGTATATTTTCAAGAACATCAGTGCTTTAAAATAATCTTATTTTTCATTTGCATCCAAAGGGATTTTGAATAAAGCATTTTAATACTCTGTTTAGAAGAGAGCAGCTCACATTAACAAGCATGGGCATGTTCCATCTAAACTACCAGACAATTTACCACAGTATTTGATTGACTGGCTATTTAGATCAAACAGATAATGAAAAGCAAAAAAAAACCCCAACCATTCTCATCTTATTGGCGTGTTCTTACTGTGTCATAATAAAACCCTAGATATTTGTCTTAGAGGAAACATCTGGAGAAAAAGCATAACAGTTGGTAACCGTCTTCCCCTTTTTTGCTAAACTGTACATGCAACTCAAAGTCCTGCATCTTAAATCACTGGGGAAGGCACCCACAGCCCACTATCCTTTTCAGTGCAAGCTTTAATATCGAAGAGGCTTTTAACTATCACTATGAGAGTAGTCCAAAGCAGTGATTAGTATTACACACAACAGATGAGTGCCAAATGTTCCTCTAGCAGACAGTCAGAATTCTCCCAAAAGCCAGAAGGCAACTCAAAAGAAGTGAGATTTCATGCTAGTTGCTCTGTAGTAAACGTTGTTAAACCAGTAATTTAATATAACCCCCCAAAAGTGTCCTGATAATAACGGGACTGTGAAAATCTCTCATTTCACATAGGGGGCTGCAGCTTACACAGACTACAAAAAGGGTTTTGGAGTTGTCAGCACTAAGTTTGACCCAAGAGGAAGTTAGAAAAACATGAAAGCGGTGGGGAACGCACACTAATCTTTCAACCAACAGTAATAAATTATAAATACTGCAGAGCAAAGAGAATTCAAACATTCATCCCTCTGTGCCCTTGAGGACCCCTCACTGAGTGAACAGAGGTCCTTTACTTCCAGATATTTGCGATTAAGTTTTCGCTACTTGCTGTTTTGACTATGCGTTCCTTAACACTTCCTCTATTGACCAGGTCAGATTGTGAGGCCCACTGAAAAACCCCTTTATTCTCAGAACTGGCTTGCACTGGAACAAAAGGCCTCCCTAGATCTTTCTCTCCATAAGAAAATTGCTTATGTAGGCTAACGACTAGCTACACTATTCTGGCTTCAGAACAATGGAGTAGATTTGGACTGGCAAGAATATATTCTAAATTATACTCAAACATCTGTACAGATTCAACTCCAAAGTACCCAAAATAACTTGCTTCAAAATGTCAAGGGATGGCATTTTCTGACGTTTCTCTCAAGGGAATGGCTATATTGCAAACAGTGCAATAAATATCAAATGAAGAATGAAAGACTGTATTACAGTAAGAGGCACAAAGCCTGGTCAGCCAAGAGCGTCCTAGAGAAGCTCTCAGAGTGTTGACCCCTCACAGAAGATCCATGCATCAGCAGAGGTGGGAAGACCATGGGAACAGATCACACCTTGCTGCACTCCATGGTGCCCTGGAGTCTCGCAGCCCTTTGCAGACCATGGCAGGGCAGATGCCCCTCAAGTGTGCACCTGTCCACTAGGAGGAAACGGGAAACGATTAAGGGTTTTGCTATGTCTTCTGTTGCTCCTCACCCGTGCCAAGCTGCCGTGTCTCAGTGAGGACACAATTCAAGACTAAGTTCATAAACACAACAGACACTTTCGCATCTCCATCCAAGTGTACCACATGAAAAATTGCGAATTAGCAATAGAGGACTGGAATGTGTAGTCACAGGGTTGAACACCATGTGCAAGTAGGAAAAGGACTGCAAATCTTTGCCCTTAACTGCTCCTTTCTGGAAAGTTCCTGGATAGAAGGATAATGAAACCAGACACAGCTGTGCAGCCTTATCTACCACTGTGCATAATTAGTGGTTTCTTTCATTAATTCCCTAATTTAAGCACTTTGGTCTATCTCCAGCCAAAAACAGCTTAGGAAGAAGGCTTGGAAATTAAAAGGTAACCTCACAAACCAAAAGCCTTCCCTTTGAGAGACTGCTGGAGACGCTGCAACATGCTTTGAAACATGGGTCTGCAGTGTCTGATGCCGTTTCAAAGTGTCTGATGCTGTTTCAAAGTTTCTTCGCGAAGAATAACCCTCCATGCTTATCTGCTGCCTACCAATCTTGTCCAAGTGGGATGAGGAGATCTAGGAAGAAATTGGTGACAGCACTGAAGTTTTCCCGGTAATTCCAACAAATAAATTCCACTGTTATATCTGTAAACAAGACATACAAAACTGGTGCAGCCATGCCTCCTGGGAGGTGCATTCCCTCCTCAGACTACAGATCTCAGGTTGTGCTACTCTCCCTTCCTTCCCAGCTGGTGAGCAGGAGGCTATGGCATAGAAGTGCTCAGACACGTCGCATCCAACAAATCCCATCCCACAGAGGAGAAAGAGCAAGGAAGAGACTCCTTGAATTACACCAATCCGATGTGTTTAAGCAGAATAGTTTGACTTTTGGCCAGTATCTTTACATTTTTAAGTGTGCATGTTTTTTAGAAGGAAGTATCAAAACTTTAAAGGAAAGCAGAGTTAACTTTGTCTGGTTTTCCAACATACAGAAAATCAATTTAAAAAAAAAAAGCAAAGAAACCACAGAGAAAAGTCAGCCTCGTCTACGGCTTGCCTATTTACTGAAAAATACAACAGCTTCTCAAGAGGTTCTGGAAGCTGAGTGGACCAGAAGTAACTGCTCTTCCTGCAGCAGGTCTGCCGTCTGCAGGAGCATCTTCCCATCCTGGACACCACTGAGTGATTTGTCAGCACGGATGGAAGCCGGCATGTTCAGACCTGCCAAGGGTAGATCTCACTCCTTGCCCTCGACATCCACAATCTCTAGTCAAGAAACTATCTCAGACATTAACTTCTGGGAAATGCTCTAACACAGCAAATGATACCAAGTGTATATAAACAGATCCAGTGGATTATACAAGCAAATTGTCTGACAGCTAACTGAACTGTTAAATACCTTTTTCATCATTCATGCCATAGTTTACACAGTACTTTTGAAGTAGAAGATAGTCTTAGGTATTTTTGAAGTGTAGAAACCATATGCAATTACATATTCCCCTGGCTCACGGCAGTAGCACGTTTTTGAAACTCTGTCCTGAGGATTTTGATTATAGATCCTTACTACCTGAAAAGCTGTCAGCTTAAATATTATTTTAAAATTATGTCTAACATACAAACTGTAGATCGATATGTGAAAATAAAGAACAGTGTTTGGGTGCTATTCTTGTGGACTGCTGCATACAGCATTCATAAAAGACTGAACAAAAAGCAGCCACGTTAGTACAAAGAGTTACACCTGCTAACACTTCACCAAAAGACTTCAGGCAATGTCCAAGGATGCAGGCATTTCTATAACAAAGCGCAAAAAACGTAATACATAACAAAAAAAACCCAAACTCTTCTATTAATGAAATCACAACATAGGATTGTATTTTGGACATGTATTTTGCTGAAAGCCTGAATGGAAGTTAGCAAGTATTAACCACAGTTATTACTTTCTTTTTTTAAGCCAAAAAGTCTCTTTAAATTCTCCTAAATACCTAGATTCTCACCGAAGTATTCTCAGGACTTAAAATCCTTCTCCAGTTAAAATAAATATTTCTTTAAAATCCTGTAATTCCCCTTGTCATTCTTAGCTATGAAAATAAAGCAGTCCTTTGTATTCTAGCCTTCAGATTGATTTCATGGGTGTTCATCATGGAAAGCAGCTTCAGAGCAAGACGCAGATGCGAAAAAGTGCACAGGCAGCTGCAGTTACAACACCTGTGTTCTTTCACACAAGAAAATCTGGATGCCTATATGGCACCACACAACTATTTAAGTGGGCACGGTTATTTGCTTGGGGTGTAGAACAATCCATTCTTGGCAAATACTTAGCCCCATGTGTTCCTGAAACTCACAAACTGATGTTATCATATGCAAGCCTAAGTAAGAACTACTTGCTAAAAAGTATTTTTTTCATATGTTCCTGGATCACAGCTATAGGAACAGACGAAGATGATTCCAAGGGAGAGGAGCAGGCTACTTCACCTTTGCCTTGTTTTAAATCTGCCCCAGGAGCATACATGTCAGCAGGAGGTATTAACAGACTGAATCAGTATTACAGAAGGCTAAAGAAAGGTAAGCAAAGTCACTCAACGTAATGCCACTGTTGTAACTACACAAAGGCATATTAAAATTGGTGTGATACAAAACAGACAAATATTTCTTACAGCATCAAAATAGGAATGTCTTATTCTTTCAGTTTCTTAAAGCAAAATGTGTAACAAAAGGCAGTATTTTTTTGGACTAATTGATACAGCTGGGGAGAAAAGATGCATTTCAGCCAGACAAGCCTTTTCAGGTCTGAGGTCATCTCTGAGGATCAAAAGGGGGTTCTGTGTGCCCCAAGTAATATATTTTTCCCCAGAAATATCAACTGGTCAATTAAAATATTTTTCTCAAAAGCTCTCTCCCACTTTTACTCTTATCCTGTGGCAATTAAAAACACAACATGGAAGATGCTGTGTTTGAAGCTCCTTCCTCCCTCCTCTACCAGCAGGTGGGGCCACGCATCAACCATGAACTTGCTCAGGTCCACTGTTAACTGCAATTTGTACAACTACTTGCAAGCGTATCCCTGTGCTCTCTGTGGTGCTTACAAAGACTTTTTTAGTTACTATCATCCTGATTTTATCACTGTGAAAAAAACACTCTGTCTCACTTTAATGCAGCTTGCAAAATCTTTGTTTTCATTAGTGATAAAACAAGTAGCAAAAACTTTGTTTTCAGATGCATGCACTCATCTGGCAGCTAGAAATTTGCCTTACACACCAAGAAACGTGACCACAAGTAGGTAGTGAGGCTCTCTGGCACAAACCTGCCCCATTCCTCAGTGCAAGTCAAAAGCAACCGGCTTGCGAAGTTCATGACTGCAGGGCAGTTCTGATGACTGCAGCAGGACAAAGGCTTATGCTCAAACTGGGCTTTTTAGAATGAATCCAAGTGCTTTGGGTTCAACTGCAAATACATTTACCAAATGAGATAATGACTCATCACCCCCTAATTTCCTTTTTCCATTTGCCTAAATCAGGAGAGATGATGACTGTTTTCTTCCCAACAGAGGCTCCAGGCTCGCTGCATTCCATTCACTCTTATGTCCCCTAATTTACAAACGCAAATAATTTTCAGAATTGCAATTGCTCTACTGGCTTTATAGCAAAATTAAAGAAACAAATCCTACAGCATATTCAGTTCAAGCATGCACAAACGGTTTTCTGCTCTCCGTCAGTTTGGGTCTTTGTCAGACATTGCATAACCTGGTCTCTGAAAGGAAAGAGTTTCCAAATGTTCCGTGTCATTATGTTTGTCTAATTTGCTGATCTGTAGCTGTTCTAGGAGAAAAGCATAGAGAGAGGTGCTTTTTTTTTTGGGGGGGGGGGGAAATCTATGTTATAGTTTCACCACAAGAAGGGAAAGCTTCAGATTATTTTTAGGTTCTAAACCAGCTGAAATGGTATGAGGTGTCAAAATACACAACTCTCAGTTACACAGGAAGTCACAGGAAGCTCCAAAACATCAAAACAGACAAACTATTTGTATAAAGTTCTGGTCTGCCCTTCCGCAATCTGACCTATTCAAACTGGGCATTTAGCATTCCAAGTTAAATCTAAAAGTATTTCTGTCCATCTGTCAAAGCTTTATGCTCCAAAGTCTGCTTAACATCAGCCTTCACAAACCAGGCAGAGAAACAATACTGCATAAACCACTGCTAAACATATGCGGCTGTATCAGATGAGCCGAATCACCGTTCACAAAACTCAGGTGGACTCAGTACAGCTTATGCACTTTTCATTGTCAAAGAGTTGGGCGAGACAGGGCTAAGTGAGAGGAACCTAAGTGTTGTCATAAATAAGTGAATGTTTTAATTGAATTTGAGACCACCAGCAGTTTTATTTGTTTTCAGATTGGCTTTTAATATTTAAAGAGCTCCCTATTTATAAGTAAGACTGTGATCACATAAGACACTGGCCTGATGAGCAACTCTGCCTGTGTTACTAGCTTCATGAACTGCAAAGTCTGTTCAGATGTGTATGGTTACTTCTGTATGAGTACCACAGCACTGTGAATACTGGCAGCATTGTGTCTAAATATTGCAAATTTGATCTAATACAAAACAATCTGGACACTGATGAGGCAGTGATCAAGCTTAACAAGGCCAGGGGAAAAAAACATTCAGAATAAAAATTAGGCATTAGAGAGTATTGAAATTATTAGAAAGTATTTTCTTTAAAAAAAAATCTATGTATGTGGTAAAATTAAAAGAACTTATATGATTATATATATATATTCTTTAAAACCTCCAATTAAGTTTCTGATATTCTTACTCAACATATATACAACAGGGGTATATACAGAATTGACTCTTCACAGAATGAGAAAAGTATATGGATGACAAATAACTAAGGTACATTTAAGAAGTCTGCTTCCAGTTCCCCATTAATTTGTCATTTTGATCCACACCAGTTTCAAATCATCAAGTACTGAAAATGTAAACTTGACTGTATTTGGTCAAGCAAGATTCATACTACACATTAATTTATTTGAAATACACTCTAGGGGTGTAGAGAGAAGTATCATCCAGGGAAAAATCTTCTGGCCCACTGCCCATTATGTTGGCTGCTGGACACTATTAACAGTGCTATTCCCTGCACCAAATCTTATATATAAATAGTGAAGCCACCTGAAAGTCAAACGTACATTGCTACATTATTCTTTATCTGAACTGCATTTCCGCCTGCACTTCTGGTTTCACCATAGGTATCATTTTTGCATCATTCTGCTCACTTAAAAATTTCACCTTCATTTTGTTTTTATAATACTCTTTCAGTGCAACATTTCCCAAATTTGTTTCTAAGATTTAAAGCACTCTCTGCCTTAGTTCTTCACAGTAAAAAGATCTGTAAAGAGACCACTTATAATTACTTGTCCCGATTTCTTTTAAGTAAACATACACTATTTTAAAAGTAATTAAACCTAACTCTTAAGATATTTGGAGTTCAAATTTCAGTGTTTCTCCCAATTCTGTTGAGGGGGGTCTAATGCCTGATCCTAGGGCATTACTGTAGGTGCCTAGCCTTTTACATGAAGCTTAAAATCTTTAATTCAAAAGGAGTTATGGGAACCTAGCTTATTTTTTTTTTTAATCAGGAAAGTACAAGCCTGGATTGCAAGCTGAGTCTTAAACGTTTTGGAGCATGGCAGGATCATGTCTGCAGATTTTGAGATTAAGATTCCCAGTTAAATTAGCACATTTTCTTGTTTCAAATCCCCACAGTACCAACTATTAAAAATAAACACATTGTATGTAAATAGTACTCTGTCTAGAGGGAATAAACTTCAGTTTCGGAGAGATCTAGTCATTAAGGCTTGGGGCACCGTCTCATCCCAAGGAAGCAGAAAAGCCTACATTTAAGCAGAGCCCCCGAAATCTGCAGCAGAATTTCCCAGAGTAACTCTCAGCAGCCAAAACTCCCATATATGTCTGTTACAAATGCAGTCCCATGGCAGGCTCAGAAACTGCAAGATTAACACCGGGCCTTCCAAGCACAGCGCTGTGGCCAGCTCACAGCGTGGAGCTGTGAACACGAGCATCGAGCAAGCATGAGTACAGAGACCAAGCAAGTTACAAAGCACTACTTTAAGTTTAAAGCAATAAATGCATCAAAGCCTGGGATGCTGGTTACTTCACCACAGCATGCACATGTAAAGAATGAGATTTTCTTTCCACCCTCTCTCTGCCTCTCAAAATGACCTGTCAGCATTGAGGTGTCTATCCAAAGAGGGTTTATTAACATGTTTATTCTGCAGTTACATTTGATGGAGACAACCATCTCCACAGGTGGGTTAAGAAAAAAGTCAATGTTACCTGATCAGCACATATTAATATCCAATATAAGGAATGATCAAAGAAGTAAGAGTGTTTTCTTTCAAAAGCAAATACCCCATCTTCAGAATTAATCTAATGAAAAACCATGAGACTCTAACGACTAGAGGCTGAGAGTTCGAGGACTTAAGAAAGAGGGACAGTGTAACCTAAAATGCCACTACACTCCCATCTGCCCGCACCTTCGTTCTAACAACGATGTACACCTAGGCATTACACACTTGCAAGCAATTCTTGAGTGCTTAAGGACATTGCTGTATAAACCAGTCCAGTTTTACTGTTTATTAAGCCTCCACCAACCTCGAAATGCTTCTGCCAGGTTTCCACTTGGTTGCAACATACAGTTTTCTATATTTCTGTTCTTATCTTCATTGATTATCAGCACAGCTGAATATAAACCCATAACAGGCACAGTGGGATGGAAGCTGATAAACTGATACCACAACTTTGCAAGTGATGCTGCAAACATTTTTATGGAGGCAGAGGGTGATGATACTATTCAGGACTATGCTGTCACTGTGAGAATCAGGATCACATACTACAACTTGTATTTCTTACAGCTAGAAACACTGAGAATTTAAGAAGTATGAGATGTTGAAGCAATATAAGCCATTCTAGACTTTTGAGAAGTGAAGGACCAATGTAAAATCTATCCTAAGATGGACTTGGCTGGTTGATATGTAAAACCCAAATATCTGAATGTCAGTAGGTAAAGGACACAAATCACTTGGAGGAAGGGTGTTTGGGTTTTTTTTTTTTACCCTGAAGTTTTTCCCATTAAAAAAAAAAAAAAAAAAAAGAGAAGACTTTCTTCTATTAATAGAAGAGTTCTGATCAAATTCTGAGTTCTGTCCAACATACCGTTTCAAATGTAGGTCAGAAAGCAACTTATAAACAAAGGAAGATATTTCCCTTGTTTAAACATATAAGTGCTATTTTTTTCTACTGCATGCCCTACCCCCAAAAAACATTAAATCTGAATTTTTCTTTACCATCATTCCATTGTTCATTTTTAAATACCTGCTCTTACCTTTAATGCCACAGGTAAATCTCCATGACGAATTACATACTTTTTGCTGTTAGCAAGAGATTTATGATAGGAACATACAGTTTATTTGGAATTCATACTGTCGGATTCACTAAGAAGTTTCTCAATAGTGACTCTGATGAACCACAGAGGGAAACACTTCCACCAGCTTCTTAGAAACCTAAAACAAATGCCACCCTGCTCATTCCCCATTTAAGTCTTCACAGTTGTGAATTATAAGCATATTTACCAGCCTGTGAGATGTACCTTACAGTAAGTTACTGGTCTCTGTGGTGCCTGAGACAAAGCACACAAAATTACAAAGTGTGTGAGCCAAATATTATGAAGTAGAAACAATTCTTAATAGACTGAAATGAGCCATGCACTAAAAAAGCCGACCAGCAGGTGTTAGAGGCATAGATGTACAGTCAGACAAGTCTATGAAACAAAAATATCTGAAAAACATGGGACACACACACACACACACACACACCTTCTGAGAACAGTACTGACCTTGTTGCTCACTCTCTGCTTCAACTTTTGCAGGACTTGGTGCTACAGGAAGGGGTCGAGGAGGACGAGGCTTCGGAGTTGGGGGAGATATTTTTTTTCTTCCAATGTACTCTACATAAGTTCCTGGGAAATCCCCTCTCTCCCCTGTGGTTTCATTAAAGCCATTTAACCAACCAATTTCCTCAGGCTTTGCTTCTTCCCCTTCACTGAATCCAAGTGCTAGTAAGGTACCTTTATTCACAGTTAATATATCTCCTAAGTGCAAGTCAATGTCTTCTTCTCGCTCTTTTTTGTAGTCATATAAAGCTCTGTATTGATATCCTTCAGCACTCATCTTGGCAAACGATTTAACATTCAAAAGTGTTATTAAACAGTATCAAAATGCAATTGTCCAGTTATATTTTTATGTACAGAGAGATTCAAGATGTATTAAATGGGATAATAAAAATGTCAATAGCAATGTCTAAGTAATAAAATCCACCAGAGAATCAAAAAGCACCAGGATCTGTCATTTCACTGCTGATGTTTTTACTGATGTATTTATTCTGAGTCAATGATTGTTGCAGAAGTATGTGTTCCACTACTTCTATGTCTAGCAATATTCTTCCAATTAGTTCCTTTTCTGGGCTTGCCAGCACTTCTGGATCTCCATACTCAAGTTCAGCTGATTCTTGTAGCTGGTCACACCTTCTTCACATGTATTTGCCACAGATTGCCCAGGTACCTTAAGTATTCTGCCACCGAACTCTACACACATGCTCTTCCTGGAAAGAGAAGACAAAACTGGTGAAATCCTTTCAAATTCTCTTAACAATTGTGAACTTGGGATTCCAATTATGAGTTAAGCTTTCCGCAACCCTGGCAGAGGTTGTGTCCTGCAGAAGAGCCCTAAATAACAATAAAATAAAGCAACCTCACAAAGAAAGTCTGCTAGCTAACGCTTGTGTTTTTATGAAGGATGTATGTCTAATTGCTTGAACCAAATTTGCACCCCTGCAGTATGATGCATGCTTCCTTCTCTGTGGCTTATGGCTACTCAAGTCTCAGAGTGAGAGGGCTAAGCCCTGGAGGTATCCCTGTAGTGCAATATCTAAGCTGGCAGCAAGATTTTTACATGCTATCTCCCTGAAGACACATGGCCACAACCCTTTCCCACAAAAGGTCTGCCACGACAGAGGAGGAGCTCACTGTAATCAGCACTGACACTCACCACTGGGGTATTCAGTCTCCTGCTGTTTATGCAGAGAGTGAGGATGGGCAACAATCCCCAGCCCAAAGCCTATATTCCAAAAAATATAGGGAGGGGTTGGAGGGAGGGGTCTTTTTATAACCTGCAGGAGAACCAAAAAGTCCAAAATGCTTTTACTTGATGAGTACAATATTTCTGTTTTCTTAAAGAAGGGCTTCCCCACACCCCCATCTTCCAGATGTTTTTAATGTGTTTATGGTATAACACTAGAAAAACAATCAGCAACTGAAACAGGCACACCCAGACCACCTAAGCAGCACTAGCAAGAGGAAAGTATCAGGGTGCATGCTTAAATTACACTAAAGGCAAGAGAATACAGGCCTGAACACTTGACTCAAGGCTGCCCAACCATAAAGTAAAAAGGAAAAGGATGACTAAAATAATCAATTTAGAAAACAGTAGCTTAAAGACATATAGAACAGTGAAAGTTTTCTAAACATTATTTCAACTGTTACTCATTTTCATCTACTTAAAAAGACAAGCCCAATCATAATTTGAAATGCTGCACTGGGAACCAGAAAGTGCTAACTACTCAAAATTAACTAACTACTCCTAAACTACAGCTGAATAAAAGACCCGAAGGGGCTATGCAATACCAGCAGGTGAAATATTGGCTGTGTACTTAGGTACTTAGTGTACAGAAAACTGATTGTTTTGAGAAACACTCCCTTTTGCATTGTAAAGAGACACCAGTAGACAAGGCTGGAACAGGGAACCTCTGACAGCTCTTTTCCACACCATTTTCTCTAATGTCTCAGTCATCAAGTCCCTGGAATATGACTACCTGACAAGCTAAAAAGTGTGTATAAGAATGTATATGGGCTTCCTTTGCCAGTGAATGACCCTGATCCCTAATTTGTATAAGGCTCCTCTTCAGTTCATCAGGTCTAAATATAATTCCCTGCAGCTTATTGCACAACACCTCCTGTAGCAGAAAACAGAAGAAAATCTTGTAAGTTCTCAAAGAACTTCCTTATCATCCCTTGCAACCAGTTTTTGCTGTAGGAAAGAATCATCTGAGCCTGAATTAGACTTCTCATTTCAAAAAGCCTACACACAAGTATTTATTCTAATAACCTGCACATCTATCCACACGGATTAGGCATCCAGCTCCCACCAAAATTTTAATGAGAAATTTCTGCAGCCACTTCTGAAAAACCAAACTATGCTGCTTAGCTCACACTACCAAACATCACTGACTTTGCAATTAATGTGAAGAGAATTTCACTGATATTTCATTTTGCCTCTTCTACCAGAGGAAAGCATATAGACAAGAACTAGAGAGAAAAAAAAAAGGAAACAAAAATCTAAAGCACAAGTATCAATTAAATTGTACAGAAGCCTTTTCAAAAGCATGGGTTCCTCCCATTTCACATGGCAAGGGAACACAATGCACTTACACACCTTAGATCTAAGTGTTGGAGCTAATCTAAATGTTTCCAATCAAAACCAACTATGCACAGCAAAACCTGGTAGAAAGTTACCACTTCGACTACATTAAATATTCTGAAATATTTATTTTCTTTTTGAGAAAGGTTCAACAAGTGCTGTGCTACAACTACTCATTTCACTCCTACTGCCTACAGGCATTCTGGCAGTTAACAAAGTCAGTCTTCTAAACACTGCATAATTTAACTGACTTGACCTACTCTGATCTTTTATTATCAAATGTATCATAGCAACTTTATGGCCAGATATTTAAAATGAGTACTTGTGTCTTTTACGCTTGGTCTGCCAGTACAGAACTGGAAATGTTGTAATAACATAAAAACTGCGTATGACAGTTTTTAAGCATATTTTAAAAACTCAAAACCTGAATCAGATAGGACAAAAGGTCCAATTTACTTGCATGTTAGAACAACTCAATGCAGTTATGGTAGCAAAGTTTCCCTAAATCCAGTTTCCCTGGGGCTCAGAGCTGCAGTACCGGTTCATACTCACTCCTCAGCACTGCCCTCAGCACAGGGCCCCCAGCATTCTATCTCCTGACTGATCTACGGTTCATGTACCTGGAGACACTCCCGTGGGTGAGCCACGCTGAATTTCTTGGATTTATGCCACTTTCTATTCTCACTATCTGTCAGGTTTGGGGAGGGAGGAAGACTCAGACTCCACGAACCCTGCAGCAGCCCCAATGCAGGGACAGACACTGGTTCTCTACACCAGCCTGGTAACACTGCAGCATCTCCAAAGAGCCCTGTTTGACAGTTCTTTACTTACTGCTCTGTTAAGATCCCATACAAACAAATTCCCTTTACCCCAAGTGAAGATACATGGTCTCTACACTCAGACATTTTGACTCAAACTGACTTAAGCCGATGAGTCCTAAAATAAATAGCTTGGAGACCATCTTAAGTAGAGGGAAAAAAAACCAAACCAAACACTTTAGGCAAGAAACATTGTTATATTTGAGATGATGCATTGCTGTATTTCCATTTGGCCGGTGGAATGGAAAAGGAAGAAGAAGTATTGTAAGAAAATCAAATGCTCATTTGTTTTTTATTTACTGTCTAAGAGCTGGATCCCAATGCAAGATTCCCGAGTTCAAGCAGAATTCTGGTCTCTCCGCAGAATGGTTTATGTTGGGCACTTCATCAGTTACAAAATTTAAAGTCCAACAGAAAGATGCAAGAGATTCTTGTAAATTTAAATGGAAAAGGAAGGGGACATGAAAGCTTCCCCTCCACTTGCCCCTTCTACCCCTATTAAAAATGATGTCTGGCTCCCACTCCACTGGTACCCAAGCATTTCCTCCCATACTAGCTAGCATTCCTTTGGTGACTGAGAATAAGAACTTCTACTCTGTGAATCCGTGTTACTACCAGCCCAGCCAGAGGGGTGCGTGCGTGTTACTGATATGGCACCCTTATACAAGACAGCAAAGATTTTCTTCGCCTTTATATTAACACATTTAATAACCCTATCTCCTCATACAGCCATCTCTCTCACACTTATGCCAAAAATCCCTAGGGAAACAGTGCCTAACACAAACTTCCCTTCCACTGCAATTACGAGCTTTGTCAATAGAAGAGCAGACTAACGTACTCAGGGAGGCACTGAAATAAAGAGAATTGAAGTGTAAGCGGGGAATTTGCTTGGAGACTGACTCATCTCCCCACTAGGTGTCTACACACCTGTAACTCAAACTGCAGTTCCCTCTGAAGTACGATGCTGCTGCTCTCCAAAGGGAGATGGACCAAGGTAAGTACCACATCGGAACACTATTTTCTGCAAGAAAGTGAGGTCCATAATAAACCGTGAAGAAGGAGATGCATACTTATAGTACCTTTATACCACTTCCAGTCTTTCAACAAGTGATTTTGAGCCTGTGGAGATTCGTCCACCAAATACGTTCAAATACGTACACACGGAATAAGTACATTAACTTCAGTGTGGACACTGTACAGCACATCCTGTTCTGAAACATCTCAAAGACTTTATACGGGCTGCAAAGCTACAGGAAGGCAGGGGAGGATCAAGACCACTTCAGAAAAATCATCAAAATAATAATAATAATTAGAAAACCTAGGAAGGCAGTACAAACTGAGTTTCCACCTTGTTAAGAGGCCGGCAAGTCGACCCCCCCGGGAGTCCTGCACCGACACGCACCCGGGCGGCGGTGCCCGCCGCAGAGCCACGGCTCTCCGGGGGTCGGAGCTCGGTCCCCGCGCCCCGGCCCCGCTCGGGGGGCGCAGCCCCTCCACCGCCGCGGCAGGGCTGCGCGGGGACGGCGCTCCCCGGCCCGGGGACGGTGGCGGAGCCGCCCTCCGCGGAGAGCCGGGGACAGGGAGGCTCGACGCCGCGCCGCCCGCTCCCCTCGGCACCGGCCGCCTCAGCGCTTCCTACGGGCGCCCCTTCCGCCGCCCCGGGACGCCAGCCGGGCGGGGGCTCCAGCCCGGCTCCCCGCGCCGCACGGCGGGGCAGGGGCTCCCGGGCAGCCCCGCGGCCGCCGGGCCTCGCCCCCGGCACGGTACGCCGCCCGCCCTGCCCGACCAGGAAGCGCCGGGCCGGGCCGCCGCCGGCCGCGGGGGGAGAAGCTCCGCCGCCCCGGGGGCTCGGCGCCGGCCGCAGCGGGCGGCCCGCCCGGGCCTGCAGCGCCGGAGTGCTCGGGGGCGCCACAGCCGGCTCCGGACGGGGGAAAAAGTTGCAGAGGGCGGCGGCGCTCCCGCTCGGCCTGTCACCCCGCAGGGGCGGCCCGCACTCCCGTGCCGGACGGCCGCACGGCCCCGTACCGCCCCGCCCCGCCCTGCCGCCCTGCCCCGGCGGCCGCCCGTGGGGCAGCGCCAGGCGGGGCGGCCGCGGCGGCACTCGCTTTACCTCAGCAGCAGCAGCAGCGGCGGCTGCAGCGCCGCCGGTCTCCCTCGCGCCGCCGGTCTCCCTCCCGCCGCCGGGCAGCCGCCGCCGCGCGTCCGTCCCGCCGCGCGCC
Source organism: Theristicus caerulescens (assembly GCA_020745775.1). Lineage (NCBI taxonomy): Eukaryota > Metazoa > Chordata > Aves > Pelecaniformes > Threskiornithidae > Theristicus > Theristicus caerulescens. Next base: position 25,472,834 of record CM036583.1, on the reverse strand, counting down.
CGGGCCCCCCTTCCCCGGCCGCGCTCACCGCCCTAGTGCTTCGGCGGCGCCGTGCCCGCCGCCGGCGCTGCCCCCGCCCCGCCCCCCGGCGCCTCCGCCAACCCGCGCCACCGCCCCGCCCCGCCCCGCCCCGCCCCGGATGACGGCGGCCGGGGGCGGGGCCCGCCGCCGCCCGCCCCCTGCCCCCCCCGCCCCCGGGCCGGCCCGCGGCGCTGGCGGCCAGCGGCCGCCTTGGGTTGCCCGCCGCTCCCGGCTGCGGCGGCGGGGTGCAGGGTCGCCGCCCGCAGGCGCGGCGCCTGACGGTGCCGGCGAGGCCCCGGTGCCCTCCCCGGCCGCGGAAGGCCAGGCCAGGCCGGGGAGCGGCAGTGAGAGGAACATGTGCTTCTGCCTACTTCCTCTTTGGGGATTTTTCTCCTCTTTTTTTTTCCTTCCTTCCCCCCAAGTTGACGTAATGTGTTACGTTGGTGGAGTGTGCCCAGAACAACCAGTGCCTGGCCCGTGGGTGTCCAGCTGGGCTCGCAGCAGGGTCGTGCGGTGCGGTGGGGCGATGGCAGCCCCGTCCTTGGCCAGGCTGCCTGGGCCACCAGCTCCAGGTCTGGGGCAAGCTGGCGGCGGCCTGCCTGGGGCGACACACAACGGGCCACCGTCCTGCCCTTGGGCCTGTCCAGCCGTGCGCCGTGGGAGCCCTGTACCCTGCCTGACGCCCCTCAGAGCTGCCTTGCAGCAGGCGGAGGTGGTAGCTGTCTGCAGCAACAGAGATCTTCAGTTGATACCATTAATTATCATCGCACCGTGCGTAAGTTTGCTAGGCTCCGTGCAGCGCAGAATACAATGACATATTCCCTGCCCCAAGGAGTGCACAATCTCCAGTGGATCTGACAGCACGAGGGTGTGACACAACACCACAAGGTTGCAGCAAGAGAGTCGTGCTGCTGAGGTATGCGTGCTGTGTTCGAACAGGTCTCTCTCTATCTTTAGATACTAAATATGCATACATATGTTACCGTGACTCAGTCCTTGTAGGTGTTGCTGTGAAAGAGGAGAAAGTGGTTTAAGCAAAGGTATAACACATCCAGTCTGGCAGGGAATGAATGCAAAGGCAGCCGTGCAAGAAGCAAGCTAAAGGTTCATTGAGACCCATGCTGTGAATACAAGTGCCAGGGGCTGACCTGATGAAAAGCAGCCGAATGAGAGAGATGTAGAACATCAAAAGCAAGAACAAGGCATTTGTCGGGACAGAGTGCAAGGATCAGGCCTTGAAATACCCTGTGAGAAACTGTAGGACTGGTAAAATAAGACAGCCTGAAGCCTTATGATCAAAAGAAAAGTACAGGTTGGCTGCGAGGGAGGGAAGAGTCCACCTTGCAGTTGGGCATTCTGAAACAGCAAATTAGCTTAAGGTCTGATCACGGACAACTGAGGGGAAAAGTGAACAGTTTTACTACAACAAGGTGTAATTAGTTTTTGCCAAGTGCAATAGGTCAGAGCATGGTTTTGGAATCCTTAGGCTTTTGGAGGTATTTTTCCTGAAAAATGTTCTAAAACAAGAAATTTGGTTGTACCAAGTATGGGGGGAAAGTGGAAATCTCTTATCAGCTATAATATCATTAAAAGATGCTCTTCCATGGCCTCCTCTGCTTTGGAGAGGATTTTACTTTTTTCCCCATTGAGTTCCTAACTTTGCAAGCTTCCAAGAGACACTAGAAGGATGTTTCCTGACATCCATTAATCATTTCTGTATTGATTCGTTAGGACTCTGTTCACTTCAGGACTGCAGATGAGAGAAGATGACAGCTCCTAAGGCTTCTTGGGATGACAGCGTGGATCTGACCCCACAGGGGTGTGACAGAGCACTGCGAGGCTGCAGCCTTAGAGTTGCTGGATCTAGTCCCCAGAAGATGGTAAAAATGCCCTCATTAGCCTATCTGGCAATCTAAACACACAGAATGACTTTTAAACTAAACACTCCTTTTGGAACAGAAGGTGATATTTGTACGTAAGCAAAAGCATTGCTGTAATTTAAATACTAAATAGTAAAATTGTTGAGGGAAATGCCAGCTCTTGCCTTATACATTTTTTGTGGGACTGAAAACACAGGCAGAAGCAGAGTTAAGAAAGAATGTTCCATTTCTTCTGTCCAGACTGCTGTCTCTGGCATTTGCTGTTGCTGAGGGCAAAAACAGCATGGATTCTGAAAGGGATTAGACAGACTGGCTGGTTGGAATGCCAGTCCTGGGCACTGGCCTGACAATGGGTATTTAAAGGAACTAAAAACCTCTCAAGTAATGGTTCCCAACTGATGAGGCTAGACTTGTCCCACATGTGAACTGCAGGGCTGGAGTCCATGGCTGTGCTCCCTCCCTGCTGGCATGGTGTCCCTCACTGGAGGGGCATGTCTTTAGGGCAGGGTCCGGGACCTCCTTTCTGCCTCCCCTCTGTAGTAGCAGAGCATCTCAGTCTCTGCTTTCTTTACCAGCTTTCCTCCCTAAACTTGACTTTTGAGTTCACCTCGAGCACCTCACTTGCTGCTTTCTCTGTCAATCAAGGAGAGAAAGGGACCCAAAAGAGGGAAAGTAGGCAATAGCAGCAGGTTGCTTTGTGGCACCCATTGCTGGCTTTACTGTCAGGCCTGTTGTGACTTCTGTCTCAAGGTCAGTCCAGCTCCCTCACATTCCTTTCCCCGCAGACCCAAGCATTATCTCAGTGTCTCCAGGAATCATCTCCTATGTCTAATCTTGGTAGGTGAAGGCTATGCTATAAGGTTTGCTCTAGAAACATTGCGAAGCAGTACTCTGGTGTAAAGCTTGATAAGGAGGAGGATGCACAAGTTGAAAACCTCAGTTCCTTCTTCAATCAGCTACTTTTCAGGAGGTCTTAAGGACTGCATAAAGCTTTTGCATATAAAGTGGGCGTAATGCATGTAGACGTGTTTGATTAGGTCTAGATTTGTTGAGAAGGATATTCTTGACCAATTGAAAGGTTAAGTCATTGAGGCAACATGTAAACAGGAGGGACTGTCAAGGCAACAGTCAGCAGAGAGAAGAAAAGACAGAAGGGTGAAATGTGGGTAGAGGGTAGGATTATCAAGGTACAAGCCATACACACTTGTTCTTGCTAAGGAAGACAACTGTAGTCTCCATCTGTCAGGAGATCTCTTGAGCATTTCGGCCGGGGGCTGCTTGGGGGAATGCAATAAAAAAGCGAGCAGGTCTTTGGTTCAGTACTAGTAGCAGTAAGGTGATTTGAGCCTTTTGCATCTTACTTCTGGGTAAGCTTTCTGTGGTAAATGTCATGCAGCTCTAGAGAGAATCTACCCTGGAAGTTCCCTTTCCTCTGGCAAAAAAAGTTCAGCTTGATCTTAGAAAGGAAATTTTAAAGTATGGAAACTGAGAGAAAAAAATGCACTCATCAGAGGATCTGTGGGGAAAGCAGAGTTCCCAGAGCATCAGATCTCTTCCACTACAACTGGCAAACTTCATTTTTCTTCTTTACTGGCACATTTTAAGCCCAGAGATTTCCTTCTGTTTCTTCTAAGATATCAAGGCAAACCCATTTGTAAAGTAAGATGCCTATATTAGTGGATTTTATCAGTGCTGAATCTGATCTCCTGGGATAACGTGGGCAAAGACTGGGGAGACTGTGCAGGGGAATTTTATTGGAATATACCTTAGGTGTGATGAATGCTAATGGCATATGTCATTCACTAAGTTCATAACAGAGTCCTGTGATTTGTGACATAATATCATACCATCCTGCAGCAGTGAGGTTTCAGCCCACTGATTTGAAGCTTGAAGTTGAAAGAGAATCAACGCTTACATTCTTTCTTACTCCTAAAGATGAAAATTAATTCATACAGTGTAACTATGCTGTTCTACTAGCACACATTGCTAAATGACTCATGTAAAATTCCCAAAGGGGTGACTGCAGTGGGGAGTCAGGAAAACAACAGGAAAAACTGTCCATGGTTATTGTAGACATAAATTAAATACAAAATAAATAAAATAGATCACAAGAAGGACAAGCATCAAAGACTATTAATGGTGATGTTTTCCTGTCACAGCTAGGACAAAGAAAATACTGCTGCCTAAAAATGTGGTTTTCAGTGTGTTTCAGAAGACAGAACAGTAGCATGAAAAGCAAGTTCCCTTCACTGCTTAAAAGCATTTTAGCATATAAAGGAAAAGAATGAGCTAAAAATGAGATAGAGGAATCCAGGAAAGAAAGAAGCAAAGCTTGCTATAATGTTAAGAATCAGAGAAGTAAGCCTGACAACCTTCGTGTTAAAACTGGAAGGAAGCTGATTAGCAGCATGCCAGTCGTGCTGGGCATCACAGCGTGATTTGATTTGAATTTATTTCAGTTCTGTGGGAAGGATAGAATGGCTTCCATGCAGCCAAAAACCTGACATCAGCAGTAAATGTCAGTATCTCAGCTAATCAGACAAATCTCCCTTTATATACATTTCCAGTGTAGGATTCATTTCATGCTATGGGGGACACCTAAGGCTTTTTTCAATTCTTCAAGATACAGGGTGACTGAGGAGGTGGTGGAATCTCCATCACTGGAGGTTTTTAGGAAGGCTAATCAAACAGCTGCCTGGCGGACATACTGTTTGTCCTGCCTCGGCCAGAGAGATGGAATAGATGACCACTGGGGGTCTTTTACGGTTCTGTAAGTGCACGTATGTATGAATTATCAGAAGAAGACACAAACCCCGAGAAATCATACTTGCTCTTAATTAAATTTTCCCACCAGAAGCAAAGTGGCCCAAAAATTGCTCCCCTGCTTCCACCTGATATCTGAAAACCAGATGACTGCAGTTGTAAAAGCAGAGGGTCTTACCTCTGCAATATGATTTGTTAGCAAGGAGTTTCTCCAGTTTGCCTTGGAGCACATTTCTAAACCACAAAACTAGTGGAAAACAAGATGTCTGTGTGCAAATCACAGCCAGAAAATACTTTGTGTTCATGAAAGGCCTTAAAAATATTTTGCTTAAAAAACCCGAACTATTTTTAGTCATCTGAAAGTTGACTTTTTATGTAACCTTTTCCACTAGTCTCATAATTTTGACTAACTAAATGTATGAAAATTTACATTTTGTCAAGAAACCTTTTAAAATCTATAGGAATTTTTTTTTGGATCTACATTCTATTAAGACAAATAAATAAGACAATGCTTTTCCATGTCTGAAGCACAGCATAATTGATAAAATAGTGTTATAAATATCATATCTGCAAATGCAACATCTGTGTTTATCTTTCAACCATATAAAATTACATAAACATAGATTCTGCTTTTTATGAAATCTATGAGTAATTCCTCCTCTGCTCTTTCAGTGCTTGTACGCTAAGTGATAGAAAAGTCTAGGCTTGACAGCCGTGCAAGACTCATGTCTTCTGTGTAGACAAGTGGTGTGGCATGAATGGAAATCTTGGAAGTCTTCATGTGCACTGCATCATTTGTGCACCTGACATCTGTCAGCACCGTCTGAATAAGACCACCAGGAGTAATAAGACCCCTATGAGTAATAATGTACCTAAATTTCCACGGCCATCTGTAGATGTGTTTTCTAGAGACTGTTTCCCTAAAGATGCCATTTGTAGGTTTTGGTATTGACATCTGATCACAGGGAAATTTGCATCCTGCAGTAGTGAGCTCGGTCTGAGAAGTACATGCAGTTTAATTTAGGTGAGACCAATTAGTTGTTTCGTATCAGTTTGTATAGAGTAAGAGTTGTCTAGTTTCTTCCAATAACATTGACATGGAAGAGGTCACATCTTACTACCAATTGTCTGAGATATCCTGGACCCTTAAATGAATTATTCATAGGAGTCACTCATCACAGTAAGTCTCAATATGGGTACTTGATAGATGGCACCTTCCCTTCTCTTGCAAAGTGCATAAAATGCAAGACCAAGCCTTGGAAAGCTTGCCAATTTAGATGTGTGTTTGTAGAGCCTGCGAAATTCACTGCAATATGGGCATGAATAATCCAAATTCTGCCAGGCAGGAACATGTGCTGTTGCTCCTACATAAAATACATCTTGAGTGACATCTCCAACAATTACAGCACTAGGAAGCAAATACAAAATTAGGGCTCATCCTGTGAAGCTAGTAGGAGTTCAGGGCCAGAAGAAAAGTGTATTCAGTTTCCTTTTGCTGCCTGGTCTAGGAAAGTAGTTCTTTTTTATTGCAGCAATAAATGAATGAATCTTTGCTGTTTAATCTGATGAGTTATAATTTTTTTAAGCTTTGAGACAAATTTGCAACATGATTAATTAGCTGTATCAGGGTATTCTGTTGCTAACTAACAGTGCAGCAACAAGGCTTCCACTTGTTTGTTGCAAATATTCTCACACGACGTCACAGCTGTCATTCTGGCAAGCCGAAAATGATAATATAGGTGCTGTGAGCTGCACCATAGAAAGTCAGGCTTCCTTAAATCTCAGTTAGCTGAGAAGGCTGAGAACATTTGCCTCTCACTTGTTCAAGGGGAAATGCATGGCAGCAAATTGTATTTATTATTCCTACCTACTCCTCTTCCTTGGTAGGAACAGCAAGTGGAACTAAGTGCCAGTTCCACCTTGCAGCTATAGGACAGGATGATTCATCATGGGTCTCTTCAGTGCACACGTATACCAATTGATCGTTAACTGTGCCTGTCATCTGAGTAGGGTGTTTGTGTCGTTTTATGGCAGCAATGTAATTGCTGTACTACAAGATATTATGTCTTATTGTAGAAATGTTACAAAACTATTACATGAATGTCAGTGTAAAACAAGCAATTATATGAGCAGTTAATGTTTGGAACCCTTTTTTGTTTACATGATCTAACTTTCAAGTTAGCCATGCTTGGAACAAACTGCAGAGGCTGGACGAGATGGCCCTCAGAGGTCCTTTCCAACCTAAATTATTCTGCGAATCTGTGATTCTATGAAATTTGAATTGCTTTTATTTTCATTTGGAATGTAGTAGAGTCAATATATTACATGTGACATTTCTATAAGAATATTTATTTGGTATGTGATACTAGGACACCTTTTTAATTAGATGAAAAATAGGATTTGAAAATGCAGGTGAGCTAGTATATTTCAGTATAAACTGAATAGTTGTTCAGAAATTACTTTCTTTGCAAAAATAAAGAATAGGGAAAAGAAGAATGTTATTTTGGGGAAAAACTAGAGGTAAAAACTTGGAGAGCTCATATCGAGACAATTGCATCAGGAATTTGCTAAACTGAAAAACCCAACCAAAGAAGCCCTCTGTTACTAGCAGAACAAGAAAATGCTATCCTTGGTGTTCAGTTGTCATCTTCATACTATCAGTGAGCCTCAGAATAACAGAACAATTTAATGTTTTTATATGCAGCAAAAGCGGTGAAACCTCCTCCCATTCTGACTTTATCTGTTAAACCACAAAGAAAAGCCAGGGGGAGGCGGGGAGAGAAAACCACAGTTTTAAAGTAAGGTTTTGGGGTCTAAGGAAAAGAATGGAAATTCAAAGATAAGGATGGTAGTGTCTGCCCATTACCCACCAATTTGTACATTGTTGTTGCACGTTTCATATAAGAACGAGTATTTCACTTCTGTACGACTTTGGAAACGAAATGCATTTTGGAAAAGGAGCGCCTCCCAATAACCTTTACAAGAGAGGGAAATGGACCTAGAACAGAGCCATGTAGTCTCCAGCAGTATTTGTTACTGGTGTAGGGGGTTGGGTTCTTTTTCTGTATGGGCATAGGTTTGGATGGCAAAGAAAAATCAGTGGCTGGTGCAAAGTTAGCATGATCCCCTCAGATCATGATGAAGGTGAGCTATGTTGTCTGGAGCAGGGTTTGGTCTCTCACTGCCCTTGTTTGAGTGTGCCAGCTGCCTGAAGCAGAAACTATGTTATGAAGTGCAATTTATTCATGCAAGTTGCTACTGAAAAGAGATCCCTTGATGTGATGCAACTGTGGCTTATGGTAGGGCCACCAGCTTCTTAAGAGACAGGACTGCCCTCTGGCCTATTTCCTGAAGCATTACTTTTTAAAGTAAAGGAATTTGGGAAACTTGTAATTCATCAGCTGTGTCATATCATAAGTCAGATCTCAGAGGGATCTTGTGACAGCTTTGAAGATTAAAGTAGCTGAACTCAGTACAGAAGTGGATTGAGACAGTAGTCAACATAAAAAGTCTTGAATGCAACAGAAAAACAAATGGTTTGACTTTCATGAGTCCTTCTAGAGAGAAGTCTTAAAAGAAGCAGAAGATTCTGATGGCTTGAGTATAGGGAAAAAAACGCAAAATGTATAGGCTGTGGGAACAGAGTGACATGGTGAGGTTCACTGTAAGAAACTTCATGGTTAAATGCAGGACAGAAGAATCGCTGGTACAGCAAACATTTTCTTGGAAGCCGATGAGAGGAAGTGCTATTAAAGCAGTGTGATGTGTTCTGAAACTATGGCTGTTCTTGTATGTGACTGAACTCAAGACTGCCAAGGGGCTAGACTGTGGGAAGCAAATCCCCTATCTTAGATTGCCCCGCAGCACCTGAGGACTACGATCCGTTTTTTTCTGGAAGGCCAGGAGGCAGAAGATGGTGGTCCAGCGAGGGCCAGTATCCATGCAAGGCTGGTTTCTCTCAGTGCTTGTACAGCACTCAGCACAGAGGCCTTTAGATATTTAGATAATAAATATAATTTAGATATTCACAAGTAAAGTGTCACCCAGAGAAACTCCAAGTTGGGTGAGCCTATGATGTGCCTTACCCAAGTTACGTGCCTTAGCCTAGCCACAACTGGCTCTCAGTTGCTTGTAGTAACAGCTAGACGGAATAAGTTGGAAAGCAAAAATGTGGCTAATATAAGCCACATGGAAATTGAGTTATAGGGGCATGTGTGGTAGATTCACCTGTGAAAAAAGTTGTAAGTAGTTGTCCTTGGAGAGCATTTCTGCTTTCAGTAGTGAGAGGCAGAGGTAGGTCTGGGTGAACAGTGTGTGTTGTGTTGCACATGCTGCCCCATGGTGCTACACTCAGGAGAGCTGGGGGAAGACAGAGTATGTTGAATTCATAGCCCAGTATCTCACTTCTAAACCACTGAAAGTTTCCTCCTATGTCTTTTTTTTTTTTGGTGATTGCTAATGGTCTACAAAATAATGCAGAGAATGCTTAGAATAGCATTTCAGCAATGGAGTAGTGAACTGAAAAAAACCCTTATTCAAAAGAAAAGCCAAGGAGCTTATAGTCTACAGATATTCTTCGCTGTGGGGTGGGAGTCCTACCTTATTTTGAGTTGGAGAGTATAATTTATTCTGTTTTTTACAATTCTCTGTAAGGACTGTGATCATATAATACAAACTTGATTTTCTTCCACCACTTGTAGTGGGAACAGGGACAGCCTGGATGGATGCCTGATCTATGTATCTGGGTCCTGTACAGTAATGTAACAGCTAAAATGGGAATTAAGTAATTCCAGTAAGCCTGGTGAGCTTGTTTCCTACACAGTGCTATATTTCATATCATATCAGCACTGCATGGAATCTTAGTGAGCCTTGGCAAGAAAAAGCTGAAGAGAGATAATTTTTGGAGGTACTCTGAAATGGATTTCACTCCCCATGCCAGTATTCATTCTGAGGCCTCAGTATTTCTTGAAGAGTCCTCCCTCCCTCCATGAAGACAGCAGGATATTCAGTGTGTTGCCTTGGCTGTCTCAGTCAAAGGAGACCTCCCTGAGATAGGTTATGCTGGGTGGTGAGGCCAGTGTGATTATAGAAAAAGGAGAGAACTTCTCTTCTCTTACCATTTCCAAGTAAAAAGCCAGATGCCTTCAGTAGTTTTGCAACAGGGGTGTCTTCACAGCAACAGATGTAATCCATAGCTCTCATTTTTTGTTGGCTTATGCCCTGTGGATAAATGCATCAGTGGGATCCAAGCCTCAGCTGTGCTTATCTTTGGAGCAGGCATTGCAAAAAGAGGCCCACTCTGTATTGCTGTGTGGTGAGAGGTAGGTAAAGGGCTTAGGTCAACCAGTGCCTCCCTCTGTGCTCAGTACAGAAACTGCCAGTGCCCATGCCCAATTCTGGAAACTATTGCAGTGCTGTTTCTCTTGGAGGCTTTGTTCTCCCTGAAAACTGCTGTTTGGGTTGACTTGCGCATGTGACCTTGGTTCAGTGGTGCAGTGTGGTAGAGCAGGGAGGTGTGGTAGCCCTCAGGGTTGTTGCTAGGATTGGACAGTCAAGCTTAGGATCAAGCTGAGGACTTCCAGAACGAAGAGCCTTCCCTGCAGTTAGACTCCAGCTAGTGGCAGTAACTTCTGTTCCATAATGCATCAAGCAGCACACAGATCCACTGGAGGAGAGCAGTGCAGAGCTGAGAGACCTGCTAGGAGTCTGCATAGCAGTCTGGTTTGTGGCAAGTGAGCTCACACTTTACATGTTAACTTTATCTTGCACCTGGTCTATAGCAGCAGAGTAAGTGTTCAATTTCCTTCTTCCCATATGTGCCCGTGGAACATAAGCCTGGGGTGGTGGGTCTACATCTTTGCCAATTCAAAAGTCCTGACTTCTCACCAGCCTTTGTTTATAGTATAGTCTGAGCAGAAAGTATAAAGTTCTGTGCTTGCAGTCTGTTCTGTCCGGCTCACCTGGCCACAGCCTCTGTGCTGGAGCCTTCTCATCTGCAGAAGAGCTGGACAAGATCCTGGTGGGGCACTGTGATGAGTCACCAACTCAGTCCAATGAGAGCTTGATTCATCAATAAGAAAGAAAAAAGAACATTCTCTGGGTTGGCTTTAATGTTTGAATATAATTTTTAATTCATAGAACTGAAACTTTAAGAGGCAGGTACAGCCCTCTGTCATGCCAGAAAATTGCTGACTGATATTTTATTTACATTAGTCCACTACCTTGCAGGGTAACTCTGGGTGGAATACATTCCGCTGGACGTTCCTTATAATTTCAGGACCTACCCTACCTGTGTGAAAAGATATCTTACTCCTTAGAAAATGGTTGTTATATCTACTCCCACAAATGAACAAAACCACATAGTCCCATGTTCTTGTGTTGAGCCCTGTTGAAGCCTGCTTGTCAATCCTCACCTGAGGTGAACCAGCATGTATTTATTTATGCCACTGGGTTATTTATGTATCTGGGTTCATTGCTAGTAAAAGGGTGTGATGCAGACAGATCTGTTTAAAGGATTCCCTTTCTGGAATGTTATGAAGTTAAAGTGTTAAATATTCTTGTCATAATTATTCATCTTGTCAATAGATAAGATTTCACTGGATTTTATCATTAGGTTACCACACAGATTTCTTAAATAGTCACAACTGCATGTAACCATATTACTTTATCTACCAATAAAAGTACTCTCCACTATAGGAGGGAACGAAATACAGTCTTAGTTACAAGCAATACATAACACAGAAATAGTATCCTAAATACCTTGATCCATTTTTATACTGCCATGTAGGAAAATGAAGTCTTCAGCAAATCTTTTTTGTGTTAAGCGTTATTCCTATGAAGAATTATTCCCCAAATCTCCCTGCTAAGTGCTAATATTGTTCCTGGTAGAATCCACTTTATATACTTGAGTGCTAACATTTACAGTACATTTTCTCATTTGTTTTTAAGCCATGCTCAAATTAGCAATTAACTAAAATAGTTGCTTTTATAAATGGAGTATAAGAATAGTTAATAATTTATATTTTTCTGATTCCAGACTGCAACAGTGTGAAAATGAATGACTAATTTGTTGATATGGGAAGGAATTTTAATCTTTTATGAGACCATCTTGGCTGTGGGTATGCTTATCTCTGAGAAAGAGAGCTGGAATTCTTCAGTGGGCAATGCATGAATATTACCTGAGGCAGTGTTGAAAGTAAAATAATTGAGCGAGGAACTAGTAACAATTTCCTCTTCTGTGTCTAAGATTTTTATCAGCCGCTTTCCAAGCAAATTGTTAGCCCATATGGAACCGGGTATTATTTCAGAAACATAACCATTCATTTATTAATTGAGCGTTTATCTGCTTCTGTTATAGGATTCAGAAGTCTGTTGTTACAAATAAGCTAAGAGAGAAATGTGGCTCATTTTTAATAAACACTCCTAAAAAGAGAATTTCATGATCAATATAAGCATCACTGCTACTTCAGTTAGTTAGGATTTCAGAGGTACTGGTTGTCTTATTGCATTCTGGGGCCATTTCCTTTTGTCCCGCAGTTAGGTTCATGCTTCCATTTAAAGGTCAACACCGTGACTGTACATGCAGACCTGGCAACTGTAGCGGCAAATCAGTGCTCTGTCCTCACCACTAGCACTCCCTGGTGCAGTGCCCTAAGGATATTCTTATGCAGCCTCTCTTTTCATGGGTGTGGTTGGTAGGCAGAAAAGAAGAATGAAGCCCTGGTCAGCTCCAGCAGTCTCAGCAATCTGTTTGCCAGGTGTGCAGCCCAGAACCACTCTCCCACATGTGCATTTCCAAGAAATAAGTAAAGCCTATTGATACTTGATCTACTACCTAACTCACGCGGTGAAACACAGCATACAGAGGCTAATTAATTTAAAGTACTGCCCCTCATAGAGTTTTGTTACTACTGTTGATGATATAGTGGTCAGTAAAGAAATGCAGGGAACAGCAAAGAAACCTTCCTGGCAAAAAACGAGAAAGATGACGTGACCTCCCCCTGACGTGCATGCACGCACACCCACACTACCTGCATCGCTTTCGCACTCTGCAGTTTTCATGATCAGATTCTCCCCCTGTATGAGCCACTCTCTTGTCCAGACAATGAGGTGAAATGACTAAATATGCTGCTAAGCCCGTGGACAGTATCAGCTGCCTAAGTGAAGTGGTCATTATTGTCTTAGGCAGAAATAGTGACTTGAGACCTGTTTCTCAGCCCATTTCTGTGGCATGTGCTCTAGCTGCTGCCTCCCTGTTCTCTTTGACCTCACTGCTTACCAAATCATCAAAACACTCATTTTACCTTACAATTCCTGCCCCAAGGAGAGGATGCCTTTCTTTGTGCTTACATAGCACCTAAGATTACAAAACTTTGGTCCACACAAACCTTCTGAATGATATTGTAGTATAAATAAACAATGACTGCTACCTTAGCTAGCCACTGGACTAACTCCAGTAGCTGAGGCAGTTTTCTGTTCTTTTCATATTTTGCACTCCTGGTATAGTGACAAAATGCAGATGTTGCAGATCCCCAGATGTAGTGGTTCATGAAAAGTCGTTTCTTGGTCCTTCTCATTATAGTCATGTTCTTTTGTCTGGGTGGGGTAAGGGCAGGAATGGAGATGAGTGGGTTGGGAGCAAGGAAAGCGAAGACAAAGTAAAGGAAAGGGAAAATAGGTTTAACATCATTCTATGACTCTAAGCGGCCTTGGAAGAAACTTCTCTAGGGGTCTTGGGCTATTGCTTTTCCTAGTTTTGGTCTTCTTGTTTTATTTGAGGTAACATGATCTCATCAGCTTTCTGTGACTTACTTCTTTGTTTTCTCTTTGGGAAACAATACAACTGGAAATTAAAACTATTTTAAAGAGAAAACTATCAAGTGTTAACGTTTGCCGTGATACAGATTTTTATTCTTTCCTTGCTCGCTTTTTGGAGGAAAATATGTTCTTCCTTTCTTCTTGCAGTCTAACATAAATTCTTCCATAATTGCTTGGTTTTAGGTCTAGTGCTTCTTGTAAGTGATTTCATAGCATTTCCCTTCTTTTAACAGAAATGTAGAAAAACATTCTGTACCTTTTACCAGTTTTTCTAACAGTGCACTTTCAATTATGTTAGATTGTGGAGAAAGCGGAGATGGAAAGGACCCATTATACTTCTAGTTCATGGTCTTCATACCAAAATTGTTCCATATAGCCTATTCTTAAGTGCCTTGAGCAATAGCATTGTAAAAACTTTTCTTGATATGTCACCCTAATTTAGCTCTATTTCAGACAAGTCACGTGCCTTTGCACCTACAATAGGCAGCTTGCTCTCTCTCTTTGTTTTTAGGAGTCTTACTCTGATAACTTTCTGGAGTGAACAGTCCAGTGCCAGATAACATGCATGAAGATCTACCAGTTCAAGGAATCTAGGGTCCTAAGCAATCCTGAATTCAGATACCAGTAAGTCATGAGAGTGACAGCTTCAACTGTGCTGGAATTATTAGGTGTTTGTGGTCTTTCACCAGAAGTCTAGGAACAGAAGTGGTGTATGCCAACTCTTCTATGGGACAAATACTCTTTTATTTTCTTGTAACAATTTATCTTTTTAATTTCTGTCTCTTCTGTGTGCTGCCTTATGAATGACTCCAGAGATGGAGGATGACACTGAGATGGGGGAGAAAAGTATGGTACCAAAAAGTCAAGTTCTTTCAGCAAATAGGCTATCTTGCCTCCTTCATTCCTCCCAACAACTACCATACTGATATCGTGCTGTTTCAGGTTGCTGAAAAGAATTTCCTTAGCAACTGGGGAGAGGAATTATTCAGCTTTGTTTTCTTTCATTTCCCCCTAATAGTTTGGTGAGTGATTGGAACAAAAATCTCTAAACTGTCCGGTTGTTTTTTTGTTTGTTTGTTTTCTTTCTTTTTGCACACACCAGAAAAATGGCATCACAGCATGTACAGTATACAAGCTTTTTGTGCTTGTATACTAACATACGCATACAAGTACCTATACGAACATTGCTGCTGCCCTGTTGGTTTTACGCTGCAAAGTGGACGCTATTGTTGGCTACAGACTCAAATGTCATCTGGGTTTGGAGTCTTCCAGCTTATGATTTCATCTTTGCAAATGCTGATTTCCAGAAGTCTGTTTATATGCACTGTAAACTGAAATGTTCAGTCTGAAATAGTTTCAGACACTAAACTCTAATCAAAACATCTTCTGCTTGAATTATGCCTGCTTCCACTGTTATAAAAATTCTGCTAGTGAAATCACATCATAGTATTTTAGATTAGATGTCTAACAGTTGCTTGTTCGTGCACTTCCTTCACCCAGACAAGCCACCATGTTCAGGGAACAGGACTTAGGACTCTAAAAGGCATACATCATTTCTGGAACAAATCAAACAAAATAATGGCATTAGTATTACCATTTCCATGCGAGGCTTAACGTTGGGGAATTTGCTAGTTTAAGTCAGTTGTCACCTTTAATTTAGTAGCTACCTTTGAAGATCATGCAATTCCTTTAAATTCCAGGATAAATGCCATTATACAACATTACAGAATGGGGGTCAGTGATCGTTTGAATGTCTCAGTGGGCAAAATAGGTGATGGGGAACAGTTCTACCCACTTAGAGATTCATCCAAGTCCTGCTATAAGGACTGGAAAGACACCCATTGACTTCACTGGGAACTGGATGAAGCTCTAAATGTCAATAAAATCAAAGAAGTCTCACAGTGAATCAGCCTATCTGGCACACATTTAAAAAAACGATTGTAAATTTTGAAAATGAGTCTTCTTGCAACGTAGGCCAATTGGTCAGCTGCAAACTTGGCATGGCTGTGAAGCATGTGTCCTGGGCAGTCCGCAGGAACATGATGTTCTTTTTCGCTTCTGAGAGCTTTGGAGACTGAAAAAAAGGACTCAACCCAATGCTGAAGACTAAATACTGAAATAATGGAGCTAAATACAGAAATCAACAAATACTTTACGAAGGTATTACTTCTTTTGGAAGAAAAGAAATTAACAAATCCCCCAAAAGTTGAACCATTTTTAAGGCAAATGTACTGCTTCATTGTGTGTCCTGGAAAAAAGAACAAAATTCAGAGAATTCTCTGGCAGAAGCTGATGGAATTTGACCTTTATATCAATGCACTGTAGAAATCAGGCAGAATTCCTGAAAAAAAAAAATACTAAGCATGTAATTTTCATCCTTTAACCATCTGCAGGGGGAGTGAAACTCATCCAAAGAGAGGAGAAGCTACTGAGCCCTAGGCGTCCAAACTGCTGTGCAGAAATGTTGCTGCCCTGTCTTCAAGTAGAAGTATGATTTTGCAGGACAGACTCCTAGCTGATGCTTTTAAAGCCTTGTGCAGTGGGTCAGAACTCCAGAAAGAACATGTAGACTTTTAACTGCATACAAAGACACAAGAGCAAATATGGCAGTCGCATATTGTGGTTGATGTAATGTGCAAATAGAGCACAACACATACACACTTAGGCTTGAAAGCAGCCACTGCAAAACTGGTTTTGATTGCCCTGATTTCCCACAAAGGAAGCTTCTCATGCTTAGAAAGCAGGAGTAATGTCATTAATGGCAATGGAGCTTCACCACAATAAAAGAAATGTGAGGTTCAGTATCTGTACCATGCTGCTAAACCATAATCTCAAGAGACCTCAAGTCTAGCATTCTTACAGCTCAGCATTCTGCAATTACATAGCAAAAGATACTTTGGAATTCCTTCGTTCATGTCTTTGGGGGTAGACTGCACTGGTAAAACAACATATCACAGTATATATGATTAGTAACTAAATATCCCCATGACCTAGATAGCTGCTTCTCTCCTATAATTGTACCTTTCCAAGGAAAGTGAATTCCTGAAGGGTATAGTTGCAGTTGTTAAAGGGACTTGAGAATTTGGTTTTCAAACAAAGATATTAAAAAGTCACTGTTTATGCAATTTTAAATTAGCATTTTAATTTTGGGTCTTTAGAACCCCAAAGTTTCATCTGCCTTTTGTTTTGCTTTTTACTTCCAGCTATTGCATGTGATCTGGAGTTCTCATCCTCCTCCTCTGCTTCCCTGCTGTCTCCGAGTGCCTTTGTGACTGTGTTCCACAGAGACCCAGCCTGGCAAGTGCAGAAAAATACATTAAAAGATTTTTTTAAGGGTCATTTTAAAACTCTCATTTTCACTAATTCTAGCTCTTTTTTTTTGGTGATAGAAATTGACAGCTAGTAGCTTAAATTGACTTATAGATGCTAATGGTCGATTTCCACCTCTGTTTCTGTGGAAATGGATGTCAGCCTGGAGAGGGGGGAATGATTATAAATGTATACTTCATAAAAGCTGTCACCTACCTGATGTCCTTTTTCACTAAAACCTGACTTAGAAAGGTTTCTGGTAGCAAAACGAAAGCACTGCTTACTGGTTTCAGCTGCTAGTTGAGGACTGAGCACCTAAATGCATTTTTCAAACATATACAAAAGAAAATCCCAAGTCCACTGGCTTCTAGATCCTGATTTGCCATTGTCTTGCATCCTGTGCAATAATTCACCATATCAGAAAGTGTGTATAAAACACTATGAAAGTAGGATGGGAGAATAAAGCATTACCAAAGTGGCATAAGATTGCTTTGTTCCTGCATTCAGCATTCTTGTAAAGAACAAGGCAATATGTGAAGGAAACGGGGGAGAAAAAAATGGCAAATTTTAAATACCTCCACCTAAAGGGAGCACAGACATTGTCGAGCGCCTTGGCTCTCCAGAGACGTTTTGCAAGTAAAGTCTAATGCAACATTTTTTTCTAAAAGGTGTTGGCTTGCAGCAACATTTTCTTGGGAACAGTAATTTGTTTTTTTCCAATTCATAGATAAAATTCTGTTTGGTTCAACAGATACCAGTATTTATGTAACTGAGAGGAAAATTTGTCCTAAATATATAGATAAAGTATAAAAGGCTTTTTTTTTTTTCAGCAGAAGATTGAAAGAATATAAAACTGATTATACTTCACTGAAAAAATCCCATTCGTGTCTCTGATCTGTGTGCATATGTGCACACATGATCTCGGTCTCATATAAAATACTGAGGAAGGATAACGTGGAATGAACATTTTCACAGATTAATACGACAAATAGAAGTCACTTTTCTACTTTTTTAATTAACTTCTCTGGCACAGTGTGTGGAGGCAGAGAGCACCTGTCCTGGCATGTGTGCTATTTCAGCAGATTTTGGAAAATTGCCACACTCTTGTTTTCATGACTCTTTGATGGGTTCTCCCGTTGGCCATCACCCGTGTTTAGGTTATTTGAGTCAGATGTAATCTAATAGGCAGCATGCGTATTTACTATCTGTAACTGGGCATACTGCAGAGTCTCAACAGTGTAGCCCCTGACAGATTTAGCACACTGAGCATTTTGCATAGTGCATGACCCATGGATTCCATATGGGGTTCTCACTGGCAGAGGTCCTGCCCTTCCTGCCTCTCTCATTGTGTACTTTGTCCATCCACTCCATTGATCAACTGGCAACATACTTGATTAAAAACAGAGCGCTGGCCAGTTTGTACCTGGTTTGAGCAGCTGACTTTACATTGATCTTAATGCAAAGAAATCTTTTTGACAATTTGTCACAATAATTTTCTCTGAAAAAGACCTTTGTCTTGGAACAGTTCCCACCTGGAAGAATGATACACCATTATGAAGCAAACTTGGATTTTCAGATTCACTGCAATGGACTGGAGAGAAAATTCTTTCCTTGTTGGATTTTTTTAATGCTTTTGGAAGTAGGGTAAGAAAAAGAACCCTGGGGTTTTTTCCCTGCAAAATGCTGTGGTGTTATCTGAGGTGATGTTTCTTTTCATAAGGTGAAGTCCCTCAAGAGATCACAATTCTCTCACTGAGCTTCTAGGTTGTGTCACAAGAATCCCTGATCATAGTATGGTACAGAAAACTGAACTCCCAGGGCATGAACATGCTTAGCATCTATTGGATCAATTAAATTTGGCAATGCTGAGAAAGGGAAGGATTCAGCTGAAAACCAGCAACGTATTTAACATTATGTGGAAAAATTGCATTAGTCAAAAAAACAGTTTTCTGTTGAAATGAAGTTTGGACAAAAAAACCCTCTCAGCCAGTCATATCTGAAAGGCTAACACTCTGCTGATGGCAAAGTATTTGGTTGCTACTTTTGTACAGATGGCTGCATAACATTCACAGAAGGAATGATTCTAGGAGCCAGTTTTTCAAATGTCATCTTCTACATATGTAAGTGCAAATGGGTCCCTGCGTATCACTTGTGCATGCAAATGATAGACCTAGCATTTGCACATCAAGCACAGATCAGCTTTGGGCATTTTCCTACAGATGGACAGATAAGGTGTGAATTACATTTATTCAAAGAAAGGCAAGCTACAAATCCCTTTAAATAGGTGGTCTCTGGGTTTGTCTACTCCCAGCAACATAGAGCCACTGACGTAAACAGTTACTCCTGCACATTTCTGTGAAGACAATTTTTTCATCCTCTTGGTATGCTCTTATTACCCTATTTTCTAAAGATCTGGTACTATTTGGTGAGGCTTTGCATTGCAGAAACCAAGACAATTTTTTAAATTAATATTGGCATGGGCTGTCAATAATTACCCACTTACCTCTGCACAAAAATTGGCAGGAAGAAAATATGATGGGTGCATATTAGGAGATTGGATTATTTAAAAAAAAATTGTGATATCCTTGTCTTTGTATCTGTCATTAGTGATGCATCTTTGGCTGGGAAGTTACCTTATTTGTGCTTCTGATTAAATATAGTCACTATGTGAGGTAAGGGGGTTTTTTTTTCAGTCTAGTTATTGCTTATTATAGATTTCTTACCAGAATAGCTAAGACTAAGAAATTTTGGGCCAGGCTCTCAGCGAGTCTAAACTGGTTCCGTTGACTTCTATACCAATTATTCAGTCATAGACTGAAAATAAACAGCTTCATTGAGACTCATAGTAATTTGGAATAGTGTTAAACTGCTAATAGGCTGCTATATATAGATGTGCAACTACAAATGTGTTAGCTGGACATGCATCAGATATCACATTGAAAGTTTTATCACTGCTTCACTGAATAGTAGAGAAGTAGTGAGGTTTCACTCTTAGTGGGAGTAGCAGCAGTTCTTCAAATAGTATCACTTTAAATGCGTAACACGCAATAAATTCCCTCTTGCCTGACTGATTTTACTTAGTATTTATATGAAAATGGAAAATGTCACAGACCTTTTTCTCTGTCTAAGCATAATTCTTTCCATGCCTTCTTTCTGAATTTGATGAGAAAAGGGAAGCAGAACATATAATTTTTAGTTTTTATAGATATTTATTGTTAGCTTTGCTTCAATGTTCGTGGTGTTTTTCAAGGTGCTCAGTTAATTGTGCCTTATTAGTTCATTTGCTAGCTATTTGACACCAATAATGTAAACACAGGTGAAATAAAGTTCATGGAAAGTATTGTATTTCCAAAAAAACAGACAGCTTAGCAAGTTCTCTGCCAGTCCGGTCATATGACAAAGGGGGACTTATCATGACACACTTGGTTTTCTAATTAGAGGTAAACCTTATAGTAAGAGCTGAGCTATCCAGCTGTTACAGTACTGCATTTTGGCTAGTGAGCCATAAACATATTTGTTGGTATTCAGGTGTATAAACAATTAACAACATATATAGTCACCATGAAGAAGAAGAATTGAGTGCAACTTTTGTTTGGATTCTGTGGGAGCACAACTCAGATGAGTATTAGCTTTCTGATTAAAGGCAACACAATTGTTTTTACTGGTTTTAGATCTTTGCGTGTGTGTGGCTAACTTAAAAAAGACAATGCCAGAGAGATGAGTTTCAGAAGTCTTGGTGCATTATTTTTTTATATATATATTAATGAAATTGTAGGGCTTAAACAATGTAGGGTGTGGAAGACACTGAAGGAAACCTACTTCTGAGCCCAGGGAGAAGGACCAGAAGACCCGGAATAGCAGACAGTGAGTAAAGTTTTCCTAGAGGTAGTAACACGTCAACTAACGAAGCATGCTGCTGTCAAGCTGGATGTAGCAATAGCTAACAAACACAGCTGTTTGTCTTCTGAATGAAAGGGATGAAATTAATAAAATGAACATTTCCTTCCTGTCCTTCTCCACACAAATAGACTCAGAAAAAAGGGCCTTAGGACTTTCTTCTCCCCCTTTGAACTTAAATCTTCAAGGCGCGTTTTTTCTGTCTTTCAATTTCTGTAGCCATCTGTATAGTGAATAACACATAATCTTTGCTCAGAAAACTGCAAAGAAGTGGAGAAACTGGGCCTCATCTTTAGTAATGAATAATTTTGAGTGGGAAAGAAATGGACCAAAGAAGCACTGCAGGACAATTAGCGTTAAGACATGAGCTTCATGTTTCAGTACACAGTCATATCCAAAGAGTGGAATTTGTAGTGGAGTGCATCCTGTAATTCAGTTCTTAGACAGCATCTGAGAAGAGCATTTCTTTCTGCCATTCTCCCTGAAGTCTTGTTCCACCATGCATTTTACTGAACATGGAAGACAAACATCTGACATGAACAACGAAAGCATGTTTCTCCTACTTCGAAGCAAAGTATTGGACTAGATAATCTCTTCAGATCCCTTTCCTATCTCATTTTCATTGATTATATTGTTGCAGGCAATTTTGCAGTGATCATACAGTTCTCTTTGAATGATGGAAAAGCAAAATTAAAATTAATTAAAATTAAAGTCCTATCTAATTTTCATTCAGAAATTCACTAGTCAGAAAGTAAAATGCAGTTGGAAAGAAAATCATCCCTGTCTCTGCTTGGATCAGTATCGCTCTGTTGTCAACAAATTCATTCCTTGATGCGGAGATGCAGTTTCTTCTTTCTCCAGCGGAAACACTGGTTCAGGTCTCTTTTTCTCTCTCTTGCCAGTGATAGGTGATTGATAAATTGATACTTGACATATTTGCAGCTAAGTAAATTCAAGACCAGGTTGTACTATAACATGGAACTGTGCAGCAGATCTGAATACTGTGCTGGGAATATAATTTCCAAGCTAAGAGGCTCATTTCAGTTTGTTTAGTCTACCTTTCACTTATGGAATATAGGCATCCTCTTGCAAGGTATCTACAAAAGATGGAACTGTATCCAAGAACCGGTCCTTATTCAGAAGGGACACGAAGCTAATATGAATTCATCTTGAAGTTACCAAATGCCAAGACAAGTTATTATAAATCCTGCCAAATTTACTGGATTTACTGGATGCTTAATACATGTGGTAGACACAAACCAGGCAACATTCTGCAGGCAAACATACTCTTAGAGTGCAAAGCCTACTCCTCCTCTTTCCAGTGCTGTTGCTCCATATAGTGGCTATAGGAACACTGAAGTCTCAGTGGCATTTCAGTGTGCATGGCCTTTCCATGTACTGCTGAGTGCCAGGTTTCTTATAGACAACTCTCGAAATGGCAGGTATCCTAGATCAACAGTTACCATCCAGATTTCTTGAATTCAAGTTCTTTGACTCACAGGTGACTATTAAAGGCTTCAGGACAGTTTCAGAGTAAAACATTTGTAGTAAGGTATGGAAGAATGACATTCTGAGATAAATGTGACATAGCTCCTGAAGAAAGGTAGGTATGGGTCTATAGATTGTTCTTTCAAACAGCAGTTACAATATCCTTGTCACTGCTCTTTAAACATGAAAAAGAAAATAATGCTGTAGCCTGAAAGTTTGAGCTGAGCAAAATGAGCAGCAGTTAGTTTTTCCTTGTTAGGTAAGGAATTCTACTGCTCTACTCCTTGCAGTCCATACTGAGAAGTAAATGCAGGTATGGAAATCTTACAATTGGCTCAGAGAGAAACTCAGGCTGGAAATGTGGCAGAGGAGAGATTGTAGATAATTCTGTTTTTCTTCTGTATTTCCAATATGTCTTGATGGTACAAGAAAAACATCATGTTTTGTCCTTGAATTGTTAGGTGGATTTCAGCATGGAGGTGAGAGAGGCAACAGCCAGAAGGTTTACGTTCTTACTGGGATCAGTCTCTCTCCATACTAAGAGTGACCGCAAATGCCATTTCTTAGATTTTTAGCATTCATTTTTACTACCTGACTTCTGCGACTTGTATCTCTCGTATTCAGACCATAGTTTTAACGATTGCATAGGCCTTCACCTTTCTCTTATATACATTTTGCTGCATTATGCCCCTAATTGTAAAGTGAACACCTCTCTCCTGTACCTGACACTTCTCCTCTTTCAGAGGGTGTCACCCCTCATTCAGTGGCATGACTTTATAGCCTCTATAGTCAGTCCCAAAACAGCAGTCTCCTTAATGTTTTTCTGTACTCTTGGAGCTCTTTGGAACTTGTTCCTGGGAGTGGAATGCAGACTAATAAAATTCCAGAGTATGTGAGCTTTATAAATAAATTAAAATGCTCTCATCTGAAATACTTAGAAGGGTATTTGCCAACACTAACTGTAGGCATGCAGAGATATATACCCCTTACCATCTCTTTTTGACTTCTTTAAACAGTTGATCCATCCACTAGAGTACATGAATAAGCCACTTGTGTAAAACTTTCTCTGTTCACAGCATGCATTGCTCTGCATTTTAGCAAACACCATTTGGAATCCCATTGGCAGATGTTCCTAGAGCCACATAGGTGAGGAAATGTGTACAGTAGACTTCAACTTTTCCCAAAGAGTTTTACAAGCTTTCTGGTGGGAAAAGAGTCATATATTACTTCCACTGCCCTATGTCCACTCTTAAAAGTATTCTAGTAAAAGAGAACTGAAAGAAATTCACGTATCCAGTACCAATCAAGCATCTTCACTTAAACCTATGCAGATCTTCCAACGGTGGACCAGGAACTGTCATTTAGGAACTGCAATATTCTTCATTTGCTAATTGCTGTCCCACAACTACTTTAGCCTTAGAAGCCAGTTTATGGCTTTGGAAATTGAAAAAAGAAGTCAAACTGCAGATATAATAATCACTGAGTGATAAGCAGATTTTTTTTAAAGCACTGTAGGCTGGACAAAGAGAAAGCCTCTTTTTTTCTGATAGAGGATGACTTTTTTGTCCTAAATTTGTGCCAAGGCTGGTTTTTTGTTGTTGTTGTTGTTGTCTGCTTGTTTTAATTTAAGTCAGCTGTTTTAAGTCAGAAATGTCAAATGACCAGTCTACTCAATTTGGTTTACTTTTCTAAACATAGTTAGAGATTCTACTATGTCAGGTCTTCGTGATCTGTGGCAGGGCATAGGTAAGGCAGAATGAAGCCTCTGGATCTGGGAGGGTGGTGAGCTGTACACGTGTCCCACTGCGCAGGTTGCATGCCAGGCAGGTTTCAGGGTGTACAGGAAGATGTAAATCCCATGCCTGTTCACTCAGGCTTTGTGCACAGAGGGATGGATTTTTATTAGAAGCAGATGTTTGCGCTAATCTGAATTGTTCAATGCACCTTACTGCGCCTTCAAAGAATGCAGGGCCTTCCTTACGTTTCCACAGCAATGGAAGGACACTGAATCTCAGCTCCCACTGCAGGGCACTGTACAGCTCAGTCTACTGCTGACCTTCTTTGTGCCTCAGATTTGCTACTGTTTCTTAAGTAGATACTTGTCTGTTTAGATTTTTTTCCTCTGGCTTTGATCCCATCACCAGGAGTTTCCATTTTCAGTCTGTAGCAGAAGGCTGCCACAAAATATGTTCAGCTTTCAGGACACGTAGCATGTGTGAATCTATCAAGCTTGTCAGGTGGAAGAATGGGCCTTCAATAGGTTTAAATACATGCTTGTGGTGGGTTGACCGTGGCTGGACGCCAGGTGCCCACCAAAGCCGCTCTATCACTCCCCTCCTCAGGTGGACAGGGAAGGGAAAATACAACTAAAGGCTCGTGGGTCGAGATAAGGGCAGGGAGAGATCACTCAGCAATTATTGTCACAGGCAAAACAGACTCAACTTGGGGAAAAATGAATTTAATTTATTACCAGTCAAATCAGACTAGGCTAATAAGAAATAAAAACTAAATCTTAAAACACCTTACCCATCCCTCCTTCCTTCCTGGGCTCAACTTTACTTCTGATTTTCTCTACCTCCTCCCCGTCAGCGGCGCAGGGGGATGGGGAGTGGGGGTTGCAGTCAGTTCATCCCATGTTGTCTCTGCTGCTCCTTCCTCCTCAGGGGGAGGACTCCTCACACTCTTCCCCTGCTGCAGCGTGGTGTCCTTCCCACGGGAGACAGTCCTCCACGAACTTCTCCGTTGTGAGTCCTTCCCACGGGCTGCAGTTCTTCATGAACTGCTCCAGCATGAGTCCTTTCAATAGGGTGCCGTCCTTCAGGAACAGACTGCTCCAGCATGGGTCCCCCACGGGGTCACAAGTCCTGCCAGCAAACCTGCTCCAGTGTGGGCTCCTCTCTCCATGGGTCCACAGGTCCTGCCAGGAGCCTGCTCCAGTGTGGGCTTCCCATGGGGTCACAGCCTCCTTCAGGCATCCACCTGCTCCAGCAGGTGCAGGTGGATCTCTGCTCCACCATTAACCTCAGTGGGCTGCAGGGGGACAGCCTGCCTCACCATGGGCTTCACCATGGGCTGCAGGGGAATCTCTGCTCCAGCACCTGGAGCACCTTCTCCCCTTCCTTCACTGACCTTTGTGTCTGCAGAGTTGTTCCTCTCACATAGCCTCACTCCTTTCTCCTGGCTGCTGCAGTTGCTGTGCAGGTTGATTTTTTTTCCCCCCTTCTTAAATACGTTATCCCAGAGGCACTACCACTGTCACTGATGGGCTCAGCCTTGGCCAGCAGCAGGTCCATCCTGAAGCCGGCTGGCATTGGCTCTATCAGACATGGGGGAAGCTTCTAGCAGCTTCTCACAGAAGCCACCCCTGTAGCCCCCCCGCTACTAAAACCTTGCCACGCAAACCCAATACATTGCTATAAATACTACTCATAAAAGAAGGCTGCTCCTATTTAAAAAGTTTGTTTGAAAAATGTCTATGCTTTACTGGCACTAAAAAATAAAATTAATGTAGAATTAGAATTTCAAAGCAAAGTGGACTTCTGCCTGTTCCTTTCTGCAACAGGACAACTGTAAGTTTATGGAGTTTTATCCACTGAAGAAACATATGACAAGACAAGATGTACTAACCAACCAACTAGAAGATGGCTTTTTTACATGCTGACTCTCTAATTGAGTTTGGAAACATCCCCAATAAAAAAATGATGGCCAGAGGCCAGAAGCACATCTCACCAAGAGCGATAGGAATCAGACTGTAGAATGAAATGAGACAAAACACGTAAAATTTCTTGTGGAGTGAATTCTTAAACCCCAAAGGGTTGCTTTTATCACTGTGTTAATTTCAGTATTACCACAATGCTTCATTATAATTTGGATTTTTTTCCTAAATAAAAAATAGGATGCTTAACACGAAATCCAGTTGTTGCAGTAGAAAACTGCTGAAGCACAATGAACTCCAAATGAATACTTTCTTTTAATTGGCATGTTTTGACATATCATAAATCAGTGAGGAAGTTTCACATCTTCTGTAATAGCCACTGTAATAATAACCATTTTTGTCTTATGTACCCTAAAAGCCAGAAGGCACAACAGTGGTCTCCTGTTTAAGATGTCTCCTTTTTTCTCCGGGATCAGGCTACTTGGAAGTGTTTGCATCAGTGAATGGCAAGCTCCAAAAGCAGAACTTCTTTCACTTTGTTTTATAAATTGATTTCTACCTTAGCTGTAGTAACTTCTGAAAGTCAATCTGCCTAGGCTTTTAAAAGGTCTTCCATCACTGAGCTATTACTGATATCACTAACACAACACCAAATTGATGCAGAAGGTGAGAAGTTCCCTCAACAATACCAAGCACTGGGCCTCCCAGCTGCAATGATTTTTGTAGCAGCGTAGTTGCCCTGTGTAGCACCAGCTATCAGAAGCAATTGCTTCCAGAATGGTTAAGCTGTTCTACAACAAATATCTCTTTGTAGTTCTGGATGTTTCCAATGCCTGAAACCCTGTTTGTAAAGACAAGACAACTCCCATTATCTGCAAGGCATGATATATTTATCTTCCCTTTGCAAACTAATTGGAATGGTGGATAGAAAGTATGTAATCTCCATTATTTGGAAAAATGAGTAGTCAGTGAGAACCTTACTTATTCATTTGTAGGTAGAGCTCATAAATGCAACTGCAGAAATTGGAGCTGGAGAATGGAGATTCAGGGTCCAGTCCCCACCCACTGAAGTCATTGGCAAATATCCCATTGCTGTTGGAGCGAGTACAACTAGACACCATCTAGTACACTTTGTATCGTATTTAACTTTCCCAACTGAATGAATAACAATGAATGGCTTGAGTCCCTGGCTTAGTCAGTTCTGAGGTAATGTCCAAAATTAGCTTGCTCTTCCTGCCTGTCCATAGATAATTAATTTAAACAGCTACATCAAATTCAGTTGCCGTGAACAATTCCTTGGGGATTGAATCTACAGGACCTACATGGCTAAGTGGATGAATCTGGCTATACATCTTGACAGAAATCCCGGATTGCAGATACTTACATAAATTCCCATCACCTCTATCAGTGTGAAGTACTTACAGCTCTGGGTATCCGGGCCTAAGTCATCTAAACTGGGAGCTGCAGCAAACTCTGCATATGTAACTAAGGCACAAAGCCTACGCCAAGTAGGTTATTTAAGCTTCCATCCTTAGTACAGCTGACTTTAGTATTTGCACATCTTCTTTCCCCTGATCAAAATCAAGAGAGACACCCTTTGTAACCTGAAAGGAGATAATTGAATCCATCTAGCAGCATGACTTATGAATTGCTTTGTTGACACAGGGCAAATCCACATCAACTTATTTGTCCCTGGACAGAGGTGATGCTAACTAGCATCAAAATACCTTCGAGGTCCACCTATATGGTCCTTAGCTAGTTTCCTTTCAAACACCATCTTTACCCCAATGCAGACATTAGCCTTTCTACATCCTTGGAGGTTTTCATGGTGTAACTGTAAGTGGCTTGAGCTGAAATGAATATTTTTTTTTAATAGTCAAAGCCACAGTACTTTGAAACACTTTTAGATCTTCCACTAGAACCATCAACCAAAGTTGCTCATTGCCTAAAAAAGAACAGGGTATTAAGTTTTCAAAGCCCAAAGATATATACACCAAAAGAAGATCTAGTTTAAAGTTCCCTATTCATATTGGTTTCACCTGCTTTTCTCACTATCTCTTATTAAAAAGATATTTTGGCAAATGTAATTTACCCGAATTCTCTTCAAGAAACTTTCAAAAGCTATCTATCTAGTGGAAAGTATACTTGCAACTTTCAAATGCTTTGATTTTCATGCTATGGCATTTTATGTTGATCTGCAGTTATAAAATAAGGTCAGCAACAAAATGCAATTTGCTTATCATACTTCTAAGCCAACATAGCTCTTTCTAGTCCTACTTCCAAGTATTTAACTCATTTTTATTTATGTTGAAGAAGTTAATAAACCTTTAGTAACGCAGTACTCTCAGCTTCTCACCATTCGTTGTCTGCTCCATGTAGTTATTAATGCAGAATTGCAGAAACAGCATGAATGATGCGTCACATCAGCCAGTCATAGTGTTATAATTTCTTGGTGACTTATGAATACAATTCATCAGCAGCATATATTCCTTAGCTTTGTTTTCTTTGTAGTAACAGCAGTTAAACAGGATTTGGGGTGTTCTCTTGGTGAAAACCATTGGGAAGGAAATACAACATCACTTCTTGATGCAAGCAAAAACTGGATTTCAAAAATGCTCTGAACAATGCAATGAAGTTTGTTGGCTATTAGAAATGCTTAGCATTTGTTTTAGCAGGGAGCAGGATGACAATGTGAGAACTGTTCAGGCAGAAACCGATGGAATACAAAATGTTCTTCCTCACCTCGTGTCACACATAAATTATTAACATTCCTAAAAATTTCTCTCTCCCTCAGTCATCTCCTGTTAATGCAAGAAGACCCATCTTTTTTCTAATGCTTTCCTTTTATGCAGTCCACAGTAAGGGACTTAACTGTCAAAAGGGAGGGATTGTGCCAGCAGTTAATTGCAAGTACAATAAAGTTCCTTGCTTTGAAGAATGACCCAAGTTCTCCCATCTATTCTATATTGCATACTGTTAATTCTACTACCCAACTCAGTACACAATTCGGGAAGTAAAAACCATACCCTAATCCTGAACTTTCAACTAAATCATAAACTACCCTTTCCTGCTCCCTTCTCGTTCTCCCCTCCCCCCAAAAAAAAATCTGAAGGGGAAAGGTATATTGCTATTTCTCTATCATCAGCAGGCACTTGTGATAAACACTGGTAGAGTGTGCATCATTATCCCTTGTCATCCTGTATGTGGACAAATGCTAACCTAGTTTGGCTATCAGTTACTTCAACAACCCAAGTGACAGAACCATGTGGTTGAGCAGAAGCCTACTGTGGGGTAAGGCTTTCCAAGCTGGCAGCGTACCCAGCAGTACTTGCAAAGCAGAGTGTAAAAAACATTTGATATTGCACAGACAGTGCTTTTGCCCTGAACTAGCAACTGTCTTCTGTGCTCAGGTCAGTGATTTTTAGTTCAGCACCTCACTTTACCTCTAATTTTCCTTACTGCTATTGAGCTGATAATGCTATTACATGTAGTGTAGTTAAGCAGACAACTTGAGATGGGACTAAGAAGCCTAGGAATCAGTCTCCGTGTAATTCAAGTATATGAATTACACTAAGTTCCTTCATCAGGTACTTGGACATGTAGGATGAAATCCTCTACAGAGAGCTGGAACTCCAACTGGAACTGGCCTCAGGTGTATCCCACAAAGCTAAGTCAACTGGTGATTTAATCATTCCTCCTAAACTTCAGTTTGCTACTTGACAGCATACTGCACAGAGCCTGAAGCAACACCCTCCTCCCCGAGATGTTTTGGTGTTCTGCTGTGATCGTGGTTCACACTGCACTGCTGCTCAGCACAGAAGGGAACTCCCTGTGTGCCAGCCGTGATGATATCTGAACAGCAACACTTCTCATTTTGTGGGTTTCCTATCAACAGCCAGCAGTTGCCCACTGGCCTCAGAACACACCTCACCAGTACTCAGCCACATGTCTCCATGCGAATATTGCTGCTTATCTCAGCTGGCAGCAACGGTAGGTGGTTTCCCAATCCAGCTGCAATCAAATGGGTCGTTGATCAGGTATTATAATCACAAATATGGCAGTTAATGGCTGACAGACCCTGCAGATGATGCTGCTTTTTTCCTTCTTTGGTAGCTGTGCCATAGGGCAAGGTGATTTTTTTCCCCAAACACCGTGAACCCCCGCATACAGCTCCATCCTGTTTTCTGCATTTTCAGCTGCTTCCCCAGGCATCCGCCTGCCCTCTGGAGCATCCTTCTTCCCCTGCTTAGCTTTGCTCTTGTTCTGCACCAGTAAGAGTTATTCCTTGATCCGTTTCCTCAGCTGTCATTGTTCCTTGAAAGCGTCCTGTAAGATTGAATATATTTCTCTCAGTCTGTCCTATAAGGGGGACTAATTAGTTCCCCAAACAATCTGATCTTTAAATAAGAAGCCCTTAATGTCTTTGAAGTCAGACACAGATATCAGTCTTTCTCATCTGACTAAAATTTGTCTTTCATTTTTGGTTTCACATAAATTGTATGAGTCTTTCTGCACTACCCTTCTGTCCAGGATCACAGTGCGCAGACAGACACCTATATTGTGTCTGCCATAGGCTGAGGGCTGGTGGCGGGGCCTCAGGCAATTCACAGTCCTTCCTGATCTCCCAGCAAGATAATAAAAACTTTCAGTTCTTACGTTTCATCTTTCATCTACGTCCCCCAGTTTGCTGTGTAGATAGGCTCTGATCTTGTTTCATGTGTCTGCAGAAGCACTTGCTGAGGGCTCGAGGTGGCCACTGAAGCTTGTGCTGAAGTCTTTGTTTAGCAACAGTAAATTTAAAGCCAGAAAAACAGCCTAGGTTCCAAAAGGGGTGAGTATGAAGGACGTGTATTTGTGGAGGTGGGTGCAGGCTGTATATGTAAGACATTTTGTCTTTCATAAGGAGGTTGCACACTAGTTCTGCTGTAATTATTCCAGGCAGAATTGCAATAAAATCACAGTCCCAACGATATTATAATACATTTTACTGGAACAGTTGCAGATCTTTTCTACAACTGCATCTATCCGACACAGTTGGGAACAATTTCCAGTTCATGCCTCTCAGCCCTGTTTTAATCCCGTATCAAGGCAAGACACAGACTTTGATGGGAACAACTCCTTTCCTTCCCTCTTCCAGTTCTTACAACATACCTCAGGCAGGAGTTATGCTGTGCTCCTGGTAGATGCCAGCCTCTGGCATTCATCAAAGTCAGTGTTCCCTTGTAATTTACTTGGTGGCATGTTGTGGTTGAATGACAAGCATGACATGCCTTTCCTCCAGCTGAGTACAAAGCTAGCTGAAATAGGCTGCTGAGACGCTGGATGTAATACAACCATCATGCTAAGGAGTTTATCAGGCTCCTGCTTGCAATGATAGCATGATGCGACTTGCTACAGACCTGTGCTACACACGAGCTAAAAGCAAGTTGCTGCTATTAATCAAATTATTTCAGGAAATTACAATCTGTGGTCTTTGTTTGCCATACCTATGGCTCAGGCAGAATGCAGGTTCCTTCATCTGCTCTTCTTAGGAAATGTCTTCATCCATTATCCTCTTAAGAAATCACCCCCAGAACTCAGCCTAAAAGCCAAATCTAGTTACAATACCTTCAGTCTTTGGGGAAAACAAACAGTCTGCTTCTTTGCAGAGCCACAGAATCTCCTCTGTAATGAACTAGTCTTGAAGATATGATTGCTATATGCTACCTCCCATATCTGTTTAATCATAACTATAAATATCTTTGTGTTCTCTTCCGTCTAATTTGGAAAAAGTAACATTGCGGAGTAATGATCCAAAACCTGTAACATTCCATATGTTTTCCTGTCCATATGGAAAAACAGTTCTCTGCATTCTTTGCTACTGAGTTCTTAGAAAGCCACAGCAAGGTAAGAATACTGTTTAAACATATTTTGCATCTAGGAACAGCATGAAACAAAAAAGTCTGTAGAAATCCTTCATTACAATGTAAGATCAAACCATACTCTTTGAATTTCAGTAGGAGCTGCCTTCCCCTTTCTCTCCTTTGCTGCTGCTGCAGGCTGCTTCCATGGAGGCTAATGAGCCCCAGGTGACCATGACCTTTGCCAATTGCCCTTTGCCTCTCCAGCCTGCAGCCCTAAGACCTTTCACCCTGGTCATGCCCTGGCAATAGACCTTGCCACATGTAGTTAACTCATTGACACTAGACCATATTTGAAATCCTATTATTAGATAACAGCATTGAAAACAGCACCAACAACAGCACCGAAATGAACTTTCAGCAAATGAACTATAGACTCGCTTTTAATTCATACCTGTGCTCTTAAAGGCAAGAGGTTGATTATTCATGGAGTGAGAACATGCAAGGGTTGCAAACGCAGCTGAGAAATTAGTTAATGAGTTGTAATATATATTGGTGGGAAAGGTTCCTGTTGCTTGTGCTGCATTAGACATTGTTGTGGAATATTATAGTATACTTCCTATATCACATATGGTAACCATAATGTGCTGGAAGAGAGCTGTATCTATTTTGGTCATCCTTTGTGCTTGACAGCTCTCAAGGTGACACCAAATATTCTTCTGATCTTATGGATTCCTGTGGAGCTACTTCTCAATGTTGATCTAAGACATGTGAGAAGAGTTTCTCTTGAAGTAGTATTGTCAGGCGGCATATGGAAGTTGGACTAAATGTAGCTCAGCTTTACCCTATGGAATCAGATTCATTAAGGGATTATCCAGAAACCTTAAGTATCTGAGTTGCAGGTGTTTGAGCTCTGATGTATACGTGTTATGAATACATATGGCCAGCCAGCTTCCTTCACAGAGAGTGAAGGCCGACACATTTCTTGAGTGAAAGTACAATCTCTGGAATAACACATAGTCTTGAAAATATCTCCAGTCACTATTTTCAGAAAACAGAAGTGGTGTATGTTGTCGCCCTCTGAGGAGGCATATGTTTGAGCAAATCTTACTGCCTCTCAGAGGTCATCCATGACAAATGATAGGAGGTGTGCACATCTGGCCTTAAATATATTTCAGAGTAGGAAGGAGTTTCAACAAAAATGCGGTAAAGTTTTCAGCTCAAAATATGCATCGCATGAAAAACTACATATCTAACAGCAATCTGTGTTTGATGTTTCACATGTATTCAGCATGAGGTGTGTTGGGAGGCAGTTTGGAAATTTGACTCAAATGTGGTGACATTGCTGATATAAGGTGAAGATTACTAGAAAAGCCACATTAATGTGGAAATACAGCACACACCATTGTCAGTCACTGACAACCTGTTGATAACCAGAAATTGTTTATCAGGACTCCAAGGAGGCCTTGGCCTTTTAGTAATGCTAGTCAGTTCAGAGCATGGTCCTACATAGCACAGTGCACAGTAGTCAGCGGAGAGCTACGTCTTCACTAATGAGATATCTATGAATATTTTTTAGCATTGCTTAAACAAGATGTATGTAAAACTAGGTGCTCTAACATACTACTGTGAGGTGAATGTTCCTTTCCTAGAGAATGTCAAAAACTTCTTCACAACAGGAAGGGAGGTTAGTACTTTCAAGAAGCAGCAGAATTAGGTTGGAAGATTAGCAAGGGAAAGAGCATTGGTCAGTAAAGACCAAGCAAACAGATGCGATATGAAGGACCGACTTGGAACTTAAGCTCAATAGGAGCTGTGAGCTAAGGGATGTGAGGTAACAGGATCTAATAGGTTGTCTACAATGAAACCGAATTCACCCAGAAGAAAATCAAGGGAATCTGGGATAAAAAGAAATGGGAATAATACCTGATTTTATGTAACCAGTTTTACTAGAACTGCTCAGAAATTTCCAAATTGATTTTCTATTCAAAAATGTGAAAGAAATAACATGAAATCAGGTCATAGGAAAATACTGATCTGGGAATCTGGGGACAGACTGGGAACTTTTCCTACAAGGAGAACTGCAAAAGTTGCCTCCCAGACAGATTTCTATCAGAAGTTTGTCAGTTTGCTCACCTGTATGCTTGGCCACCCACCTGTATTGCAGCCTCAGGTTCATGGCCCAAGTTTTAATGGGTTGGCACTCCTGGAAGCTCCCATCCTGTATGCTGCCCTAGAGATCAGCAGTCCAGGGGTTTTCAGATTTGCTAAGTGCAGCTAAGTGGCACCTAAAAGCTGTGGTTGCTTCTGTTGTTGGTAGAAGTTTGATTTGAAATATCTGAAATGAAATGCTTGTCATGATTTCAAAATGAAATGTGGTGGGTATTTCCCCTTTGCAAAGAAGCTTTGAAATTTCTGAAGACATTTTGGAACAACATGGAATATCTTTCTCTTCCAATTTTGTAATACCTAATGGAAAGGAAATTCTTACTTTCATCATCTCTAGCGGTTTTATAACAGAATGGCCAATGCTCCACCACTCACTTACTTCAGCAACAAAGTGGAGCTGTATCAGAAGATAAACTTGGCAGGGTTAGCAATACAGGCCATGCTTGTCTTCACATACCTTGTGGTATTTTGTTTCCACTTCTCACTTTGTTTTTTCCTTAACATGCATTAAGTGATGTCAGATTAAAAACCTTCTTCCTGAAAAGTGAATGCATAGCCATTGGCAAGCAATTAGCAAACACAAGAAACAAACAAGACAAAGGCACCAGAATGGGGAAAAGGTGAGTTATTCAGGGTGAATGTAGGGCAGGAAGAGAAGTTGCTTTTGCAAGGATGCTGTGATAGTTTATCAAATTTAAACTTTCTATCTACTACCAGCTAGTACATTTTTTAAGTTCTAAGCACAACTTCCTTTCCTAGATTTGCTTAAGCAAACTTAGAGAGCAAAAGGTAAGGGGAGATTGAACTTCTGAACTTTTCTGGATGGAGAGAGGAAAGGGGTAAATATTATTACCAAATTAGTTATAAAAAAAAAACCAGCAAAACACAGAAATATTTCACAGATCTAAATAGTGAATCTTTAATTAAAGAAACAAAGCAAGTTAAATGCTAAGTAAACATAATTACTGCTGGAAGCCCCTCCTCTAAATACACCATATAATCAGTCACGTTATCCTGTTTTGGCTAGGATAACAGAAACCTTTGAAAACTATCGTAGTTCTCTGTGGTGAAATCATACAATCCATCTCATAACATGCTGTGAGCTGATTACTCATGAATGCATGAAGGTTCCGGCTACATTAACACAAGGTTGTTTTCCCATTTGTATGCCCACTGAGGACCTGGGAATGTCCCTGTCGTTTGAGCATCCCTCCAGTAGGTTGGAATTCTGACTTGACACATCTGATACAATTATCATTCCATGATATAAGAGAGTGACAACAAAGATCCTTCTTTGCTTCTGGGTTGCAGTCTTAAGCAATTGATGTTCTGCAAACAGCAATGCATTTCAGTGCTGTACAAAATGTAGATCACAGCTGCAATGGCTTTTCATCCTCTCTAGTGTTAAAGAATGTTAGAAGGACAGTCTGAAGGTTGTAGGTCTAAAAGAAATCCTTCTTTTTCACAGTAAAAAGAAATCATAGGTTACCAATGAAATCAAGAGCCTTTCGACGTCAGCCTATCTCATGTCATTCCTGTTTGCCAAAGAGTACCTTGTTATATTCATGAGGGGAAGAGTAATCTCTTTTATTAACATTCAGGCTTTGTGAAATAGATTGTAAGCAATACAGATGTTGCAAAGGGCACTCACTCCAACAGCTGTGCAATTACCTTCTATTTCTGACTGCACCCCCATCTGGAAAAATGGTGTGGGACTAATTCACCTGATTTCCACTTGTCCAAACATAAAAGAAAACTCAGTGGAACATATATATCCTATGCATTGCTTTAGCCATGTATGTTTCTCATGAGGAATATGCAATTAAATTAAACTTATGGTTGAAAAAGGAAGCAATGATATACTTCTGCTATCTCTGATCCACTCAAGGGTCTTTCTTAAATCTGTGAGAACTTGTCCAAACAAGATGATTATTGTTTCACAGTAAGAGGGTAATTCAGATGCTCATCTATCTCATATCATCATGGGTAATATTGAGAATTAAGGCATGAAGTTGCCAGCAATATAAATGTTTGCAATCTTGGTTCTTTTCATGAACCTGAAGGAACATTCATTTCACTGTCTAGGAAAATAGATTTGCTCTGTATTCCTTGTGCAAGAATTTTTATATTCTGTGTCACTTTGTTATGACACTGCAAACACAGGGCTGTGTTGCCCAGCTTTTTGATGGAGAATTGTATCAGTATTCTGTGATTCTGGACTCTCAGTTGAAAGTAGAAGAAAAAGGCTGGAGCTGTTACCATTTCTAATCTTCTGTTGTTTTCAGCTTCAAGGAAAACAAATTCAGTGTCAGTGTACACAGATGAAATAAGATTCACAGGCTAATAAATGCTTTTGTTTGTTGTTGCAGTCAGCCACTGAGCACTCCTGTAGGACAGTGCAAATATAGGCTCTGTGTCATATTATTGGCTTTCAAGGCACGAGTATAGGATTCCTCATAGTGTTAAAGCCTTTCACAGTAAATGTCTACACTATAAATTTTGATGTGCTTCCCAGCTGAATGGATGCTTTGAGTGGAGACAGACTGGCTGGAGCTAAAGTAGTTAGCTTTGATTTACCTCTTCTCTATTATTCAGTCCTATTGAGAATTTGGAGTAGCGATATCAAGGCATGTTGATTGGCTTCAGTTTATAGATTGAAATAAAACGGGTGCTATTTAACCTTGGTCAACACCGTGCAACCTTATAATGATATTAGTAGGATGAAGTAATGTGTAGATTTGTAAGACAGAGACAATGAAGCATGTTTGCAAATAAATCTATTGACAGATGAGTTTTCCCTATTAATCATTCAGTGTGTGCTTTTTGTGCAAGTCCTTGAGGGGTTTTCAGAATTAGAGAAGTACTTGTGAAGAGTCTGTGTGTGTGCCATTTCTTAAGCACCATTTATATTCAGTCTGATTTGTAATGTTTGGTTTGCCTATGCTGGCCATATTCACGCAGTGCATCTCAGCTACTGCTTTTCCTAGAGCTAAAACAGCTCCTGCTCCCCAGCATTTGCAGGATATTCCTCCTTGCTACAGTTTGTTAGCTGCAGATGTAGTGAGAGTTAGTTATTTGTGGGCCTAAAATGGGAAATTTAAAAAAAGTGATCCATTTTCTAAATCCTGTTCTGACACTTCAGGCTCCCTCATAGACATCTGGGTGCTTCTAATGTTTCTTCTCAGATGAAATTGTAGATATTTATGGAGTTACTAGTTCTATCTAGCTTCCTAACTAAGAAGCAAAGTATGATTTCTCTTTTCTTCTGGTATCAACCAGTGATATCAGGGTTACTTTCCAGATAATTACTAATGAGATTGGTTAACAGTTTTCAGGTCATTAATCCTGTGCAAAGCTCCTCTGTTCTGCTACAAATCATAGGTGAATTTTAAAGGCCTATCAATACTGAAACTACACAATAAAAAGGGCAAGTACTGGTGGGAAAAAAAGATAGACGTGCAACTGTCCTGAGAAAGATCAGTGGTCCTAAAACTGAATAAGTCCTTGCCAGCAAGATTTCAGGGGGCAGTGCATTAGCTATGTGTGAATCCTTAGGGGCCTTCTGAACGGGAATGCCTGTCAACTGTGGCAGCTCTAAGTTATAGTCCTCCAAGCACATATTTGGTCCTCTGCATATTTGTCATGCAGTCTGGTGGCCCAAGGTTAAGCCAGAAGTAGGATATTTATATCCTGAATATTATTGTCACCAACCCACACCAGAGTTAGACACAGTTAAGCCGTATTTGGCCATTGCATTAGACACTATGCACTCAAGGGAAATTTCCGAAAAGAAGACGGGAAGGGCTGAGTGGTATCAGCTGTTACCATGCAGCAAAGCGACAATTAAACCCTGCGTGTATAATTCTGGTTAATGTCTATGTATGCAGAAATCTGACCAGCTCTCACAGAAGTATCTGTTGTTACTGCGCACCATGCCATGCGGTTCTTGCTCGGGCAAAACTGTCAGCAACTGAACATGATCCCGTGCTCTCAGGCCTTACTTTTTAGTCTCCATGCCCTAGAAATGAACTGATGTAAACAAGGTGAAATATAGAATCCTTATGGCCTTTCATTAAAGTACATGTCTATAAATGAATCTCAGTTTATCCTTTCTCTGTCAATATTCTCAGACCCACCTTTCCCACAGACAGACTGACAAAAATGCTTAGCATTTAACTGCAGAGCTATATCAGGGTCCAGCTGAATTTGAAACAGTAGCAACCCTCAAGCCTTCAGGTCTTTCAGAGACTATGAAAATCCAAAGAGTGTGTGCAACACAGACCCTGTAGACAGAGTGAAGCTGCAGCAGGCAATTTAGTCTGTCTCGCATGTCCCAAAGGTTAACATATTCAGATTCATACTTGACTTTTTATTCCAAATGTGGAAGATGGATGTGTATAAGGAGAAGCCTGCAGACAACTGAAAGTTTATGGAGTAGAACCAGATATAGCCCACTGAACTACTGAAAGACTGTGGTTCCCATCCATTAGTTGCAATGGATGGGAATCCCCTTTTAAAAGACTAGTAATGCAAGTTTTAGGTTATTTGCTCTGGTTGGCTGGCTCTGTATTTTGGATGCTGTATGTAATGCTGGTTAGAATATTCTTAAGATGGTACCTAGGGAAAAAGAAGGTATGATTGTGCCTTTTCTGTAAAAGATTCACGTGTGAAAAGCCATGCAGCCAGGTTCCAGCATGCAGCAGCCAGCCCAGGAGAGAGTGTTTGGAGAAGGTGAGGAGGAGAGAGAGTCCTCGCAGAGGCAGCTCCACAGATGTAAAACCAAGAGGTGTGCACCTGACCACATCCTTTGAAGTGGTTTCTGAACCAAATCAGCTTGAAAGAGCCTGGGAACAGCTTTCATCATCTATCTCCTTGGTGCCCTTCCTTGATTAGTGTCAATGAGCTTGAGAGTAAGGGCTGAAAAAGGCTTGCCTGTGCGCCACTCCTTGCTCTGTCCCTCAGGCAGTATTCAGAGAAATGCAGGCAGTGAATCTTCTTTATTTTTAAGTATTTTGCATGTGAGACTAATATAACCACCTGTCCAATTGGCTATATACAACACATAAAATATATGTGTGGTTGTGTTGCAACTGACATAATTATTGTATTGGCAAAGTGCCAGTACCCAGTATAATTTGAATATCCTGGACTATCAGTGCTATGCAGTAGCTTGTCTCTGAGCAGGCTAACTGTGCCGATATTTTTAAGTAGTTCTTGCCACAATATTAAGTTTTACATCTAAGATGGTCCTGTTTTACACAATAGAGTAGATCCAGGTGAATGTAGTTTACCTAACATTTCCAGAAGGAATGATAATTATTCAGGAAGTCAGTTGTTCTCATTTCTTGGTGTGCCTCTGAGTCACTTGAAATACATCTTGGAATTACCAAACCATGCTGCTGTAAAAGAAAAAAGCTAAACTATGACTCCCTTTTTATGGCCTTATATTGATAAAACATGCTCAGAGATTTGCATGCGTTTTATGGTGTCACTGACCAATATAACAAAATATAACACATTCTCTCCTTGGTCAGTCTTGTCTTACAAGGGGTCTGGTTCTAAAATCCTTCCATTATTCATTAGTCATAGTTGGTTATAATCAGACACTTATTACGGTTTCTCTACATTTACACTAACACTGCAATTCAGTAGCTTTAGATATAAAAATACAAATCTCACAGAAGTAGCTAGTTGGGAAATTCCCAATTCCATATGTCAAAATACCCATTCATTCAAACCAAAACTGATAGTAGAACTGTTTTTTGAAAATTCTCCTGATTCACAAATTGGCCAAAACATCCTCTGTTGTCAGAATGAAGTTAAAAGAAAGTGGGTTTTCGTTTAGAACTTCCTTCCATTTCAAAATTTTTGTCAAATTACATTAAGAGAGAGGGGAGGACGATGAAACTAAACAATGCTGTCAGATGAGCAGAATTAGCACAAATTCAACTAAGCTAAGAAATGGGATGAACTTCTCGTATAGCAACGATATAAACAATTGGCTTCATACACCAAATGAATACTTCAAATAACTGCTTAAAATCAGTGGGCTAACATAGCTCATTCTCCATACTGTGACAATCAGGGGTAGCAAAGGCACTTTCTGGTAGCTTCCACCAGCAAGAATAATTTCCTGGATATTCCCAGGATTTGTCATGGTGCATGTGAACCTCTTGGAAGCCTGTCATCCAGCATTTAGGATCCATCTCCATGTGGCAAAGGTATGTTGAGATGTGAAGAGACCTGCAACTCAGGGAGAAAGTGGCAGACTCATTGCCTTCCACAAATAACACAAGGCGTTTTTGAGAAACTGCTACCTGGCTGTCTGGAAGTAGCCAAATCCCAACATTTTTCTTTTGAATTCCTTCGCTGCTGTTGTAACAGTACTGTTGATTAGCTTTGCTGTTAGCAAGACTCATAACTTTGGATTGTGTTGGACTACTCTGCTTGTTTCAGAGACTCTGCTTTCTTAAAGGACGTGCTTTCTTATCTCCGTAAGTAATTCTTCTGTGTCAGTAGCTGAGGTCGTCTATTCTAATGCCAAGTCAATTGCCCATATGCATTATAACCATACTGTTATTAAGAGAAAAAGCCCAGAATCATATTGAGCCACTAAGTGCATCATTTCTAGTAGCCTTGCATTCCACAGCAATGTCAGTGTGCTACTTAGTGGGTATATTTGCATACATGTCTTTCTAATTCTGGCACCACAAGTTTCAGAGACAGTTGTTACTGTACTTTCAAAAATCTACTCTAAATGACAGAAGTCCCTCAAAATTGGATAAAAAATTCTCAAGTCAAAGATAATTACACACCATTTTGACAGCTCTCACAGTTTAACATCTCTCTTAAGGAGCTAACGACTCAGAATCTCATCTTTCACTAAAAAAATAAATACATAAATAAATAACACTCCACAAACTGGCCTATGGAGCAAAACATGAAAAAGGAACACTTCAGGTTCAAACATCTTTGGGTAAATAAACAGGCCCCAGCATGTACTTTTATTTAAAATCTCATTGTTTTTAAACCAGCATCTTCAGCTTTTTGTGAACTGGATCTTTTTTTTTTTCCCCCTCCCCTTTTTTGAATACTTGAGGCTGGCAAACACCACATTGCTGTTCCATGGCAAGAAATTTTAAAGGCATTCCAACTCTGTGGTTTTATCACTGAAAAAATGTCATCCAGTAGTAAAATTTAGCTGCCGATGTAACTTGCACATAAGCATGTTTCTGGAACTGTTAGCATTTTACTGTTTAAGAATCATTATCTTTGTTTTATATTTGATGGAGAGAGAGAAGCTGATGAGTACAGATGGATTTTGGTAAGCAAATATGTAGGAATACATATACCTGCAACAGAAGATATCAGATGTACTTAAGAGCAGTTTTCATTTCCATGAATGCAAAAAGTTGCAATATGCGCATTTCGATTTCTGTTTACAAAATACATCTATGTTTGAAGTGTTCTTATATACATAACGTCAGGTACTGCTATTTTTCTTGGCATAGGATTTTTAGTTTAAAGTAAGATTGTTTTACTATGGGCAATTCTGAAAACTAGGCAAATACTGCAGCCATTCTCTTTTGGCAGTGACTTCTCAGTGCTATGGTATTAAAAATACAATTGTAGAGGTTGTTCCTTGATGTGGAAGAAGTAATACACCACATTTTCTCTGCATTATAGTTAAGAATTTTGCAAAACTTATACCCAAGGCAATTCTATGCAGTTGTTTGTTAGCAAGTCTCATGTCAATCAGAAAGGACAGGATGAAGGATCAATAGTAATGGCAAAAAAATGGTTTTGTGAATTTACTTTAAAGTTTTTACATTTAGAGAGCTAAACTTTAAGATAGTTTTCTGAAATTCCTTAAATTCATTGTTAGTTTAAACTGGATGTTTTTCAGAATATCCTTCATATTTTGGTTCAGAGTCAGATATAAAAAGATCCAAATGAATGATATGCAATTAGTAATACCAATGATGTGATATGCAACAGACTTTTTATTGGCACAACTCTTCAGCATTTTCTGTGCATGGCAAAGCCACACAGTACTTTTCAGAGTACTGTAAATCAGTCCAAGCTAAAACTTCTTAGCACCTCATGCTATCACAAACAGTGCAATGAAATTACTCCACATTTTTAGGAAAAAAATAATTTTTTGCCCAATGGAAATTATTTGTACGTAGATTATGAAGAATTTGACCCTGTAGTGAGTCATGACAAAAACATCAGTTGGAAATGACTTGTGAGGAGTAAGAGCTTACTATGGAGTTGAGTAAAGAACAGCTATAAGCTGCCAATGCGGTGCAGTCAGAAAGGCAGGCAAACATGATACTAGTGTGTTGGAAGTACTTCCAACAGAAATGGAGTACTGCTACAGTCAGAGTACCAAGAACACATGAAGCCTCTTTTATACAATTAAATTCAAACTTGGGTTTCATATTTGAGAAAGATTAGTTCAGACTATAATGAGGGAGGAATGGATGGGAGAGAGGAGATTAGAGGAGGCCACAAGACACTAGAAGAGCCTAGTTTGCTTTACATCATAGAAGACAAACTATGAAGGAATACAATAATTTTCTAAAGTAGGGAGGAAGATGAGTTAACAGCAGATTACACTGGCAGAACCAGCAGCGTAGCCATGGCTCATAGTGGTTAAATTAAGGGGTCCTTTCAACCAGAACAGTGGAGCAAATCACCTAAGTAATCCTTAAACTGGTGATCACTACAGTGCATGCAGTAATAGAAGCCTGGGATTTAGCACTTAGGAGGTCAAATCCAGCATTTCCTGCTATGAAGGCCAAACAGGGAAACAAGAGCTGATTTGTTTTTTTTTTTTCAGTGAAATCTGTTTCTTGTGGGAAATTCCAATTTATCAAACAAAAAATTTCCCAGTCTGGTTTGGAATTTCATTTTACTCTGAAACTTTCAATTCTTTTTTTCTTTCCCCCCAAGATTTCATTCTTCACCCTGATTGGGGATAAGCATTTTCTTGTGAGAAAGAAAAACTCTTTCCTTTGGGGGT
Source organism: Theristicus caerulescens (assembly GCA_020745775.1). Classification (NCBI taxonomy): domain Eukaryota; kingdom Metazoa; phylum Chordata; class Aves; order Pelecaniformes; family Threskiornithidae; genus Theristicus; species Theristicus caerulescens. Next base: position 25,429,967 of record CM036583.1, on the reverse strand, counting down.
TTGTTAGCAACCATACTTACACATTGCCTGACCCTACTAGAGAGGTACTGATTTACACCTCTATTCCATTTGCCCTGCAAGATCTTCATTCTGCTTCCTAGTAAGTAGAGCACTGCTTTGCCTATCCTCTATAATAGCAAATACACCTTTTCTGCTTCATTCTGACTCTAAGCCAAAACATATGGAAGAATTAGATGACGCCAACATCTTTATGTTACGGGGATTTGATCACTGATGATAGGATATTCAGTACTCAGCCTTCAGAAAATAACTAAAATCAGAAGCACAGTAGCTGAGAGATAACAGATTTAGAAATCTATCCAGAAGAAAAGAGTGAAAGAAAGGCAACATGCATAGGGACTTTCCTACATAAGGGAAGACTGTTCCTTATTCCAGAAGGAGTAATACTGAAAGTGTTATCACTAAAAGCCATTTTTTGGGATGTAAAAAGTGTGTTTTAGTTCAGGTGATTTGAGTCTTTTTCCTTTCTTGTTTTAAAAGCTATTTTAATCCATTTTAATATGAAAGACTAAAGAACTCTTCCAATGCTGATAAATGGGATAGTGTACAGGATGGATCCAGTCCAGACTTTAGAAGTGCTGAAAGTGTGTGCCATCCAAACATTTGGGCTGCCCTACAGCTGCTGGCACTAGAAGCCCTGGATTTCTACATTTTTGGCTCTGAGTCAGAGACTCTAGGCCCTGAAATTCCTGGTCCCAAGGAAGCTCCATGGCAAGGCTGTCCAACTGCCCTGCAGCACCAGTGCCCAGGCACATGCTGGGTGATGGGCATGGTACCCCATCCTGTCAGCAGAAGCCCAGGTCTTCAGAATCTGACTGGATGTGCTGGAAGGAGATTCTCTGAAAATCTGAATTCTTTGAAAATCCTATCAATGAAATGTATCCAATCTATATTTCTATGAAATATGTTGCGGTGGGACCTTTCCTGACAACAGTGTATTTCATAAGATAGTACTCCACCTGACTGAAGAATGGAAGGACATCAGAACGCCCTAATGTACAGCCTAAAGCAATAACACATTACACATTACACAAACTACGTAACTCTGTAGTTTTCTTTCCTTTCCTTGCTTCCTTGCTTCCTTGCTTCCTTGCTTGCTTGCTTGCTTGCGTGCTTGCTTGCTTCCTTCCTTCCTTCTTTCCTTCCCTCCTCCCTCCCTCCCTCCCTCCCTCCCTTCCTTCCTTCCTTCCTTCCTTCCTTCCTTCCTTCCTTTTTTTCTGTCTGCCTGTCTGTCTTACTAGCCAGGTGCCCACTGCCTCTGCAAACAGAGAATCCAAACAGACCTTATTCTGCCCTCATCAGAACTCCAGCTTTTCCTTTGGTGTAAGAGCAAGATATTTTCACTTGCATTACTCAGTGAAGTTCATGGGGCAGTTCTGGTCTGAGGTTTGCAGCCCTTTCTGGCTTCCACAGATAACCTTAACATATTGAAAACATGCTTAATTGTCTAGTTGAGTTGGAGCTAAAAAACCTGAAATAACAGCACAAATAGCTCTGTTATCCATCTTTCATGCTAAAATATTGTTAGCTTTTAAATGTACATTATGAGAGGGAGCAACAGTTAGCTGAGCACAAATGTGCAGTAAAATTAGACTGGGGGATGAGATACAATTGGAAGTATCTGCCCTTTTCTGTTTCCAGATTTGTATTAATTCTTAGCTGTCTTCTGCAAACTGTTTCAAACCTCTGATCCAATTTTCTGTATTTTCGTTCACTGTCCCAGACTACTTGCCACACCATCTCCAATCCCACTTTAGCCTTCTCCTGTGTTTTCCATTTCCCTATCTGTAGCTTGGATGCAGTGTCAAAATAGGCAACAGTGACACAGGAATGTTCCCTATGGCTCTCTCCTTGCCCCATCCCTCCGTGTTCGCCTGGCGGACTTGTTACTGTGTTGTGCCCATCTGGATCTCAGCTGCATGCCAGTGTTTCCTCTCCCTGGCTGTCAGGCAGTGTTGCATGTGCAGCAGCAGGGCAGGCAAAGCAATGCTCAAAGGAGTAGCACAGCCGTAACGCTTAGAACGATTTTGAAAATAATCATCTTTTCTGTAGCCAAAATGACCAGATGTGACAAATGGCAGAAAAGAGAACAGGAAGAAAGTATTGGTAGAGCTGGTTAAAAACTTTGTAACATTTTTTGGGTCAGCTAGTCAAAAGGAAGCTGCCAGGAAGAACAAAGCTATTTCAACAAGTCTGCTGATTCAAAAACTAACCCGAATTTCCAAATTTATTGGAAGTTATTAATACCATTCTCAAACATTTCAAGCACACACAAGTTTCAATTTACCCCTTAATTTTACATTTTTCCTTAAAGCTTTTAACTCACTTATAATAATAAATAATCACATTAAAAAGCCCACAATCAAGATGAAAGTTTTCTAACATGCCTAAATAAAATGATACAGTTCATCTGGTCCAAATTATTTTTCCCCAGTGTATCAGTTTATGATATTTTCCTACCCTTCAATTCCTCCTCCCGTTTCAGCATCAGAAAAAAGTTGCAAAATCTCAAAAACTCTTATGGAATGGGAGGATAATTTTCCATTTAGATTTGCAGAGCAGAGATAACATGAATAGTATTGTTCTTTCTTCTTCTTTTAGTTTGCCTTTCCCTTAGTTTCTCTTCAGTCACATGATAAGGCTAGAGCTATCACAAGTGCCAGAGTTCACTGACTCAGACAGAAAGCATACATCTTCCTGCTATATGATGAGAATGAACTTTTTATGTAATTTCTCAACCGAATACCTGTGATTACAGCATATGAAGAATTCTAAAAGTATAAAAAGGGATGAAAATCTGGAAACACATCTAAATATAATACTCTGTTCAGTCCCAGAATGGCAAATTTGAAATGGCATCTCACCACATCTGTCATGCTTTTTGTTATATCTGAAGTCTTTTGGTTAATATAAATGGCTGTGCAGCTATTGAAACTGGTATTCATGAAACAAAAAATTAATTCACGATCTGAAAGAAGAGAAAGCTACTGCATTTTTCCCCTCTGACTAAACTGAAAGTTGTTGTTGTATTTACAATATGCAGTATTCTGGAGAGAGAAGGAGTTTTGTGTGGGACTGGCCTCCCAGAAAGATCAAGCAGCAATGGCAACAACAACTTTGTTGTTTAGTGGTTTTCAGAGGCACATTCAAAGCCCTTACAGTAAGAGTACATAAAACCCCTTTAAAGAAACACAGCCAAATATTACATTTAAAGCAGAAGTGAAAACATTGTTTAACATAGACTAGGAAACACATTCCAAAGAGACACCCTTCCAGGCTCTTGATTGATGCTAGAGAAGATATCTGCAAGTTAGAGCTGAGAGTGGTCTTCACAATAAAACAATCAAACATAAGAGTAATTCTAAGAACCACTTTTAGAAACCATTTTCTTTCTAATTTTGCATAACACTGAGTGCTTCTGTACAGTGCTAGAGCACAACGTAATTGCTAATTAAATGTTCTTCCCCAAACCTGTAAGAATAGCCACACTGGCTACATTTACACTGCTAAATAAACAGGGTCCAGGAAGCAGGCAAGAGTGTTGGACTCCTGATTGCTGACATAGATTGATTGCTAACTCTCTCCTTTGCTGTATTTGAGCAACTCTGACTGGCCTTGTCCAAGATGAAGCTATTCTTGGTTCTAGGGACAGGTATCTTCAATGATCATTCTCTTCAAATGGCAGTGTAGGTGTTGCATCAGAGTTCACTCCCTCCACAGTACACAGTCCTCCAATGCAATCCTGTCAGACTTTGCATCCCCTAATGTCCTTTCATACCTCCTGTCTACACGCTGGGGCGTGCAGCCATTACCCTGAATTTCAGTCTATAAAAATCCACTCTGGCATAGCACATTCTTCACATTACTTTACACAGTCCCAGGCCCTCTTTACAGAAAACTTGACGTTGTTCCCTGGGCCTCTTGTGTTTAGTTGCACAGACATACTGGCTGGGTCAGGTGAAGGTCCACGCAGCCCAGTATCCATCAGAACCATTGCACCCAGCATCTTTGGCTAAGAATATAGGAGCAGAAGTATAAGAACATGCAAACCGATCAGAGTGATATTTCTCTTATTATGCTCTAATACTTTGTCCTCAAGGATTTTCTGATGTAGAGGTTGTTTCCTTCTCTTTAATAGCTTCTACAGCATGAATACTTGTCTATAATTACAAGAAACTGAGTGTGAAGTTTGATTGGCCTAAATATGTGCAAATGATACTCCAGCCCTACTCCACACCCTGACTGGGATTTGAAATAAAAAAAAAGAGGGTTTTTAACTGCTTGTACAATGCTGAGCCTTGAGAGTTTGTTTTGAAGATATCCTCCTCTGCCACGAAGGCCATGTTTTTTTTATTTTATCATAGAATCATAGAATGCTTTGGGATGGAAGGGACCTTTAAAGGTCACCTAGTCCACCCCCCCTGCAACTGGCAGGGACATCTTCAACTAGATCAGGTTGCTCAGAGCCCTGTCCAGCCTGTCCTTCAGTGTTTCCAAGGATGGGGCATCTATCACCTCTCTGGGCAACCCGTTCCAGTGTTTCACCACTCTTATTGTGAAAAATTTTTTCCTTGTGTTTAGTCTAAATCTACCCTCCTTTAGTTTAAAACCATTACCCCTTGTCCTGTCGCAGCAGGCCTTGCTAAAAAGACTATCCCCACCTTTCTTGTAGGCCCCCTTTAAGTACTGAAAGGCTGCAACAAGGTCTTCCCGCAGCCTTCTCTTCTCCAGGCTGAACAACCCCAGCTCTCTCAGCCTTTCCTCATAGCAGAGGTGTTCCATCCCTCTGATCATTTTTGTGGCCCTCCTCTGTACCCACTCCAACAGGTCCATGTCCTTCCTGTGCTGAGGACCCCAGAGCTGGGCTGGAGGGATGGGAGGTGGGGGTCTTACCAGAGCAGAGTAGAGGGGCAGAATCACCTCCCTTGACCTGCTGGCCACGCTTCTTTTGATGGAGCCCAGGATACGGTTGGCTTTTCTTGACCTAAAAGCTGTGTTTCTCATGCAGTCTCTTGACTCTAGTGCCGAAGGGTTTATGAAGTTAACTGAGCTATCATGAGACTTGGCCGCACTGATAAGTCCACAGAGCATCTCACCATAGGACCAGAATTCGAATTCAGAGATTTCTTATTCCAGCACTGTACTTTTTCTGGTATTTTTTTCACAAAGATTCTCTAGGCTTGAGGGCTTTTAAAACATTGATATCTTATAATCAACTGCCTTTAATAGCTTATGAAAAATACTATAATCTGTAAAAACCATCGTTGCTTTCTTGCATGAAATGCTAACACTGGCAAGAGTATTTCAAGCAAGTTGAAGCCTGTTTATTGTCTCTCTTGGCAATGCCTAAGTCAGGGCAATGTAGTAATCTATTCTGGAGAAATGCTGTTCTTGGTATTACTCTTGGGTGCAGATGAAGAAATTGAATTTATGAAAGCATTTTGTGTTGATGAGCATAATCTTTGTCCAATCTAGCAATCTTAACAGGCATTGCCAATCAAAATCAATACATTTTTTTGTATTTATGGGCAACAAGAAAATATTACTGCAATTGAGAAACAGTAGAAAAAAAAATCCCTGTTTTGTTTTGGCTTGTCTTTCACAACCATTTGCCTGTTTCAGTCTGGGCAATGCTTTCTCTATTTGTGGCACACCCAACCCAGGTAGGTTATGTGTGTATTTCCCTATTTATAGCACTGAAAACACACATACTTAAATATTCTGTATGTTATTGTAACTCAAACAGAAGTTGTGGGTGAATATTGAAATTATTGACTGTAACTCTACAAACTGTTATTATGCTGAAGGTGTAACTATATGACCATAATGGTCCCTTCTGGTTTTAAAATTCCTGACTAAATGTGGATTACTAGCAGACTGTTCATTGGTGCATTTTGAAGAAAAAGTGGATTCTGCACACTTTTCCTAATTGAAAAACAGCTAGCCTCAAGAGGTAAATTAAATCACCATTAAACCAAGCTATAGCCCCACAGAGTGGAGCATCCGCACAGACCAGGTGCTGATTATAAAATCAATTTGATGCTTTTTGGGAATGGTGCAAGAAATGGCTGAAGAGATTCCTTTGAACCACAAGAAAGGTTTTATTTGCATTATTTTTCCTTGCTGGATCCAAGTTTAAACTGGTTCTCATTTTATCTGCACCCTGTTCCCCACCTTCACAAGAGTAGACACAAAGCGGGGGCTTCAAAGCTGACAGCACTGGCCTAACTCTGTTCTCATTAAAAGCATTGGCAAAACTCCCAGTGGCTTCAACAGCAACAGGATTAGACCAACTGTGAATGCTTTGAAAAACTCACCCAAGGCAATAAATCCAGCATTAATTCACAAAAAGGAAAGCAAACAAAAAAGTATGAAGAGAGGGAAAAGAAGAATCACCGTTCAGTTACTCAAAGTCCTTTAACAGAAAAAGGACCCTAATATATATATATTTCTGTGTAGGGTCTCTGTGGCAGGTACGTGAGGGTTGGCATTGGACATTTACTCGTCTGCTTAAGCCTGTGCATGAGGGCCAAAAGAGTGAGGATCCTTTCCCTGGTCACAATGTGCAGAAAGTGCTGGTAATCACACTGTTTACACGGTGCAAGAGCAAGGAGAGCTCCGAGCTCACAGACCCGACCCACTGGGCAGCAGAGCTGGGCTGGCTGGGGCCAGCACATGCTTCACCCTTTCCCACTGCAAAGCATGGGCTGCTCTGGCCTACAGGTTCTCGAGGCACTTAACTGTCATTTGTTGGACATATCTGTATCCCGTTGTTCTCAACTCACCTCACATATCATCTCTTTTACTGCTCTAATAATTATCTGTGCCTGTCTTTGAATTACTGCCATTATGCTGGTTCTTTTCTGGCACAGAGATAAATTACACAGCCATGATCTTAGCCCATAATGGGGAGCACACAGGAAACCATTGAAATGGTGCTTGACACTTCGGTCTCAGGTTATTTGCATTTCATGTATGAGTTGGTATCCTCCTCATTTTATTTCATGTACACCAAAGGTAAGGAATTATGAAGCCGAAACTGTAAAAATGTTGTTTGGTTCATTTGGTTTATTTTTCACTAGAGGCATGAACCTTGGAGAATTTTAAGATTCTTGTGTGAAAATTTGCATGTTCCACTGGGGACACTGAAAGATGCAGAGAGGCAGGTGTCCTTCAGGTGAAATATCCTGGTGGCAGAACTGTGCACTTCTTGTTAGGTAGATCAAAGATGTCAGAGCTCAGACCTGGTAGCGGATCATCTACTGTGCTGAAGATAGCATTGCTTCCCATGGGGCAGTAGCCATATGTAACTTCGAACTACCTCTCTAGGTTCTGAAGCTGCAGCTCTCTGCAAAGTGGGATTCCTGTTGCTTGTACACCTTGTTTCATTTACTCTCATTAACTTTTTTTTTTTAAAATAAGAAAAGGATTGGCAAGGATTCACCTGCCTTTGAGGAAGAGAATGAAATTGGACAGGTAAGTTCTTGGCAGTGCCTGACAGGTGTTGCTTGGACTTCTGAGAATAAAGAACATTTTGTACCAGTAGTTTAAACAATGGGTCATACACAATTTGTGGGTAAAGTTGGCATCTTTATAGCTTTGACAAGGTCAGCCCCATCACTAGAAACCATAAATCTGATCTTTCTGAGATTAACACAGCAAGGAGTTATTCTTCAAGTAACTTCAGCACTGATAGTCCTTTGAAAGAGGATTCAGAGAGGTCTGCGGAAGGCATGACGATGTTGCTGGTTAATTGTATTTGGCGGCACATTACTGACTCAATATGGGTTAAAAACACTTATTGTGCAGCAAGAGTGATTTTCTACAGCTTTCGTTACAAATGATTAAGTGATTGTCCTGTGCTTGGCAAAAGACTAGTGTATTTTGGGAACATGAAGACAGTTTGGTCCAAAGTATTGTGTTACAGGCCATGGCTGTGTGCAGTGCTTTGCTTCCTATCGCAATGGGAAAATAATTTGGGTTTGAATTCAGCAGGACTGGATTTTTGCCACTGTTTGCACTGAATAGCAGAACCTCCATCTGAACTTCTCTGTTTTCTTCCACGCCTAATATCTCAGCAGGCTTTGCCATCTTTTCCAGCTAGGCAAAGAGCAGTAGATTCAGGTCTGCACTGCCACAAGTGAGTAATGCTCAAAGCGTTATTGACAACACTCTTTCATGAAAAGGTGCCTTTGGAAGTTGCCCAGACCCTTCTCACCTCTCACAAATAGTCATGATTTCTCACCTTTCACAAAGTGACTTACCTCTCTCTCACAAATGGTGACTTCGTGGCTGGTATGGATAGGTGGTATTTCCCTCTTCGCTGTTTATGAACTCCCTGCGTTGCCCTGGAAAACTGAAAGGGCTTTGCATAGGCCCACGGCATGCTGGTATCTTTGTACAAGGATTTGTCCCGATTTTCAGAGGAGGAGAGCACTCATATCTCCTCCTGCCATCTGACAGGAGAACAAGGATTTTATGTAACAGAGATGTTAGTACATATCTTGCCTCAGGCACCTAATTGTCCGTGATTTTTATTTCAACTGATATTATTATGATAATCCCAACAAATTTTATTTGCAAATTCTTCCATTCACCCTTTATGTCATGAGGAGCTGGATCCAGGGTTCAAAACAGGAGCTGGATCCAGGGTTCAAAACAGTAAAATAGAAGTGGAAGATTCTGGCATCGCCTTTAAGCCACCGAGGCCTTCATATTTGCATTGCTGTAGATTCAAAGGCAGATATTCCTTTTTGGCCTCATATTAGCACCATTCTTGCACAATTTCATGACCATGAGTTATATCTTTGTACATTTTCAATGTGAAAGCAAAACTACTGAGGCATGATAAGCACAAACAAACAGAGAGTGTTTGGAAGAACAGTCACTTGAAAGCATACCATTCATCTATCTGAAAATATCCTAGGAGTTTGACACTCACACAAAAATTACAGCTGGTGTTTTTGCCAAAGAAATGCTCCTAACTAGACTTCTGTATCCAGAGCTGGGCAAATAATTGATTGGGGGGGCTCACTGGCAGATCTACAAGAATTCATTTTGCATCAACCTGGAATGAAGTGTTCAGCCAAATGAAAAATAGGAAAAATAATTTTCAATTGAGAACAAGTTTTGGGTTTTGGGAGGGGTTACTTGTTTCCTTGTTCATTCTTTCATAAAACTGAAGTTGATTTCCAAATGCTTTGAACTAAAAATCAAGGTATCTCAAAACTAAAATGCTGACATTTTTCCAATTTTAACACTTTTTTTTTTCCTTAAGCAGCTTACAAAAAATGGACATCATTGAATCACTGTTATTCAGGAAAAACATTTTGGCCAAAAAAAAGTTTTGCCCAGCTCTAGCTGTATATCAGGTATCTTCACATGGTACATCTCCATTTTTTTAATACACAATGGGAATGTGCTGAAATACAAAACTTAGTGCAACTTCAGTAAAACTATGCAAAAGGGCAAGTCAGCACAGGAGACAAAAGGAACTATAATGCTCAGCTTTAACTAAAAGCTATTAAGCTAGTGGATATTCGTGTTCACATCAACCTTATTAAACAACAGAACACTGCATAATTTTTTCCCTTTCTTTTAGTACACCCTGGGATACTTCTGCCACATCTGCTTCTCCATATGCTCAAAAGTCAATTGTGATCTGGGAGTGGGAAAAGATAAATGTTGTTAGAACAGGAAATCACACATGATATAAAATAAATGCATTGTCATTTTTATATTTCTTTGATATTCACAACTCATGATTCACATTAGTGACTCATTAAAAAAGTAAATGATGATCTTATTCCCTGAATAAATTAGATGGCAGTTTGGATCAAATACATGGTTGAGTATCCATAAAGTTCAATGAATACAACAAAAAACATATTCATAAATAATTTTTCCAATTGTTAATGTGTGCTTCAGCTTACTTTATACCTCTTTTTGATCTACTTTCCATTAATGTTCTAGCAGCCAAATTTGTACAGAGGAATGCTCTTGAAAGTAGTGAATTTTAAATGATTATTGAGAACATTCAGAGAGTAAATTTCAGATTCATAGTGATGATAACCTGCGCTGAAAATATGGTGCATTATTTATTGTTGTTGTTGTTGTTGTTATTCCCTCAATGAACATGACCTACATGTTAAACCAAAGCAGTCTGAGATTTTAATGGCAACTATCACACAAAGGTGCAAACAACAAATATCTATAGGCTAACACAATGGCTATGAAAACAAAGAAAAATGTTGAGAAGAGAATGAATTTGAAGAAGTTTTAGTTTGTTCACAGACAATTCACAAGTGAAATATAAACATACAGTGGAGAGGTGCTGCGGTATACTTGTCACTTTTATGGCAACCAGCGCATAGTCAATATGAGAACAGTGACAGACTAACTGGTAGTTATGAAAAGTAGTTCCTTAATTTGGAGGAATGCTAATGTCAGTGAGAAGTTTTTCATTACCTTCACTGGTCTTTAGACTAGGCTTAAGGTAGCAGCTGTAGCAGCTGGGAAATTTAACTTTTACTGGCAACCCTACTTTGAAAGGGAGGTTCAACTCTAGCCATTATCACGCTATAACTTGTTAAAGGGAGACATCAGAGCTGTTTTACTACATGTCTGCTTTCTGTAGTCTTCAGTAAACATCAGAACATCCCAAATGGTGGCATAAGATAGACTCTGCAAGTCTGATGCTGACAGTAGCCTGAAACAGCTGCAATACCAAGAGCCTTGCTGGAAACCAACAGCACAGTGTGCTAATGAGCACAGAGGTGAGTTCTGAACAGCAGGATAAATGGTGTGGGCTGGAGTGGGTATTGCAGCTGGGAGAGAGAACTGGTGAGTATCAGTAGAAAAGACTGATGCGTCAGTACTCTGTTTAATGATCTGGGAAAAATTCACTGGTCTGAAAGGTGGGTGGAGATTATTGCAACTTCCATAGGTTTGGCTTTCTAAGGCACTGTTGATCACTTATTGCAGTATAGATGAGCATTTCTTTTGAAAAAATGGAAATTCCCATTCAGAGATGTGAGTGAAATTAAATGTTATTTTCTGCTGTTGCATTTGGATTGTAAAAGGAAAAGGTATGAAAGCTTGGCAAAGACTGAAATGCTCTGTGCTCATTCTTCTGCCATCTCCCATGAGATCTGAAGCTGGCTTTTGGTTCTCCAGACACTCTACAGTATGTCAATCCAGGAAAAACATATTTGAAAACTATTATACATTCCTTTTCCAGAACTGAACTTGGTTTTCTGCTGAAGTGGTTTGAAGTAGGCTCTTAGCCAATGCATATCTCAGCCCTTCGCTTCTGAGCATGAAACACGTAATCAGAAACCTCCAAACTGAACTGAGATAACATTCCATCCTGGGGCACTGGCAGATAAAAATGGGTGACTTTGGAGTTTCCTGACGCCATATGAACAGCAAAAAAGTTGAAGTTCAGAACTTTTGAGCTAAGGATGACGTATGTGGATTAAAGAGCGAGACTGATATTGAGAAATAGACTCTTGTTTTAATGATATCTTTAAAAAGCCTCAAACAATCCTGGAGGGCTGTGCCTTCCCTGCCATTTTGGAGTGCTCCCAGGAACATCCAAAAGAACAATGTGATCCCCACGTCCATGTGTGTCCTGTACACTTTGATATCTTGCAAGCAGGAACTTTGTGTAAGCACCTAAAAAAGTAGTTGCAATGTACTAAGCCACTAGGTGAGCTCAGGCACCAGCAGAGCCACATCCCTTTGAGAGCAGCATATGCCCATACTTTAGGCTGTGATTCTGATTGAATGTCTGGAGAGGGTATATGGGCTGCAGGATGTTCTAGAAATTCCCTTCACACTGTAGTGTAGCTGTATCCCTTTGATCTTTCTTATATTTTTATGCACCTAGTTTGTATTTGCTAACTTCAGGCAAGGTTTTGGCCTTGACAATGCACATAATCGTTTTCTCTGCAGTCAAAAGGAGTTCAGACACATATGCTACAAGCGATTTTAAAACAAAATGTTAATTTCATAATGCAGTTGAATTACTACCTGGCACATATTTGAACTCTGGCTGATAACAGTAGTATTTATTTTGATATTTTCCTGCTTCCAAGTCTGTGCACTCTGATGAATTCCTGACCACTTCATAAGAAGCAAAGGATGGCATTAATATTGCCAGCAGGAGAGTGTAAGCCACAACCATTTGAAAAAACTACATGTCTCTTTTTTTTGCTAAGCCTCCCACTGAGAGCTGATTGCTAGGGAAGAGAGAGGTGGGAATTAGCCACTTATGTTACGAATGTCAAGGTTCTTGGAAGGTTCGAGTAACAAGAGGTGATGAAAAGTATGGCAACCAAATCCCCATCTCCTGACACTAAGCTTGTCACTTCTGTGACATTCTTGGCCTCTTCTAACCCAGTGTCTGGGAATTTGAGACTTAATCTTTGGTCTACCACATGTTGGTGCAGAATATAGCTGCTGCAAAATGAGACCAACCTACAAATGGGGAAAAGATCTATTTTAAAATGAAAAATCCCAGCCCCCTCATTCCTCCTTAGCACAGGCTTTTTTAGAACCAAATTTCAGTCTCATACTGGCCACTTAATACTGCATGGGCTCTGTTTCTCACTCCAGACAGGCAGGAATGTTTTGCTGTTTGTCTTGACAGCCAGCACGCATGCCTCTGCTGGGAGCATCTACTCATCATACACCAGTATGGAGTTCATATTTTCGTTCTTCACATCAAGAAAACTCTGTCCAGGTTCGTTTAAACAGTAGATCACATGGGAACTGAAATATTATCATGGTAATTAACATTTCATCAGAGTAACCAAGACTGTCAAATTTCATTGCTTAGTTTTGTAAGATCATAGTTCAGGGCCTGAATAGGTGATGACCTCCTGGTAGCCCATGTAGTCCATATCAACTTCCCATTCAGTCTGCACTGCTGAGAGCTTAGACAGGGTGGAGATCCCAAACACTGGCTTGCACTTCATTCACAGTCTGTGCAGTTTATGGTGGGACCATGGTCAGGGCAATAGAGATGATGCATTACTGCCACTGTCACCTCAGGTCCCTTAGCTTGTGTGGGCCTGTAGTGTTCCAAGAAGATACCTGCTTCTTTTCAGTACTGCTGCTGTAAGGTATGAGGAGGTGGCTGCACCAGCATAACAGTAGCTTTACATGCCATAATACTTGACACGTTTGCAGTGTTGCTGGGTAACGGTTTCAGATGTTATATCTTTTTTATTATTAATGAAGTAAATCATACCCTCAGCACAAGATATTTTCCAGGATTTTTTAGTGTAACTCTTTGAGGTAAAGTCCAGGAAAATGCCTTTTCCAGCTTATGCAGAAATAGCTCATAGCCTTTAATATCAAAACTTGGGCTGCTCTCTGGGAGGTTGAGATACCAGCATAAAAATATCATGAAGCGACAAGGTTCACCTCAGACCTGCTCTTCAACCCCTGCCTGCTCCTGATGGCTCTGACCTAAGATGGCTCTGTGTAGAACATCTCTTTCTTCAATAGCTGACCCTCTGGGACTCCCTTGCGTGTTCCGGTTTGTCCTGCCCACCTCACTGAGGGCAGAAGATGGGATGTAACAGTGAATCTGCCCAGGGACAGACCCCTTTGGCTTCACTCTTGCTCTTCTCCCAGTCTTGAAGACTTGTTACTTCCCCACACAGAGTATATGAACAGATCTTTGTCTCCTCTTTCCAAATTATCCCTCTTCCTTGCTTGTAAAGAGCAGCTCCTACCTAGCTGTTAGAGGCCTCAACAACTGCAGATAGGGGCCATGAATTGGTACTTTATCATACAAGGTACTTGTGTTTTAAGCTCACGTTCAGAGCGAGTTTCTGTCTCTGCAAAATGCACCACTAGCATGCTGGATTTCACCCTCATGCATATCGTGTAAGAAAAGCGAAAGTGAGGGACGAGGGCTCGGCTCACTGCCTCTCATCTGCCAGAGTGCTCTTGGGGCGGCTGGGCCTGCTTTCCATCAGAATGACCTAATTCTGCATACATCTGTATTGATCTGATCTGCATCATCATCAGTTCAGCATTCATTAATGCGACTGGGTGCAGAAAGCTTTCAGGGGAAATAGATGAAGAGAAAGAAAAATATATGTTATCCTCTTTGAGTAGGAGTGGAATTAGATTATTTTTGTGCACTTCAGTTGAAACCTACTTGGTGGCATTTTAAAAAGGCTGTGTGGAAAAGCCCTGCCTCCCTCTCTCCCTCCCTCCTTCCCTCAGCTGCCGCAGCTATGTGAGGCCGTCGTGATGGGGGTACGGTGTGGGGCTGCCTCCCCTGTGCTGCGGGCTGCTGGCGTGCAGACTCTGCCACGGGCAGATAGCAAACCCTCCCTGCTGCCGGGCAGGTTTGCATTCAGTGTTGGCACAATGGTTCAGGCCAGCAGTTTCTCCCACTGGGGCTACAGGTCAGTGTGGAGGCCCAGGGCATAGTTCTTCTCTTAATTACACTGCTGGTAACTACATTTCTCCGGTGAAGTCATTCCCAGTTTTTATCTGTGTAAATGAAAGAGAGCACAAACACTGAATTAATCTCACAGATTCTGCTTTGTGGATTACACCGTGCCAGGCATAAGATGGTCCACAGAGGAGGAGCAACCTTCCTGAACATCCCCACAGACTCTTGAGAGGCTGTACTTGCTCACCTCCTGCTTCAGGAGGAAAAAAGCTTGTCCCTTCTTGTTACATTTCTGATTAGAATCAGAACTGCTGAGTTTGTTCACGTTAGAGAAGATATGCAGGTGTAAAGCAGCTTTTGATGGGCATGAAAAGTTAATGAGACTGCTTTGTGCTAGAGGCACTGACAGCCATACACTCCCAACTGGTAAAGACACTGCACGCTTCTCAGTCGAAAACAGAGCACATAAGAAATGCGTGATAGGGTCATGTGAAAGCTTTATGGGTGTTTAGCTGAGAATATACACTATATGTACCAAGTAACACCATCATGCATTTTTAAAACTGGTAGGAGAAAGCACAAAGAATCATGCTCTGAGATTCAGTGCAGAGCATTACTGGATGCTGGCCTCATTTGATTTTATTCAAACTCCCTGTTCTTTCTCCACACAGGCACTGTCTCTGACCATTGCTGCTTCCATTGCACGACCCCTGAACTACAGCTGAACACAGTGGTAGGATATGCAACAAATAGAAAATACACTGAAATTAGGGAGATGCAAATTATTTACAAATAGTTGGTTTGGCCACAATACAGCAGTTATTTTGTTGTGTGATATTAATATCCTTATAGAGACAGACTTGGTTTTATCACCTTGCTTCTAATCACAAGAGGAGAGTATAACAAAGATGATGCAAGAGCGCAGTTTACATAAAGGAGACTTTTATAAAACAGAACTGCAGAAAAACCTGAGGGGAACTGCTATTCAGTGCCAACACACAGTCTGTGCAATGCATAGCCATACTCAAAAAACAGCAAAAATGAAACAGAAAACAAAGATTTTTGAGTGCCCTGTTTTAGCTACCATTTGGTGTATGTATCAAAAAAGTAAGCGCTCTGATGCGTACTTCTGTCCCTCTCTCAGGAATTTGCTTTGCATGGTTAGTTATTCCAGTCTGCAGTTGCCATGAGGGATACCTGACCCCTCAGTCACATTGATTCCCTCCCCATGTGGGCATACAATTATTAATAGAAAAAACTGTTCCAGGACAGATGAAAGGGAGGAAGGAAAGTTTTATCATGCCGGCTTTTAGGAAATGGAAGAGGAGAAATGCGTAGCATTGTGTTATGTGTGTTTCTGTATTAATACACTGCAATAGTCTTGAATAATTCTATGAAATTTAGAAATGTGTTGAGATAAATTCTTTTGCCTAAGCTTCTATTTTTGGCATTGAGGCTTTTCAGTTAACTAAACAACAGGGAAAATGTGCGGTGGGGGGGAGAGAGGAAAGTAATTTGTAGGTGCTGTGATCAATTTACCAATGCAGCTGACATAAATGTGCCCTAAGTCCTACTTGATCTTCTTAATACAATGTAATCCTTAATTATCTATCTTGACACCTAATGAGCACACACACGTGTGTGCACTCCCAAGGCATGTATCTGTCTTACCTTGCTAATCCTGTTATCCAGGCTGTGCCTCTGCTAACTCTACTGCTGTGAATGACTCATAGATGTAGTGTCTCTCTGTGCTGCTGTATCTCTGCCATGTCATCATAATAATTACTCTCCATCATGAGGAAGGTCTGGAAACAGTAAAAACTTCCACCTGTTGACATACAATGAAGTCTGTGCATGTTTTTAATCCAGAGTATGGTTTGTCAGTCTGGTGCTGAGCTTAAAAGGCCATTGAGGACCTTTTAATGATATTGGTGCTCTTGCTGTGAAGAGGTAACTGAGCACTGCTCTATTTGACACAGCACAGAGCTGTGGCATTAGGGTGGGGGAACGGACAGATGGTACGTACTCATGAGCAATTAGGCAAGGATTTTTCCTTGAAGAGAAAGAAACAATCCTTTCCTTAATGCCTGATGCTGCCAGGCTCTTCTACTTGAACAGCAGCGAGGCTGTAGTCCTGCTAAGTGTCCTGCAGCAACAGACTGGTGGAGTGTTCCCTACACTTCGTCAAGCACAGAAGCAGATTCAGAGATTTATCCTTTCTAGATGACTCTTTCTGTGAGGGCTGAGCCTTAGTAAAAACTAAAATTTGTATAAAACCCAGGGAATTAACCATCTTGTGGTTTTTTTTAACACTTTTTATGACGTCTTAGCTCAGGAAGTTAAGATGTGGTGATTGCAACTAAAATCCCTGCATTATTAATGTCTAGATGGCTGACAATATCACCATGTAACTTGCTACATTCCCACTAGAGTGAATACTAAGATGAATTTAGTAATGCTGGCATCAGTGTGGTACAGAGTAGCTTTCAGGATCCAGCTGAACCTGGGATAATTCAGAGGGATAACTAACCTCTTTGCAAGACAGCATAGCTCTTAAATAACTATGTGATTGATGTTTTCTCCACCTCCATTGGGAACACACAGTGAGCAGACCTTGGTAACAGCAATAGACATCCTGCTTCTGACTCCAGCAGAGCTCTCCATTTCAGCAGCGACAGGTGGAAATTCAGAGCTGTTGAATTTGTGCTAGTGCTCAGCACAAATCTAACTCTGCATCCACTGGAGTGAGTGGAAGTTTTGTCACCCAGCAGGAACAGTATTAAGCCAAAGCGTGGCATCACCGGGGAAGTGCTAGTGGCATCACAGGGGACAGGGCTGTGACAGTGGTGGCTGCTACAGCATATTGACAGTCTCATGGAATTTGATGTCATTTGCGATGATGCGCCTGCTATAGGCATATACTCTTGAATGCAGGGGGCACATCGAGCTTCACTAAAATGTTCACACTTACCAGCAGTTACTACACGAGATGTTTGGGGCATGTGCCCCAACAGAATCTGTGCAATGGAAGCTGTGCAAGCAGTTCAGTGCTGAGAAAAGATACCAGTTCAGTTACCAAAAGCAGTCCTGGAAACAGGTGTATTTTCTGTGCTTGGCCTAACATGCTGAAGTGACTGTGCAGCTCTGTCTTTGCAGTTATCATGTTTGATGTTAGCTTGAAAACTTCTGCACTGTGTTCCACCATGCAATGTAGACAGGCCCCTAGGTATCAGCATCTCCCTTGACTGAGATATGGATAAAAATGGTGGCACTTCCACAGCACTGCTATGTTTGCATGTAACTTAGTGCTGAGCTGCTATTTATTTTGAATGCTGAAATGTTCCTAGTCTACTATGGGGAAGCTAACCATGAACCTTCTGGAAGTCTTAGCTCACTGTTTGATGAATGCTGAAATTAGGCACTTCTATGGGTGTTATGGTAAAGTCACATTTTGCAGAGCTTTTACAAGGAAAAATTATAAAGAGCTCAGTGTGAATAGGCGACAATATTCCCCATCAAGTTTATTCATCTCGATAGTTAAGCACAGCTTGCATCCAACCTGGATTTCTAACTCATCAGCCATGCATGGCTTTGACGCTCCTCTGACACTCACCCTTTCCAATTGCTGAGACTTTCTTGGAGCCAAGGGCTAGGAGAGAGACCACCCTGCTGGGCAACTGTGAGTTCCTGGGTACCGTCTAGACGGCAGATGGAGTCTATGCAAATAGCACTGAGACTCAAGCTAAGATGTGGCAGCTAACAGCTAAGACGCAGAGAGCAGAAGGGGGGAGACCATCTTCATACACTGCCTAGTCTCTACAGCTGATCTTGTGAGCGAGTCTAATCCATTTGGGGGCAAGGCAGTCAGGTTAATTCACACTGCCTCCCTGTTGTGGGTGAGCTAATCTCTTTGACTTTGGACTGAAATGGGAAAGAAGTGCTTATGCTAACTGCTTCAGCTGAGCTGTGATAACTAGCAGCTGAGAGTTCAAGCAATAGCCCACAACCAGCCAGTCCTGGTAGAGCTGCAAGGGCAGTGCCTGCCCTAGAGGAGAAGAAGTAACTTCTGCAGGGCGAATCTCAGTAACTACAGCTTCACAAGAATGGCTGATCTGGGATGTACTCCAGAGTTATGCAGTTGCCGTAAGAATTATTTAGCATAGTTTCTTAGAGATGTAGAAATAATGGCATGAATAAGATAGTAAAATGCAGGGTTAAATTATAGTAAAATACTGATAGCAAGCTTTACTGCACCAACAGATAGGTTTCCTAAATATGAGATAAAAGCCTTTATTCTGGTGACATTTATTTCTGGTTATTTTTGGGATTCACAATGTGTTGTGAAATGGACGAGACAACAGTAGGTGTGAAAGAGATTCATTTGCAGGAAGATGGGCTATGTGACCTTTAGTTATTAGTAATCGTAGAGACACGGGAGCTTTCTAGATGTCTCTCAGGAGATAAAAATACACGATGCGTATCTTGTAAATCTACATGCTCTGAATGGCCATTGAAGGGAATAACAAGATAGTACTGGGCAGCAGAAAATTAAAAAAAAAAAAAAAAAAGACGACAAAGTGGTGCTTGTAAAGTAAGAATTTTGTACCTTATGGTAAACCCCTGACAATTCTGCCTTTGTATTATGATGAAACACACACTTTAAGATACAGTGGGTTTGTTTTATTGTGGAACCAAGTAAATGAGTCTCAGAGTCAGGTAAAGAATAAGCGGCTGCATAGAAAGAAAACAGGTCTGGAAGAGGAGCTTGAATTAGGAAAGGATAAGGCATGGCATTGCATGCCAAATCAGGAGGGGCACGCCAAGCACAAGGCTCAGAGAAAGCTTCCATTCCTGGACTCCTTGGGACTGTTAGATCTAGGGCATTAGATATCTCAGCTGTGGAGACCCTTATTTCTCATTCAAATGTCTAATCCTTTTCTGAAGCTCACGAAGCTGGCCTCAGAAGCAATCCCATGGCAAAGATTTCTTCCCACTGTCTATGCCCTGTGATGAGTTGTTAAGCTGGGATAATTTTCAACAGCATTAAAATAGGAAGCAGAGCATATTGCCATGCAAAAATGTATGCTATTTTTATATGGTGTGTTTGCTTTGGGAGTTTTTTGGATACATTTCAAAGAGAATATAAATTGCAAGCATGTTTTATTGGTCAGAGCCATGTGCTGTTTGGTTGGGGTTCTGTTGGTCAGTTTTTGAGGTGTTACTAGCTCTATCCGCCAAAGTGTTTTGTCCTATACAAGTGCGCTGTGTTGCTACAGCACGGGAAGGTGCCGCTGCCGGACACTGGGAGGACGAAGGCACGAGTGCTTTTGACTGAGGAAATGTTACAAGTCAAGACAGGAGGCAGGCACAGGGATGATTATCTATGGTAGTGAGCTGGAATTTATAAAACAAAAAGATCCATGTGTTTGAGGAGCTGCTGCTTGTTGCTGGCATATGCTGCTGTACGGTGGCTGAAATGTAATTTTGCCATCACTAAGACGAGGAGGAGAGCTTATGAGAGCGTGCAGGGGAACAGCTCCTGGCCCAGACCAGACACGGCCATCCTGTCCATGCAACTGTGGCTGTGACACTGAGGGCCTGGTGTGGCACCACTGTTTCTGTGGATAACCCTTTTGCTAATCCCAAATGCCCCCAAGTCCCATGAATAGGACTCTGTTCAGAGAAAGCATTGCACTGCAGAACTACGGCCTGACTCAGATTTATGTCTAAACCACATTACACCATTTCAACAGTGCCAGCAGGTCAATCAAGTGGGTATAAATGGGAGTCAGCATCTGAGGCAGCTCTAAAAGAACAAGGAAAGCTCTGGCAGCTGAGCAGTGAGTATTTGGGCTGCAGTATTTTCTTTTCTTTATTTTCATTGGCACGTTGTATAATTTATATGGCAGCTTGAGTGTTTGTGGTGCTTTGTAACAGATAAAACATTCTACTAACCATGAAGGGAAATAGGACATGAAGAGACAGAGAACTGTGCAGGTGGAGAGGATGCTTCAAACATATAGAAAAGAGAAAAAAAAAAGCCACTGAAGAAATTAAAGAAGGTATTCAGTGGCGTGGGAAATGGAAAGGCGGCAACACTGGGACAGGCTTAAGGAGACAAGTGCAAGAGAGGGAAGACTAGAAACAAAGGAGCGTTATCTTGGTGACAGACACATAAAGGAGAGGGAAATGCAGGGTAGCAAATAATTTGGGAGGGAATTGGCAGCAGTGGTTGCCAACACTAAGGAAAGACTGTCAGTGATGGGCAAGTATGTGCTGCTTAAGTCTGTTTCAAATCCATCATTGCCACAGGAAATCATTTCCTGGACTTAAATGTGGTCCAAACTGCAGAGCTGGTAGAGCCTGGACATCCTGGAAGAAGCAGGATGGTCAGAGGACCACGGGACAGAGGTCTGTGTCTGCTCAGGCAAAGTGAACGAAAGGAGTGAGTGTAAAATGTCTTTCTACAACTTGACAAAACAGAGAAGGGATGGAGGACATGCGAGAAAAAAGGTCCACAAAGAAGAGGTTCTTTTTTTTTTTCTAATCAATAACTAGTGTTCTCTCATGTGCCTGTAACAAAAATTTGGATTATAGAAAGTTTGCAAAGTCCAAACTGCCCTGATGTGCTAACCTTGTGCTACTGCTAGGAAAGATGTAGGAAGCAGGCTTTTCTAAGGAAAATGAAGGCTGCTCGCGAATGTTATGTATATGGCCTCATTGCTATGGAGCCAAAGTCCTGGTGTCATCAAGTTCAGTGGGAATGGGCACTACTGAGAAGTAATAGTTTAGGATTTCCTTGTCTTGAATGCATTTGTATAACTTTTGGTAGCTAGTCTCAAGCCAATGTGGTAAGAATGGATATCCTATGACCATTTACAACGGAAAATGATGATGGCTAATTGTAGTATGGTGTTTACGTAACTCTCCACAGATCAGTTTTATTTGTATTAAGTCACTGCTTAATATAATTTAGAGTTCACATGGCATAAAATGCCGTTCATTTGGAACAAAATTTGGATTTTTGTTGTACGCCTCATCCTTTCAGAGCCATTCTGAGCAGGTTGCCACTATTCCTTGTTTAGTTTTAAAGGAAATAAGTCTGGCTTTGATCAGCTTTCTCCCTGTTCTGCTGGGGATTTCTGATTGACAGCTACATTCTTTTTGTTGATGAGTATGAATGAAAGATCATCTTAACGCATTGAAGTTAGATACAGATTGAGGATAGCTCCACCCATGTTCAAAACACAGAGATGTTCAATCAACTCTGTTTCAACAGTGTTGAAAATACCCTGCTTCTACCAGTATGACTCTGTTCACTTTTTCAAAATAGACTGAAGAGGCTCAAAGTATTTCATTTAACATCTCTTACTTTGCTGAGACTTTGCTGATCAAAATTAATTACTTCTGGCTTGTACAACTAGGTCACCTTAATACTTTCTCAGCGTTAAATCTGCTTTGAAGAAACCACACTGAATCAATTCAAAGTAGATAAGATATGCACATGAGCTATTCATCTCTCAAATGTGTTCTTTCCAAGAGATGGCCATTTGCTTATCAGGGGAAAATCAAAGCTGCTTGTCATCTGAATATAGCAATAAAAATGTATTCAGCTTAACAAGGAACAGAAACTGCGTATTCGTGATCTGTTTCACTCTTTTAAAATCTGTTTGATTAGATCATCTGTTAATTCTAATAAAGCAAATAAAATGAGACTGAAACTTCCCTGATGCAAGTCATACTTGTATTTGCTTTCAGCTTTGCTTTCCTATGGCATGTTGACACTGGAGGTTTGGGAATTGTCCATACCTTTCGGTAATGGTTATTTCTATACTAGAAGCAGTATTACACTATATGTATTTTTTGAAGTTATAAAATATGGAATATTCATAAACCAGTTCCCTGCATTCATCATCATGTTAGTTGAATGTTTAGAGATGCAAAATAGTAACTGTTGCCAAATGAGCACCAGTTAACTTCATTCCACTCTGCATCTCTTTCCTCTTCTGATGGGTGAGGTTATTAATTAATTAACTAATTAAGGGTGATGGGTTTAATATACTTAGAGTCATAGCCTGAGTGATGGAACATGCAGCTTGATCTCTGTTGTGAAGTACATAAGGCAAGTCAAACTTACCTCGTCTGAGAGATGGAAGGTGGAAGTCCACAGCTAAGAGAAAATGGTGGAGGGCAACCTTGATCACTGCTGACTTGCTCCTTGAATGTCTCCAAAAGTTTTAAATCATAGCATGTCATTTGGGTCCTCCCTACCCCACTTAGATTTTTGTGGAAGACTGTACTGCATCAAAATTACAGTACGCTGTCACACAGCTTTTTACTAAGGGATGAGGTTTAGGAAGAAGGCAAAGAAAAACCCATCTCTCTCAACTGTACTTATTAAGAAGGAAGGTTGTCACTTTAATGTTAACCAGGCATTTAGGCAGGTCCCTGCATAGCCATGAAGCCTTGCCATGGGACATAGCTTCCTGTATCGTCTCAAATGGTTATACCTGAGGGGTAGGGGTGCTGGCCTTTCACCTCCTCTTTGCTTTTCCTCTAGTATGCCTGCCCTTCCACATGCTACCTTAGTATATTTAACCCTGTTCTTTTTAGAAACAGTTCTTTATTAATAGCAAACATGTTAATGTGCCATTCAGGATTTCAGAACTGTGGCCCTTCCATTTTCCCAGGATGGCTCTGAAGACTCTCTGGACAGGCTTTGTTGTGCACTGTCATCTGAGCCATTCAACATTTCTTTGCACATTGAGGTTTCATTCTGAATTTTATTTTATTTCTGCATTTGAAGCAGAACAATTTTGTAAACAAAGGAAACATTATAGAACTGAATTAATTAAATACTTAAGCTTCTAACTCCTCTTCAGGTTTCTAAATTCTTTCTAGAAGCCATAAATACTTTCTTGATCTGGACATTTGCTGACACAGAGCCTATGTTCTTTCAGATGGTAGAATTAATAGATTTCTGACTCCCACACCTTGTTTTGGGGAAAGCATAGTTTCCTTTTAACTTGCAGTTTCTCAGCTTTGAGAGAATACCTCATTGACGTGACCCACGCTGAATAAATAAAAGGAAGAAAACAGTGTTTCTGCACTTTCTGAGGAGGCTGAGTCTGTCCAAAGTCAGATTATCACTTCAGCAAACTGGTTCTAACTGCAGTAGCTTTTTCTTTGTTTGTTTGTTTGTTTGTTTTTATTTTAAGTATTGGTAGTAATTATGCACTGCCTGAATATTAATGTTAAGTATGTTCTTAAGTGACAATATATTTAATCTTTAATGTAGGTTGCCATAATTTCACAGTTAATTTATTTTAGTTACACTTATTTTTAAGAGGAAAAACCAATGTAATTCAATTACACATCACGTTTAATGATAAAATATTTTTTCCTTAAAAAGAAGTCATCACTTTTCTCTGCCTTAACGTTCATTCAACACACATGATTCTTATGCTACTTTAAGTTACAGGTGAAAAAATACAACAAAGGCACATTACTGTCTGTACACTAGTGCTCTTGGATATAGGAATCTGTTGATCGTTAACTTTGTTAAAGTGAACTGTCCCAGTAACAGTCAATTTTAGTGTGCAGCTGGTAAATGTCAAATTGGTTTTGTTTCATTCCAGTGGATGATCACACTTAAATTAGATCTATGCCTGTTGTGAAACTTCACATTGTCAAATTACGCTCCTTGAATGCTGTGCTTTCCAGCCCTTGCTGCTTAAAACAGGGTGGCACCTTCTTTCTCTCTGATGTTCTTAGTGAACTGAAAACCACGTATTGTGGAGATCCTCTTTCTAATCACGCTGCAAGTACCTCTCACACTGGGGAAAAAGGTACACCCTCTGCACCTGCTGAAAACCAAAGTTCCTCACAAGTTCTCCCCGAAGCACTGCTGCAGATTCCTCAAATCCCATGAAATGGAAGAAGGCTATAACTATTCACAGGACTCGCTGGCCAGGTATGGCTGCCGTTTCAAGGAGGTTTGCACTAACATGAGTACTGTTCAAAAGTTTTCGCTGTGATCTTATAGTGAACATATTAGATTTACAGGCTGAAGACAGGCTTGAGCATCATTTATAAAATTTTTGTCAGATGTCAGATTTTTCTTTTAACAACTAATCTGTCATTAGTCCTTTAACAATTCTCTGTTTTCGTCTGAAACTTTTCATTTTAGAGCTACATATTTCATAGGCTCTTTTGCACGTAATCTGGAACTCATGCCTCTTTTTCTCTTACCTACAACAATAGCATCTTCCAGTTTCACCTTACAATCCAGGAAGAATTTTATGTCATCACAACATGAGAATTTGAAGAGGTAGTTGTGCTTGTTTTTTATGTGCTTTCCATGGTCACATCATCAGCAGAAACAGAAACAAAGGAGCTGGTGGATGTGTGCTGGAGTTAAAGATACCCTTTCACTGGGATTTTATTTTGCTGAAGCATACTCCTGCACTGGACACTTTCGTTTCTATGGGGTGGCGAATCTGATGTGCTTGAGCAAATACCTTTGCCCTTGGGCCAGGCAGCCCTCATCATTGAGTAAAATGACTCTGAAGGCTTGAGCAAGTTTTGAGTGTTTTCTGCACTTTCTTACTCTTTGTGTATTTCTGGGGGAAAAAAAAGCCCAAAAAACAAAACAAAAAAAAGAGCCAGTGGCTCCAAGAGAAATGAACCACTTCATCCCCACTGTGGAGGCCCCAAATAGCATGTGAACTGGCATAGAAAACTGAGGGGATGGAGTATGCCAGGACCACCCAAAAAGTGACTGAACTTACTTCTTTGTCATGGAAAGTGTGCCCTGAGTAGTCCCTTATGCAGTGTGCACACGGGATTTCTTCATAAGCTTGTCTTGTGTCTACTCTGTCTGTTGTGTGTCCGTCAGGGGCTGCATCTCACCCCATCACCTTAATGTCTCTCTCTCCTGGTCACCTTCCCAACTTTTTGAAGAATAGTTTGGTTAGGTGGCAGGGGGGCTGTGAGTGCATTTCTGTTTGTGAGCTTTGTGGTCTCTCTTTGCATGAGGGAGTAGTCATGTTGTTTAGGTTTGAGCGTATGAAAAGCCAAGCTGAACACAAGTTTTGTGTTTTGTTGTGAAAATAGTTAGTTCCACATTCTTTGTCCCTCTTGTAAAAGCGAGTTCCGTAGGGTGCAATGACTGCCACAGCTCTGCCCCCAGGACGTCCCCCACCCTGGCACCTGAGCTTCCCTAGCTCACAGTTCTTCACCAGTGTCTGAAGAGCCGTCCGTAAAGTATGAGTCTATGGGATGCAAAAATAAACAGACTATTGAAACAAGCAGCAGACTGTTGACGTAAACATAAAAGACAAGGCAGCTAAGCCCATGGAGGGGCAGAATAAAAGGGAACTACACAGCAGTCTGTTTCTTCTTTCATACTATCTAAAATTTGTACCATCAGCCTTCCTTCACACCGAGTGCTTTCTTTGCTACTTCATATGTAATTCTATTTCTGTTCTCTTTTCAAATCAACTGCCAAAGTCTCCACACATGCGGTAACCTTAAAATGCACATTTCCCACTTAAGTATCGCTTGTGATTTTTGAATGGTCCCTTGTGGTACATGCTCACTTATTCTCTACGTAACAAAAGTTCCTTGCAAGTTAGCAACAAAGCTCAAGAAAAAGACACATAAAACTAAGTGGAAATCCAATATTAATAAGAAGATGCTCTCTTGCTGGAATTTGAGGAGATGCAGTTAGTGGCATGCTCAGATATGAATTCAGCTTTAGACTGGAGAGTGGGTGTCTGCTGAGTTCACAGAGCTAGTCCTAGGGAGGAGGTGTGGATGAAAGACCTAGCAGGAACTGGAGTCAGGAAGATATTGCTAGTGTTGGGGCTGTTCCTTTTTACCTCCATCAAGTGCGAGAGTGAGAATCTTAACCTTTGCTACTCCCTAGGTACCATCTTCCTTTTATTTGACCTGTATTTAGATTTTAAGTTTGCTCCTAATGTTTCTGAGCTGAAGAGAAGGATATGGGCCTTGCGAGCTCAGTCTACTTTTTCCAGCTGTACTAGTCGGCCTGATAAAAGAAATTCTCTCCCTTCTCACAGGCCTCTCTTCATCTATGTCCTCAGACCATCACAGCTGCTGCAACTCTGCAATTACCACTGTGTCAGGTACTTGAAAGGGCTTTCAACCAATGACAGACAAGGCAGATTTTTACAAGGCACTCCTTGGTGACTGTCACCTTTTAAAAACCTGGAAAAAATGACTCAGTAGATAAGAAGTGACAATTACTGTAAGATGTCCAAAGCAAGCCTACCATTATCCTATTGCATTGTTCAAATGGTATAGCAAAAAGATTTATGGTACATTTGCGCAGTAAATGAACAGAATACCCATGAAACCCATGGCATAATGATGACCAAAAAAAATTTTTTAATCCTGTTATGCCAGACTTAGTATAAAAAGTGGCTCACAGATTACACACAGAATTGACTCAGTGAGCTGTAAATTGTCCTCTGGATTATTCATTTTTTGTTTGATTGTGAAAAATTTTTTTAACTTTTTCCTTGTTGCAGATTCATCACAGGCAGGGTTTTGTTCTGATCTTACAATTCATGTACAATGTACCAAGAGAGGCAAAGTGTGTGTGTTTTTATGAGATGAAAAGAAAGTTTTGCACTTTTTTTTAGAACTGATGTAAACAGACTCTTTAGTACTGTACATTTTTTGTTCCCATCAAAGCTTGTCCTTTAAATGACCTTTGAGAATTCTCCCACAGATCAGTTACGCACCTAATTAACATTTCTAAAAATCTGGGCAAAAAAGTGCAAAGACTATCGAGTGTTTCTGAGGGTGGATTAGGAAATGCCACATTCAAGAAATCTGAAAAGGTGTTAGCTGTCTTTCTGTTAC
The DNA here is from genome assembly GCA_020745775.1 of Theristicus caerulescens. Lineage (NCBI taxonomy): Eukaryota > Metazoa > Chordata > Aves > Pelecaniformes > Threskiornithidae > Theristicus > Theristicus caerulescens. Next base: position 25,402,636 of record CM036583.1, on the reverse strand, counting down.
AGTTGTACTCCTACTAGCATCATTCACAAGCCCAACACTTTCTGTAAGTGTGCTAGAATAGCACAAACCTCCAGAATATGAGGGGGAGTTGCCTAGTTACTTGTGATTTTAGCCCTATTTCAGCTGAAATATATCTAGATGCAAATTACAGTATGTGGTGACATTGATGAAACTCTCTCAAACATGGATGGAGTCCATAAAAATTAATGGTTTGCATTCATCTGTGGTCATTTTTATCTTATGACAGAAGAGACACAAGTGGTATTCTTAATTCATGTAACTCAAGACAAATTATGGACACAAGATACTGCAGATATTCTTCGTTTTATCTGATTGTTCAGACAGTTTTCTAAGAAAAACTGTATGATGGAAGTTTGCTTCTGTAAGAGTGGAGAGGAGTCTGTCTTTTATTATGACGTGTTGTATCTCTCAGTAAAGGGAAAAATATTTCACGCTTTGTTGTTTTGACCAAGGCATGACAACTAATCTGTGGTATGTAGCAGCCAGACAACCAGCTTGTTATATGCCTATCACTTCACTATGGAGCATGCCTGGCAACACAGATACCCTGACTGCAAAATATCACAGGGGCTGTTTCTCAGGAATGCAATACTTCTGGCCCATCTTTAACTTAAGACTGCAACAGTTGAAAGTAGCAATAAGATGTGCAAATACATGTCAGAAATACTCTGGTAATTAAGCCTATAAATGAAAGTCTATTATTAACAGCAAATTATTAGACTATTGTAGCTGTTAAAGATATGGAAAGAGCCCTGCTTCCTTTCTCACTAACCTCAAAAGCTTCAAAGTTCTTGAATGATCCTATAATCAACATCCCAATTTCCCAGGCAGCAGGTCAGGGAAAGGAAAACAAGAGGGGTCATCATACAGGGAATGATAAAATAATGGGCTAAGCAGCAATACTGATCTTGTTCTCCATATGGTTCAAGAACATCTCTCTTACCTTAGGGAGCGCCTCTTCCGTGCTGACTCATAAATAACTTAAGTTTTGCTCAGTTTTAGCCAGACTTCATAGTGGAAGAAGACATTTCCAGTCTCATTGACGATATGCCTGCCTATTTTTGCTGACATTTCTCCCTCTCTCCATCCCAATAACTGTTCACAGATTTCAAGGAAGAGAAGTACAGGAGACGTCTGAAAAGTGAGCAAGGACAGTCCTACAAGTTTTTTGACACTCAGTGCCTGAGTGGAAGAGAGAGAATCAAATGAGTACCCCAGGAAGGGAATGGTGGGCAGAGCTTCACTGTTACATATTGCTTTTGGCAGTGGCTGTCTGGGTTACAACACCTGCTGCCCTTCATGGACAAGGCAGAAGAGAAGTGGGTTGTAGGGAGCTGGGCTTATTTTGAGGAAACTGCTTGAGGGGCAGGTTATGGGCCAATGCATACAAATCCTTAGAAGACGAAGCTTGCTTAGTTCTAGTTTTCATAGCACAGCTCATTTCATTTCCTCAAATCATTTTAGATGATGTATATACTTTCTGCTTTAATCTTGCTCATATTTTCTCAGCTTGTGTACTGGAAGCCTTTTGAATCTGCTTTGAATGTAAGTTTGATTACATCAAAAGTAAATCCTTACAAGTAAAACTTGCATCATACAGGAACATATTTGTAAAAAATGCATTTACATTGCAGGAGAGCAAAATACAGCTGCACTCAGATAGGGTCGCTCCTTATTTCAGCTGTAATTTCCAGGGTTTCACTGGCAGTTACATGCATAGCTAATTAATGCCAGTGTTCTTTCATCATGGCTAAAGGGAAGTTTGACTCAAAGCTTATTAACTAGGATGACTCTTTATTTTAATTACAGGGAAAATTACATAAGGAACTGTGAGAGATCTCTGTGTCTCCTCTCTATCAGGCTGCTAGTTCTCACTCACACTTGCAGCTATGGCTTCAAATGAATGCTCTAATCTCTTAAAGGGCTTGTTACTCACACACTAATCATCAGCATAACAGGGAGCCTAAGACTGTCATTGAAAATCACCCATAAAAGGCAATACTGATAGGAAATGGAACATTTCATGAGCTTTCCCTCCAAATAAGTGAGAAACCCATTCTTGGCTTTGTGCAGACATCATGTAAACCATGTAAGTGACATGCTAAACTTCTGTCCAGGTTACTGGCAGGATTTGGTTTGGATGTAAACTGCAGCAGGCCAACAGTCTCACAAAATATTGGCTGAAGTTGGTGTTTTTAGCTCACTGGAGATCTAATTCTGTTACTCTCTAGAGGTTCCTGGAAGAAGACCAAGTACACACCAGCTATGATTACTATATATACTCAAGCTGCAAATAAGTGGCAAGCAGGCTGGACACATGTTGTACTGACCCCCATGCGGCCGAGGAATATCACTGTCTGCTTCCTGGTGCTTTATCACATGTGTGAACTGGTTGTTGGGGAAAAACAAATGTCCTTGTTGCTAGTGATTTACCTAGCTCAGCAGATTTTCCTTGACTGTAACTGAAAGGGACCAGCAGGAAGCCTGCCTGGCCTTTCAGCAAGATTTACCCCACTTTGCTGTCTGACCTTGGCAAGCATCCTCCCCTCCTTCTTACCAATGTCAGAAAAGTGCTGTTGATTGGAAATTGTGCAAGGCACGGCTAGACCAATGGGTTTCAAAGCTGAAACTAGGTTTTGAGTCACCGCTCATCACACGTACAGATACTTTTCTGTCACTAGCAACGTGTAATATTACTACTCTTTTTTATTCAAGTAGCATGCAAAAGTCCAAAATGGTGTCAAGGTATGGCTGTGCTGGGTGCAGTCAAAACATAGGCTTAGAGACAGTCCCTGCTGCTTTCCAGGCAAGAAAGAAATGGCGAGTCAGAAGAGTTACTACCATCTGTATTTTGTAAAGGGTCATATGAAGAACAGAGGGGTCAAAATGCCGATCCATGGAAGCACATATTGTCTCCAGCTTTTTTGCCACACTGTATTCCTGGAGAGGGACTCAAATCGCAGCTCTGGACACCTACCTGAGGAGTACTGTATCTCCCAGTCATGGCACACGTACCGGTTCTCTTTGTGGGGCTCAGGGGTGACGAGGTCTCACCCCGATACCACAAAGGGGTGTAGCTGGTTCATCCATTGGTGTCCCAGAATTGGGAATTTTTCCTAGAACAGATGGAGCTGTCAATATTCAGGTCAGTTGGATTGAGAAATGCCCTGCAGATAGACCTGCCAGCACCCATGCAAATGACAGCTCGGTTGAGGGGATCCTGTCAAGTTTAAACTGACCAGGCAGGCTTTGGACTGCAGTGTGGGAGAAAAGTCCTCCTACATCTTTTTAAAAATGCAAGCCTTTTTTCAGATCCAGCCCTACGACCAAGACCAGACAGAGTTTTGAGTATCTCGCTTCGCTGCACAAACCGAAGATAATCTGCCTTCCTTTCCTCCTACATGCTCTGGCTGTACCTAGAGGGTGCAACCAGCAGGTATCAGACCTGCACAGTGAGGAGCACTAAAATTCATGTGAAGCAGTGGTGCCATCGGAGCGGTGGCACAGCCTCCTGCCAGAGCAAGGCCTCAGGGATCTTGTTAACTCCCTTTCTGTCCATTTTCCTGCCAGTTTCCCACTAGTAAGTTTTAAGCTCATTGGTCAGTTGCAGCTGTATTTGGAAAAGGAGCAGAAGTTTTCAAGATAAATAAATTCTTTTAAGCTTTATGAAAGTGAGTAGCCAAATAGAAGAGGGAACAAAATTAGTGATTCATCTGGGAGTTAAAACATAAGAAGTCCCCTTAAACATTTGGCAGTGGCCTGTTAGCAGAGCAGCAAGCCTCTAGCGCCGCTTTGACTGGCGTGCATCGACGTGCGGCCAGGGCCAGCTTGGACCAAATGCTGAGCATGCTCTTACCTGGTGAGGATGTACACAAGCCTGGGGGGAGATGGCTTGCTTTGGTAGTAAATGAAGATTTAGGAGACAAAACCCACAGGCCTGCAGGAAAACAGAATAAAGTAGCTCTGTGAGCAACGCACCTTAAAAAAGAACTAATGGCAAAATGACAAGCTGAGCCCTTATTTTATTGCTGGCACCTCCCATGGCCACTAACAGGATTTTGGTGCTTTGTTTGTGGTGGTAAATCTTTTTCTCTAAGTCTGTGTGCCACTTGTTTTTATCTTCTCCCTTCATCTTTATTTCCTTTCGTCATATTCTTAGGGATTCACCTTAGACTATCCACCAAAACACCAAAAGGCACTCTGAACCCTTACTGAAGGAAACACCTGCATACAATAATCACCACTATAAATCTGACTTTTGCCAAAATTTACCCAAATTTGAGAAGCTGCCATTTTTTATTTCCTCTTTGCAAAGCTGGAGTATATAAAAGACGAAAATAATAAAAGGAAGTAAATAATGATGTCTTATATAGCACCGTGAAGTAACCCTTGCAAATACCAACTTTTCAAGTGACTTCTGTGTGGTGCGCGTATTTATAACATCTTCCCTTCCATCAGCTGTTGCCATAGTATACAACGTAGTACCTGCCTGCCAAACACTTCTTAAGACAATAAAATACAACATGATCTCATCTCAAGCTGTAGAGCGCCCAATTCAGCTTGCTTTCTAAAACGCTTTGCAGAGCACAATAGTAATCCTTGATTTACAGCCCAAAAAACAGCAGAGGGAGGAAAGAAATTAATTGTCAAGGGAAGGGCGTGCAAATAAGTTCCTAGAGCCAAGCGCCGTGGGACTCAGCGGAGCAGAGGGCTGTGGGTCCAGATGGCTTGGGCAGGCAAGCTGCAGTGGCTGCTTCAACAAGGGGAGATTGTGCTTCGGCGCAGAGAGGAGGCTGGTACTGCACGAGCAGGGGGAGCAGGGGGAGGGCGAGCATAACGGAGCCCAGTGTGTAAGGAAAGCAAGTCCTCAGAGGGTTTACATGCATGGATGGATGGGGTTTTTGATACTGATCTGGAAATGAAAGGAGGAGACTAGTGGACTAGTCAGAGGGATAGATGTAAATGCTGCAGGGGAGAAAGGAGAGGAAGAAGGCTGGAAAAGAGATTTACGAAATTAGAAAATATAGCCAAGCCTGCCAAGTCTCCAAACCAAGCAGACAGACAACTTGCAGAAAGACATTAACTTCCACGAATGACAGATAGCTGTGGCAGGAAATAAAGACAACGTGAACTGGAAGTTGTTTTTATAACTTGCAGCAGAAATTACTGTCAAATTATATATAGCATAGGCTAAATGTGCCTTACGGCAACAAGGAAGTATTTTCTTACACAAGGAACGGTCTCAGTGTGAGTCAGATTCAGCCATCAGCTGAGCAGGGGAAGAAGGAGGCTATGATGCAGAACTTGCAGACTTTCTTATGAGCCTGACACCTGCTTCCTTGACCAGCTGCCTGGAAAAACACATTTCAGTGTTTTTTTCTTTTTCTCAGATGAGGAAGGAAGTCTATACTACTTCACTTTCCCAAGGGAAATCACTACTGGCAGAGTATCTGTCAACAGCATACTTTAGCAATGTATTAAACAAGAAAATGTCCTTATGTCAGAAATCTTCTGGATTAGAAAGGGAGGTCTAACCATAGGTCTTTCTTTAACAAGAGTAAGGAATTTTTTCTCTCATAAAATGCACTGGCAGTAGAGATTTTGGAAGAGCAAAAATATTTTTAAAGAACCTCCTTAGGCACTTACTTACGTCAGATCATATTTCTTCTTGAACAAATGCCAACAGAATATTAAGAAATATACTTCATCAGCTACAGACTTCTGTCAATTAGTTACCATCTTTCCAAAAGTGGAAACCTTTTGAGGAGAATTTGGAACTTTGAAACACTGGAGGAAAATGAAAAAGTGTTAGGACAAATCTGGCGGTCTGTAGTGATGGAGCCGTGCCTGCACAGAGGCTGCAGGATTTGCTCCCCTGTTTGTGAAGTCCACAGCAGCAGCAGCTGCTGGTGCCGCTCACTTGAGAGAGGCGCTCCCTGCCAGGGAGCTTGCCACTATCAATGCCTGGCTTCAGATATATAGAAACGAACTGTGAAAAATCAGCCTGGTGTGAAGGCAAACAGGCTTTCTTTAAACATTATTTTCTTCTTTTAAAGCTGACTTCCTCTGACTTCAGTAAAAAGCACTGCAGTGTTCCTATGAACAGAAGTTAGCAAACAGCCATCACAGGCATAGAGAGCTATGCTTCCCTCCTCTCACTTGCTTCCTTTTTTGCTCCTTCGAACCACCCAGATCAGCTGTTGTTGCATTGGAGTACAAGAGAATGCAGGGGCTTTCTGCAGAAAGCTGTTGTACTGTGAGTATGAGGGCCAGGAGAATGGTTCAGCCATTGGTTTGTGCAGGCAGACACAGTTTGCTCTTGGAGTTTACCTGTGGCGCTTACCTCATGTTATCTGCCCTAATACAGACTCATTGTTTTTTAGCTTGGAGTAGGAGCAGGCAGAGCTCGCATTTGCCCACACTGTAGTGTATAAACATACAGCTTTGCAAAAAGGCTTATTTCCATGCTATGTGGACTGAACTCATGTGGGATACACTTACTTAGATCACAGCACTGGACAGCTTGCTTTGTGAAGAAACCAAGATATTTACAGTTTATACTGACAACTATTTAATTATGTTTTCCTCTGCTTTAAGCACAGCAGAATTTCTTATCTGTTTATATAGGCTCCATTACCATAATAACTGTACATGTTATAGCAATTAACAGGCTTAACTTAAGAGTACCCTTGAGACATAAGGCATATTTATTTTTCTTTTATAGCTGAGAACCTGAGGCAAAAGGACCGAAGTGACTCAAGGTCACTAAAAAGGAGATGAAGCCCTGAATGCTTTATCACAACTTCACGACTTCATCTGGCAGCTGTGTGAAGTCCTGTCTTGGGTCACACCCAGGGCATCAGGGAAAGACCCAAGTGCAACTCTGGGCAGAAACCTCCAGGCTTATGGGGTCCCCCTGAGCATCACCCCTGGGAATGGCCATGTCAGAGGGCCTGTGATTTACCAATGCGTCCAACAAAATAGGTCAGCACTGCCTTTATCTCCACCCCAGAGCATCTCTGTGCCCTCCTTGAAGTCTCCATGGAACAGAGAAGCAGAGTTCACATATGCTGTTGTTATCAGGATACTTGTCTCTGCTCAGCTGCCAGCCATACAGCACAGGCCATTCACAGCAGTCATAAGCAGCCACTGCTGGCTATGTGCATGCTCATGACACCCCATTTTATCCCTCCAGCTGCAGTCACCACCAGGGCTGGTGCTGCAGGACCATCCAACATCCTGCCCATCTTCCCTTGTTCCGCCGAGCAGCAGTGTGGGGCAGACCCTGCCACACCAGCTGGGAACGAGAAGCATGGCTGCCAGCAGCTGCTGTGCAGGAACGGACATGCCTGCATGTGGAGGAAAGCCAGGCACCAGTGGTTTTGTCAAGGCCATCAAACATCCTTCAGGACGCACAGACCTTGTCATCTCCACAAGCCCTTCCCTTGGACACCCTTTTGCTCCCCTTCACTCGGCGGAGCTGCTTTGCTGGAGGAGTGGAACAGCTCAGGAGTGTGCAACCCATGCTGCTCTGGCTTGTCACGGCAGTCAGCCTGCCAGGTCTCCAGTTAAAGTAGAGAGGTGATGGTAGCGCACTGGCCTTCCCTTGAAAAAATGCCTCTGCCCTTCAAAATCAAAATCAGGTGTGTATCAACTCACACAGACACAAACCCTCCTGCACCCCTGCTTTTGTGCTGTGTACCAGTTCCTTTTTCTTTGTCAGCACTCCCCAAGCCAACGTGCTGCAGCATGTGGTGCGAGCTGGAGGACATGACTGCATGGACTTCTGCCAGCTCTGCGAGCAGCGGTCCCCTGTCCACACCCTCCCCATGCTCAGGCAGCCACGCCAGGCCATGAGGCCACAACTAGGGACTTCCACCCAAACCACTTTGTTACAAGACGCTTCATGTTTATTCTCATTTGATCCTTCATCCTTCTGGAGAAGATGGGGGATGAGTCCCTTTTTCTCAGTCAGCTGTATTCAGAGGACATGGGGTTCATCAGTGTTAGACCCAGAGCCGTGTTTAAGAAAAGTCCTTCCCAGCTTTCCCTGGATCATCTCTGGAGCCAGGTCTCCCATTAGCTTGGTCATATGGTGGTCCAGGAGCCCCAGGGATGGGAACATTAGGCAGTGATGGCAGCAGCTGCAGGAAGGCAGAACAGCCACAGGGAACTTACAGTGCCATTATGTTGTTCTTTTTTTCCCAGAATTTCCCTGTAGCAACTACTCTGCCTTTTTCTTTCTAGGTCACATGTCTGGATCTCCCAGGCCGAGAGCTGTCGTTTCTATCTGGAGGCTGATCTGAAGAGACAGAATGACACACAGCTTTCTGAGGGGCTTGTGTTTCCTTGGGGAAAACCCCGCTAGTTCCAACACATGTTCATTTGGAGATCTCCAGCACTAGGTAAGCAGCTTTTTAAATACTGCTTCTCTTCCGTTGCCATCTCCACCCCAGGCGTTTGGACCTGGCTTCCCATGAGGTGCCAGCTCCAGAGCACTCAGGAGTGGGGGACTCGAGACAAGAGCTCACCTGCCTGGCACTCCACATGGCTCTGGGAGTGTGGGGGCTGCAGAGGGGCTGGCTCTGTCACCTGTTCTCTGCCAATGGCCTCTGCAAGCAAGGAAATTAAATATGGGCTGTCCTGGAGAGCAAAGACTTTTTTTGCTTCCTGTTGGGAATGAAGCATGCTTTACCTGACAATGAGAGGCTTGTTTCTTGACTCAGCACCCAGGCAGGAACCTTCTATCTAAAATTAGCCTTCCGCATATGCATATATACATATGCACATGTGCACATAAGCGCACACATGCACATAGGCCTCATTGAGAGAGCTTTAAACTAGACTCGAAGGGGGAAGGGGATAAAACCAGACCTGCTAGGGACGAGCCCAAGGGTGGCACGCCTGTGTTGGAGAAGAGATCGATAGCCCAACTCTAGTGCATTTACACCAATGCATGCAGCTTGGGTAATAAGCAGGAGGAGCTGGAAGCCATTGCGCGGCAGGGAAACTATGACGTGGTTTCCATTACAGAAACATGGTGGGACGACTCGCATAACTGGAGTGCTGCAATGGATGGCTACAAGCTCTTTAGACGGGACAGGCAAGGAAGGCGAGGTGGTGGGGTAGCCTTGTACATCAGAGAGTGTTTTGACTGTCTTGAGCTCAACAAAGGTAACGACGAGGTTGAGTGCTTATGGGTAAAGATCAGGGGGAAGGCCAACAAGGGAGATATCCTGGTGGGAGTCTGTTATAGACCACCCAACCAGGATGAGGAAGCAGATGAAGTTTTTTACAAGCGGCTGGCTGAAGTCTCAGAGTCTCTAACCCTTGTTCTTGTGGGAGACTTCAACTTACCAGATATCTGCTGGAAATACAACACGGCAGAGAGAAAGCAGTCTAGGAGGTTCCTGGAGTACGTGGAGGATAACTTCCTGACGCAGCTGGTAAGCGAGCCAACCAGGGGAGGTGCCCCGCTGGACCTGCTGTTCACGAACAGAGAAGGCCTGGTGGGTGATGTGGTGGTTGGAGGCTGTCTTGGGCACAGCGACCATGAAATGGTAGAGTTTTCGATTTTTGGAGAAGTAAGAAGGGGGCCAGCAAAACCACAACCCTAAACTTCATAAGGGCAGACTTTGGCCTGTTTAGCAGTTTGGTTAACAGAGTCCCTTGGGAGGCAGTCCTGAAGGGCAAAGGAGTCCAGGAAGGCTGGATGTTATTCAAGAGGGAAGTCTTAAAGGCACAGGAGCAGGCTGTCCCCATGTGCCGCAAGTCGAGCAGGTGGGGGAGAAGACCGGCCTGGCTGAACAGAGAGCTCTGTCTGGAACTCAGGAAGAAAAGGAGAACCTACCACCTTTGGAAGAAGGGGCAGGTGACTCAGGGGGACTATAAGGATGTGGTGAGGTTATGCAGGGAAAAGATTAGAAAGGCGAAGGCCCAGCTAGAACTTAAACTGGCCACTGCTGTCAAGGACAACAAAAAATGTTTCTACAAGTATATCAGCGACAAAAGGAGGGCAAAGGAGAATCTCCCTCCTTTGTTGGATGCGGAGGGAAACTTGGCCACGAAGGATGAGGAGAAGGCTGAGGTACTTAATGCCTTCTTTGCCTCAGTCTTTAATAGTCGGACTGGTCATCCTCAAGGTTTTCATGCCCCTGAGCTGGGAGATGGAGATAGGACAAAGAATGTAGTCCCAGTTGTCAAAGAGGTGGCAGTCGCTGACCTGCTTCTCCACCTGGATGCCCACAAGTCTATGGGGCCAGACGGCATCCACCCGAGGATACTGAGGGAATTGGCGGAGGAGCTTGCCAAGCCACTCTCCATCATTTATCAGCAGTCCTGGTCAACCGGGGAGGTCCCAGATGACTGGAAGTTAGCTAATGTGACACCTATCTACAAGAAGGGCCGGAAGGAGGATCCGGGGAACTACAGGCCTGTCAGCCTGACCTCGGTGCCGGGGAAGGTCATGGAGCAGATCATCCTGAGTGCCATTATGCGGCATATGCGGGACAACCGGGGGATCAGGCTCAGCCAGCATGGGTTTATGAAAGGCAGGTCCTGCTTCACTAACCTGGTCTCCTTCTATGACAAGGTGACCCGCTTAGTGGATGAGGGGAAGGCTGTGGATGTTGTCTACTTGGACTTCAGTAAGGCCTTTGACACCGTCTCCCACAGCATTCTCCTGCAGAATCTGGCTGCTCACGGCTTGGACAAGTGCATTCTGCGCTGGGTTAAAAACTGGCTGGATGGCCGAGCCCAGAGAGTGGTGGTGAATGGAGCCAAATCCAGTTGGCGGCCAGTCACGAGTGGTGTTCCCCAGAACTCAGTGTTGGGACCGGTCCTGTTTAATATCTTTATCAACGATTTGGATGAGGGGATTGAGTGCACCCTCAGTAAGTTTGCAGACGACACCAAGTTGGTGGAAGTGTTGATCTGCTGGAGGGTAGGAAGCCCCTACAGAGGGACCTGGACAGGCTGGATTGTTGGGCCGGGGCCAATTGTATGAAGTTCAACAAAGCCAAGTGCCGGGTCCTGCACTTGGGTCACAACAACCCAGGCAACGCTACCGGCTTGGGGAAGAGTGGCTGGAAAGCAGCCTGGCTGAAAAGGACCTGGGGGTGATGGTCGACAGCCACCTAAACATGAGCCAGCAGTGTGCCCAGGTGGCCAAGAGGGCCAATGGCATCCTGGCTTGTATCAGGAATAGTGTGGCCAGCAGGACCAGGGAGGTGATAGCGCCCTTGTACTCAGCACTGGTGAGGCCGCACCTCGAATACTGTGTTCAGTTTTGGGCCCCTCACTTCAAGAAGGACATCGAGGTGCTGGAGCGTGTCCAGAGAAGGGCAACTAGGTTGGTGAAGGGTCTAGAGCACAAGTCTTATGAGGAGCGGCTGAGGGAGCTGGGGTTGTTTAGTTTGGAGAAGAGGAGGCTGAGGGGAGACCTTATTGCTCTCTACAACTACCTAAAAGGAGGTTGTAGGGAGGTGGAGGTCGGTCTCTTCACCCCAGTAACAAGTGATAGGACGAGAGGAAATGGCCTCAAGCTGCGCCAGGGTAAGTTTAGGTTGGATATTAGGAAAAACTTCTTTACTGAAAGAGTAGTCAGGCACTGGAACAGGCTGCCCAGGGAAGTGGTTGAGTCCCCATCCCTGGAGGTATTTAAAAGACGGGTAGATGCAGTACTTGAGGACATGGTTTAGTGGTGGACTTGGCAGTGGTAGGTTAACGGTTGGACCTGATGATCCTAAGGGTCTTTTCCAACCTTAACAATTCTATGATTCTATGATATCCTCAGCACCAGGTGCCAGCCTACCAGACCTGTGTGGGATGCCAAGTATGGGCACAAACAGGTACTGCTGCTGCCTGAGAGGGGCCATGGGAATGAGTGGTTGACAGCTTGGAGAACTGGTCTCTGGCTCACATTTCCTTTCTCTCTTTGTACCCCCCCTTTTTATCTTTTTCTTTTTTTTTCTTTTTTGCTATGAGAGGCTAGAAACAAGACATAGTGGCTTGTGGAACAGAAGTGGGAGAGCTGCTTGCAGTGCAGACATGCCTCAGATGCTATGGATGTGCTTTAAGGGCCTGCAGTAGGGAGAGAGTAAGGGTATCACAGCCCCAGGGTGGACCTGGAGAGCAAGCTTAAAAAGCAGCATAGATGGGACCAGCAGGTCTACAGCAGTCTCTCTGCTTTAAGCCTTCCCATATTTTCTTATTTTGCCCAAAACTAGTGTATTACTGTCGTTTGCCTCTGCAGGTGACTGATGATGATGTTTTATTAAAGGTGGGGTGAAAGAGCTATATTGTTTGCCCCAGCTTTGAAGGAGTCTAAGCTTGAAGTTTGGCCTGGATGGTGAGCCTGTAAAGGCCTTCCTTAGTCTACTCAGAAACACACTCTGGCACAGAAAATTTAGGCCAGCTGGAGAAGCACACTTCAGATAGAAATCTGTACTGGCCATGGAAGATGCAGTTTGGCCGAAAGGCTCAATACACAGAAAGCTTGATTTAACTCTGGGGGCTTTTATGTTAGTTGTGTGCTGCTTTGTTAAGAAGTTGCTTCAGGAATCTTTCACTTTCTATGCAGTGTTACTACCAGAAAAAAATATTTGTAATACTTCTTTTCCCTGCTCCTTCTCCTCTTATACTGGAACCAGCACTCCAGCTTCAATATGCAAAACTGATGTATGAGGGTTTGTCTCACTGTGATTGCTAAGGCCAAATAAGTGACAGCATGTATCCAGATTCCCCTGCTTGATTCTTTGCTGCCTCTGACTATTCTTGGAAGTAGAGCCCTGTTTCCACATTTCCTTAAATAATGGTGTATTAAGAATCTCTCCTTTGAGATGCTTTCCTTTCAGTCTTCTGCAGCTTCATATCAATTCTTTGAGAATTTCTGTATGATCCTAAACATACACCCTACAGAATGACCTAAAGTGCCCGTATTGCAGACAGAACCTTGTTTCCTAAAATGGGGGGGTATTCATGCCTCCTGGCAATCTCAGACAAACCCGTTATCTTCCAAACAGTTTCTGTCAAGTAAGTTTGAAAGAAATCTGGGAGGGAGGGAAAAACCCTGAAAAACCAAGCTGGTTGATGTGAAGAACAAATTCCATTTTTACTTCTCCCCCCGCCCCTAAGCTTTTTTCCTCTTTTATTCCAGCCAATTTGATTTTTCTAAATAATGTTGCTAAGCACATACCTCCACGTGTCAGGCAGCTCTCTGCTGATTTTACATATATGTACTCACATGTACTGTTTCATCCCTGTTAGAATCTCAGTGTCTATGGGTATAACAATTCCCTTTTCCACTTCTACTGATCATCTAGCCTTTCTACTCATTATCGGGCAATGGTGTGTTGACAGTTAATAACTTACCTTCCTAAACTTATCCTTCTTATCTTGTACCTAAGAACTACCAAATACCAGAGGGAACATCTGTCACTAGATTAGAAAGGGAGGGATAATAGGAGCCATAATTACAGACCTAATTTTGCATATATCTAATAAAAGAAAGTCAGATGTGGTAAAAGCAGATCACTAAGGAAGTCAGACTGGCCTTGTGGCCTGTCTTCCTTTTGGGAAGTCACACACTGTCAGAACATATTTTAGCATGTGTTCTGCACTGGCATTTTCCCTGATAGAAAGAATGAAGGAGAGTCATGATTAAGGACATACAGAACTTCTGCCAGCAAATAATTAACTGACATGAGTTGCGAATACTTGTATAACAGGCCATATAATTGGGACTCCAGACACAGAATATAGATAAAACTAGAACTGGATTAGGGCTAAGTCCAGTCTTAGTAGACATGCAGAAGTTGAGGACATTGTACACAGAGTTTCCAGAGAGACAAATGAAGAGAACCATGAACAGAATTGCATTGAGAAATCAGGCATGCATACAGACATAGAAATACTATCTGTTTGCAATCATAGTTACAATAAATAGAGATAATTTAAAAAAAATGTTAACTAAAACATGTGAGAAAAAATAATCCCAGATACAGATATTAATTCTGCAGGTAGTATGGCAGATCTAGATGTAAACATGAAATTAAGCAAGTGTTACTGCTTAAAAATTAGCTGGTGCAGTACTAAGTACACAGTGTTGTCTTGTGAACTGGGGGAAAAAAGATCATTCTTACAGAGCTCTGAGATACAGGATAAAATCTTATTGAATCAAAATCAATTTTTAAAAGTCCCATTGAATGCAAAGGGGCCAAGATTTTACCCTTACCATCCGCCTTTGGACAGCAGCAGAAATAATAGAAGAAAAAGTAAAATCATTTTGGGGTTTAGATGTGATTTAAGAGGGAAGATTAAGCTTTAAATATGAATGATTACTTTAGAGATAACAAAAGGGAATGCTTCGTATATTTAAAAGTTGTAAAGCTCAAGTTTGAATCAAATGGTAACCATCACATGAAAGCTTACCATGAAATAACAGGGTGAAATTAAGGTAGCAAGTCTTTTGCCTGAGCATTAGTAAAATCTTTGTACCGTAAATTGAGCCATGCCACACGGTAAGCTCGTACTTAGGATTTGCTCTGCGATGTAGCCTGGCATGCCAGCTGCGCTGAGGGCTGATGCTGTGGGAAGGACACGGGGCCACTGCACCACAGAGTAGCTGAGGGTGGAAGGGGCTCTGCAGGTCATCTGGTTCAGTCTCTTGCTTCAAGGAGGTCTGATTTCAAAGCCAGCTCACTTTGCTCAGGAATTTGTTCAATCACATCTTGACAATCTCCAAGGATGGAGATTGCACAACACTTCTGGGCAACCTGTCTTGTCCTTAAACTACTTGTGTGGCAATATTTTTTTCCCTTATATCCAACTGGAATTTCCCTTGCTGTAACTTGTTACTGTTGCCTCTTGTCCCTCTGCTGTGTGTTTGATCTGATACATCTCTTTTGTCTCTAACTATCCACAAGATCCACTTTCTAAGATTCCTGTGCCCTCAGACAGAAAGGAAATTTTCTATATAGGATACTAGAAGTTTCACACAGAAATATTAGTGGAAAATAATTTGCTAGAAAGCAGAATGCCAAGGAGGGCAAGCGGCTGAAAGCGGTATAATTGTGAGATGCTTCCTGCCAGTTCTCAAAATACGCTCAGAGCATGTCCTTGTTGGGGATATAGGTTTGCAGGTCACAAGTGGCAACTCTTTAAAAAAAACATGGCAAGAATACTTAACAGCTCTGAAATAGGCACCAGAGAGCTTGTGGGAATCACCACAGCCATGTGAGTTCCTGTTCCTTCTGCTTGCACCAGTGAAATACAATAGTGCCGCTGCAAATCAGGTAAGGAGCATCTGCAGTGTGGGCTTGCAGAGCCATGCAAGTGGAGTGGTTAAACTGCCCAGACAGCTGGGGTTGTGAAAGGCTGGGGTGGTAAATATTTTCATTATTTAATGAAAATACAACCATCAAATACCCAGCATCTTCAGAAGTTTTGTTGAGACAACCTCAGGTTATGCATGCTGGTATGCTGTCTGTGGTATTTTTTCTCTTGCTGTTGTCTCTCCCAAGGATCCTTTTAGCTGGAATTATGCTTATTTGTGTGCAAGGGAGGTGTGTTTTTAGAATCCACAATCCCTCTCCTTTTCTACATGCCAGCCCACAAGTGGTAGCTCTGTAGGAGGGAGGTAGAAGCATCGCCCTAAGTAGGAGACAATTTCTATAAATGTCCTAAGATCTTCACCTACTTCAGTGTTGCTGCAGATTTAGGTACTTAATGAGGATACAATTTGGCTGAAACTCCCTTATTCTGATACCCTGCCCTGAATGAGCAGATGTTTGTCATAATGCTTGTTAGATTTGTCATGGCATGTATATATTGTTTTATATATATCGTTACATAGGATCTGCCATGCATATTTTTTGAAGTACACGGATAATACTTTGCATATACAATCTGAAAGCTAAATCCTCCTGTCAGATACAAGTCCAGAAGATTTCCTCTGCTTTCCACTGAAAAAGAACAAAATCGCAAAATTGGGTATCTTTATGACCTTCTTCCCCACTCTACTCTGAAAGATGCAGGCACATTTGCAAAAGGTATTGCAAGGCATGAAACTGGAAATTTTGAGTGTTGCCTTCTGTATGTATATTCAAAATTGGAAACAGCTTGACAAGCACATGTAGCTAATTTGTCTATTGTTTCTATTTCTCTTTTTCAGTATTCACATTAGGAATTTATCTGAGACTTTGGTTTTAAACAATATTGTTGGATGACAAAAAAAAATTAAAAACTGAAACTGAACTTTTAGAACTGCAAGATATTCATCAGTTAGGTAGAAATTATTTCAAAATATTTTTTTTTAATGTGGATTCATAAAACTAATGTTAGCAAAGGTACTGCTAGGTAACTGTAAAAACAGAACACTAATATTTTTGTAGGTGTAGTGAAAAGCATGAGGTTACTTCTGCAGCTTTCATAGTTTCATTTTAGTTTTAAAAAAATCTTCTGAAATACAGGCAACTTAAAATTTAAGAGCATTGTGAAGTTTCAGAACATGAAAGCTATTCATAACATTGCTAGGCATAACTTATTGCCGTTTAGACATCAGTGGAGTGGAAATACTTTTCTCCTCTTCTGTCTTAACTTAACTGTTGTTTACTTAGCAAAACATGTTGCTGCTAAAACTTTTCTGTCACATACACATGCATGGATGGAACGGGATTCTGGGGTCTTAAGGCAGAACTTTCAAATCAAATCCTGTCTTTGCTTTGCCCTGTTCTTTGCACTGTAATTTCTGTGCAGCATTGAGCGGTAATGGCTTTCCAGGTTTCCAGAGCAGCGTTATCTTTTGATTTTCATTGAGGCATAGATGAGGCTTAACTATCTCTCTTTTTGATGTCAAAAGACTGCCAAAACATTATGCCAGGCAGGAAAAAAAGTCACAGCTTTGGCAGATACTAGATAAACATCCATAAGCCATAGATAATACCACGTTATTGGCATTGTATGTGTTGTACTGCCTACACCTCTCTAATTAGGAAATAAAGTCTGATAACTATTTGAGAGCAGTCATTGCTATAAAGTGGAAGAAGACTCTGCTATGGAGCTCAAATAAAAGCCATAAGACTGGAGTAAAAACTCTAGGTAACAGAGCAGTGCAGCAGCCTCTGGAGAAGGAAACCCTGAAGACAGTCTGGAGAAAGGAGTCACAGCCTGTGGCAAACAGTTACACAGGCACGGGACAGCCTCTGTGAATGAGACTGCAGCAATGCTGTGCTGTTTGTGGGGGCAGGAGGGCTGGTTTGTGCTGTAACTCTAAGACTATTTAACTCCATGTTATCTCTCTTGAAAAGAGGAGAAATCTATTGCTTCAGGTGCTCCTTCAGTGGTGTTTCCCCATCCCTTCCCATTCTGTTGTTCCATTGATGAATAAACAAAGCACTCTATTTTCATTGCAGCTGTAAGAAACAAGTGCAATCTCTATACCTTAGCAAGCTGTGGAAATCACTTAGCTGCCTGGCATTTGCTTCATGCGCTATAATGCTCCAAGGAACTAGTGCTTTCATGCTGTCCCACAGTGAATAAGTGATACTAAAATATACTGCATGAGTACTTCTTATTTTCCTTTTAAACCAGATAATGTGACTGATAGCAAGTGGGTCACAGACTACAGTTTGCTGCTATTAATGTCTCTTGAGTTGAGCACAGTCTTAGTCAATCTGGACATTTCTAAATTATCTTCTAAGAAAATACATGACCTAGGCCTTTGGAACAGACTGTTTCTCAGCTTTTTCTAGGATAAGGTATTAGCCAAATGATTATTCAAGTTTTAGATGAAACACTTCTTAACACCTATCGCAGTCTGCATTTTAAAGTAAAAATCAGATAGTGAGGGGAAGAAGTCCATTCTACCATCCTGACCTGAGTAAGTCAGAGGACATCCAAAAGTAAATCAGCAAAGCTGCAGCAATGAATAATCTTTTGGCCTCAGCTTTTCCATACAGTCCCATCACCAGTGATCAGAGTGAGTCTTTGCATCCTCTCCAGGCTGCAACCTAGTCTGTTTCCCTCCTTGCCTCCCCCAGCCTCCCTGCTTCCCCAGCTCCTCCTCACCAGCTCTGGGGACCAGAAAATAAAAAAGAAACCTAAACTTTAATCTTAAAAGCTGAGAAATAAACAAACTGAACAACAAGGACAGAGAAGATGTTTTTTGTCTTTCTCCTTGGGAAGACAGCCTTGAGATTGTAGGCCATGGCAAATCAATGTAAGCAGTTGCAAGAATAAAAAGCTCATTGCTGATTGTTGCTAAAGATCAAAGGCTGTTTGTGTCACCCCCTAAAAGCTGGATTTTGCAGCTTAGATAAATATATATATAAACAAATGAATAAACAAACAAAGTGTGCATCGTTCACCTTGGGGGAGAGCCCAGATTAAGTGAATGGCGCAGTGACATCCAGTGTGCTCTATGTCATGACAGGAACTCTTGCTCAGGAGGTTGCGTGGAATGAAATTATATGAAATGATGAAGAGATGGAGGATTATGGGGTAATCCCAGATGCGAATATGAGTGCAAGTTGAATCCCTTTGAATCCAGCCAAGTTGCAAAAGTGGCTGCCCAAGGTTAGGTGTCTGACACATAGCTTTTAAGGTGATTAAAATGATCACTGTATTTGCTGTCCCTCTAAAATGGATACAAAGGTGATTCCCAATTGTATTGTGCTCTTCTGGCTTGCAGGCAAAATGACCAGAATGCAGCCCATGAAAGGCCCAGCAGCTGCTTACACGGGGTGCTTCGACCTCTTTCAGGCTTGCTGCTTGCAGCACGGGCTGTCTCAGATCTCACGGACCCTAGCCCTATATGTGGGGAAAGGCTGGCCTGAGTACCCCATCACTGGATGTCATGAGGCTGGCAATGGCTTAGCTAACACCAGCGTGCAAGGTGGTGTCCCGGTATCACCAGCTCAGCTAGATCTGTTGGGAGCCTGTCTCCAGGCAGCTATTGAAGCAGGAACAGTCAAATCCCTGTCTTCTCCACATCTGGCAAGGATGAGCCCTGAAGACATGGGCAGTATTCAAGGTGTGTGACCCATTTCATTTGTCTGCAAAGCAGCAGCCCTGTGATCAGGCAGGGAGTTTCTCCTGGGCTGGGATCACACTGTGTAATGCAGGGGAAAGAAGCTACAGGGGTCAGTCAGGGCTTATTTTGGGACAGGTTCATAAATAGCTCAGATGGCAAAAGAGAAGAAGAAAGACCTTAGCAAAAATCTCTGAAGTGGCCATGAAGATTAGTGTAAGCCAGTTCTTGCTCTCTTCCAGAAATGACCTCCTCTATTCCCTGCTTTACAGATCCAGCAGCAGAGCTGTGCATGGACCTCCCTAATACCATGCCCTGAAAGGTACCATCTCCATGGCAGGTGTGAAACCCATTAATGTCCCCATGTTTTGACCACATACAAAAGTCTCCTTGCCCAGCAGTGTCAGTAATGGGGCCGAGGTATCCTACTTTGGACAGATTTCATACAGACTAGTATGATTCAAAGGCATATTGCCACCAACAGTCTTCCTGGATCAATAGGGTGTTAGTGGAATTTTTTCTTCCTCAGTGATCTTGCTTGTTCTTTTTTTCTGGTGTCCTTGAAAGCCCCTGAAGAGAAGGCAGGATGTACTGGCAATGTGTTTCTCTTTGTCTGTGCTTGCCATGGGTTCTTTGCTTGCTCTACTCATCTTTGCATGTTTTAACACCTTTTTTTACCCTTGCTTTTGGAAAGCTATCAGGACTTTCTTGTACCATCTTGAATTCTCTTTTTAGCCAGGCAGCATGTGTAGTCTTGACTTTGCTTTCTTGCAAACGTTTTCTGCTTTTTCTCTTTGGGGTTTTCTTTCTCTCTTTTTCTATCCCCCCATTGTTTTTTTTTTTTTTCCTTTTCTGCCTTCATTTTCAAATATCGTACAGAGGGTAAGCTGCTAGCATTGGGAAAATGCAAGCAAACCCTTCACGTCTAGCTGTGTTTTCTGGAACAGTGCTCAGGAGCTGCCAGTTTTTTTGGAGTCAGTGCCTGGCTGGGCTGTGTTCATAATGTCAGGTTGGTTTATACCCTCTTCTGCTTCTGAGTCCTGATCTCCACATTTCTTCCAGAATGTGTGCTTTTTGCTTTGCCCACTGTGCACGCAAATTCTCCTTTGTAAAAGCAAAATTCTGTCACGCACAAGCTGATTTTCAAGTATGGTCGGCTTGTATGATGGTACACCATCTGTGTGTTTGCTGTTGCTTTCTGTGTGTCTTCTGTACTTTGTGGTCCCCTTTGCAGGCAAAGTTGCTGGCTCACAGGGAGATGCTCTCCAGCACTTCTTGAATAAAGCTCGTTCGGATTATTCAGAGTCGAAGAACTGTGGAGTAACTAGCCAGTGTCTCCACTAATGCTGACTGTACCTGCCCAAACTCAGATGCTCTACCTGTTGCCTTTTGGCTTTGGAAAGATGTAATTCCCTCAATGGTATCTCTATGTCAGTTTCATTTAACTGTTAAGTGGATCAGCTTTTACCTCTCACTCTTGTGTAGCATGACTGCTGCTTCTTCTTTCAACTGCCTATTTCAATGGAAAGACTTTTATAAATAACCCCCTTGATTTCTCATGAGTTTCTTACCTTCATACTCAGCCTGTTTAATTTTTCAAATGTGATGAGAAGCCACATCTCCCAATAAAAATCATGTGACCTTGAAGATGCCCAACTTTTAAAAAAAATCAGCAAAATTGTCTTTCAGCAGGATTTTCAACTAGCACTCAAACATGTACTTTCACCAAAAGCTGAAGTCTAATTTTAGTAAAAGATGTTGGCATATATGTAGATCCAACAGATTTCTGAGACTGGCTATGTATATTTTTCATAGTGGATTATCTGCTTAATCCTGAAGAATATCAAAAGCTGGAGATGCAAGCTGTTACATTGCTGTTTCCTCTTCTGCAGCTCTGCTATTATTTTCCCTTTTTATATAGTTTTTTTCACATTTTTGTCTTCTTAACTGTAATGCAGTATATGCTTGTACTAAAGATGAGATGAGATCATAGAATCACAGAACCATAGAATCATAGAATATCTCAAATTTGAAGGGACACATAAGGATCATCGAGTTCAAATCTCTGCTCCTCACAGGACTACCTAAAACTAAACCATATGACTAAGAGAGCTTCATCTAGACGCTCCTTGAACTCCAGCAGGCTTGGTGCTATGACCCCTTCCCTGGGGACCCTGTCCCAGTGACTGACCACCCTCTCAGTGAAGAACCTTTTCCTAATACCCAACCTGAACTTCCCCTGATGCAGCTTCATCCCATCTCCTCATGTCCTATTGCTGGTCACCGGAGAGAGGAGATCAGCACCTCCCCATCCACTGCCCCCTGTGAGGAAGGCATAGACTGTGATGCGGTCCCCCCTCAGCCTTCTCTTCTCCAAGCTGAGCAAACCAAGTAACCTCAGCCACTCCTCCTAAGTCTTGCCCTCAAGACCTTTCACCATCTTGGTTACCCTCCTCTGGACACACTCTAATAGTTTGACGTACTTCTTCTATTGAGGCGCCCAAAACTGCACACAGTACTTGAGGTGGGGCCACTCCTGTGCAGTGTAGAGTGGGACAGTCACCTCCCTCGACCGGCTGGCTACGCTGTGCTTGATGCACCCCAGGACACGGCTGGCCCTTTTGGTTGCCAGGGCACACTGTTGACTCATATTCAACTTGCCGTCAACCCAAACCCCCAGATCTCTTTCCATGGGGCTGCTCTCCAACCTCTTGTCCCCCAGTTTGTACGTATAACCAGGATTACCCCACCCCAGGTGGAGAATCTGGCACTTGCTCTTGTTAAATTTCATACGGTTGGTGACTGCCCAGCCCTCTAGTCTATCCAGATCTCTCTGTAACGCCTCTCTACCCTCGAGGGAATCCACAGCTCCTCTTAGTTTAGTATCATCGGCAAACTTACTTAATGTACATTTGATTCCTGCACCAGATACTTTATAAAAACAGTAAAAAGCACTGCCCCTAAAATTGAACCCTGGGGAACCCCACTGGTGCCTGGATGCCAGCCTGATGTAACCGCATTTACTATACCTCTTTGAGCCCAACCTGTCAACTAATTGCTCACCCAATGTATTACGGACTTGTCTAGCTGTGTGCTGGACATTCTGTCCAGAAAGATACTGTGAGAGACAGTATCAAAAGCTTTGCTAAAATCTCAAACCACCACACCTACTGGCTTCCCTTGGTCAGCCTGATAGGTGACCTTGTCATAAAACGAAATTCAGTTGGTTAAGCAGGACTTTCCCCTTGTGAACCTGTGCCGGCTATGACCAATGACTGCATTGTCTCTTGAGTGTTTTTCAGTAACTCTCAGAATAACCTTCTCCATATTTTTACCAGTCACTGAAGTGAGACTGACCAGCCTGTAATTGCCAGAGATGATCTGTGGTAGCCCTAGCACTCCAGTCCTGTCTTACCTGACTACTTCACAACCCAGTATGTGTTTGTGCTCACAAAGGAACTATCCCTGTGGGACAGAAAAGTGCCTTTGTCCCCAGTAAAGGGGGAACTAAAGCACAGGTAGCAGAATGATGATGGTAACTGAAAGCAGGAATTTACATGCAAGAAAACCCCCAAATCACCAAGAAAAATTCCTTTCCATAGAAATCCAGAATTTTTTTTTTTTCTGAAGAGATATTTGAAAAATAGTAATTTTGAAACTGATAGCTTTTAGACAATTTCTAACTAAATTTTTGCCAGGAATCCAAAGTTCCTGACTGTCAGGACTCCCATACCCACTGCCAAGGAGCCATGAGCCAAGCCTTTGTGTTGTGCTGACAGAGCCAGAGTTTCATCAGCTTCTGGGTCTGCAGATTTTTGGCTTGGAGCTGAATCCCCGGACATCCCACAAGGAGATGTTCCTAATGTTTTTCAAATATTCAGTATTCTTACACGTCAATGCAAAACTAAAATAACCAAAAAAGTCCAATGTAGACTTCCAGATTATACCCAAAGAATAAACTATCTACTACAAAATTAAAGGTGCACTTAGGCCAGATTCAATATCTGGAAAAATAATTGTCAGAAATATTAGTAGAATTAACAGAAGTTTAATGATTATAATGCAGCACAAAATATTTTTTCCTATATTCAACACATTTCTGTTACCAAACCAAACTTCATTACATTGTTAGTCTCTCTTCCTGAAACGAGAATATACATAGAAAGTTTTTCTTTTTAACTGTAAAAATAATCTAAACAATCAGTGAGATGAACTGGTGAAAAAGTCATCAATAAGGAATATAGAATCATAGAATCATAGAATTGTTAAGGTTGGAAAAGACCCTTAGGATCATCAGGTCCAACCGTTAACCTACCACTGCCAAGTCCACCACTAAACCATGTCCTCAAGTACTGCATCTACCCGTCTTTTAAATACCTCCAGGGATGGGGACTCAACCACTTCCCTGGGCAACCTGTTCCAGTGCCTGACTACTCTTTAGGTAAAGAAGTTTTTCCTAATATCCAACCTAAACTTACCCTGGCGCAGCTTGAGGCCATTTCCTCTCGTCCTATCGCTTGTTACTGGGGTGAAGAGACCGACCCCCACCTCTCTACAACCTCCTTTCAGGTAGTTGTAGAGAGCAATAAGATCTCCCCTCAGCCTCCTCTTCTCCAGGCTAAACAACCTCAGCTCCCTCAGCCGCTCCTCATAAGACTTGTGCTCTAGACCCTTCACCAACCTAGTTGCCCTTCTCTGGACACGCTCCAGCACCTCAATGTCCTTCTTGAAGTGAGGGGCCCAAAACTGGACACAGTACTCGAGGTGCGGCCTCACCAGTGCTGAGTACAGGGGCGCTATCACCTGCCTGGTCCTGCTGGCCACGCTATTCCTGATACAAGCCAGGATGCCATTGGCCCTCTTGGCCACCTGGGCACACTGCTGGCTCATGTTTAGGCGGCTGTCGACCATCACCCCCAGGTCCTTTTCAGCCAGGCTGCTTTCCAGCCACTCCTCCCCAAGCCTGTAGCATTGTATGGGGTTGTTGTGACCCAAGTGCAGGACCCGGCACTTGGCCTTGTTGAACTTCATACAGTTGGCCCAGCCCAACAATCCAGCCTGTCCAGGTCCCTCTGCAGGGCCTTCCTACCCTCCAGCAGATCGACACTCCCACCTAACTTGGTGTCATCTGCAAACTTACTGAGGGTGCACTCAATCCCCTCATCCAGATCATCGATAAAGATATTGAACAGGACCGGCCCCAACACTGAGCCTTGGGGAACCCCACTTGTGACCGGTCGCCAACTGGATTTGGCTCCATTCACCAGCACTCTCTGGGCTCGGCCATCCAGCCAGTTTTTAACCCAGCGCAGAGTGCACTTGTCCAAGCCGTGAGCAGCCAAATTCTGCAGGAGAATGCTGTGGGAGACGGTGTCAAAGGCCTTACTGAAGTCCAAGTAGACAACATCCACAGCCTTCCCCTCATCCACTAAGCGGGTCACCTTGTCATAGAAGGAGACCAGGTTAGTGAAGCAGGACCTGCCTTTCATAAACCCATGCTGGCTGAGCCTGATCCCCCAGTTGTCCTGCATATGCCGCATAATGGCACTCAGGATGATCTGCTCCATGACCTTCCCCGGCACCGAGGTCAGGCTGACAGGCCTGTAGTTCCCCGGATCCTCCTTCCGGCCCTTCTTGTAGATGGGTGTCACATTTGCTAGCTTCCAGTCATCTGGGACCTCCCCGGTTGACCAGGACTGCTGATAAATGATGGAGAGTGGCTTGGCAAGCTCCTCCGCCAATTCCCTCAGTATCCTCGGGTGGATGCCGTCTGGCCCCATAGACTTGTGGGCATCCAGGTGGAGAAGCAGGTCAGCGACTGCCACCTCTTTGACAACTGGGACTACATTCTTTGTCCTATCTCCATCTCCCAGCTCAGGGGCATGAAAACCTTGAGGATGACCAGTCCGACTATTAAAGACTGAGGCAAAGAAGGCATTAAGTACCTCAGCCTTCTCCTCATCCTTCGTGGCCAAGATTCCCTCCGCATCCAACAAAGGAGGGAGATTCTCCTTTGCCCTCCTTTTGTCACTGATATACTTGTAGAAACATTTTTTGTTGTCCTTGACAGCAGTGGCCAGTTTAAGTTCTAGCTGGGCCTTCGCCTTTCTAATCTTTTCCCTGCATAACCTCACCACATCCTTATAGTCCCCCTGAGTCACCTGCCCCTTCTTCCAAAGGTGGTAGGTTCTCCTTTTCTTCCTGAGTTCCAGACAGAGCTCTCTGTTCAGCCAGGCCGGTCTTCTCCCCCACCTGCTCGACTTGCGGCACATGGGGACAGCCTGCTCCTGTGCCTTTAAGACTTCCCTCTTGAATAACATCCAGCCTTCCTGGACTCCTTTGCCCTTCAGGACTGCCTCCCAAGGGACTCTGTTAACCAAACTGCTAAACAGGCCAAAGTCTGCCCTTATGAAGTTTAGGGTTGTGGTTTTGCTGGCCCCCTTCTTACTTCTCCAAAAATCGAAAACTCTACCATTTCATGGTCGCTGTGCCCAAGACAGCCTCCAACCACCACATCACCCACCAGGCCTTCTCTGTTCGTGAACAGCAGGTCCAGCGGGGCACCTCCCCTGGTTGGCTCGCTTACCAGCTGCGTCAGGAAGTTATCCTCCACGTACTCCAGGAACCTCCTAGACTGCTTTCTCTCTGCTGTGTTGTATTTCCAGCAGATATCTGGTAAGTTGAAGTCTCCCACAAGAACAAGGGTTAGAGACTCTGAGACTTCAGCCAGCCGCTTGTAAAAAACTTCATCTGCTTCCTCATCCTGGTTGGGTGGTCTATAACAGACTCCCACCAGGATATCTCCCTTGTTGGCCTTCCCCCTGATCTTTACCCATAAGCACTCAACCTCGTCGTTACCTTTGTTGAGCTCAAGACAGTCAAAACACTCTCTGATGTACAAGGCTACCCCACCACCTCGCCTTCCTTGCCTGTCCCGTCTAAAGAGCTTGTAGCCATCCATTGCAGCACTCCAGTTGTGCGAGTCGTCCCACCATGTTTCCGTAATGGCAACCACGTCATAGTTTCCCTGCCGCGCAATGGCTTCCAGCTCCTCCTGCTTATTGCCCAAGCTGCGTGCATTGGTGTAAATGCACTAGAGTTGGGCTATCGATCTCTTCTCCAACACAGGCGTGCCACCCCTGGGCTCATCCCTAGCAGGTCTGGTTTTATCCCCTTCCCCCTTCGAGTCTAGTTTAAAGCTCTGTCAATGAGGCCTGCTAACTCCTGAGCCAGAATCCTTTTCCCCTTTGGCGACAGGTGAACCCCATCTGCCTCCAGCAGGCCCGGTGCCATGTAAACTTCCCCATGGTTGAAAAACCCAAAGTTCCACCTCTGGCACCAGCCTCTAAGCCATGTGTTGATGAGGTGGGTCTTCCTGTTCCTTTCCATATGCTTCCCAGCTACTGATGGGATGGAGGAGAACACCACCTGTGCTCCTGATCCTTCAAGTAATGGCCCCAGTTCTCTAAAATCTCTTTTGATTGACTTTACACCTCTATCGTCTACTTCGTCACTGCCAACCTGTACAACCAATAACGGATAATAATCAGATGATTTGACCAGCTTAGGGAGCTCCCTAGTAATGTTTCTTATCCTCGCCCCAGGGAGGCAGCAGACTTCCCTATGGGATGGGTCCGGTCGGCATATCGGGCCCTCTGTTCCCCTCAGAAGGGAGTCTCCTATGACAATTACCCTTCTTTTTTTCTTACTACTTGTTGTTGTGATGCATGGGGCTGACAGGTTCCCCCTAGTCAGCTCCCTGGATGTTTTATTATCAGCTTCTTCGTCCTCCCGGCCCTCAAGGTCCAGAGCCTCATACCTATTGTGTACGGGCACCTGGGGAGGTGAGGTAGGCCGGGAGAGGACTCGCCTGCTGTGCCGAGCAGGGATCTGTTTCCATCCCCCTCCGTCTCTTAGGTCCCCTCCTTCTGCCTGGTGGCAAGAGGGTAGGGGAGCCTCTCCTTCTCTTGGTGGTTCCATCTGGTGTGCTGGTCTCAGGGATGGTAGGGAGTGGCTCCACCAGTCTATCTCCCTCTCGCACTCCCTGATACTCCTCAGCCTTGCAACTTCCTCTTTCAGCTCAGCCACCAGGCTGAGCAGATCCTCCACCTGCTCGCACCTCACGCAGGTGTTCTCTCGGCTACCCTCTGTTACCAGAGCAAGGCTCTGGCACTCCCTGCAGCCAGAGACCTGGGTGGCCGCATGTTTTGGCGGGAGCTCTGTCTGCGTCGCCACGTTCCTTCTGGCAATGGCTCTCATCCTACTGGAAACCATGGCTTGAGTCTCTTCCGAGACGGCGTAGACCACAAGGAGAGC
Organism: Theristicus caerulescens; assembly: GCA_020745775.1. Taxonomy (NCBI): domain Eukaryota; kingdom Metazoa; phylum Chordata; class Aves; order Pelecaniformes; family Threskiornithidae; genus Theristicus; species Theristicus caerulescens. Next base: position 25,375,272 of record CM036583.1, on the reverse strand, counting down.
TCACCGGCTGCCTGCTCGCTCTGCCTGCGCGAACTGCCGCGCAAACTGCCGCGCCACGCCCTTTCTGACGCGCCACGCCCTGTTTGCCCGTCCTGGTCGCTCGCGCTCCCTAGGAGCCCGTTTAAATCTCCCGCGGTTGCCCCAGCAACATGATTAATGCAGTGTCATCTATCTTGTTGCATAATATGACAAGTGCAATATACAAACCCACCCTGTTTCTTTTCCTTAAGCAAATTCTTTAAATACAGTAGGAAGAACAGGACATCTTTAAGTAGTGTCTCCATTATACTTTCATTATCTGCGTAAAAATGACAGTCTGTCCTCATGTTTCTTGATAGAGATAATCATCGGCAGGGGTGGGAAGTTCTTTCTCCCCAGCTCATCCAGTGAATTGTACTTTCAGGGAAATGCATAGGACTAAATTTTCTCTGTCTCATCATGAAGTCATCTAAAATTGGAGACAGGTTTAAAAAAACCAACAAATAAACCAGTATTCAAGCCATGTGAATAACTGATTTTCCGGTTTGTGGCAGTTCTTCCAACAGCTGGGAAAAAAATCAGCCTAGGTCAACAACAAATATATTTTTTCAACATCTTCAACAAGCTGAAAGATTGGAGAAAATATTTTTGTTGTAGTTTAAACTAACAAGAGCTAATGTATTGCTAATATTTCACACAATATTGCATTTCAGTTGTGAATATTTTTCAGAATTAAACAAAACATTGGATGGAATTTCCTAGTGAAATATCAGTGAACAGAAAAATAAATCCCTTCTGCAGGCAAAACAATTATAAACACCATTTTTTATTTTGATTTCCATGCTCTTTTCCTTCTTCCCTGGATTCCAATATAAACAAGTTAGCTTCTTTGAAATTAATTTTAAATGTTGGAAATATTGTACATTTTCTACCAGAAAAGTTTTGACCAGAATGTCTCACCCAGTTCTATTCAGGCTATTGATGGAATATTATTTCCAAGTGCTTTTAAAAATCTGTCCAGTCGTGTCAGACTGGAAGCTGTATGGGCAGAGCACATCTGAATAGGCACTTACTTGTATGCCTCGTTGGAAGCAGAGGTTCGAAAATTTGGCCACAGATACACTCATTACTTGGAAACCAGGAGACAACCGGTGAGTACACAAAACTATTGATATGAGCTGTCATGCCATTCGAGCCAGATGGCCTACATATGAAGATTTATAGTTTTTCACACATCTCCAATGTTCTTAGCACTGTATAATAAACAGAAAAAGAAGACATGGTCCTGCCCCTGTTTTTCCTGGAAATCTGTGTTTGAAACAGCATGTCATATTCAGGGATGTCCACCTGACTACACTGCCTGTCACCTGAGAATGCTAGTAAATTTTTTATTCTACTCTTGTTTCTAAATTTATTACAAGAACATAACTTCCAAGGGTACACTTTATTTTTGAACTGAACTTCTATTTAGAGTCCTTCTTTTCTAAATTTGATCTTCCCCTGCATCCTGGCTGAGAGTGCAGTGTACTCAAAAATGCCATAGCGTGGTAGCTTTATGTTGTGAACTTCAGGCTAATGGATGCTGCTGTCACAATGCTATTTTTGAGAGTGAATTTTCTCCTGCTGCTTATCTTTTTACTGAGCCATCTGGCAGATTTAGGATGCTAACCAATGGAGCTGTACTGTGCCATGTATTAATATGGATCTCATGAATCACTCAACAGGTCAGATTTAGAAAAACAAGACTTTTGCAGCAGACTTCCACTAAAAATGCAACGTCTGGCTAATTAACAGATCCCCTCCCTGCCAAAATGTGCAAAATGAGTACAGGGGTAATGCCTCATTAGAATAAAATAGAGGGATGGGAATGATAAGGGCTTGTGGCTATTTAAGGGAGATGGTGTTGCAATATGACTCGGTCAAAAGTGTTAGTGCTTTTCACTTCAAAGGTCCTCAGTGCAAAAGTACCCATGATGAAACTCTCTGTGCAAGGAGTTAAAGCTGCCAAAGGGCAACCAGACTTCCTGGATGGTAAAGATGTTGTGTACGTGAAAAAACACTCCCTTTTCATTGTCTGTGCTATCCAGTCTTTCTTTGATTCCTCTGGTCCAGGGCAGCTGCAGAAAGAGGAGCCAAAACTCTGTGTTTAGTTTCTGGGCCATGAGCTAGCAGCAACCTCAGAGTCTGGGGAAGAAAGGGGAAGTGTGCTGTAAGTAGCCGCTCTCGAATAAATATGACTGAGTGGAGTTGCTCCTTCATGAGAGGCACAGTGAAGTCATGGCTGGGTCTTTTCTGAGAGGTGAAATTACATCTGTGCTCTTTCAAGGAACCAAGACTGCTGTAAATACCCAAGTGACCACAGGGAAATATTTTGAGTTGTCTGTCTTGATTCCTGTTCACATTGAGAAACTGGCCCAAAAGCCCCTTTATTTACTGATGGGAAGCAAAAAAGATGAGAAGACAAATCCTGGTTCCTGCCCACTCCTCCCTTCCTCTTGCTCTGGAAAACATCAAAGATGAACATTCAAAAGCATCCAAATCTAGGAAGAGAAGGGCCCAATGCCGAGTTAGGATTGTGCTCCGTCTCTTTTCCATCATTCACCTCTTCCAAAAAAACAGGATGGACAGTGGCACTGATACTTCTTTGCAGCACTGGGGTTTCACAATGGGGCTGGCATTTCCCCTGCCCTGGCACAGAGAGGGCAGCAAGGCAGTGGCACCACCGTCACCCCCAGCCCCTTGACTGGGTGAGGAAAGGAAATCCCTTTCCAGCTCCTGCATGTGATGGGCTGAGGTCTGACAGCTCATAACTTGTATTACCCTAAGGACTATGGATCATGAAACTGCGCCAACAAATTTCTAGTATCAGCTGCCTCAGCAGACTTCAGTAGCTGACCATGAGAATGGGAATGACTCATTCTTTTAATCTGTTACAAATTTGCAACTGTTATCAATTGAATAATATAATACTTGCCTTCTTATCTTCCTCCCTCCAGCAAAGTGGCAAAATGAGACATTTTTATAGTGCTCAAATAGCCTAAATGAGGCCTTTCGTCCCTTTTCAAAGTTTTCCTTTCCCTGTTCTCCTTCCTCATAGTTTATTTCCTTGCTTTTAAGTCTTTTTAGCTGTAGCTCATATTTTGTAGCATATGTCTAGACATATACATATGTATATACATAAGGATTTGAATGGTTTCATGTTTAAATGGCCCGTGTTGCTGTTGGGCCATGCCCCTTCCTCCCAGGAGAGCAGCAATGCTCTGTTGAGCTCACAAGTGGCTCAAACATCCCAGTACCTTTTTGTCCACTTCTTCCTTTTTAGTGGGCGATGATGGTGAGCATGGGTTCTTCCTTGGCTCTCACACTGCCTCTAGGAAAGCATCTAAGATATCATGGTGGGAATATGGAAATGAATATGAGTGTCAGCATATTAAGGAACTCCATGCTAAAGGGAAGTGGTGGGATGTTTTTTTCCTCCAAGATCATGTGAGGGCTCAGGATGACTGTTCCTCTCCCATGTGAAAACCCCTCTTTTCCTGTGTAGGTGCATGACTCAAAGTCTTTCTGGAGATGCTCTGAATGCAAGACTCATTTCCAGAAACCCAAGGGAGTGGTAACACCCTTGAAGGGTGAAGAAGCTGTTCAGAAGTTCCATTTCCCAGCAGCGAGTACACGCTCTATAAAATCCTTCAGTAGAATAAAACCAGGTAATGGAAATGCCTCATTGGGCTGTCTCTTTTTGATGTTGAGCAATTGCCTAATGAACAGTGTCATAAACTAGCTTTCTAATGTGGGGTTTTATGCCTTCTGCATGGCTTAATTCTCATTAATTATCAACCTAAGCTGGTCAGTTGCAGAGGATCTAGTACCTGGCAGCAAAGGCTGAGAGGCTCGACAGCCGTGAAGTACATGCTAAAACAAGGTAGGTAAGGACAGAATTGAGGTGAGTGCAAGGAGAAAGAGCTAACATACAAACCAAGGACAGTGTAGTTGTCTTTGGGCAGCTGAACACACAGCTCAACATCTTGATTTTTTTTGCCCACATCTATGGGCGATGGAAGAAATATTAAACTGCTGTACTGTTCACTCCTAATCCTGCTCCTTCATTGAATGCCACATGATTTGGTTTTGCAATGGGCAAATAAGACTGAATCAAAAGGAAATAACTTTGCAGAGGCTGGTTTGCTTATCAGAGAAATTGGCTTACTCTACCTTTAAACGAGCTTGTGATTTATTGTGTTTATCTAGCAGATAGTAAGTTGAAGCAACTTAAAGCAGTTGGCCAAGAAAATCCACAGCATATTGTACTTCCCTATAAGTGGAGAAGACATGTGCAAACATGAATGAACACCACTTAGGGCCTTATTCCTGATCTTGTGCATTCCTGCACAGAGTTGCTCTGCTTTACATGTAATTGAACTGAATAAATGGCCTGTCTTGAATTACATTTTGGATAAGCTGGGTGTGGAATGTATCCAGCCAGCTTTGGTGTTCAGGACTGTCACTTGTATAACTGAGCAGCGTGTTTCTTAGGCATTGCCAGGTTCAGAGCCATCTCACAAGGACAATATGTTCTTATAAACAAGTTAGAAATGTGGTGGAGGAAGATGGCAGGGAAGAGGGAAATCAATGCTTGATAGGCATATTGTCTATATTGTATAAGCATGTCAGTTCTGAGGGCAAAATAAGGGAAATCCATTCAGGTTTTAATTGTCTTCTGCATCTGTTCAAAACATTCTGTGATAATAACGAAGGGCAGAAATTATTCTAATATTCTGTCATCCTTGGATTACTTCCTGCCCTAAGACTCAGGGGAATCGAGTAGCTCACAGTATCTACCACTCTTTTCCCAAGAATGTCTCGGCTTCATAGTGGCAATGAGTAATATCCTCTTTCTTTGCATGCACTAGACCAGAGTGTCCCTCTCCCACCTCTGCAATAACATTGTCTGGCTCCAGGAGTGAAAGCAGCAGCTCTTCAAGCATTAGAAGCCACAGTCCAAGCACATCAAAATATGTCAGCAGTGTGACTGTTGGTTGTCAAGATTTGCAGCAATTTCGCCCGTTCAAGCCCAAGATCAGCAGTCTGGTAGAAGTATATAGGAAGGCTGTACTTCAAGCAAGTCACAGATCTATAGCATCAAAACTTGTTCCACACAATAAGGAACCTTTTTCCCTCCCAGTTCTCTCTCCAGTCCTGTCCTCTTTCCCCTGGCCTCACAACTTTGCATCTGGTTTGACAAGATGTCTTCTTTTGTTACTCCTAAACAACCCCAGATCTTAGGAGGTAACTCAACTGCTTCTTCCCTCTCTTCTTTGTCCCACCACTTAGAAGGCTATCACTGGAGGTCGCAGCTATTACCTTCAGGGTTCTTTATCATATTAAACTGCTGCTTTCCCTCCTGGTGCATCGGAAAGGTCAAAAGCAGTGGCCTGTCTTTCTCCTCCCAGGAAAGGCCAAGAGCACAAGCAGAGCTGAGTCCTGCACAAGGGTAAGCAAGTCTTTCCATTCATTGTCATTTTCTCCAAAAAAAAAGGCCATGGTGTCAGAGTCAGAGCTGGCATAATACAGCATCTTCTGCCTTCCATGAAATCAAGCTTATTTCTGTCAGTGCTCAGAAAAGTTTAGTTTCCATGGAAAGTGTGAGTTAAAAAAAGAGATGGATAGACAAGAAAAGAGAAAACGAAAATGTCCCCTGCTTTAGGTCTAAGATCTGTATATCACTTAAAAACTGTTTATAACCTCTCACTGGTCCTTGTTCTTTAATGCATTTCAAGGTGTATCTGCTCACATCCATAGGCAGTACTCCAATACCCAAACACAGGCCAGATGCACTTGCATCTCTTGGGATGCAAAGCTTTAAGAAGACAAAGCTAGTAATTCTGATTTGCCTGTTTTGAGCTCCTCCATGGTGCCTGCCTGTCACTTTGTTCCCTAATGTGATCCTTTTGGAGGACCTTTGACCTTCTCCAGGGAATTACAGGCCTGTCAGCCTGACCTCAGTGCCAGGGAAGGTCATGGAGCAGATCATCTTGAGTGCCATTATGTGGCACGTGTGGGACAATCGGGGCATCAGGCCCAGCCAGCATGGGTTCATGAAGGGAATATCCTGCTTGACCAACCTGATCACCTTCTATGACAAGGCGACCCGCTTAGTGGATGAGGGGAAAGCTGTGGATGTTGTCGACCTGGACTTTAGTAAGGCCTTTGATACTATCTCCCACAGCATTCTCCTGGAGAAACTGGCTGCTCACGGCTTGGATAAGTGCACTCTCTGCTGAGTAAAAAACTGGCTAAATGGCTGAGCCCAGAGAGTGGTGGTGAATGGAGCCAAATCCAGTTGGCGGCCAGTCACGAGTGGTTTTCCCCGAGGCTCAGTATTGGTGCCAGTCCTGTTTAATATCTTGATTGATGATCTGGATGAGGGGATTGAGTGCACCCTCAGTAAGTTTGCAGATAACACCAAGTTAGGTGGGAGTGTTGATCTGCTGGAGGGTAGGAAGGCCCTGCAGAGGGACCTGGACAGGCTGGATTGTTGGACCGGGGCCAACTGTGTGAGGTTCACCAAGGCTGAGTGCGGGGTCCTGCACTTGGGTCACAACAACCCCATGCAACGCTACAGGCTTGGGGAAGAGTGGCTGGAGAGCTGCCCAGCAGAAAAGGACCTGGGGGTGATGGTCGACAGCCGCCTAAACATGAGCCAGCAGTGTGCCCAGGTGGCCAAGAGGGCCAATGGCATCCTGGCTTGTATCAGGAATAGCGTGGCCAGCAGGACCAGGGAGGTGATAGTGCCCTTGTACTCAGCACTGGTGAGGCTGCACCTCGAGTACTGTGTTCAGTTTTGGGCTCCTCACTACAGGAAGGACATTGAGGTGCTGTAGCATGTCCAAAGAAGGGCGACAAAATTGGTGAAGGGTCTAGAGCACAAGTCTTGTGAGGAGCGGCTGAGGGAGCTGGGGTTGTTTAGCCTGGAGAAGAGGAGGCTGAAGGGAGACCTTATTGCTCTCTACAACTACCTGAAAGGAGGTTGTAGTGAAGTGGGAGTCGGTCTCTCCTCCCAAGTAACAAGTGATAGGGTGAGAGGAAACGGCCTCAAGCTGTGCGAGGGGAGGTTTAGATTGGATACTAGGAAAAATTTCTTCACTGAAAGGGCAGTCAGGCACTGGACCAGGCTGCCCAGGGAAGTGGTTGAGTCCCCATCCCTGGAGGTATTTAAAAGACGGGTAGATGTGGTGCTTAGGGACCTGGTTTAGTGGTGGACTTGCCAGTGTTAGGTTAACAGTTGGACTTGATGATCTTAAGGGTCTTTTCCAACCTTAACGATTCTATGATTCTATGATTCTATGATTCTATGATTCTATGACCTAAACGCAGATGATTTTGTACTTTTATTACTCAACAGCTTAATATTTTCAGCTATGTAGCTCGTTCTTAAAAATGAGATGAACGCAACAGCAAAAGCCATGAAAGAACCACAGGAAATTTGTACCAAATTTTTTTGAAGCTTTTGCAAAACCACTATGAAGAAGGTCTAAACCAAGCACTCTAAGTCTCATGGTGTGCCTCAGCAATTAGTAGAGCCCACAGTGAGGATTCAGTCCATTTCTTCGTACCACAAAGGACCTGGGATTCTGATTTCACAGGTTATAACCATAACGTGTCTTCTTCACCTAAGAGCTCATTAGAATGAGTGATGGGCATGCAGTCAGTTGGTATGGCAAGGAGCGATAGGGTTTATGCTCTGTGTGACAGCAGGGTGAGTGAGGACATTCCTGAACTGGTCTAATATTGTGCTCTAACTGATTTTATAGGAAAATGAACCTATTGCCAAGCAAAGTTGTTTTACTGCAAAAGCTGTCTACAGCATATGGGCCTCAGAAGCTACGGTGCAGTTTCCAAAGCTTTGTAATACTACAGAAATGGAAAATCAGAAGTCGGAAATTTGAAATCGCATAAATGCATATTCCACTGGAATAAAGAGGTGGTATTATTTAGCTTATTACTCACTTCTGGCATTGTGCTTTTGCTAAACAATAGTGTAATTGCTTCTTTAAAAGTCTGTGCAAATTGCCTGTACAGTTGAAGAGGAGGGGATGGAAGGCATTAAGAAAGGAGCCCAGAGAGGAACTTCAAGGTGTCGCCCCAACCTCTCTGACCTTCTCGGTGTAATACATCACAAACAAAGCCCTGCTACAAAACAGAATGAGTCTTCAAACCATCCTGAGAAAAGAGCCAAAGTAAATGAACATGGTGGGCCAAACTCAAAGGTGTGTTTGAAATAACAAAGTTTACCCCAGCTCTCTCACATGTGACTGTCTAAACTGAGGATCAAACTCCTTTGATTCGTGTCTTCTTACCAGCAAGTAACTTGAGCCCCAACACAGCACCTGAATTCAGCCAAATCTGCCTAACTGCACAGAAGGCTCTTCATAATGCTCCAGATACCTGCATTAACATGTCAAGCATTATTCTTTGAATAGCAGGCACCGGCCACAGAGAGCTTAATTTCTTTTTTTTTGCCAGGGCTTCTCCAAGCTAATGTCAGCAGGTCAACATTCTTCTCTGTATTTGCGTTCGTAATAACATACTTCCACTGACAGTGGGGCAAACCTAGTTCGCTTGCACAGAATTTTTCCTCCTAGCATAATGAGAAAATGCCAATGCTACCAGCCTGTTGAGGTGCACTGAGATGGGGCATGAAAATGGTTACATTTTGCTTTGCTTTTGTATGTGCATTATTGTTTTGCCAGTAGTGCTACAAATAACAAGGTATTTGTGGCAGTTCTAGTTTCCTCCTTTTTCAGGGTAAACCCCGATGTTCCTGGAAGGCAGTCTGTTTAATTATGTGGATCTGGACTGAGAAATGTGGGGAGGGTGTGGGGGAGGAGATTTTTGTGGCCTTCAGCTCCCTGTGAGGAGCAATCTCAGAGATTACTGGTGCATGAGGCTGCTTGGCATGGCAGCCAGGCTCAGCCCTGCCCCAAGCCATGCCTGCACTCAGGCTGTGCTGCCAGTACATATTGTTCTTGTTTAGATATCCACTGATTCTGCAGGCAGAGAACAAAACAGAGAGAAGCTTTTTTGCTTTGATTCCAGGTTTCTCTGCTCATGGCCCAAAGCAGAAGTGATTTCATTAGTTCTTCAGTAACCTTCTGAATGTTTCTTCCCCTGCAAGAGTTGAAAGGACTAGACAAGCCTGGCTTTCATTGATGTTTAACTGCTTGTGGCTGCCTTGGAGAGATGCTTTTTCAGATGGATAGAGGAAGCAATGTGAAGCTGACTGCATCTTCAATGGAGATAAGTGAGCACATCTGCTATTCCTACATGGCACTTGCCAACATTGGCCCATTATGTAATCTCTTGTCATTGCAGCAGTCCCTGAAGGCAAATATTCACACTGAAGCAGCCCTATCACTGTGGGTGCCTTCTCAAGTCCAGTATTTTCTCTGGGTTAGGGTACTTGCCTAAGTATTTACAGAGTATCAGTATCAGATTTCTTTTGGTGAAGTGATTAATTATATCAGATGAAGGCACAGGAAACATTGAAGCAGGAAAGCAAGTGAAGGCATGTAGAAGTACAGATTACAGCAGATTCACAATATAACAATAGATGCAGAGCTTAATGGACAAAGCAAGACTATGTAGAGCTATAGCTAGGACAAAAATAAACAGTAAAACCAGCAACAACAAAACCTAAAAATACCTGGAGAGCATGTGGATTATGACCAACCAGATTTTCAGACAAGCTTCTAATTTCTCTGTTTTTAAATTGTTTGCAAACTGCTACCTGTAAGCAGTTCTATATAAGTGCTGAATGTTAATATATTTTTATTTAATCAAAGTTGGAAGTAAACAATCAGCTAAGCAACAATCAAACAGTCTGCATAGCAGGCCTCCAAGACAGGGAAACTTAGGCTGCAAGAACTGCTACCAAATGCAAACTCTATGGTTCAGAGCTCCCCTTGTCAGAGGGCAAGACCCCACCGTCAAATGTCCTCAGGGCAAACCTAAGGAAGACTTGCTCATCATGTCTGTATTTCACCCACTGGTCAAAAGGTAAAGGCAGCCTGTTCCCCAAGGAGGGTGCCTTGCTGGTGCCAGCACTGTCTGCCTGTGCACCACTGCTGGCGCACAAAATTTGAATGATGACTACAAGACCTTTGCCGTATTCTGCACTGTTGAATAGAAGCTCATAGCAAGAACATCGCAGAGATGTCATGACAAGATGCAGGCTGAGGTGTGGCGGTTTTAGCTAACTCCTAAGCCATGCTGGACTTCTAACACAACTAACAACCCAGGCAGAGGTGGGAAATAATGCAAAGATATGAGCATCTGTGCAAACACACAGTGAATGATATTACCTATCTGGCACATGTTGCTAATTCAAGACAAAACCTAATAAATGAGTGAGCAAAGGAATTAAAAGAAGCAGGGAGAAGATTAAAGCAGCAGTGACAGGGAAGTCATTCTTGCAAAAGTTAGCACACATGCACCTGGGCATTTGGCAATGATTTGTGGTTTAATTGTATTCAAACTTGTCAAATAAGTCAATTAAAAATGTAGTAGTAACTTGTATCTTCTAATTAGACATTTGCAGTCAGAGTGGGCTTTAAGGAAAGGTCTGAGATCACACAGAAGAACAGCCTTAAAGGACACCTCTGGAAAGCTGTGCATTCAGAAAGGACAAAGTGAAGAAATCATGAAGGTGTCTTTTGGGCAACAGGTCAAATGGACACTGGAGACTGATGTCACTACAGAGGTGGGAGGATACACATAATAACAGAGGAACTGGCTGAGATCTTGCACTATGAGTGGTATTAAAGGTAATGTCTGAAAATTTGAACTTTGGAAGCCAGGTGAGAGTCACAAGAAGAAGGTTTATTTGCTGGGAAAGACAAGGCTGGAAGATGATCTCAGAAACTTCCTTGTATGTCTGATGTGTTTTTTAGATCCCCAGCAGAATGCTGTAGTGGGCATGTGTGAAGATGAAGATCTGAAAGTTTTAGAAATATGAACAGAAAAAGAGAGCTGAATGCTGATGACGGTATGTAGGAGTGAGCGTCAGCACTTTCACACTGCTTAGATGTTAAAGTGAGTGGAAAGAACATTGTGAATCTATCAAGAGATAAAGAGTAGGAACAGAGATAAATTAAGAGGGAAGTGAAAGGACTGAGTTTTGACAGTACTATGTCATATCTTCAAGGCATGTTTAGTGGTGAAACTTCACTGATGTCAGCAGAGCTCATCTCATTTCCCACAAGCTGAGGATCTTAGACTGCCTAAAAGAGATGTAGGTTAGAAAGTGGAGATTGTGAGGACAGAAAAAAACTGAAAAGCTTGCCCAGGTGAGTTGTGGCTGCTCCAACATCAGAGGTCGTAAAGAACAGGTTAGACAAACTAGTGCCAGCATTGACAGACATAGGTGCGGCTCAGCCTGCCATGGGATAGAAAGGTGGAAAGAGGTTTCTGCTCATGTAGCTTGAAGAAATGGGTTACAAATGGGGCTGAGGACTTGGTGGCTCAGTTTAGCACCAGATGACTTAAGTCCTGCTCTTTCCAAGCACAGCATGGAGACTTCATGCCAAAGTTATTGCTAGGCTAAAGCCAGTTGCCTGAACAAAAAGTTCTCCTCTCCTGCGGACCTTGACCTGCAGCAATCTAGTCTCTTGCCTGCATTTTGCCCCGCAGTGACTAAGAGCTGGCAATAAAATCCCTTCCTCTCATTAGACACTAAAATCTTCCTGTAAACAAAGAAAATCTAGATGAATTAGACTGCCGACAACTCAATTTCTTGTGGTTGGGAAGTTACATCTGAGACTAACTGGAAAAGCAAATGTGACGGAGACTAGAACAATAGCAACATTCAGATGGAAGTCCACCAGTTGCATCCCCTGATGCAAACAGATTTTGTGAAGGGCTTCTTTCAAAGGCACTCTGCACACACACGTCATTTGGAGGTAGCATTAACATCCATGCGGAACGGATTCTTTTAATGCAAGAAATTTGTATTGCTTCAGAGAAATCCAGTTCTTTTTATAAAGCAGGAGAAAGCAAGTTGCTTTTCTCTGAGGTCTGTTTTGCCTGAATGATAGTGCTTGTTCCAAGTGAATTGTGAGGACCGGAGGGGGAACAGAGAAACTTAATTTTTTTCATAGACATGCACAACTTCAGACACGTGCAGTTCAGAATAGGTAGCTGGATTGCAAGCATAACTGTGTCCCAATTCTGACAATAAAATATTTGTACCAAGTTGTCAAAGTGTAAAATACACACCCTCCAGAAAAATTCTGTTACCAAGGACAGTTAAGGCAGATGTTGAGGAAGTAACTTGGAGCAAAAAGGAAGACAGCCAGTATCCTGATTTGATTTATTCTGTTTTAATGGATTTACTTCCAGGGATCCTGACCATACAGGCCTAGCTTTACTGTGTATTTTCTTCATCATAAAAAGACACACGATGAGCCACAAAGTCTTGAACCACAGGGTCAGATCAGGATCAAACTTTCCACAAAACTCTAGGGTTTTTCTAATCCAAGGCTTTGCTCTCTCCCATTGCATACAGAATAGCTAGATTTGGGTTCCAGGTCTGACTTTCTTCATCTACGGGGAAGTCTTTGGCTGAGTGGTTTTCCTGTGGTGTCTTCTCCCAGGATATCGCTAAAAGAAATCAATGCAAGCTGGCATGAATCAGAGATAAGAGAAGACAGAAAACTGTAGGAAATATTTGTAGACAAAAGATTTAGTTCAGACTGAACTTTATCAGTGCTTACAATTCAAACCTTCATTACCAGTATTGGTTTTGTCTGAGAAGTTTCACAGTTTTATTCTGACAAGTCCTAATCTGGGCATAAGAGGAGAGGACAGCTAGATGTATGAGTAGATGGGACTCCAACATGTCAGCCAAATGCAGTCTCCTGACTGAGCATCTGAGTGAACAGTCAAGCTCTTTATACAGGCTGATGGAAAAATAAGGGAATTAAGTAGCAGGCTGGGAGCATTTTGGGGAGGAACAGGGTAGTCCTGAGCTCCATATGGCTCTCGGCTATCAGGAGTTTCCCAGAGAGCTTGGTTGGGCAGAGACCTTCCCTTTGGGTAGCGAGTCCAAGAGCTGGACCACAGAGGCTGGTGCATGCTACCCCTCTTCTCTCTCTGTCTTTCCCCATGCTCAGATGGCATGTGTTGTGGGCCCCAGTTCTCCTGTCTGTGATCATGGTGCCAGCCCACTCCTCTGCCCAACTTGCAGTGTGGAGACCTGCTGGCAAGGCCAGCGTCGATGTGCCCACCCATGTGGAGGACAGGGCTTGCACTCACTGGTTGAAGAGCTGCTCCTCGCTCACCAACACCAGCAAAGAGAATCCATAGTTCCTCCATGCACCCTTGGCCTTCTGAGCAGCTGCAGGACATCCTTCTGCAAGGCTTCATCTGTGCCCTGAGAAGCGCATAGACCCCACTCATCCCAGGCAATTTTCTTCTCAGCCAGGGTCACCTACATGGTTTTAAATTGAGGAAGGACAAAAAGGCCTTCAAAAAGGCTGGCTAATGTGGGAAAGAGGGCCATTTCTCTTGGCTGAGAGCCCTGAGGTCTCCAAACAGCACTGAGAAGAGAGAGCAGCACAACCTATCCTGCAAGGGTGGTACCTGAGGGTCTCCTCCACCTCAGACACACTTCCACATCTGTTCATCACTCATTGCTACAGTGCAGTGGGCTTATGTGGGCAGTGAGGAAGAAGGTTCATATTGCTTCCTTTGTTCGCTTTTCTTGGGCTGTGCAACATGACAGCGACATTTCCCTTCCCTGCTTTAGTAACGAGCACGTCTCCACCAATTCTGGCCCCAAATCCCCACCATGTGCTTTTTGCAACCAGCACAAATTAACCAGTGAGGAAGGAATGCTAAATATCAGGAGGGCTTCTAGGCTAACAGCTCATGCACAAAGTAAGAAAAACCATGAAAAACTGAAAAAAAGAGATTCCCTGCCTTCAGTAGAGCATTACTCAGTCATAAGCTATGTACTTCTGAGCTTCTTTTGCTCCCCTGCCAAGGCTCTGAAAGAGGGAAAATCAGGACAGATACATGAGAAGAATAAAGAATAATATAAATAAAAGGAAAAAACCCAGCATGTCTTAGATCAACCCTAACTCCCCACTCTGCTGTTTACCCATCTCACATTGTGTCAGTGATGGCAATACAAACTATGTGCTTAAACTGTATTTCAAAAAATTGACAGCTCCAGAGCATCTCCATTTCTCCCCTTGCCTTGTCCTGTTGTGTAACTGCATGTCAGGCCAGGAGCCAGAGCTGACATCACGTTGCAGAGGACTGCCCTGGGTCTTGCATAACCTTAATAGGACAGCCACTTGGAAAGTGTTTATGTGCCATCAGAGAGGTTGCACTTCTAGCCACTCTACTGCATTAGGGGAGCAGAGTCATTATAGACCAGGCAGAAGTATTAATTGCATTTACATCACTCATGTCCACCATGAGGTATTTCAGTGGGCCCTGATACTTCAGGTCCTGTTCCCATCCCCCTAGGAGCAAAACTGTAGCCGTGGTAAGTGATTGCAACTGATTGCAGTGCTGTCGCATTTTCTCCCAGGAGGGTTTTTTTACCTCAAAATCGTTTGCAATTACTCCGTGGGGGTATTGTCAGAAAGAAGACCAGCAGGCTGCAGGTAAGTTCAGGGTCCATGCCCAATATCATATGGTTTAGGTCTTTGAATAACAGCATCCCTGTTTGCCAATGGTATGCTTACTGGGTCCAAAACCTCTAGCGTGCTTGTTCTTGCTGGCTGTTATCTATGTTGCAATAGGCGGTAGCAGCCTGCAGAAATGCAAGTGTGAAGGAACTAGAGAGGGAGTAAAATACATGCAGCTCTGCTTGAAAAATGTGTCCTTCTCCTCCCCATTCCCACTGTGACACTCAGATCCACTTTCCTGCCCTGTAATAGGCAGTGGCCAGGTAGACGCTGGCTCTAACACACACTGCTTTCCTAACCTCATTGCTGGGATGAGTCCTGAAGCAAATTAAGATGATTAAATCCTGATGCAAATTAAGAGCCATCAGCCTGTATCTTCCCTTAGCACTGCCTTTCCCCTTGAAAAGGATTCAGGACATGGTCATGGAAATGACAGACAGTAGGTGGCTATGCTACTTTTGCAATGCAGAAGGGGACTTGCAGCTTCCTCTAGCTCTGCTTTCAGGCTGGCTCTTACCTTCCTGGCCTCTACAAGTTTCATGGTGATTGGACACATGCACATTCTCATGTGCCCAAGGAAGACAGGATACTATTCAGGAAAAGAAAAAAAAAAAAAAGAGGGGAAAAAAGGTAACAGAGGTAATCCCCCACCAACTGAGATGAGGCTCAAGCCTCTACATCCTGCACTACAATTTAATCTCCTTGTGCAGGTACAGATGAACTCACTCAAAATAGTCTAAAGAGAAAAATGACTGCCTGTTTTTTTTCCAAGTGTTGAATTATGTCCCTTCGTATTTAGCAGGGTGATGGTGTTATTTTTAGGGAATTAAACAAGATGTAACACTTCTCTGTCTCATTCTCTTCCTGTATTGTATCTAAACAAATTTAAAGATGACAGCTACCAACATTAATTAAGTGAAGATTTGTTTTGGTAAATTTATTCCTGCCATAATTACACTGACAAGCCCTCAAAAGAAAGATCTCTCCTAAAAACTTTGAGTGAGATGCTTTGACTGTACTTTTAGGCTGAGCGAGAAGAATTCTGCTTTGCTGCAGAAACCTTTCATATACTGCAGGCTGTTGCCATTCTGCTTCCATATGGTCCCAGCAATTCTCACTTTCTTAGCAGAGCAAGTTGGGGCAAAGAAAAATATTGGGCAATGTATTCTCCAGCATGTCCCCGCATTTTCTCTTTTTTGGCCACAACATTTCTTCTTTGGCAGGAGCAATGAAAATGCTTTTAAAATGGATGAATTACCACACCACAAGAAATCAGTTCACAGAACAGTTTACCCCATGGATCCTGATGATTTTATAACCATCTGGGTCACTATAAAAGGTCATACTACCAAAAAAGCCAAACAAACCCAGAATAGCTTTGGCTTAAAGAGCTCTACCTTTAGCTGGTTACCCACAATGGTGTACAGGATTTACGAGGCATTAAGTATCTAAACAAAGTACTCCAGGCTCAGTAATTTTCAAATAACAGCTGATTTTAATTTTTTATTTGGCATTTATACACACATCCTATTGCAAGCTTGATTCATTTCTTTTTGCACTGGAAAAACTGTTAAAGCTGGAATGGGAAGTCAAGAATGTGGGAATTCATACATTGCGTGCATATGTGGTTTAGTGGTGTATGCCATTTGTACACATCACTTACTGGGGAAGTTAAATCACTTTTGGATACAAATTCCAGCAACTGCTTCCAAAACTCCGTTGACTTCAAAACTTTGAAGTTACATTCTCCACAACCTGTTATTGAAATATTTCTTGCCAGCTCAAAGCAAGCACCATTTTCCAAAGCAGAGATTTTTCTTCTTTTGCTCTGCGGTCTGCAAAGTGATGCTCTTTACTTGCACTTACAGACTGGCTCCCCGAAACTGGAACTGACTGTCTTTTCTCTTAGGAACACAGTGGCTCTTGTGTACTGAAGCTTTTTGTTTTTTTTTTTTTAACTTCTCAGACTTCCTTCGTCATCACTGATAAAAATGAATGCCATGCTCTTCCATGTGCAAACAGGACTTCATTCATTTATGCAGTTATTAAGGAAGCCTCAGAATAGTGGACATGCACACAAGGCTGTGACGGTCTCAGCGAACTACTGTTCCTTTGTGGTGGGTGCCTAATGCAGTAGTGACACAGAATTTACATGACAAAGGAATTAAAAATAATCTTTAGCCCTGGCTTCCAGATGACTGATGAGCAGGTTTCAATAAAAGGAGTCATGACTCATGCACCAGTTTGCAAAACTGCCGCCCATGGCTGGGACAAACAGCTTTCTGTTTGCTGCTTTCAGACTGTTTCCTACACTGGGGGACAGAGTGGGCACCATAGGAGCTGGTGGTCTCTTTGTGTTGGGAAGCTGTGGCTCCTGACTGAATCTGCTGTTTCAGACATGGGTCCACGACAGTTGCCCTGCCCACCGGTGGTCCTTCAGCCCACTGGGCTTAGTGGCCCCGTGACATCTGCACGAACAACATTCAGCAGGGTCAGCGCAGCCTTGGGGTGGTGGGGCCAGCTGGGCCCCTGTGCTGGCATGAGCTGGGAGCCTACTCGGTGCCTTGGAGCAGTCTTCTCTAGCGCTTGCTGAGCTTGGTGGCCTCCTCAGTGCACAAAAAGTGCTTCTCCAGAGAGGTTGCTTCAACCAGCAGCTCAGTTAGTGAAGGGATTAATTTAAAAGCTTATCTCCTCTCCCTCTGTTGGTGCCGCTCTGGCTGTGTCCAGCCTCCCTTGCCCCGTGCCTCCACAGCTCTTGCCAAACATTCAAGCGTTTTAGTGCATTTCCCCTTGTTCCCATTATAAAAAAAATCCAGCTGATGCAAAGATTGCCTCTCTAGGGGAACTCATCTTTGCTTGGCAATCATTGTCACTGTAACCTTCCCAATGGAGTTTAATTATGTGCTTGCGATTAAGCAATTATGCATTATCAGGAACTGAGTAAATCAAGCCTTTTATCTCCACTAACAGGATATTTCCTGTGAGTGTTCCTGCCAAAAGAACCTAGGGGAAAGATGGGACGATTTTGCATGTTATGTAAGCGTGTTTATTTAGGGAGCTCACAGCACTGTGCTCTGGACACAGCCACCTCTGCTCCAGCTCCAGCACAACCACCCGACTCTCAGCGCGCATAGCCAGGGGACTGGACCCACACAGTAGCGAGCGGTTGGGTGGTTGTGAACCACAGCTACTTTTACGGCATGCTGCTGAGCCCTGCTCAGAAGCAGGCAAATTGGTTACAAAGATGCTACACACTCACAGATAAAATTCCTCGGGCTCAGTGGGGTGGTTGCCCGTTTGAAGGTGCTTCGTTTGCGGAGAGGAGGATCTCAGAGCTGCTGCAAGCTTTGCTGTGCAGATAAAAAAGGAAATAGGCCACCCATGCTCTCGCTCACTCTGCATTCAATTAGCTCACTCACTGATGGGCTAGCACTGCAGAATGGATTTTCCCACTGATTGATCTCTTAATGTAAATGGGCTCTGGTTTTAAACTCAAACCATACATACTTTTTTCCCCGTGGAGCTGTTCTCTTGTATTCTGCTCAGAGTATACTTTCTCTCTAGCTGGGGTCTGCAGCACCATTGCAGTTAAGGGCCTGCACTATCATTATTTATATAAACAGCCCTGAGATGGCCATTTGCCTCAGAATATCTGTATTTATTTATTCTTTTTCTTGTCTCTCCTCTTACACTAGTTGAGAAGACTCTGAAAACTTGTCCTATGCAGCTCTTTCTTCTTATTCCGCCAGGCTCTTTACGCAGGAATAATTAATATATATGTGTGAAATTTTTCCATATATCTCTACAAAAGCGCGACTACCCAGTAATAGTGACATTTGGAGCAAACTGAGATTCATTCTTGTATTATAAAACTTCAGTTTAGAAAAGAGATTGCCCTTTTTTGCATACAATATATGTCTCTGTTTTGGAATATTTCTCTTCTTCGTGATTCACATGTTCCCTATTGTCTTTTCAGACCTTGATCGGGAACTTTACCTTCTGTATCTGCAGGAATAGTTATTTAGTGCCTAGTGGCTCACTTCACCAGAGCCAAAATGTCACCTGAACACAGCCTTTGGGATCTGCAACAATAAAAAAGCAATAAATATAGTAGAAGCCATTAACAGTGCTAAGAGCTACTGGGAAACAAGGCTTAGATTCTTTTACACAATTTATTAGCAACAGCTATACCTAAGAAAATGAATCTAATATAGGAATTTAAGCAGAATAAGCGTTAATGGAATTATGCCCGCCTTCCAAAGCAGACTGGGTCAGTACTTCACAAAAGTCTCTCCCCCAAAGTCTAATTTCTGTGTGCTCAGAGAAACAGAAGCAGCTAGATAACATGGTAGAAAGGCATTGATTCTGAATAATATTACAGTTGCCTTCTTAAAAAAGGAAAAAGACAAAAGCAACTTTTTAAACTTGCTGTTGTCATAAAATTGAAATTTTCCTTAGCCAAGTATGGTATTTCAGAACACTGCTATTTAACATATAATCACATTCAAATAGGAACTTCATAATAAATATTTATGAAGACTAGCTCATGAGTTTTGAGATTATTTCTATGAAAAGCAACATAATAACTCTGTCACTCTTGGTTTCTGCATGAAATCTGGCAAGAAAATCCATCAGGTATGAGTGAAGATGTTGTAAATTCTTGCTGTCAAGAATAAGTCCAATCGCATTTGGGTATGTAGGTTTTAAAACAACAATCAGGATTGTTTAGATTAAAATTACCCTTTGGTGAACTGAACATCTACTTATGCTACTTTGTACCTTGTTTTCTTTTGCATAGCCACAAAGGGTGATTGGAAATAGTGAAATAACCCCAAATGATTGAAAGAGTGGATAGTTTCTGAAATGATTTGGTGTAAATCTGAGGTGCAACAGGCTGAAGCAGGAACTGATCTGTAGTGTGGTCCGTAGGCTGTTATGGATGTTGGTGGTCACAGGCAGTGTTGCCTCTCCTTTTCAGAACTTACTACATCTCCCATGCAGCCTTTCCCGTCATACCTGGGTTACCGGTTCTTCAAGACATGATTTAGGACCTTCTGGAAGTTTTGGGGGCAATGGGTCAGTAATCTGATGCTTATTTAAGACATCAGTGTTATGTCTGAATTGTTTCTTGAAGAACACTAAAAATTAAGGAAAGAAAAACTCTTTAGTATGATCCTAAAATGTCTTGTGATAGAAATCCTTGGGCTTTGGTTAAAAATATCAGGCTGGCCAGATGGTACTTACAGAGGCATCTGTGGAGATTTGAGATAGATGCAAGTCGATGAAAATCAGAAGTGGCACAGAGGAAGATGCTCTGCCGGTGGTGTTCCTCAGCCCCATGAGGCAGAAGGCTGATGTGTGTGCCCACTCAGAGGGCTTGAGAGCTGACAGTTCCTGTCCAGAACCCTCCTCCACCCTGTGCCCAGTCCTCCTGGAGCTGAGTGTGAGCTTAATGGAAATAAATCTAGCATGAAGCGATGGGGAGAACAAGTGAGCAGGGAGCTAGGAAAGAGGTAACTTCCCTCTCGATCATACAGCAGGACAGTCTTTGTGTCAATTGTCCTTTTGTCCCAGAGCTCACCTACCCCACACCCATGTTGTTCACCCCCAGCCACCTCCTGCCAGTGCTTCACTTCAGTGTCCCTTCCTGCTCCCCACGGCCCTCAGGAACTAAGCCCGTGGTCCCTCTGCAACAGCTGGACGGGGTCCCAGGACCTTACAGACATCCCTGCTCCTCCTCAGTGACAGCCATGGGGGCAAAAAGTCATAGGAGTTGAGGAGTCAGCATCTGCAGTTCTGAGTTGTTTGATTTCTTTTACAGCAGTGCTCATTCCCATGGCTTCAATTTGTCCCGCAGCCCAAAATAGCTGTAAGGCCATGCACATCATGTATGTGTATGTGGCAAAACCACACCTTACCCTGCCCGTACCTAGACCAAGAAGCTTTTCTGCAGAATGAGGATGCTTGAGAGCATGGCTGCAAGCAGGATGAGAACATGCTGTCTACACTCTGCAGCTGCAGAGGTGAAGTTAGTTTTGTGCTCCCAAATGAGAATTTTTACCAAATTTTGTGTTAGGTCAAGAAGTGTGTGTGCAGGAGCCCCATGTATTGTTACTTTAATCAATAAAGTGTGACCAAGAAGTCCTCCAAAAGTCATCATCTTCTCCTTATAGAGGTTCTTGGTGACCGGTTAATTTTCATTATTCCAAATTTCAGAGCCTGTCGTCTGTTATCTATTTGCCCTTTGGATTGACCTTTGGATAGCTGATGAAAAAGCCCTGGAAGTGTTCAAGGCCAGGTTGGACAGGGCTTTGAGCAATGTGGTCTAGCAGAAGGTTTCCCTGGCCATGGCAGGGGGGTTAGAACTAGATGATCTTTAAGGTCCCTCCCAACTCAAGCCATTTTATGATTCTATGATTCTATGATTCTATGATTCAAATCTGCGCTGTATACAAACTGCTGGACATGTAGTGCCTCATCTAAATGCAGAAACCACAGTACTTTGAGTGTCTCAAGTCTGTTCACTTACCCTTTGGAGGCATTTATTGCATCTTTTAATTTCTGTTTCCTTCCTCTTACAGTTTGGATTCAAATATTTACTCTGATACAAATATTTAAAGAAATGTAGTTCTCCTGAAGTCTGGAAGCAGTGAAATCAACAAATGAGGGAGAAGTCAAGAAATAAAAGAACAAAAACTCACATGTTACAGCAAAGAGATGATTACAATTGACTATTTTTCTCTGTAGACAGTAATGTTTCACCTTATAAAAACCAAAAGACAGTTGCAAATTCCTTGTTCCTTTCAAGATAAGAATAAAAGAAAATTACAAACACTTCACTGAAGAATAATAATGGAATTAGGCAGTTATCAGGAACATATAATTGGAAATTATCAAGAAAACACACTTAGAGGGACAGGAGTTCAAGCACGCTTCTTGCACGATAAAATGGTAGTATTCTCAATTATAAGCTGCAGTATCAGTAAGTTGTTGACCAGAAATACTAGGAAAACCCACTGTGTTTATTATCTACTCTCCCATGACTCATATAGCACATTATCTTCTAGCAACACACAATGAATACACCAGATTTTCTCAGGATCAATTATATGTATATCCCAGTGGAAGGGTGAGACAACATCTATGAGAAGAGCAGTCAGATGGTCAGATATAGGCCATATAGAAACTTATTTTGCATTTTTTTCCCTAGACTTATTCTTACCAAATTTCTCTCTCCTTCCAATCCAGTTTTGTAAAGACTTCAGCAGCGTGCCACATGTTCAGTAGTTCAGAGATCATGGACAAAGGGTATCTGATTTTCACAATAAATCTATTTTTTCTGCACTCAGAGCACCTTCGGGGGAAGCCACTGGTCCTGCCTACCCAGAGCAGACAGGGGCCAGGTTTCTCGCAAGATTTTCCTTGCATGCTCCCTGGCTGGAAGTAAATATGTCAAAATGGGACCTCTGTGCTTGAGACTGGATCAATAAAATCATTTTATGCCTAGTAAAGGGATGATGCAATTGCTCCCATCTAAGCAGTGATGTCCTGGTAACTTTAATATTTCATCAAAAGGGAGTACTTGACTTTTAAGGCTGTTGCGAGGTAGGTCCAATTTCCTGAGCACCCATCATTATGGAAATGCTAACAAAGGCCAAAGTCAAAGCTGTATCTCTTCTGTCCTGCAGGTGCTCAATCTGGTGTGAGGGGAGGCTTTGGATGGCTTTTCCCCTTTTTGGGGATGACTGGAGAGTGAAGCGATGGCAAGGGCCAAGATGCACCTTGCACTGCCTTTTTTTCTGTGGCCAGGCTAGTGCTAAGACAGTTTTCAGCCTTTGGGAAGGACCATGCATGATAATGTGGAGGAGTCAGGGCTCACTCACTTGAGATCACAGATTAAAAGAAATTTTAAAAGAAAGCAGAGATCTTTTGGCTCAGATATTCTGAATAATTTCATTTAGCTTGAAAAGTTTGAACAAAATATTTTGCTATTTTGGCACCAGCTATTTTGCACTTCCAATTCCATTAAAAAGTTTGATAATTTGACTTTTTGTCCAGATACATGAAAAAAAAACAGTCCAGGTACAGTATCAAAACTGTCATGTGTAAGAAGATCTGATTTTGACCATCCCTACTGAATACAGCACTCAATGGAAAAAATAAGGTGACATTTCTGTGCTACCCCAAGAGACTGCAATTCCTTTGCAACAGATCTCCATAGCAATATGCCCTAGTGTCTGAGCTCTGGACTTTCTCTTGTTGAGCAGTCCAGAATTTTCATACATGATCTTTTTCCCATGTTTCCCATGCCAAAAATGCATGCTAGGATCCTCCTCTCTATGTCACACTTCTGCCTGAAGCTGGGATCATCCTAGTTGGGGTCCTGTTGCCTTTGTACCTGGGCAGAGGAATAGTGGGCTCAGCAAAGCTGTAACTGGTACTACATGGCACTGCCAGATCCTTGTTTTTCACTTGTGAAAATTCAAGGCAAAGTTTAATAGCTGGATAGCAATGAGCTGTATTTAAGCCAGTGACCTACAAGGTGAAAGGTTCCATAACCCGTTACTAATTTCCTGGATCATCTAGCCCTCTCATCATGCAAGAAATTCTTGCAGCTTTGTAACAGCAGCAGAAGCTGTTGGAGTCAAAAGCCCTTAGCCAAATAGTGGAGGAACACAAGAACTGGATAATTCATACAGTATTTTTCTTCCAGTGTTTTTCTGTCTGGCAAAAGCTCCACATACATTTGGTTTCTGTGCTGTACCTTGGTTATCCAAACTTCCTGCATGCTAGACATATCTTCCTTCTGGTTTGGCTGTAATGACTTCTATTGAGCTCTCTCTACCACCTTTATAGATTGTTACATAGCCAGATAAATGTGAATCCCTTTACTCCAATCACCAGCTTCGCAAAGCCTCTCACTCAGAAAGAATAACTTGATAGTTAAAAAAACGACAAAGATGCACAACTTCATCACACACTCATGATTTACTGTTGCTGTTGCTGCAGAGCTGTGTGGGAAAAGCAGTCCGGTGCCCTGGAGTTCAAATCTACAGCAGCACATTCAGGATGTCTGAGCTCTTGAGAGCATTTCCTGATATAGTGAATTAAATTTAGAGCTGTGCAAATCCGGCTTTGGATTTAGATTTGTGAGATTCACCTTTGACCTGGCTTTGGATGGAGATTTGGATGCCTGTCTTGTGCAAATATGTGGGCAGTGTGCATTTTGTGCTACCTTTCAGCACACTGAAAGGGTATAATTTCTATGAGGAATACTTTACCTACTAGTTACCATTTCAGGCTGTGGCATCCACTTTTGGCTGTGTCCCTTCTTTTCTGTAAGATCAGGTGTCTGCCATAAGAATAATTTCAATTGAATAGCCTTGATGCAAACAGCAAACTGCGAGAATACCATCAAACGTTGATATGTTGTAGACAAAGGTCTGAATAAGTGGATTAATGTATACACTTCACGTAAACCATAATAAACAGTCAGCTGTTCAGGACAGATGAGACTCATCAGGGAAGGTTAGGTTTGTACTGTGATGGTTTTTGGGTTTTCCATTTCTTTCATGAGGACAGGCAAAGGTAAAGCTGAGGAGAGAGGTTCTGGATATCCAGAAAGATGCTGGAAAACACTGTGTCAGGAAAGACCTTCCTGGGATGTTTCAACAATTAAGAATCAAACCCAGCCTTGTGACAAGAGATGACCTCACAGACCATGAAACCAGGAGAACCTCTTTGTGTCCTATATGTGGCCAGCACCCTCTGGCTAGTCCTTCCTCCCCGTAATTAGCACCCAGACGTGGGCATCAATGTCAAAAGCCACATCTCTTTCCTAATCTGGTTTCGAAACACTCTGCCATCTCAGCCGTCCAGACTTCCTGTGCTAATGGTTGCCATGACAGGAATTCTCTCTTTGATCCCTTTTTGGGGACACCCTTCCATCTGCAGCAGTGATTACACTGGTCACAGCTTCCTGCTGAGCACTGTCTGTCTGCTAAAAGGAAAATGGAAAGAAAAATGGAAAGCCAGCCGAGGTCCTTGCTATATTCAATGCAGAGTAACACTATACACAGGCAAAAAAGAAATAAGATTGAAAAATATAAAACAAATTAAAATAAAATAAAATAAAATAAAATAAAATAAAATAAATAAAATAATAACATAAAATAAAATAAAATAAAATAAAATAAAATAAAATAATAAAATAAATAAAATAAAATAAAATAAAATAAAATAAAATAAATAAAAAAATAAAAATGCTAGAAGCTAATTCTGCCCTTGTAAAAAAGACTAGAATGGTAATAATGTATTTTTTCAGATTGTATCTGCATCACAGACTGTGAGCAATAAGTTCATCTTGTTGAATCTAAGAGGAATGAGGACGAATTAGCAGCCTCTGATCTTGATTTGAGGAGAAACCCCTTGGGGCAAAACCGAAAAAGGACATCCACTGACTGCAAATTTCTCAGACACTAGAAGCTAAAAGGCACCTCCTGAAGCAGACCAGAGCTGGTCAGCCACCAGCACACATATGCTTTGTGCCCACCCTGGTCATCCCACTGTCCTCCAGCCACAGGACAGGGGCTTCAGCATGGCATCAGTGCTCCCTGAGCAGACAGGCGTATCCCTTGCACCATCACTGTGGCCTTTTTTGGACTCATCTGCCATCGACTCAGTCCGTATCGAGATCCTGAGCCTCAGCAGGTCCCAGCAGTAGCTTTGTGGCTGCACTGAGGAGGAGCAGGTACTTGCAGCAGGGGACGGGGACCAAACATGCCTTTCTCTGCTCAAACCACACAGCCCCAGTGTGTAAATCTCTCACCCCTCCTCATATGGTCTTTTCTCTATTGTTGCTTTGCTTACACATTGTTGCACTGTTGTTATATAATATTATCTATATATTGTTATATTAAAACACCATGATTATAGGCTCCAGGTCAGGCTGCACTTAAACAAAAACCACTACAGCCATTGCCAGGATCCCCAGTGGTGTTTTCCCATGCACTGTGACTCTGCAGAGTGCAATCTGCATATCTTGGAGAAACACAGCAGGAGAAGGTGGTAATTAAGAGCCTGGTGATACAAATAGGCAATTTGGTAGGTTTGCTACAGTCAGAGAGCTCTGTGGATTTGCTTTAGCTGAAGATCTGGACGTGGTTCAGCCAGAAAACAAGAGACGAAAAGGGAAAAACAAAAAGTGTGTGTGAGAAGAGCAGGTCATTGAAATGATATCCTTCTCCACCTATGACATACAAAGGGACAGTGCCCAATTTGGGACCGGGCTCCCCTCGCCTTTTTCTCCCTTTCCCAAAACTGATGTGAGAGCATGTCCCCCAGCCCCAGGCAGTAATGCAGAGCTGGAAAGGATATGGAAAGCATTCAGTGGGCTGGTCCAAATGGAAAACTGGAAAAGATGCAAACATTCACTGTGATTCCCAGGCATTATACACTCACTGGGGCACACATACAGCTGGAGGCAGGAAGATAGCTTTTGGCATGCTGGAAGCTGCAGATGTCTGTCTGAGCTTCCCAATTCTACCAAAAGCTCTGCTGGTTTCGAGCCTGCTTCTTCCATGTCGCTGCTCCCTTCCCTTGTTTTTTTTTCTGCCCTCTTGTTCATGTAAATATCCTACCAAGGGAGGAGGAAAAAGCTTGCAGAAGGTGGTAACTGCAGCTCCTACCTCTGTGGACTTAGGACTTTCTTCTGTCTTTCTCTTCCACCAGCTGCATGTTTCCGTGAGGGTTTGCATGCCCAGGGCTGTCTTTGCTTCCAAGCTTAGCAATATAAAAGAAAGCTCACAAGGAAATCTCCTAATCAGAGCTTGCTGGGAAGAGAACTCAAAGCATAGCATGATGTAGTGCGCATAAAAATTGTGGAACTGAATAAAGAATCAAGAATGGGTTTTGGATGTCTCAATCATGAGCTAAAATGCCAAAAGCAATATGAACTAAAGCAACAACTGTGAAAATGAGAGGAAGCAAAGTACATTTTCCTTTCTTCCTGATAGACTCAGTTTTGGACTCTTCAGTGACAGTCTATTAATTTTCTGTGTGTTTTGGCATCAGAAACCTTATGAACACAGAGAAACATATATTCTGCTGAATCTTAAAGCTTAGTTTTAATGTTAAAAAGTCAAGGGCTTTCACATCAACAGCTCTTTGTACACACTATAAAAATATAGATATTTTAAAATGCCCTTAAAGCTCAAGCTATTACCATCCCAATCTGGATTCCCCACAGTGAAGCAGAAATGCAAGCACTCATCATCACACATCCATGCTAGTCAAATCATCTTGCCAGAGGGAGCTTCTGGGGATTACTATGGATTCACACAAGACAGGGCAGACACAGTGGCACTGTTGGGTTTTGGACTGTCACTCAGCCACCCCTTCCCTTTACCAAGGGCCACACATTCTGTTTTTCTGGCATGCAACAGCCAAAGCTTAAACAAGCTCCCCAAGAGCTCCCTCTTTGCTTTCTGAGGTTTGAATCGGGGGCTTGACCCTGCTCAAGACAGGCTGGTGGCTTCCCCAGAGCTCCTTTTCTTCTGCTTTGCTTTGGCTCAGGCATCCTACGGGCTCTCAGGCTTTCCCTCTGCCTCCCCCTCTGCATTCATCTCTTGGCTCCCTGAGAGGGTGTAAGTCCTTATGTCTGTGCTCTTTTGTTTCTTCATGCTCTGCTGATCTGTACATGATTTCCCTTTGTTTGCTGAAGTGTTTTCTGCTCTCCCCTCAAAGCCTGCCTGCTGAGCTGATGCCACCACCTGTGGAGCTCAGCCACCTCACCCCCTCCATTCCCATGTGGTGCAGAAAATGGCAAGCTGGACGCCGGAGCGGGGTGGCAATGGACCGGCCGCCATCTGCTGCTGTGGCTCTTGCGAGGCTCGAAGAGCGGCTCTTCCCACAGCCAGGGTGTGCTGTCTGCGCTGCACCTGGGGCTGGCAATGGCGTTGCCCAATGCGTTGGCCCCAGGCACAGCTCACCATGCCTTAGTTAGCAGGCTTGCACAACCGTCCCTCAAGTGCCATGGAGGGCACGCTATGCCTGTGCTGAGCAGAGGAGAAGGCCAGCGTGGCTCAGGATAGCAGGGCACTGGGGAGTGGGGCAGCCAGAACAGCCATGTGTTGACTGTTTGAAGGAAATGAGGACTTGCAGAGTGGCCGGCAGAAACCTTTGCCTCTTCCAAAGAGCAGTCTCTGCCCTGGATGCTGCATGGGGAAGGTAATGCAACCCATAGTTATGTTGCAGAAACACCCAAAGACCTCACTCAAGTTCAGACTGATCCTTGTCATGGCTCACTAGCAATCTGAGGACAGCAATGAATAGGCCTGCAGTCAAACACACCTTTCACAGACCTACCTTTGTTTGTCATTTTGCTTGGTAGTCTGACACCTCTTCCTGACTACACTTAGACATGTTTGTAAAGGCTGATTGCTTTTAGATCCTATCATCTGGCCTTGATATGGAATAGAATTACCTCTTAACCTTACAGAGCGACTTGGGGAGGATCTTTTGTGCATAGAGATCACTGTGAAAGAAGACGCAGAGATCAGAGCTTCTTTGGGAAAACAAAGGTTCCTTGTATTATGTTCTTCAGGTTTTGAAAGAAATGAATCTATTCCAAATCACCACAAAAAAAGAAATTCACAAGAATGAGCAGAACTAGAAGCCTCATGTATTTTTCCACTCAATACCCCAAAATAAAGCAGGTGCCTTCTCATTCACCAGTAGCTAGCTGCAAGGCAGTCATTGATGCCTGCTGGGCAGCATGGGATGGGATGCTGCTGCGGGCAGAGGTGGGCACCTCCAGGAAGAGCTTCCCTCCCCCTGAGGCAGGTGGGACTCTCCACTTGGACTGCACAGCTGCCTTTTCAAGGGCACACACACCCCAGAGCCCATCACAGAGGGCTTTTGGAGGGAGGCACAGCCTCCTCCATGTGCCATTACTGCAGGAGGTTTTCATAGAAGTCAGCTTTTGCTTCAGCAAGCAAAGACAGGAAAACAACTGTAAAAGTAGAAATATAGTCAAGAGTAAATACAAGTAATTTCCAGTTTGGGCAGTGCTGTGTTTACCTACTTTTCATACATGTGGAGGAGGTGAGTTTACTGCTTTCTTTATCACCTAAAAGAAACTCTGTTCAAAAAGTTGCTTCCAACCTCCTAAGTCTCATAAAAATACTTATATCATGCCCATTTTCTGGGCTTTTTTATTACCTGCTTTCTACAGAGACATTTTACAGCTGTAATCAGTCAGATGTCCTATTGCCTATTTCCCTATATAAAATCCCACATACAAAAACACCCTAATAGGAGCTGGACTATAGTATGTGCTTATTTACTAGAAAGCCAAGCTTTGAAAAATGTAGTCACGACTTCCAGCTACTGCAAAATGTGTCTCCAGCTCTGCCAGCTAATAAGTCTGCCTGTTCAACCCATGAAGCTGAGGGTGCTTCAGGAACTGTCAGACCTGTTCAATAAACTGTACTGATCTTTTCATCTTCTCGATTTCCTGAGTCATCCCAGCTCTGGACCTCAGCTGCCATATGGAATCCTGCTTTGTAGTACAATCTGAAACACACTTTCAGCTCATAAATGTGTTTGTGTTTAGAACTACAAAGGACACTTCCTGGCTGTTCAGAAGGGCTTTTTTTTTTTTTTAATATATATTTATGAATTAAAATGTCAAGCCACTTGGCATGTTATTGTGCTCATACCAGCTTGATTCTCATGTGATTTCTTACGAATAATAATGAAAGTGCTGCTTTAAATAGAGCATGGATCCTGATCCACAGTTAGAAATTGCTTTTAATCTCTTATTTTCTAGATAGTGCTTTGCTGAATATGTTTTCCTGTTACTTTTAAGAGAAATTTTAAAATCTTTAAAATGTGTGCTACTGCATCACACTGTGAGTTAAAAAAAAGCAGCTGGCAAGTAATGTGTCTCATTCTCAACATCGTTTTTGTACAAGATTTTTTTTCTTAGACTCCACCTTTTTTTACATCTTCCAGCAAAACTGAAATGCTGTTTTTCATTAGTTAACTATAGCTGCTTGCATACTGGTGCCTTCAGAGTGGGACGGGAGACCACATCTGTGGTGCTTGCATATCTCAGTGACTTTGTAGCTTGGACTTCAGTGAATAATTTGAAAATTGCACACACATAAGGCTGACTTTCATTGTTTCTTTTTCACAAACATTTCAGCACTTTCTATGTTTCGGCTCTGAAAGGCTCAATTTATTTTCTCTATTCTGTTGTATATGTCAGAGGTCATGAAAAATGGAGAAGGGAAAATTCAGTGCAGGCTGAGCTAGCCTGTGCTGTATGCAGGACAAAACAAGCTCTTAGAATCTCAACTTGTAATAGTCCAAGGAGGTTGAGGGGGTGTTTCTGCTGCCCCCCAGTCCAGCTTTGGCCATAGCTTGCTGGAGTTGAGGCAATACTGCAGCACGACACCAGACTGGGTGCTGGTGCCACCTGGTAAGGAGCATCCAGCCAGCCTTGGAACCTGCCTGGATGGTGGCAGAGACATGTGCCAAGGACTTTCAGCCCTTGTCTGCCATAAAAATAGACCCAGAACAGAAAGTACCTCCCCTGCAGCCAGGCAGCAAGGAGTACTGCAGGACTGGGAAGTCACACATAGAAAACCCTGAGCACTAGAAATGCTGTCCCATGCCGAGCCTCGCTGCCCCTCGCTGGGGAGGATGCTCAGACTGGAGCCAAGGAGGCAGACATGCCCAGCAGCAATTTCCCCAGCTTTCAAGGAGCACCCATTTCTTTCCTAGGTGGTTGCATCAAGTAGTTCAGAAACTTGCTTTTCCTCCTCTGAGACGATGCCAGCACCTCACTTCTGTCTGTCACCTCTGAGGGACCGGCCTGGTTGCTGCAGGGAGCAAATGGGGCTCCTGTTGCTGGCTGTCAGTCTGGAGGATTTCCAGAAAATCCGTGCTGTGGGCAGGGGGGCATGCAAGGAGCCAGGGTCTCCCACCACCAGGGACTAGGAACAGGCGCCTGGGTGGGAGTGAAACGGGTGCTGCCCTGGAGGGGTCCTTCTGACGCTGTCCTGCCCCGGTGCCTGTGGCTCCGCGCAGCTGTGGGTGCCACAGCACATCACAGAGGTGCTGGGCTTCTGCAGCACAGATGTGGTGCTGTGCTGCCTTGGACCCACAAAGCGTGGAAGGACATCAAAAGAGCATATGCCTCAGCAACGGCCCTTTCCAGCAGCCAGCTGTCCCGCCTGCTCAGAGCCATATGCGCACCCAGCCCCCCAGGCCCTTCTGGAAAGGAGCTTTATTTGAACTAGGATGGGATGGGCACAAAGGTGCAGCCTGCTCTCCTGGCACACCACGCAGCTCGGCCTCACTGCCTGCACCTTTGCACCCAATGAATTATTAGCGCAGCAGTGGGGGATGCAGCAGTACAAATCGGGGGGGCCTCATTTGCACGTTGGAGTCAGCACAGAGGAAGGGAACTGAGGTGGTCAGAGGTGAGGAGTGGTTTGCATGTGAAGAGAGGTTAAATGAAGGGCTTTTCAGCCTGGAAAAGAAGCAGCACAGAGGTGGTGTGGCAGAGGCCTCCGAAATAGCAGAGAAGGAGAATAGGGATCGCTTAATTCATTGTGGCTGATAGCACAAGTACTAAGTGGCACAAAGGAAGCACAAAAACCCCAGAGCAAATCTCCTTTCAGCCAGCACAGGGTCAAACCCTGAAACTCATTATTGGATGATAATCTGCCAAAAAGCATAAGCAGAGCGAAAAAGTGTTAGACAAAGGAGACCAAGCAAAGACCATGCAATCTTAATCTCGGGAGGTCTTTAAGCTCTCAGACACTAGGGACAGGTACTTCATTGTTTATACTTTTATAAGCATCCAGTACTGTTAGAGACAGAGCAGTGGACTAAATAGATCTGTAGACTGATTCAGTACAGCTGTTTTGCTGGCATGTTCACAGAACAGTTGTGAGATTATTTAATATTTTTTATGAATTATTTTATATGTCCAAATCATGTTTTTTGCTAATGTATATAAAGGAACTAATTTAGTACCATAAAAAGTAAGCCACAATCATGTGTTTGAAATCATTGTGAAGTTAATAAGGAAGAAGGGTATTCCTCATTATAAGTATATCAGGATGAGGAGAGAAGAAAACAAACGAAAATGCAAAAGGATCTAATTCCCAAGGAGGTGGCAAATCACAGCATGTCTTTTTATTCCTGGTGAACAAGTAATGCTATTTAAATGCAGTTAGGATAACAATCCCAAAAATGTCACAGAGTAGGAAATTATCAGCTTTATTCCAGGTTATTTCTTGTTCTTAAACTGTAGCTTTGAAGCTCCAAAACCTGGGAAGACAGGAAGCAGATATAAGGATACGCTGGTCGGTTGGTGAGTGACAAGTGACACAGCTTCCAAGGGTTTGTCACACTGAAGGAATGGAAACCATCCTGGAGAGTTTTGTGAGGCACAGAGTTTTGAACAGGGGCAAAAGATCTGCAATTGTGTTAAGCTGAGTGGTGAAAGCCCCACACGCTCAGAGCAGACTTTAATTCCTGTGTGCTGAAACTGAAACAATTACAGGGGCTTAGTTTATAGGTGGCATTTTTAGGCTCAGTTTCTGCTTCCATTAGTTTTCTTCTTTTGTGCTCTTTAATAAAGTGATGGACCACTGTGGATTATTCACTAGTGGCAAATGAATCTGAAGCCACAGAGGAGGTGGGGACCAGTAGTCAACTGGGTAGTGCATTACATAGCTCCAACTGCTAGGTAATGGTTATGTTAGGTAAAGGCACTGAATAAATTTCCCTAGCGCGAAGTGGCCCTGATCTTTATAGTAGGGTTAGCATCACAGATCTGATGCTTACACAACTCTAATCAGGCAGGCACTTGGCACAAAAATGTTCCTCTGAACGATGCACTCTACCCAGTTACATGGTGCTGTACAAAACCTTTGGTTTCTGAGAAAATATGGGTGCTCTGAGATGACATGGGGTGAAGCACAGCCACTTGTGAGATGACAATCTGAGGTTTGCAATCTCCGTATTTCTTCTCTGTACTCCTGGTCATAGCATCCCCACTGGCCAGGCTGCCTGCTGGAGGACACAGCTGCAGCCTTTTCAGCCCGGCTCTGGCCGAGTCCCACCTGACCGAACCTTGGGCTGGGGCAAGTTGAACATCAGCTTCAATTTTTGCCCTGTGTTTGCTTGGCGGTCTCAAGGCAGCTGCTGGGGCAGCTTCCCATGGAGACCTATGGGCCAGAGTCCTGCAAAGGAAAGGGGCAGGATTTTGAAGAAGGGAGATGGACATGGTGCCCCAGCCAGACCTGCCCAGCGTGCTGCCAGTGCCAGGCCCTCTCCTGCCACCACTCAGCCTGCAAGGGCTAATTGCCATCAGAAGCACTCCTTGAATTACACCTGCCAGGGTAACCCCCATGGCCAGATGTGGTGACATTGGAAGATAGGCTCATTGTGTCCTGGAGTAGCCACAGAGCAGGTTCACAGGGAGGGGCGGCTTCTCCAAAACCCATTCCCCTTCTGTGCATGGCATTGAAGCAACTGCATGGAAGACGCTGTGAATGTATCTGCCTGTTTCCTTGCCACCACTGAAGAGCTCCCATTAGTCCATGTTTTAAGAAGCAAAACATGTTTTTGTGACTTGTGTCTGGGCTTGACCTTGCTTTGAAGCACTTCCATACGTCACCTGTATTGACTTTTCTGTATCAGAGGCAGGGCTGGAGCACACAGTGCATCTGCACTGAAGCTGCTCAGAAACTATTTTGCCTGGGAAAAAAAATCAGCAAGAGCAATTTTTCATTGTCAGATTTCTGAGCAAAATACCTGACACTTGAATGTTTTGTCTGAGGACTAAAACCTTTTTGATTTTGGGATTAACATTTGAACAGCCTTGGGGGAAGTGGACACTGCCTGTGAACCACTGCTTTCATGAAACATGGCTTCATACTGAAACATGCTTAGCCATAACATTTATTGACCAAGGGTCCTGAAACATATATTTTAGAGTGAATTTCAGAGATGGCTTACAGGTCCAAAGAGCATAACTAGCATAAGACTCAAAGAAGCAGCAATCCCCCAGTAGGGAACTGAGCCCTGATACTACTACAGACAGGGAGTCCAAACTAAGCCACAGCTATAAGCCTTGGGAACCATATCTATTTCTCAACCTTAAATCACCTCCTATAAAGCAAAGGGTGGCACATTTTTTTTGTGCAAAAAGTGGTAAATCCCTAGTTGTAGTTCATTAATTAAGGAAAAAGTCTGTACTTCGGGACAGTGGAAACTACCTGCAAGCACCATATCCTCCTTATCCATGACAAATAAAGTGGCCTCTTTGGTTGGAATAATACCCCCTGTAATTCACCACTCTGGCACACCACATTTCCAAAGAAGGTTGGAGAGAGGAATAGAAGGGATACTCTTTTGTGCGTCACTCACAAAACAAATCCATCTATACAGTCAGCTTACCAAAATAGGTCATCATTCTTTTTAGACTTGTAAAGAATCACAGTCTGAGCACATTTTATTATCTCCATAGAGATCCTTGATGGCTTTCCCACAGTGGGAAAATATTAAGCTTTTTGAGTTCAGCTCCCCACCTTCCCTTCCCCACTGGGGCTTAGATGCCCTACTGAGTAATTTTAAGCACCTTCTACTTGAAAAAAACCCATAGGATCATAGAATCATAGAATATCTCAAGTTCAAAGGCACCCGTAAGGATCATTGAGTTCAATTCCCTGCTCCTCGCAGGACTACCTAAAACTAAACCATATGACTAAGAGCTTCATCCAGATGCTCCTTGAACTCCAGCAGGCTTGGTGCTATGACCCCTTCCCTGGGGACCCTGTCCCAGTGACTGACCACCCTCTCAGTGAAGAACCTTTTCCTAATACCCAACCTGAACTTCCCCTGATGCAGCTTCATCCCATCTCCTCATGTCCTATTGCTGGTCACCGGAGAGAGGAGATCAGCACCTCCCCATCCACTGCCCCCTGTGAGGAAGGCATAGACTGTGATGCGGTCCCCCCTCAGCCTTCTCTTCTCCAAGCTGAGCAAACCAAGTAACCTCAGCCACTCCTCCTAAGTCTTGCCCTCAAGACCTTTCACCATCTTGGTTACCCTCCTCTGGACACACTCTAATAGTTTGACGTACTTCTTCTATTGAGGCGC
The DNA here is from genome assembly GCA_020745775.1 of Theristicus caerulescens. Taxonomy (NCBI): domain Eukaryota; kingdom Metazoa; phylum Chordata; class Aves; order Pelecaniformes; family Threskiornithidae; genus Theristicus; species Theristicus caerulescens. The sequence goes on along the minus strand of CM036583.1, from coordinate 25,340,413 downwards.
CCAAAACTGCACACAGTACTTGAGGTGGGGCCACTCCTGTGCAGTGTAGAGTGGGACAGTCACCTCCCTCGACCGGCTGGCTACGCTGTGCTTGATGCACCCCAGGACACGGCTGGCCCTTTTGGTTGCCAGGGCACACTGTTGACTCATATTCAACTTGCCGTCAACCCAAACCCCCAGATCTCTTTCCATGGGGCTGCTCTCCAACCTCTTGTCCCCCAGTTTGTACGTATAACCAGGATTACCCCACCCCAGGTGGAGAATCTGGCACTTGCTCTTGTTAAATTTCATACGGTTGGTGACTGCCCAGCCCTCTAGTCTATCCAGATCTCTCTGTAACGCCTCTCTACCCTCGAGGGAATCCACAGCTCCTCTTAGTTTAGTATCATCGGCAAACTTACTTAATGTACATTTGATTCCTGCACCAGATACTTTATAAAAACAGTAAAAAGCACTGCCCCTAAAATTGAACCCTGGGGAACCCCACTGGTGCCTGGATGCCAGCCTGATGTAACCGCATTTACTATACCTCTTTGAGCCCAACCTGTCAACTAATTGCTCACCCAATGTATTACGGACTTGTCTAGCTGTGTGCTGGACATTCTGTCCAGAAAGATACTGTGAGAGACAGTATCAAAAGCTTTGCTAAAATCTCAAACCACCACACCTACTGGCTTCCCTTGGTCAGCCTGATAGGTGACCTTGTCATAAAACGAAATTCAGTTGGTTAAGCAGGACTTTCCCCTTGTGAACCTGTGCCGGCTATGACCAATGACTGCATTGTCTCTTGAGTGTTTTTCAGTAACTCTCAGAATAACCTTCTCCATATTTTTACCAGTCACTGAAGTGAGACTGACAGGCCTGTAATTGCCAGGGTCTTCCTTCTTACCCTTCTTGAAAACTCGGACAACATTTGTCACCTTCCAGTCGACTGGGACCTCTCCAGTGTCCCAAGACCATTGAAAAATAACAGAGAGAGGTCCCATGATAACATTGGCCAGCTGTTTCAGTACCCTGGGATGAATGCCCTTGGGCCCCATTGATATTTATGTGCGTCCAGCTGGAGCAGCAAGTCTCAAACAACTTCAGAGTTGGCTGGGATTTTACCAACCCCCCCAGTCACGGTCTTCCAACATAAGGCTCTGGGTGTCCCAGGGCCCATCATTGGTGTTGAAGACAGAGGCAAAGAAGGCATTAATCATCTCTGCTTTGTCTACGTCCCTATTTGTGAGGTGACTGACCTTGTCAAGCAACGAACAAATGTTATCTTTGATTCTCCTTTTGGTATTAATATATTTTTAAAAGCCCTTTTTGTCGTGCTTCACAGTGCTGGCCAGCTTGAACTCTAATCAAGCTTTGGCTGCACAAATTTTCTCCCTGCAGTGGCAAACAGTATCTCTGTAGTCCTCCCATGTCACCTGTCCCTGCTTCCAATGTCTGTACACTTTCCTTTCTACATAAGTTCCAGAAGAAGATCCCTGCTCAGCCAAGCCAGCCTTCTGCCCCACTTGCTTGACACTTTGGAATTGCCTGCTCCTGTGCTTTTAAGAGATGGCTTTTAAAAAGTGACCAGCATTCATGGACCTCAATACCTTAAAAAGCAGATTCCCAGGGGACCTGCCTAACTAGCTCCTTCAGCAGCCTGAAGACTGCTCTCCCCATATCCAGGGTTGAAGTTTTGCTGGCAGTTTTTCTCTTATTGCCAACGATTTGAAACTCAACTACTTCATGGTCACTGTGACCAAGACAGCCACCAATCACCCCTTTGCCCATGAGTCCCTCCCTGTTTACAAAAAAAAATCTAGGAGCGCACCTTTCCTAGTCAGCTCCCTTGGTATGTGCACCAAGAAGTAATCGGCAACATGCTTCAGAAATTTCCTGGACGTCTTTCTGTCTGCTGTATGGTATTCCCAGTTGATGTCTGGGAAGTTAAAATCACCCATAAGGCAAGGGTGGTTGATCTAGAGATATCCCTTAATTCCTTGTAGAATAATTCATCAGTGTCATCATCCTGGCTGTGTGGTCGATAGTAGACTCCCAGAACAACATCTGCTTTATTGCTTTCCCCTCAACCTTACCCAGAAGCTCTCAGCCGTGTCATAGCCAACTGTAAGTGCCATACAATCCAACCCCTCCCTTACATACAGTGCCACCCCCCTGCCTTGCCTGCCCTGCCTATCCCTCCTGAAGAGCCTATAACTGTCCATCGTGGCACCTCAGTCACAGGATTCATCCCACCAGGTTCCGCTTATGCCAATGATGTTGTAGCTCTGGGACTGGGCCTAAGCTTCTACCTCTTCTTGTTTGTTCATCATGCTGCGTGCATTACTATAAAGACATTTCAGATGTGTTCCTCTGTACTCAGGACATCGTGGAGCAGACCGAAGGACTTCGCTAGCACACCATCCCTTAAACATTGGCCTGCCTCCCTCAGGTTTATCTCTAGCGAGCCTGGTTTTTATCCCCTTCCCCCTTCAAATCTAGTTTAAAGCTCTTTCAATGACCTCTGCTAACTCTAGCACAAAGATTCTTTTCCCCTTTTGAGATAGGTGTACCCCATCTGTCGCTAGCATGCCTGGTGTCATGATCAAAAAACCCCAAATTCTTCTGGTGACACCAGTCTCAGAGCCAGGTATTGATCTGCTGGGTCTTCCTGTTTCTTCCCTCATCATTCCCTGCAACCGGAAGGGTAGAGGAGAAGACTACTTGTGCTCCTGATCCCTTAACCAGTCATCCCAAGGCCCTGAAGTCTCTCTTGATTGCCCTTGAACTCATTGCAACTTCATCGCTGCCTACATGAAAAATCAATAATGGATAATAATCCAAGGGCCTTAACAGGTAGGAAGCTTTCTCTTCACATCTTTAACCCAGGCTCCAGGGAGGCAGCAGACTTCCCTAAGAAGTGGGTCTGGTCTGCATATTGGGCCTGCTGTTCCCCTCAGAAGAGAGTCTGCTGTGACAATGACCTGTCTTTTTTATTTATGGAAGTGGTTTTGATGCAGGGTGTAGGCTGACTTAACCTTGGCAACACCTCCAGCCTAGAAGAACCATTGTCCTCATTATTGTTTGGTTCCACTTGCAGAGCCTTGTACCTATTATGCAAGGGCACCTGAGAAGGTGGGGTAGCCATAGAGGAGATGTGCCTACTGCCCTGGGCAGGAACTTCTCACCATTTTTCCCTATACCTTAAGTCACCATGCTTTTCTGGGTAGAGAGAGGACAGGGAATTCTCTGTATCAACCAAACTACCAGAGGTCTCCCACACTGCACCCACTGATTGTGCCCAAATGATCACTTGATTTTAAAGCTCTTTTATTCCCTGTGTCCCATCCATATAGCTGTAAGCAAGGAAATAATTTTAAGTTTTTATATAAATTACTGCTGTGCTAAGATGTAAAAAAGCCTTTTCAGCTGAAGTTTGCAAAATGTGCAGGGTACGCTCTTGAGACAATATATTCTCTGGAGAAATAGTGTATCTGTTCTTTAAAAGATGTCTCTAAATGCTGCAGAGCCAAAGGAGAGACCCAAGTATTCTTAGAACGAGAGGATAAACCTGCAAGTTGTGAGGGCTGTGACAGCTCCTCCTCCCTTGACAGCAGAGCAACCTGGAGAAAGCTCCCTTCTCTGCAAATATAAGATTAATTAATTTGAAATAATAATTAATAGAAAACTCTGAGCTTCACAAGATGCTGTCAAAGACACATAGACTTTGCCATGGGGATTTCAAGGGAATATTGGTTGGTTTAGCCTCTCTTCCAGCAGGCTGAGTTTTATCCTCCGTTATTGTGAGCGTTCTTTTCTACAGAGAAATACAAATTAATCTGGAGACATAAAAAGCTTTGCCTTTTATTCCCAACATCAGCTTTGACTGCAGCAAAGGACTAGAGAGGCAAGAAACAGCAGCAACTGCAATTGAATAAACTGATTAGGATTGACAAAGCACTGTTGTGGGTACATCTGTGCATGTCTCTGCATGCAGATATGGATTCATGTCATTGGGCAGCACCTGACCAGATGCTCTAGTTCAACCAGGACAAACCCATTAGTTAATCTGTTGGGTTTTCTCAATTTTCTTCAGAAATCTGTGCTCTCATATACCATGATCGTAATTGGAAGCCATCAATAAAAAGCAATTTGTCACTTGCTTCTTTGTACCTATTATTTGTCTGTGGTTTGCACAGGCATGGTTGCCACAGAAGCAAAATGAAGTATTTCCACTTTCAAAATGTATTCAATGTTCATTTTCTGTGTGTTTTTTTTCCTCCACCAACGTTGCTCTTTTAAAGGTCCCACCTCTCCCACTGCCTTTCTTTTTCAGGTTCCCTTGCCCTGGTGGGATGGGATTTTTCCTCTTTCTCCCACTGTCCCTTGCACTGGTCATCTCCTTTCCTATATAAAGATGTCAGAAGTACACAGCAATGACTATGTTGTTATGTCCAAGGGGAAATGCTGATAAGGGACGCTTGTATCAAACTCTGTGTTCTTCATACAAACATAAGTCTTGTTCTTCTCAGCAGGCGCATATGTCGAGGTCACTGGTTATTTGGGGGGTCAGTAAAGAAATAGGTTTTTTACTTTCTCCAAACACAGAGTTTGACCAGTCTTGGTAAGTCCCACAATATCTACAAAGTACCACCTTAGCCAAAAGGGGATAGCTGGATAGCAGCACTGCCACAGCTGAGATCAGCAGAAGGTCTGGGGCTGGGTGAGCTGGGTTTTCAGGTCTTTCCTCTACTGTTTTGGTTGAGTTTTATGGAGCCTAGCTCAAAATTGCAGAAGATTACAAATAGCCTGCATAGCCAGAACTTCAGACCACTAAAAATCCCAAACTTTCAAGGACACCAGAAAAGTGGGAATAGGGATTGGTGGTGTAAGAATGGGGAGGGAAGATGATTCAAGTGCTGAGACTGTTTTTTTTGGTGGGTTAACAGCTCTGCTGCATTTTAGCTCTGGTGTGGGCATTGCTGTCAGCATTTTATTTTCTTAAAGCGAGAAGAAATGAAGAAACCATCAGCAGAATGCATTTACCTTTTTTTTTTCTGTGCTCTGTGCCTTCCTCATACATGCTGAACTACTTTTCCGTTGTTATCCTTCCCCCCAAATGGAAAGATTCAAGTATGTGAGCCTTGGGGCCAGTCTCCCAGCAAGGCACCAAAACAGGCTGATGAACTTCTGTGGAGTATCCCCGAGCCAACCACACACTGGCTTTGGCTCTCTGGAGCCTGCAGCCATAAACAAATTCTTGCAGAGAACCTTTGTTACATTGCATTTGATTTATGTTTCCAGTTAGAGTAGATGTTTTTAGCTCATTTCCCAGCTCTGCTTTATTGCTGTTTACATGCCATCTCTTTCCCAGTTGCATTTAATAAGCAGGTTACTTTTTAAGGGTGTCTTTTTTCTTTTGTGGAGTCTGGCTCAAATTCCAAGATGAGGGACAAAATGGATACTTATAGGGCTCCTCAACCCTTTACTTTTAGGGTGTGAAGAGATCTTGGCCCCACTCATCTGGCTGCACTTAAGGAGCAGACTTCTCTGTTAACAACTCCAAAGAAATCTCGTTGTGTTCCACATTTCTATTGTTTCTTCCAAAGGTCTTATGCACTCCATTCACGCTGGAGTTCCCATAAAATGCTTCATGGTATATTTCACAATAACCAAGCAATAATCAGTATCATGATTGTGTCTTTTGATAATGAACAGAATTCTTTGCATATACACACACTATTAGCCCAAGCAGCAATATAATTATCATCTGACTTGTTGAGTCAAAGAACTGGTCTTTCAGGAATCCTCTACTGCTAAAGCAGCAGCCAAGCCTCACCCTTCTTGCGGCCAAGTGTTTCTTAAGGAATTTTCCAGGCCAACCTCTACATAGATAGGTAGCAGGGAACAGACCTATGTTAAGGACATCTCCTGGTATAGGTGCTTCATAAATTTCCCACTGCTCATTTTCTGTACTTTTTGTGAGTACCATTCTGTAAATTGCCTATGATGTTAGATATGAAAATAAGAAAGGAGGTCATCACTGGGAATGAATATAGTGTTAAAGATTCATGTAGAGGTGCTTTAGGCTGCAGATAACACAAGATTACTGTCTCCAACTGCTCTATAACAGATTACTGCACAGCAGTCACGAATACACCATCCTCCAGAACCATTGGAAGGAGCACAGGAAGCGAAAAGCTTAAACTGCAGCAAAGAAGGTTTAGGTTGAGAGCAGCACCTTCTTTCCTCTACCAGTAAGGAGAGGGAACCAGGGCACTGCATTGTCTAGGAAGGTCATGAGGTCCCATCCGTAAGAACCTTCCAAGAACAGGTTAGACAAGCATCTGTCAGAAATGATGCAAGTGTAATTGCTTCTGCCTGTTGGGCTGGGGGAATGACTAAATGACCTCTCAGGACCCATTTCAGTCCCTCTGTGTCTCTGTGTGTGCAGTTCTGCCATTTAAAGAACTCCTTCACCCTGGAGTGAAATCGGTTTCACTTATTAAAAGCATCTCAATGTGTGAAGAAAACTACCAGTTTTGGCACAGAAATCAGTTCTAATCTTATAAGATCATTTCAAGTGCCGCAGAAGGAGCAGGAATCTGACTTGCAGTTGTATGCAGAAACAGGAAACTCTAATAATAATAATTCTGCGTTCAGTCAGCTTGTGTGTTTGCTTATCTGTATGTCCTCCTCCACTCATGTTTAAAGAAAAAAAGGACCATTGGCAATGCGTAAGAACCCCTAAGTAACCAGGATGCTCAGTACTCCATGAAGCCATGTCACTTCTCCATCAGCTGTCCTGACACGTTCACCTTCTGGTCCCTCTGTTAGTTTGTGCTGCTCTGTAGTTTTCCTAGGAGGGAAGCTCACCCCAGGGAAAGCCCTTCCTGCTCTCATCAGACTCTCTCTGGCTGCCCTGCTTTACATCTTTTGCTTAGATTGGTGAGACAAAAGCTGTGTGTCTATGTAAAGGGGTAGGTCCAGCTTAGTTTAAGGAGGGGTGAAGATCTGGTGCATTTGTTATAATCAAATCTGCATCTTGACTGCTGTTAAGTGTAGTCTACTGGTTGGCATGGCAACAGCTAACGACATTGAGACAATGTATGTCCTTTTTATTCTCAGTTACAATGAGACTTTCAAAGGAGATCGTGGAGAAAGAGTGGTGGGTGATGATAGGGAATGAAAGTCAAGAGAAATGAAACATTGAGCTACACCATGGCAGCTGTAGCTTATCTATTTATCTGCTGTTTATCAGACTGGAGAAATTCACTGCTACCTGTTTGATGACCTGCATTCCAGGGAAACCCCACCTGCTCCCTGGTTTGAGCCTGAATCCTCTCCAGGACCACACACTAGTGAAAAGGAGCCTCCATTTGTTCCTGCAAAGCCTCCACAGCTGGAAATCTCACAGATGTGCTTTGCTTGCTCTGGCTACTCATTAGCAGCTGCAGGCTACAACTCACTTTGTCTTTCAGGTTTGAACATGGTTCACCAAGGTGCAGAATATGAGACAAGGCACATAATGAAAATCATATGGCACTTCCCTGTGATCTGGATTGGCTAATCTTACTTCAGGCTGTGAGCAGGATCAGTTCACCTCAGTTCATTAGAAACTAGTTCCTCTGGGAAAGAAGCTGTATGTGAAATAACCTGATCCATCTGGAGAGACTCAAGTTAAAAAAAAAAGGAAAAAAAACAATGTTGTCCTTTGAGTCAGCATCTTTCTAACACAGACAGACAATGTCCTGAAACATACAGTGCCTGCTGTAATTCTTGTAATTCCTCCTGGTATTACAAGAGGAAATGAATTTATTTCCTGATATCTAAACTCTCTCATGCTATCAGACAGGCCTAAATTATCTTTGGGCAGGGGCACATACACAACAGTCACTTTTTCAGAAATCCCTGTTGGCATGAAGTTGCTTAATATTATCATTTGCATGTTGCACACTTTTCAAATTCACAAGGACAAATCACTAATTTTAATGGAATCCTAGTGCCTTCCCAATAAATAGCATCTTAGTCTTGAGCAATAACTACACTATAGTTCAACAGGTCTCTTAGTTAGCCATTTCATATTTGAAACGCAAAATCTTGCATAGAGCTTATTTGAAGTATTTGAATATGACTTTTCTCTTCGTTGGAGCTTATTTATCCATCTTGGAACTAAAAGTGGTATTGTGAGTACTGTGTTTAATGAATATTCAGCAAACAAAAACCAGGAATGCAGATAAGTAACACTCTAAAAAGAGATAAACATAAAGTCTAGCATGAGCTGAACATACCAAGAATGCACATGGCTTCGCCTTTGCCACCTTGGTTGTTCCCCTTCCTATTGCTGTATGGAGTTGGGGCTACTCTTTGCCTGGAGCCTGGTTTTGGGTGAGGGGTAAGGTCCTCTCCCCCTTCTCTGCAAAACCACATGCCATTTCTGTCTGCCAAGTCACAGGATCTAAGCTCCAACTGTGGTATGAACACAGGGCAGCTCTAAGCAAAGCGTGCACATATGTCAACTATACAGCCTTGCAAGGCAAAGCCAGAAACCTGCAATCAGGCAAATAAATAGAAAACTTTTGCATTGTAGAGACTCTAACTGCAATGTTCATCTTTGCAACATGCAATGTTCATCTTTGACCTGAAGGTTTTGCCTAAAACTCCAAGTATCTAGGTCACCTGGGGGCTTGAAATGTCTTTTTTGAAACATTGTTCTTTCAGACTCCTGCTGCCACTGATATGCCAAGAGTATGAGTTTAACATATGTTGGGAGCACATAAAATCACTGTAGCAGAAAAGCAAACGTATGAGCAATGACGGCACTGAGAAGCATCATGTCAGCCCTGGCATCAGTAAGATTAAAGTGTGAATGAAAAAAGGAGGAGCAGTGGTGTAAGAGAAGAAGGCAAAAGAAAAAAAGTTAATAAGATAGGAAAGAGCACTCAAAAAGGTGACCTATGATCTTTTCTCAGATAGATACAGTAACAAGTATTCTGGCAGAACTTTTCTGAATGAACACCTACTATAGGCTTTTGATTAAATTGCACCCAGGAGTGACAAGTTTGTAGATTATTTCAAAGCCCTTACAGCACAGCCATACATACATAGTATGGAAGTAGATATAAACTGTTTCTGTCATTCTCTTGCAAAAGGCAGCTTTATATAGGACCAGTTCTGAAATAAATGGTATTTCTTTCCCCTCCTCCTGCAAGGTCTAGTAAAAATTAGCACTCTGAATGCAAACTCAGCTTCTAAGGCGGTATCAGTATTCATGGCTGGGAATGAAAAAGTGAATTACAGCTGAGTGCATTCAGTAAGCCAGCTGGTGAGTAAAGAAAAACAGCTGCTGGTGGCCGCCAACTGTGAAGCTCATGTGGACAATGTTATGTTCAGAATATAAAATGAACAAGTTGCATGCTGGCATGGAGTCTGTTGCAACAAAAGTGCCCAATGCCTTGTAAAACTTTACAAATGGACTCTGTACAGATTCACTCTCTTTTAGAAGCAATGCAGACAGAAATATTGTAGTTGTTGCTATACAACTGCTGCAGCTAGCATGGGCTTTGTCTTGCACCATGTGCTGGAACCAAATGTGAACTATGCCCTTCGACTGCGGGGTTTAAATCTGACTCCTGCTAACCTGGTGAAGAGGATGTGCAGAACTGGTGAGCCATTAAACCACCCTTCAATATCCATGTCTTAGCCTGAGCAAGAGAAGCACTAATTCACGCTGAGACTTTCATAGATCTTTCTTATTTCAGAACACTTTACACCAGAACTGGGATCCAGAGTTTGGAGTGAAAACCTGAGTCCACATTAAGGAGAGGCAATACTCTGTTTCCAGCATGAGTATATGGACTGGGAATCAAAAGACTTGTAAGCCTGTTTCCAAATTACTCCCTGGCCAGCTCTGCCACCTGGGCAATTTCCACCTCCCAATTACAAGAAAGGAGGGTTGGCTCCTTCCAAACTTTGGTTGTGCTCATTACAAGGGAGTCCAAGGTCCACAACAGTACCAGGGATGTCCTATGAGTTCAGATCTTCTATGATCTTCATGGGAAGTGTAAAAGTCCATGTGACCACATGTCCAACACAGTGGCTATGTGTAGGAGGATGAGATCACTTGACAAGTATATCTTGTCATGAGTGACGGTGACAGAAGCATCCCTGGTGGCACAGCCCCTTTTAACACAGAGGTGTGTCTGGTCCAGGTACAAGACCACATTTCAGCATATTTTATCCCTGTTATCTGCTGCTGTGAACACAGCCCTCCAAGTATGTAAGCCCTGAGCACTCTTGTGAGAGTAGGAGGCTGTGAGCCTGGCATGCTGTGCACAAGGCTCGATGGCTCTTCAAAGGACAATGCTTCAAAGGACCGAACGTCATTGCGATGCTAAATCACTTGCATAGGGCAGCACCTCACTTCCTCCTTATTTACAAGTGATGAACATTTCTCCTTGGCATTTCTTTTACCTCTCCTCCTGGTTGTGGGACCCCTTGTTAAACTTTTCCCTGCAGGCCACTACAGGCTGAACATCTTTGAGCAGTTAGTTGTTTCTTCTCTCTCCCATTTCCAAAATATGGTCTCTTTCCTCCTCAGAAGGCCATTTGCAAAGCTACTTCAGAAATTTTCTATTTTTAATGCAGAAGTCACCTGCCAGACAGAAATAAGGATGCTCTGTGCAAAGGCTGAGGCATTTCTTTCCGTGTGCGCGAGATACGTTTCCAGTAGGCACCTCCTCCAGAGACAGTTGTTTCACTTTGAAAGCTCCTCCCACCTGGAATGTTTTCACTAGTTAAAAAGGTGTTCCCCATTTTAAGTACCAGAGATGTCTCCCACCAGAGCCCTCTCGGAAGCTCGTGTGGCTCTCGTGACTGCCACATCTGACATTTCCAGCACTTCTCCTGGACATCTCCCTGTGGGAGGAGTCCAAGCCTGTTTCACAGACGTACGAATGGAGGTGCAGAAAGGCTAATGGTGGGATTGAGCTCACCTCACTTCACCTGGCCCCAAAATCAGGCATCTAATCAAAGCTAGTCATCTAGACTCTCTCTACAGTCAATAAAGAAAGAGAAGTGCCTCCAGAGCATGATTCATTCCTCCTTTCTTGGACAACTATCCTAAAATAGGTTGAATCGTACTCTGGAGATGCCTGTCTGCCTGCCTGAATGATAGAGGAGGAGGAGACATAACTAGCTTTGCTGAGATTCCTATCTGCAGGATGGCTTCAGCTAAGTGCTGGGTTCCTGCTCTGAGTGACACACCCAAGCTCAAGTGGGGAATCTGGGGCAAAGTCAGGAGTCAGAGTCTTTCTCCCACTTCCCGGGCACCTACCCAACTAGAGGGTCCTTCTTCTCCACAGAGACATTCTTTAAAGCAGGAAAATGTTAAAAACTTTCTCCTTGTCCATCTGACATCACATCTCTGACACCATCATTGTCCCATCCAAATCCTTTTGAAATCTGAAAGCTACCATTAAAACACAGATGTAGAGCTTCTGCACTGTCTTTTTGTTCTTTCTTTAAAACAGCAACAACAACAATAACAAAAACCCACAAGCAGGAAAATTCAGGAGGAAAAGACTCAAGGCTATGGCATGGTTTCTATCTAATTTGAATTCAAATAAGTTTTTCATTATTTTTAAATTTAATTATAGCCTTCAAATGTATAAAATTGCATGTGAAAATAGTACACAGAGCTTAAATATACCCTAGAATACCAGACAGAATCATGGACACTGCTAATTTTCAGGCATGCTGTTGTCTTGATCAGCATAACATCACGATACATCATCTCAATCTGACTAAGCGGATGGAGCAATGTCTTTTATATACCTTACAAACATATATAAATATGGCCCTATCTGAGGTTCAGTGAGCAGATTTGACCTTCAGAGGGGATGCTGGGACTCATTCTCTGTTATAAAGTGCCCTGGAGAATGTAACTGGAACCAATAATTTTCCAGAAGTACTGTTTAACTAACCATAATCATTCTTATATCACATATATAATTTCCTAGCAAATGCTATTGGAGATTTTCAGAACTCTTTCTATCTCAGCATTAAAATACAGTGCAAGTGTCTCGGAGGCCTTCCTATAACATCCTCTTTCAGTCCTGTTGAACCCTCTTGGCTCATTCCCGTTACATTCTCAACAATGTTATGCATAGGAATAAGGGCCCATGACAGGATGCAAATGCGGTGACTGTTCCTCCTCCTTTGTTCAGTGCTTTCCCAGAAGTCTATCTTATTATTTCTCAGAGAACACAGTGAGAGTGGGGGTAGGTGAATTGCAGCAGGTTTTTTCTTTACAACTCCTGAAAGGAATTTCATGCAACAAATGAAAGGTAGCTCTTTCACACACAGGCCTTCAAGGTCTTTTGAGAGTAGCAAAGATGTCAGAACCTCTTCAAAAAGTCTTTGAATATATTATCTTTGAAGTATTAGGTAACTTCATTCAATGGGTCATTAATAGCTCTCACAACAGCATACCAGTAATAATGAGCAATTATGGACTGTTCACATCTTTCCAAAGACTTGCATTTTAGTTTGTTTCTTTGCTTGTTAAATAAGACAGACCTGCAGGGCTCTGAGATCTACCCAACATTTAACTTGCAGCCAGCCAGAAAGGCGAAAAATGTACAATTGTTTCTTTTCTTTTTTTTTTCCCAGTAATGGGACTTCAAATTCTTGTTCTGGGTTACCCTAGAGCACATTTGTCAAGAATTTAATGATGGATTGTGATTCAAGCTCCAAATCTGTGTCATCCCAGACTAGGAAAAATTGGGGCTTTTGCTCTGCTTCTGCCTCACTGTTGAATTCTTTTTTATTGTCACAGATATTTCAATTATTGTACATGCATGCTTGTGTGTAACATACACCACCTCCAGTGACAGTTTGCACATATAGTTTCTTCTTGCCCCTTCGTGCTCAGACTTCAGCATTTCTCACAGGATTCATGCATGGATGTGTACAGCTCTGGTCATGGAGATTACAATATGAGTTGATGCTCAAAAGAGGACGGAAGCAGTTTTTCCAGCAGTGACTAATGTGCATAATGTATTTTTCATCTAATTGTCAAAGAAAGATATAATACTGTATTGAGTTTGCATGGCAAGGTTTTGGTAGTGGGGAGGCTATAGGGGTGGCTTCTGTGAGAAGGTACTAGAAGCTTCCCCTATGTCCGATAGAGCCAATGCCAGCTGGCTCCAAGACGGACCCGCCGCTAGCCAAGGCCAAGCCCATCAGTGACAGCGGTAGTGCATCTGGGATAACATATTTAAGAAGGGAGAAAAAACCTGTGGAGAGAGGAGCCCATGCTGGAGCAGGATTGCTGGCAGGACTTGTGACCCTGCAGGGGACCCACGCTGGAGCAGTGTTCCTAAAGGACTGCACCCCATGGAAGGGACAAGTCGAGTGTTTTGCCTGTGACGGTAATTGGTGAGTGATCTCCCTGTCCTTATCTTGATCCATGAGCCTTTTGTTATATTTTCTCTCCCCTGTCCAGCTGCGGAAGGGGAGTGTTAAAGTGGCTTTGGTGGGCACCTGGCGTCCAGCCAGGGTCAACAACCACAAATACATTCATTGTAAATTTATAGCAGTATACTGGAAAATTAAGGAAGTACAGTGTATTATTGCCACAAGGAAGTGAAATTACCCGCCTACAAAAATGCAAAAAGGAGGTAAGGTCGGGCTGCCTTCTCTTTCAGGCATGGAGAGCTGAGCATGGCTCCCGTTGGAGCTGCTCCTAACCTACGGGGCAGCCTGGTACTCACTGGAGACCTGGCTTTGGAGGTCTCTCAGTCAGACCCTTACCCAGCCGCTGCCAGCCCTGGCCTCTTGCTGCTGGTTCCCATCCCAGCAGGGTCATCCACCGGCTTCCGAAATGATGAGCAGCTACCCGAGCCCCCTCCCACCACCTAGGGCTTGCAGAGACCCTACTGAGCCAACCTGACGAAAACCAGAAGTAAAAAAGAGTGCATGAGCCTCCCTTGTACTGGCACAAAGTGCCACCAACAAACCAGTGGCCTGACCAGGCATTCAGTTCTAGGTCCCACACTATCTGTCACAACATTTACCCTTTTGTCCGCTTGGGATTTTGGTTTCACCTTTGGAAAAACATCTCCAACCTACAGCCCATGTGCTCCATCCTCCATTAGTAAAGTTCACGATAACTTGGCTTCATTCCCATTTGGAAAATGTCCTCTGCATTGACAAGCCACTGGCCAAATTTCTCCCTGGGCAGCCTGAAACCTGCCAGACAGAAATGAGATCTGTAAAACAGAGCTGACAGCGCAAGGTCTATATAGACTTTTCCAGGCCATTTGCCAGGCCCTAGTGGCCTAGTTTTAGAAAGACAAATTGAAACCATAACTAACTAGCTAAGCTCTCCTCAAACCCTTTTAGAGTGACACAACTCTGCCCTTGCCAGGCCTCATCCCTGGAACGGAAATAATTGCCAATGGCTCTAAAAAGTCATAGCAAAAGAAGTCAGGGAAACGTCAACAGAAGCAAATCTGAGGTATCCTCCTGCCACTTCTCCTCCTGTGTGAGGCTGCCCAGAGGGATGGGGTGGTGGCAAGTTCTGGCATTTCCCTTTGTGTGTCCTGAAGGTTATCTGCTGGGTACTGAAAAAGAAGAAAACAAGCCCCTGGGATCCAGTAGCGGTGCAAGTGCATGCCTGGGAGACAGCACAAGAGAAAAACTAACCCAGACCCTGCTCTCCTCCAGTGTCTCTCTGGATGTGATCCTGCAGCCTGTTCCTTCCCCCCAGGTCACCCTCCTTTTAGCAGCACCCACCACCGTTGCTGCCTCTCACATCCCATGTGCTGTTCAGGTGTCCAGCTTGCCTAGGGACTGATTTTCAAAAGCCAGGACTTTCAAAGGGCTGTATGTTATCCACAGCTGTTTTTGTACACATGGAAATCCATGTAGGATGGAAGCCTACAACAATTTTTAGGCACGCATCCTAAATACCACTTGGAGGTGATAAAATATTTGGGCTTAAGTGAATAACATGTCCTTTCAAGAGTAAGGAAGACATTGCTATTGCTTGATGTTAATCAGTGTTCTTTTTTTCTTTTGAATGAGCGTATGCACAGGAATTACTAGGGCCAGAAAGTGGTTTTTTTAGGTGGTAGCACTCTTCTGTTGTTAATGTGCTATATTTCTCATAAATGTATTGTGGAATAAAGGGGAAGTACAAGTACTTTGTGTGCTCAAGTATTATTGGATATCAAACAGAAAAGTACAGGAGATCTGGCATTTGCAAAAGCAAACTATGCTTATGAGATATACAGATGACTACAGAGCCCAGCTCTCTGAAGACTTAATGCATTTATTTATAGCTGGCTGATTTGGGACTAAAATATTGGAACATGTTCACATGTTTTGTTTCTCCTGCCTCAGCTTATAGTTGTTTTATCATTTTTTTGCCAGCAACCAAAGGAAAGAGAACCTTTTTTAACCACAGCACTTGTCTCCTTTCCAAGGCATAAAAAAATAAATAAACGTTTACTAAGCACAACCCACAAATCAAGGGGAGGATCTTTTCTATCCAGCAGTCTTTCATCCTAGAAAACTAAACAATAATATTGACTCTCTCTTACACAAAACTCCAGTGCACTATAGAAATATTTCAGTAGAAAGGGGGAAAGGCAACAGAAAAGAAAACAGTCATGGCATCTTAAGAGAGAGAACAAGACTTTGATTCTTCAGCATTCAGTGCAGCAGCTCAGCTTGGAACAGAAAGCCTCTGGAGCAGAGGAATAAAATAATACATACTCCCTGGACAGCTTCCTTACCTTAACTACAGTTCCCCTAGTCCATAGTTTTATATTCTTGAACTCTCACCTTGTTCCCTGGTGCATAAAACACATGTATGCTGTTAGTGTTTTGTCTGCTATTAAAAAATATTTTTCAATGTTGATTTTGATGCTGATCTGTGATATTTGGGTACATGTTGCTGCATACCTTGAAAAATCCCTGGCATGGAAGTAATCATGGTTTTTAATATGCTCATCTGTTACTAGCAAAAAGCTAGTAAAAAAAAAAACCCTCTTTTTTGCTAACTATCACCTAGTTTGATGGAGAACCTTGCATAAATCTTTTCCTATATGTCTAGGTTTGCATTTTGGACAGATTATCCTTCCCTGCTTTTTGACAAAGCTTTGCAGTGTGTCAGAAGATGAGGCTGTTTCTCAAGAGTACACTTTGTGCTATGTATAAAACAACATTAGTGACAGGGTGTGCTTTTTTCAGTTGGAACTGACATTTGATACATTAGCCAAACAGGGACTGCAGCCAGATCATAATTGGATATGTATTTTCAACATCCTCAGCCCTTCAGCCAATTGGCTGGGACTCCAGGAGGCTTATTAGTAGAAATGCAGCTTTATCTTTTTTGCTAATCTGACTAAAGTGAAACCATCAAAGAAAGAGCCAAAATGAGGGAAAGGGAAAGACAGAAATACCAGACCTTAGGCAGCAAGTTGCAGTTCAAGAAAATTATGGCTTATTAGGCTTTGCAGGCAATGGCAGCATGCAGAAAAGGTAACACAGAATGGCTTTAAGATGAAGAATATTTTAAAGCTGTACATATCTGTCATAACCAAACACTTAATGGCCTAAAGGAAGATTCCATAGGAGAATACTGGCTGAAACCTAGAGACTTTCATTCTATTTTCATTTGCTGCTAAAGCAGGTTGAAAAAAGGTTGCCATTGAATGCATTCACAAAATCACACTAAGTCTTTTTCAGGCACATCATTTCAAATGGTAGTCATTGCGCATCTGGAAGAACAGTTTACATGTGATGTCACGCAGAGAATAAATTAATTTAGATGTAATCCACAGATTTTGTTGGCTATGTTCAAAACGAAGTAGGTTAAAAATCCTTCCCTCTCGCATGGTTCATCCTGATGAGGTGTTTAGTGCAATTTAGTAAGAATGACCATGACAAAGGGACAGCAGGAACTGGGCAAATGGCTATTGTAAAAGGGATGGAACAGGAGAAGTTTTGCAGGAAGATTTGAACTGTGTGCAAATTATAAGCTCAGCATTTCTGGAAAGAAATCTTCCAAAACAGATCTAAGCAAAGACTCCTGCTGAAGCAAGGCAGCACATGGATACACCCACACAGAGCTCATTGCAAAATAAGAGCTTGCATGTTCATTTAGCAAACTTGCAAGCTATAAGACACTTCAGCAAACTGTGCTTTCGCATGCCTACTTCAAGCTGCTATCAGCTGATGCCTTTGCCATGTGTGAACTGATAGGTTTTACACTGGCTTGACACATGAACTTAAGCAATGAATCAGAAGTAATGACTGATAAAAGTAAAAGCTGTAACAAACATGGAAGTGGCAATCAGCCATCATTGACTGCTGGACAATAGTATGAATACTAAAAAGGAAGATCACCACCCAAAAATTTTCCATGAACAGTTCAAGTACCATAATATGGAAAGGCTTAGAAAAGGTTTATCTGGACTTTTTTGTTTTAAGCAAAGCAAAAATTATCAAACCCAGATCAGACAGTGGTCTAAATGGTTTAGTATTTTGTACCTGACAATGATCAGTACCAGATGCTCTCTAGAACCATTAGGAGTTGACTACACTCGTAGGTTTTCTTCTTAAGTGGTTAGAGTTAATATAAAAGTAAGAGAGATATGTCTGAGCATTTAGTTAATTTTAAAGCCAGCAAGACATCCATCTTTTAGCCCACAGCACAAGGGAGGTAATTTAAACTAGTTTAGCAAAACACTTGAAGAATCAGAGGCAAGCAAGGTGAGTTTCACCTCCTATCTACCGCTGGTGAAGTTCAGTCACAGGATGGCCATCGGGGTGAGATGAAGTGCAGTCATTTGTTCTTCTCTAGTGTTTTTCCCATGTCTGAACCCCATGTGGAGCAACTGGGAAGGTCTGGCTGAAGGTGTCTCACAGCATCACAGGCAGTGGGGTGCCCCGTTTCCTCCAAGCCATAGCTCTGGGATAAGACATGAGAGGCCTGAGGGTTTTACCCCGTAGGGAAAATCCATCCAGCGATGGCTGTTTGGTCTCTATCTGAAATGCTGCACTTCCTGAGATATTCTTGATGTATAAGCAAGAGGCTGAAGGGGTGTTTTTAAACCAGACCAAATTCACATCTAACAACAAAATCCCCTGCAAAACTCCATCTCTCTTCCCATGGTATAATGCTGCCTTCCTTCTCTTCCCCTTTTCAGCTTCTCCCAGTAGTGCCTGTGAAGCCAATGGATAACCTCTCTCCCCATGGTCAGAGCTTTCTGTTTTGCCCTGCTGCATTGCCCCCTGGCTCCCTGGACACAGAGCTTTCCCCCCGTCAGGGATAGGGACACTTCCCAAATATTGCCTTTCCACTTCTCATAGGGGCTAGAACCCTGGAGCTTCAGCCACTTTCATGGTTTAAATAACAAGTTTAGCTCCACAACTAGGGTGGGCTAAAACCAACCAAGCAGCAATTTGATCACTTATAATCATCTGGCCATATCCTTGGCTAATTTCTGATCCATAACAGCATATTACCAAGCCAGACAATATTTACAGTTTTTCATTAGCCTCTGGAGAAGGAGGGGCTAAAGTCCAAAATAAATTGTTCTGCACAATTCACTGTTTTGCTTATATTCACAAGTAATTCAAACAAGCCCTTAGCTTTAAGCACATAGAGTCTTTAAAAGTCAGGAATTTAAGCATGTGCAGAATTGACTTGTTAAAAAGTATGGTTCTGTTTCTTTCTGCAGTGGTCCTAATCTATCTTTACATGCTGCCTCATTTTACGATAGATGCTAACATTATTTAAGCATGTCTACTGAAAATCATTTTGTTAAAGAGTACAGGTGGCTGACTAAACATCATCTCTGGTAAAATATCTGTACAACAATGTGCTACCAAAGAGTTTTGTTCTTTACACGACAGCCATAAGGAGCCAGCACTGGCTAAAGCCACAGAGGTTGTAGATGTCAAAGCTGACTGTAGTTCTTATAGGTTTTCCAGGCTAAAACTCAGTGATTCATGGATTGTCCAAATTGGCTACTGTGAAATATCTTCTTTAATTGATTATTTTGCTAATATTCTTCAAGAGTTGTTCATTTTTTCTGTCCCCTACAGATGATTTTTGTTCTGCTGATCAGTTACCTGGCTTTTTTATTCATCTCATCTAGTGAAGTTATTCAAGAAAGAAGGATAGGTGATGGATAGCAAATCCAAAAAACACACTTCTGATAAGAAGTCTCAGGCGGCTAATTCATCATGCTGAAATACATGAAACTTTTGAGATAGGCAAAAATTTTTCATGATCATTTTGTTACTGAGCTGTAGTTAATGCAGACCAGGTAAGGAAGTAGGTGCAAGGGTCAGAATTACCCCAAGAAGCCAAAGAAATGAGGGCAGCAAAACATCATCTCCAAGGAGAATATAGTATAATGATGAATTAATTTACTGTAAGTCCACACTGTAAGTACAGTGCTGGTAGCCTGCAAACACAGCTTGGAAGCAAAACCTCCATATGGCTGCTTCATTCCATGTTAAAAGTTGAAATTTTTGTCCTCCCCAAAAAAACTCAAAAAACCACAGAACTCCATTTCTGAGCCTGTGGAAAAGTATTGTGAACCACCACAGCAGAAGGGGCCCCTCAAATGCATGAGGATGCTTGCTGCCAAGTAGCGTTGTTGTGGAGTTGCACCATACCATAGCAGCATATACATTGCAATAACTGCAAGCACATGAAAAGCACACATAAATTTTGATAAATGCACTTTGGAACTGCATGGTGAATGATTTATAGTACCACTGAGTTAAACCCAAATCAAACAAGTAAGCCATGGTGTATTTCTCTGTTTAGCTGATACTTCGACCAGGCCCAAGATGGTATCTTCAAGTAATTGGGGGGTGTCTAGTGAATTACGCCTTCTTTTTCAAAAATTGTGTATCTGCCAATCTTTGCTCTACTGTGGATCCCATTATTAGCAGAGCTGGAAAATGCCCAATATGATGAAGAGTTTATACTCAATACAAAGCATATTTAATTATCTTTGGCTTGTCTTAAAAGCAAAGGTCTTTAGTCAGGTGAACTCCTGTTGACTATAGCTGCAGTTTGCAAAAATCTCTTTTGATATAATGGATCTTTGTCCAAAAAGGAATGCAAGAAGTAAAATTAAAATCTCCAGGAACAGCCCTCAGGATTTAATCCTTTGCCATTAGTGTGGGTCTGGCCCGAGGAAAGACTGCAAACAGTCTAATTGAATATAGAATCATAGAATCATAGAATAGTTTGGGTTGGAAGGGACCTTTAAAGGTCATCTAGTCCAGCCGCCCTGCAATAAGCAGGGACATCTTCAACTAAATCAGGTTACTCAGAGCCCTGTCCAGCCTGACCTTCAATGTTTCCAAGGATGGGGCATCTACCACCTCCCTGGGCAACCTGTTCCAGTGTTTCACCACCCTCATTGTAAAAACTTTCTTCCTCATATCTAGTCAAAATCTACCCTCTTTTAGTTTAAAACCATTACCCCTTGTCCTATCCCTACTGGCCCTACTAAAAGTCTGTCCCCATCTTTCTTATAAGCCCCTTTAAGTATTGAAAGGCTGTGATAAGGTGTCCCCGCAGCCTTCTCTTCTCCAGGCTGAACACCCCCAGCTCTCTCAGCCTTTCGTCATAGCAGAGGTGTTCCATCCCTCTGATCATTTTTGTGGCCCTCTTCTGGACCTGCTCCAACAGGTCCATGTCCTTCCTGTGCTCCAGAGCTGGATGCAGTGCTCCAGGTGGGGTCTCACCAGAGCAGAGTAGAGGGGCAGAATCACCTCCCTCGACCTGCTGGCCGTGCTTCTTTTGATGCAGTCCAGGAGACAGTTAGCTTTCTGGGCTGCAAGTGCACGTTGGCAGCTCGTGTCCAGCTTTTCATCCACCAGTACCCCCAAGTCCTTCTCCCCAGGGCTGCTCTCAATCCCTTCATCTCCCAGCCAGTATTGATACCGGGGGTTGCCCCGACCCGGGTGCAGGACCTTGCACTTGGCTTTCTTGACCCTCATGAGATCCACACAGGCCCACTTCTGGAGCTTGGCCAGGTCCCTCTGGATGGCATCCCATCCCTCAGGAGTGTCAACTGCACCACTCAGCTTGGTGTTGTCTGCAAACTTGCTGAGGGTGCACTCGATCCTGCTATGTCATTGATGAAGATACTAAACAGGACTGGTCCCAGTACGGACCCCATAGGTAAGCTGCAGTGGGATGCATGTCCCCACCCACTGGCTGCTAGTGGGGCCCAGTGAAACATGAGGAGGAAAGCTACAGCACGTCAGCTCGCAGGGACACATTGGAACATGCCAGATTTTTTGCCTTGAAGCTGCTTGGTGTGTCAAACAACCTGGTTTTAGCCATTAAAATGATTGCATGTTAGATTGCAAAGCACTACAAGCTGGCTGCACGCAAACAACAGGAAGGCAAAATCTGTAGGACTGTTGCCACCAGCTGAACCCTATGGGCCAGACGAGGCTAGTGGGAATGAGGCCTCCGCTACGCCAAGAAGTCGGGGAAAGGGACCTTTTCTTTTTCACTGATGTAAAGCCAGGGCAGTGGCACCGGTTTTGGTGCTGTTCATTCAGATTTGGCTGAGGGCTGAGAGCCCAGCCCAGACCTGGAGCCCCAGAAAAGCTGTGTAAAATAAAAGGAGAGTGGGGGAGAGTGAAGGGGAAAGGCAGAGGAGTATGGAGATGTTTATCATGTACATCCTGGGGCCTGTGATGTTCTCAGCTCCTCTTTTGCACTGAGGTGGGTGGGAACATGCACCAGGAGGAGAGTGAAGGAGCAATGCCCCTTTAGGTACCCTTTGGTTGGCCTTAGGCACAATGGTCCAGTCTGGCTTGTGCATGTGGTCTGCAAGCACCCAGCTGAATGGGCTGGCTCTGGAGCCTTTCTGAAATGCCATGCCGAGGACCTGGGCAGATGCAAGGGTACAAAGCCCCGTCTAGCTCTCCAAGAGGCAGAACTTCCCCATTCTATTGGCAGCTCCACTGGTGCTTGTCACATGCTTAAAATCAAGTATATTCTTGCTTGCTTTGCTGGTTTGCAGCCAGATTCCTCTGCTCCAAACCCATAAAGTGGAGGAAAGGGTGGTGCTTGGACTGCTTCTCAAATGGATGACTATAAGAGGGAGGTGATCTGAGAAAACACTACCCAGTCCCCCAAAGCACATGTGCCAGTCCTAGACCAGAGTCCTGCTGGGTTTGGTGCAGGTCCAGGTTGAAGGACTGACCACCAAGTTTACAACTTAATCAAGAAGTAAAAAGAGGCTGTGGAAAAACATCACATCCACTTCAAAGTACCCGGTGAGCAAGATGCCATTAGCTTGGCAGTTGACATCTCCATGAAGCAAGCACTGCTGCCAGTAGCTGTCCTGTTGCAGCACGGCATGTGCTAGGGTTAGGAAAATGCCCGGAGAAGAGAGCTGGCAGAGCAGCTGGCAATGATGTATGGTGGCCCATGGCACAATTTACAGACCCATGCTCAGGGCATGATGGTGAGGTCTGCAGATCTCTACGGCCAGCTTGCACAGCTGAACCATTCCTCCCTGCTCTGCCCTCATCTGCCGCACCAGTGCAGCCACCACATGACTCTTGCTTTACGTGGTGCCTTGTGTGCTGCAACAGGATTTAGGCTATATCAAGATGAAAACATAATTGTTCTCAACAGCGTTATAACAGTAACAGCTGCCTCCAGGAGCAACCCCTCTGTGTGCGAGGTTTATGCCAGAGACTCAGGAAATCACACATCTGGTTTGCTTTATCTCCCTTCTCTGGGCTTACTGAGGACTAGGCTGTGGATTTACACTCTAGCCCAGAGTGAAGGACAATTTACTCCCCAGGACAAGCTAAGGACTGAATTATAATTCAGCTACTGTCTGAACTATGTTTCTCTGCAGCTCCATGCCCAGCCCAGCATCCTGCCAGCACAGACTGGCCCTGGGAGCCGGCAGGGATGCCAGCCCACCACGTGGGAGCCACGAGATGCAGTCCTTCCCTGAGACCTGTCCCCACAGCCCATACCCAGCGTGGGCCACTGGGAGCATCCCTGGAGCAGAACAGACTTTCACCACGGATGAGGAGAGGTGGGAGGTCCATGCAGTGGAGGCGAGGCAGGCGTTTTACCTGTACTAGAGAGAGAGTTGTTACAGAACAGGGTCAGCTCCCAAAGCTTCATTTACAATTAGTGTCCACTGCTGGCAGCAGGCTGGGGGACAGCAAGCTGCTGCTGCCTGAGGGAAGGGACATGGTGATGACCAGCGTGTGGCACCACCAGCGGCTGAGCAGCCGGGCGCTGCCTGCTGGAGGCAGTCCCTCCTCCTCCTCACAGGGCAAGTGGCTGGAACACAGACAGCATTGGGACAGGATGTTGGGGGTCCCCTTCTTCCACACAGGGTCCTACAGAAGTAGGCTGAGCACCCTGGTTGGTATTAGAGTGTGGTGGTGCAATAGCTGGGCCCTGTTTTGGCTGTGGGAGAGCCACCGTTGACCCCAGTTATCCATTTCTGCAACAGAAAATAGCTTTTTGATGAAACATGAGTGAAAGAGGGAAATGCTTTCACTAAAAATGAAGGGTTCATGGAAAGTAGCAAGGGCTTGGAAACTCAAATTGTTCTCTTTAAAGACAACAGCGCTGCAGAGAACAAGGTTAATGAACAGTGATTTTTAGAGTAACTTTGTTACAAACACGGGTTCCCATGCACTCCTGAGAGCCAGCTTATTTCTGCCTTAATGAGCAAGCTGAAACACAGCCTCATGTACGCTGTTGAAGGCAGAGCCAGAATACTCCAACACAATAAAAATTCTCCCTTGCCCTCAAGCCTCTGTCTAAAATTGTATCCAAACCTGAACTGAATTATTTCTGAAAGGGTAATTACTTCTTGATTACTTTTTACCAACCTCTAGGCTCCCAGGCTCCAGGCAGAAGTCAAACTGTCAGATGTCAAAAGGGAGAGAGAGAGAGAAAGAAAATGTTCATACAGCGACTCCAGCCCAGCTGGAAGAAAGAAGCACAATAAATCTTTTCTTGTGGGAGCTCCAGACTGCTTTCCAGAGGCTGCGTTTCTTCTGATGCATTTCTGATAAACCTCCAAACTCCGACAGGATGCTGAACTGCCCTTGCTGCATGGTGCAGGAGAAGAGGGGAGAGCTTGGAACCGGTGGTGCATCGCAGAGGTCAGACCACATGGAGGGCAGACAGTCTACACCAAGTCACTCTTTGGTCCCCCGTGGAGGTGGCCTAGGAAGGGGTCTCTTCTTTCTCTCCCACCCCAACCACAAGCCAGCACAGACTGAGAGGTCACCTGCCCTGCAAAGCACTGCTCACCACCAGTGAGTTGCCCAGTGCCATTGCTGGTGTGGTACAGAAGTGAATTGGGGTGCACTCCTCTTGCCAAGAGTCATTTGCCAGCCTTTGGCCAGGCCAGGTGGTGCATTTTCAAACTCTCCCTCCTCTCTGAGCCTCACTCCTCACAGCAAACACTTCAGGAGAGAGGGCTTGAATTCTTCCCTATTTGGCTCAGTCTTGCCTGGGCATGACAGCAACTTTGCACACTGCCCGGCCAGTTTTCCACATCATCCTGTACAGCACACACCTGCCTACATGCAGACATCCCCGCTGGGGCCGGACAACAAACAGTTCATGCAGGCTGGGGATTTTGTAGCCCATCACATCACCTTTCTGTTGCCTACTTTCCAAGCCAGAGAGGCCTGTTGTTGATCACTCTCTCTACACAGAAACCACTTCGTATTCCTAAATCTTCCGTATCACACTTTTTTTTAACCTTTTCCTTTCTGAGCAGGGGTAATGGGTACTGGACACAGTATTCCTGGAATAAGTATGTTTCTGTTTTCTATGGCAACATGTCATGCTTTTTCTTTTACTTGTTACTCATTTTAACAGATCCTCACATCCAACTTTCTTAGTATGGAGCTGGTGCTAGCAAAGAACTGTCTTCTCTGATTCCAGTCTTCTTGGATTTCTTCTTGAGAGACGTTTGCTCATTTAGGGCCTATCCATTTGTATGTAAGGCTAAGGCTATTTTTTCCTGCATGCATAATGCAAAAGGCTCTTTTTAACATTAAATTTCATCATGGCAGTTTATAACCCAGTCATTCATTGTTGGTGAACACTGAGAAAGTATTTTTTCCCCAGCAAAGCTAATGGAATTATGCATGGCTTTTTGTGGAGCAAATATCACCAGTGCTGCAGCTCTTGACCAGATGTCCTGGTTATAGCTGCTGTATTTGAGTGAAGAATGCTGCAAGGAACATGAAGCCTAATTCATCCTCAAAAGAAAGAGTCTGATCCTGAACATCTTTTATTCCTTTAAGTGTTTTAAATGATGGCTTCCTTCCTTCATTTCTCTTTGATTCAGCAGATGCTATGTAGCATCAGGACTAGTCTGGGTAATATTTCAGACAAAGTCACCATGCACTGGTTGGGTTGGATTTATTTCCATAAGTTCCTTCAACCACAAGGGTACCATATATTTTATATTCCTCAGCATATCAAAGCCTAG
This sequence comes from Theristicus caerulescens, assembly GCA_020745775.1. Lineage (NCBI taxonomy): Eukaryota > Metazoa > Chordata > Aves > Pelecaniformes > Threskiornithidae > Theristicus > Theristicus caerulescens. Next base: position 25,314,878 of record CM036583.1, on the reverse strand, counting down.
TGGCAGGATGTGAAGTTTCTGTCTGTGTGTATGTGTGTGGGTGTGAGTCTGTTTCTAGGATGAGAAAGGAAAATCAGAAGAGGGGACACAGCACAAATTGGTGCATTATGTAGGACCTAAGATTTCCATCTCACACATCAGCCCTATTATCTCAAAGAGGCTTTGGGGAAGAACCATAAAATCATATTTTCACGGAACAGTGGAGCACAAATAGGCCTAGTTGAGGTAAAGCAAGTCTGCTGTACTGACTGTAGTGGGTGCTAACATCAGGCAGGCAAAAGGGAGGTGCCATGGGCTTTTAGACCAAGAATACAGTCAATGGTCTTCTTAAGAGAGCCAAAGCCAAGGAGAAAGCTCAAAGGAGATCTATTTTGTGCTCTTGACAAAATGATGCAATTTCAATAGAAAGATGCTAATTTGGATTTTAGTCCAGGTTCCGCGTGTCTGGGTGAGGACTGGCAGACAATTCAGCCTGCTCATGGATCCAGAATGACAATAGTGTGTAATAAACAGGAATAATTATTATTACTAACTCTGAAACATGCAAAACCTACAACAAACATACGTAGCTCAAAGAGATGCCCATCACCAAACCACAACAGTTTCATTTGCCCTGAATAGCGGGTGTATGGGCAAGCAGGAATTCAACTAAAAGAAAATCATAGGAAATAAGAAAGTCCAGCTTTGACCAGAAAATGACAATACTCCATGGCTTCCAATTCATGTAGCTGTATTCCGGTGGTATCAAAGTATTTTGTGGTGTTGTTTTCATATATTTCTTCAATTACTGATTTTCCTTCTAAGCAGCTATCCTGTTCAAATTCCCCCTTATTTTTCAAATAATTTAAAGACCTCTCTTCTCACAGCAGGTCGTTCCTGTAAAAATGATACATCACTAATAAATTCATATTTATCTATCCTGTTTACTGAGTATCTCAACATCCATTTTTGAGTGCATTCTCCCTTTTTATTTTAGAGAAGGTTTGTAAGACTTTTGATCCCACGTGACTGTTTCTCATACTCATAATTCATTTAATTTAGAAAGAGTTAAACTCTTTAAAATGAACCAGTAGGTGAGTATTCACACAGAATAGAAACACAGGAAGAAAGAAAACACGTTGAAAAGTTTAAACTAATATTTTATTTTACTCAGGCCTTTTATTTCTCCCTCAAAGGGTAATGAAAAGAATACACATAGTCAGCACAGTTTCATTTCCTCAGGAGCTGCACAGACCAAGTGTTGTATCAGGTGCTACAGGGGCTTCTGTGGGAAGTGTGGTTTCTTTGTTTGTCCTTTATACCTCGTCAGGCAGTGAGTGAAATCTGAGTAACTTCTTGAGACACAACCTGTGAGGTTCCCCCCTCCCAGTCTTTTACTGAGGCTGGGCGGAGAGGCACATGTTGGTGGCTGTGGGAAGAAAACCAGTGGAAGAGGAGAGGGTGAGGCTGCAAAATCAACCCCTAGAGCAGATCAGACCAGGACCCCAAGGTTTACAGTGATTGGGGCAGGCTCCATGAACAGGCTCTGATTTCAGCCATCTCCATTTTGATCAGAAATGGGCAGAAACAGGAACAATTTTGATTTAGCAACACCTCTTTGGCCAGTTGCTTAACTCAAGTGGCTTGGATCAGGGAGCTGTTTTATTAAAACCAACCATGGTTGCCTGGGTGCATGTTTCAGATAGCTGGCTCTGCTTTGGGCTCATTTTCATGTGCAGCCACAGGCTCATGCTCCCTCGCTGGCTCCTTTTGGATCTCCCTCTGCCCTAGTCTGTGGCTGGTAAAAAAGCATTTCATTGTTAGAAAACCAGGGAATCAGGTTTATTTACTGGGAGTGATCGAGTTAGAGCAGAAGCAGGGGGAGGGGAGAAAACACATCTAATATAGTTTATAATTTTGAATAAGAACTGAAACAACTGCTAGCCATCGCCTGCATACTTCATTCCTTGGATCAACAGAGGAGCCCTGCCAGACGTCAGATTATATATTCCACAGCTGAAGTGTTTGCATAACTTTTCAGTGGCTACCATTTAAAGAAAGAAAACCACTGATGGGCCTTTTCTTAATATATTCCCCCAAGTTTGACATGTTCACAGTGTACTGCCAGCAATCATTTTGTACTTGGAAGGCGAAGTTACTCATATCTCCGCCATGGCCCCTGTGCCAGCTAGCAAGGACTGGCCTTCCCTGTTTTCACAGTCTCAGCATTTGACTGCGGGCAGTGCGGGGAGGCTCCCAGCCCTCTCTAGCCACAGGGGGCTCCTGCCTCCCAGCCCAGGAGAGTGTGGACTTGTTGGGGTGCCAGTCGTGTGTTATTGATAATGATACCTAGAAAATGTTCATTTGACCGTTTTGGTCAGTTGCCCAGTGACTCAAAAGAAATTGTCTGGTATTTCTCTTTGGAGGAAAGGAAAACATGACTACATCCAATTTCAACACTGGCTTTTGCAGCATTCCTATCACTGCCCAGATTTTGTCTTTACTAAGGAATTATCCAAGAAGCAGATTTCCTTTTCTGAGCAGAAGGTGCTCAGATAAGCTTTCCCACTCTGTGGCTATTGAGCACATGCCTCAAGATAGATTTTCTCCCTTTGAACCCTGAGGGTTTTCAAGCTCCCCTGGGGCTTTTTCGCCAGCTGTCACCCTCCCTGGCTTGCTCAAATTATGGCTTGGCTAAATCCGTGCAGCCTACAAACCTTCCCCTTGCAGCAGGCCAGTGCTTGGGCAGCCTGGGCCACTCTCCCACTGACAAGAGTGAGCTGAGTTTTTCACATCGGAGAAGGCTATTTTCTGTTTTTGCTTCAAGCCAAAGCTACCGAGTATCATCTCTGGAATGACAGGCTGTATGCCAAGTGAGAATTCACAAATGAACCCTGTAATTAGATAATGCATTACAATCAGTAAAAAAAAAGGGTTCCCAAGATAATTAGCACTCTGTTTAACTGTTTTTGATTGCCCTGTTAAAGGGCGGACTGAGACCTTTGACATTCTTCCATAGCTGAGACATACTAAGACCATGCGTACTGGCTTACATTTAAAGACTTTGTTGTGTTTTTTTTCCCTCCACATTTCTCTTCTCTTCCATAAAAGAAAGCAGGGTCTGGAATTAGAGCAAAGAATAGAATCATAGAATCATAGAATCGTTAAGGTTGGAAAGGACGTCTGAGATCATCAAGTCCAACCTGGTAACCTAACTGCCTGGTCCACCTCTAAACCAGGTCCCTAAGCACAACATCCACACATTTTTTGAATACTTCCAGGGACTGTGATTGTACCGCTTCCCTGGGCAGTCTGTTCCAATGCCTAATCACTCTCTCTGTGAAGGAATTTTTCCTAATATCTAATTTAAATCTCCCCTGGCACAACTTGATCCCATTTCCTCTCGTCCTATCACTTGTTACTGGGGTGAAGAGACCGACCCCCACCTCTCTACAACCTCCTTTCAGGTAGTTGTAGAGAGCAATAAGGTCTCCCCTCAGCCTCCTCTTCTCCAAACTAAACAACCCCAGCTCCCTCAGCCGCTCCTCATAAGACTTGTGCTCCAGACCCTTCACCAACTTCATTGCCCTTCTCTGGACACGATCCAGCACCTCAATGTCCTTCGTGTAGTGAGGGGCCCAAAACTGAACACAGTATTCAAGATGCAGCCTCACCAGTGCCGAGTACAGGGGCACTATCACCTCCCTGGTCCTGCTGGCCACGCTATTCCTGATACAAGCCAGGATGCCATTGGCCCTCTTGGCCACCTGGGCACACTGCTGGCTCATGTTTAGGTGGCTGTCGACCAGCACCCCCAGGTCCTTTTCTGCTGGGCAGCTCTCCAGCCACTCTTCACCAAGCCTGTAGCGTTGCATGGGGTTGTTGTGGCCCAAGTGCAGGACCCGGCACTTGGCCTTGTTGAACCTCATACAGTTGGCCCCAGCCCAACAATCCAGCCTGTCCAGGTTCCTCTGTAGGCCCTTCCTACCCTCCAGCAGATCAACACTTCCACCCAGCTTGGTGTCATCTGCAAACTTACTGAAGGTGCGCTCAATCCCCTCATCCAGATCATCAATCAAGATATTAAACAGGACTGGCCCCAATACTGAGCCCTGGGGAACACCACTGGTAACCAGCCACCAACTGGATTTGACTCCATTCACCAGCACTCTCTGGGCTTGGCCATTCAACCAGTTTTTTACCTGGAAGAAGTAGTTCTTCCTAAAGATTTTCTTAGAAAATTGCCCTTTTTCAGAATGGTAACCACCTCCTGTTTTCAGGGAAAAAGGTAGCATCATGATACAAGTTAGATATAATGAACAATGAGATAGCATGCACTGGAGGGAGATGAATGGTTTAGGAAGAAGAAAAATGACATACTTTTTTTAGCACCTATTAAACTTGTGGGAAGTTTCTTTACACACTGCTGAGGAGTTACAGTGTTTCACCCCAACGGTACTAGGGATTTCACCTGCAGGGATTTCTGGTAGTGGATTTATGCTCATGCATTGTAAAATGCTCAACTCCTAAGAACTGAAACACTGTCATATAAATGGGGCATATTATTTATGTCTGCTGACACCAACTTTGAACCTCCTGCTTGGAGCAGGATGTTAGACAAAATGACCTCCAGGTTTCTCTTATAACTGAAATTTATCAGTATCTTCAGACAAGTCAGTATCTTCAGACAGGCTATTGCATATTGCTACATTTTTCTTCTCCTGTCTATTCAGACATAAACACATTTTTTCTCCTTTTATTTGCATCTTAATACGGACACTATGGGTGTAGGCTACAAGAGCACACTCTCTACAGCAACATGTTTTAGCGCCCAAGAGATTCATCATTCCAAAGATGGGATGCTACTCTGAAGGTAGAAGACTCTCTGCTACGTTCAGGTTCACCCATTCCTAACCCCTGCAGTATCGCTTCTCTTCCATCTCCAGTACAATAAATTCTGGGTTAGGAGAGTGCTACAAAAGGGTTAGTTGTTATGCAACAGCGCTGAGGGTGGTTGTGCAAGGAACCATCTGGCTCTGGCCCAAAAGGTTGGTACCCCACTGAATGATCCTCTGAACACAGCAGCAATCCAGCTCAACCTCCTTCTTGCTGATTGTTTTACCAGCATGCCCTGTGGCATTTGAGCCTTGCTGTGTGCCAAGCTTCATTTCCGTGCCAGCTTCCCCAACTAGCTAGTTTTCCACCAGCTTTCCACCACCTGAGCAGACTTGAGGAGCAGTGCGCCACTACCATAGGTTGAAGCTTGAAGGCTGCCTTTGTGCCCAAATTCAGCAGCTGCTAGACAAGGCAGCAGAGTCCCCCAGACAGTCCTATGCTCTGTAAATGACAAAGGGAATCCCAGCACAGAGTTTCTAAAATCTTTGCAGGTTCCATGTAGGGTAGAATAAGTCACAGGAACAGATCTAGCTATTTTATGTCTGTGGAAAGACATGAACAAAGCCTAACTTTGCCTAAGTCAGTTGAATCCTGTGTAGATTGACTATAAGTACCATGCAAAAAGTTAAAGCCCTGCAGTGTATATTGTGTTGGGATTGAGAATCCCTCTCCTTAACTTGCAAACTGTGCTTCAAAGCATTTTTTTCAGGTTAAAACCATCTAACTTTGGCTCTGCTCCATTTTTTAGGCTGCACAGTATTTCACTGGATTCCTTTTCACATGTGGTTTAACAACACCCCCACACCAGCTCTTAAGTGCCAAAGAAATCAGGGAGTGGAACAGCACAAACAAGGCTGGACACTGTGAGGGAGGGACAGCTTGCAAGAGGGCTTATGCGGAGGCAGATGCCAGATAAATATAGATTCCTGTTCTTTCAAGAAAAAATAAAAATAAATACTCTAAAAATAGAGCATTATATAGCCTAGCTGAACCTACCAGCTTCATTAGTTCTCACTATCAGTGGCTTCCATCACTTTGTTAACAGCTATGCAACCAGTGCTTTTATAAAAAGTTATTTTCTTATGGGCCATGTGACATCCACCTTCTCTAAACAGACAGCCTTTACACACAGGCACATACGTGCCATTTAGGTGGGACATTTTTGCAAGTTTTTCCTCTGTCAGGCTTACACAGAACCAGAGGATTACTGTTAAGATCATCATTAGTCTAATGAAGCAATACTTCATACTGCTAGGTCATTTGCTAGGAAGCACGGCTTAAAAGTATTCTTGAGACTACACATTTTTCTCAGGGTTAAATTATCTCACTCTTTTCCTACAAAATTGTTCACAAAGGAAGGAAGGAGGGAGGGACTAAGTGCACAAACTCAGATGGTGGGAGGAGATGTGCTGATGCAAGCAGAGCTGTGGTCACTGCTGTGTCACCGTGGTCAGTGACTCTCCAGTCTCCATGCAGACTTTTGCAGAACGGCTGGCCTATCCATTTGAAAGAACCAGGGGCCAGGGAATACAAGCAAGTTGCAAAAGGGCCATGGGCTGTTTTCAGGAGACCTGCTTTAGGTGCTAGTTGATAAATAGGAAGTCCAGCACCAGCTCATCACTCTGTGGTGGTCCTCCACCACTGATCTGAGGAAAGACAAGATGCAGGCTTAGGAATAAGAAGAATTTTAAAAATTGATGAGACTCTATTCTAGCAAACTCTTTGGGTCTGGCCTGGGTGCAAACCACAACAGGAATGTACCCTTGCCTGGAAGCAGTAACTGCTTCTTTCTGCTGGGCAGAGAAGGAGCCATGCTTCAGCAGCCCTGGATAATAAGCAGAGCAGGTCAGCATTGTGCACTGTCATCTCAAGCTAAAATACTTGAGCTGCTGTGGTGACTGAGTCAGGCAGCTACTCTAGATGGGCTCTTAACTGACTAGAGGTGGGACTCAGAAAGACAAAAGTCAGTTCAAAAATCAGTTAGGCTCCCAGAAGATTTTCAAAGGTGTTTGAGACCACTAATGGATGCCTAGAGAGACACAGAAAATAATTGACTTTCCAGGGCAATAGGCTTTGATTTCTGTAGAGTTAACAGGGGAAAAGACATTTAAAATCTAAGTTAAAAATAGGTGAGGAGAAGAGCTTGAAGAATCTAAATATATATGCAAATTTAAACCTATAAATATAGATTATATATATGTTCTGAATAGAGTCTTATGGGAGTTAACCCATGAGTTTACTGAACCACTTGCAGCAGCATTGGAAAAACCTAGGTCCACAGATCTTCCCCATTTTGTCACACTGAGACCTTTAGGCCAGATGTCACCACCATCACTAGTGTTGAGTCATCTGTCATTTCAGCTGTGATCTCACTGGAAATGAGTGGAAACACAGTGAAATCAGGCAATTTTTTTTGCTAAGGAGTTCACTTGCTGACTACTGATAAAGGCAAAATTGCTTTTGCATCTAAATATGCTTGAAGATATTTATCTAATATTAGGTTTTTGGCTTTGGTTTTCTGAAGATTGGCTACCAGTTGGTATATATACAGCTCGCAAACTTGGTTTCACTTTAAGAGTTGGCACGTGTTGCATTTTTCTGATATTTCTTGTGGTAGTGCTTACTGCCTTATTCATCTGCAGGAAGGAAAGGAAGACTGGCACCTGCAAGTCTGCCTCTGAATTGGCAAGGTATTAAAACAATTAACAAATAAACAGTCTGTTTTCCAAGCAGAACAATGAAATTGCTGCCGTCTAGATAAGAAATTGTTTTTCAAGCCTGGCCTTTTCGTGGTTAACGTAGAAAAGACAGGTGGAGGGAGACCTTGATTATCTGATGGGTAGATGCTGAGGTTGACCTGTCAGAGGAGGCTGGAAGTTACAAAAAGACAAAATCTGCTGAGACGTGGCACAAAGGCAAGACCAAACAGGAAGGCGAAAGTGAGTGAATGCAGCAGCTTCATCCCCTTGCCACACAGCTATTACCTCTGGGGGTGAAAAGTAAACTGGGGAAGGGGTACATGGAGTTATGCTGGATTTTTGGTGCCTCTCAGGCACAAACTGCACACAAAATGCAAACAGCTCAGGTGGCTTCTTTGCACGGTCTGTGCATTCCTGCATTGGCCGCCCCGTGCTGCCCAGGGGTGCAGGCAGGAGGGTAGGTTTGGGACAGCGTGCCTGTGTGACCAGTGCCCTTTGGAGGCCTGGGCTTGGCACAGAGGCTCCCAAAGAGCACTGGGCCAGCGGGATGCTGTGACAGGGGCCAGAGCTGCTGACCCAAGCAAAAGCCTGCCAAAGTCTAGAGGCTGCTAAAGCAGATTGGCCTCGAGATACCAGTCTGAGCACAGTCATGTGGAGTAGCTGGTCTGGGCTGAGACAAAGAGTCATTAATCTCTGAGAGCACCCCTGGCTGGTAATGAGGCTGGGCTGGGCAAGGCTGTTTGCAACCCATGGATTCATGTTGCAGCTGCACCCAGGCTGTCTCTCCAGTGGGGACATGATGATGCCAGACAGGACCAGCAGCAGGCAGTTGCTCTGCAGAGTTAGAAGAGGCCCATAGCCCTTGCCTTGCCCTGTGGCCAGGTGGGCCGGCACCTCTTGGCACTTTCTTACCTTATTTTGCATCTCTCTCTGCCATGACACAAAGAAAAAATGCAGTGACAGTGAGTGAAGTGCTGGTTCTGTTTTCCACTTCTTAGCATGCACACCCTGTGTGCATCTGTGCATGTGCTGGAGCTGCCCCCAGGAGCCCCTGCTGCCTTTTCCTTGAAGGAACAGCATGCCCACAGGACAGCTCACAGTCCTGCATGGCCAAGAAGGCACCGGGGTACTTTAATTCACAGGGAGCACAGCCAGAGAGGCTGCTCCAGACATACACCCTGATCCCAGGCTTTTCTCATGTCCTCTTGCTCCACTGTTCATGTTTGCATGAATTTCTTGCTTTATTTCCACTGAAACTCTCATGTAAGAGCGCATTGAACTTCTCCATTGACAGCCTGCTCCTGCACCAGTTGTTCTACCAGCACATCTGGACAGCAGGATGAGGCACTCACTCTTTGTTGTCTTATCCTGGACAAGTCAACGTGAAACTCACCCTTTCACCTAAGGATTCTGTATCTTGAAGTGAATAAATATATAGTGTATAAGCATATTCTGAGTGAGCTGAACTCTCTCAGTTACTACTTTTGCCTCATCTGAAGCTCTCTCCTGCTGCTGCATTTTCATTTGCTGTCTTGAATTCCCATATTTTGGAGACCATTGCACCCTGCTCCACTCACCACCTGCTCTGGTACAAAGTGGTGACTTCTGTCCCAGCATCACCAGTGAGAGCAGACTGACAACACTCACAGAATTTTTCCCTCCCCCCGACCAGAGGCACAACCAGCTCTGCACAGGAGGGCACTGTGAGTCTCTGACCCAATGCCCAGTGTGGTGCAATGGGAATAGGACGACCTGTTTTGATGGGAAATGCCTGCATCTGCCATGGCAGTGACAGGCAAAACAGGGCGCTGTATTTGCAGTTACATAGAAAAATGTCCCCCACAGCAAACCACAGAGAGAGCCTGGACTGTGGATGGGCAGACCTCTACTTGTCCCGGACAGCTGAGGTTGGCACAGCCCCGGCACTCAGCATGGCAGACTTGACCTTCCCACCATGCATGTGGCCGTGACTGGTGTCTAAGCTCTCTCATTGCTTTGCCTGATCCAAGCAAGCCAGGTATGTCTGACCAGGTTTATCCTCCAAGTGACACCTCCACGTGCTTGCGCTCTGCCAAAAGCAATCTGCTTCAGACATCGCTGATTAGTATCATCACTCTTATGCTGGGTTTCACTATTGCATCTCTACCTGGTGTGCCAAGTGGGATCCAGAAGTGAGAAAGGAAGGACCACGGTGGCTTTAAGCTGCCCCTCAGCTTTTCTGAGGCTGCAGAAGCTCTACTCAGTGTGGTTTTCCAATGATTTCTCAGTGATGCCAGCATTTCTTGAAGGTGAGGTATAACTTTGGGAAGTAACATATACTTTCTAACATGTTTTTCAATTCAGTGCCATAGCCCAGCAGCCACATGCCATGGACTGCTAACCCTTTCTTCAGAGCTATGTGGGCTGTCCTTGATTAATATGATCAAAGTATCATAGCTCAAATCCCAGATTTGTCACTTCTTCCCAAGCTTCCATGAATTAATCCCAAACATCATCCACTGAAAAAATAATCTTTTTCGGAAGAATGGATCCCTTGTCCAACTGTAACATACCTGCTGTGAAGGTATGTTCCCTTCCCTTCCATTTCATTTTGTTTCATTTTGTTTCATTTGATGCACTAGGTTTCTTTCATCACAATACCTGTCAGGCTCAGTAGTGAGTTCCTTTCCCAGATTTTCTTTGCTGTCCTTCTCAAAGCTAAACATGATGATAGGACTGGAGTAATACCTGAAAAGTCCGGCAAAAATTAGCCTCAGTAAAGCAAAATTGGTGCCATCTGCATTCAGGCCTTTGTTGAATTCACTTCCTAGAAACGTTCCCGTAAATACTGGCAACACATTTTCAAAGAGAAGTAAATTTGAATTAAGCCTGAGAGAACTTTTACTAAAGTTAATTATGAACACATAATTGTACCTGTTTGCAACCAAAATCTTATCTTAGGAAATATACATATACAGCAAGACAGCAGAAACATTTCTATGCATTATTTTGTGCCTAGTTAAGTGTTAGTAATATACTTCAAATGTCAAATACTTGGAACAAGCTGTTCACAATTACCAGGTCGATAATTTTTTGTAGGATCTGATTTCTTCTGTAACCGATTTTGAATAGCAAGTGCATTCAGTAAAGCTGCAGGCATGAAAAGCAGCTAATAATGGAATAAATTGCAGGTTATATCCCATTTGTTAAATTCTGCGTAATTGCATTTTTTGTGATGCATGTCAAAAGCACAAACAGTGCCTGTAAAACAGAAGTATATGGCCTACAGGTGAGATATTTACTGCTCTGCAGACATCATCCCATGATGAAGTAATCGTTCCAGGGGTGCTGAGAGTAATGTTACTGCCATTCACCATCTTCCATGTTTCTTTTTCCAAGGACATAGGAACTGAAGCAGGAGTGAATCACGTCCTACCTCCAGCTACAAAATCAGGGATGCACGGCCACCTGACAGCTGTCCTTGGGGACACTCCAGTGCTTGCCATAAGAAAGCAGACACGGGCCGATTAAAAAAAAAAAGTGCATAGCAGGCAGATGCCCCAAGGATCCCCAGCATGCAGCAGGCACGCATCAGGAGCCCATGGGTCCATCATTCGGCACAGGAGAAACATCAGGGCACGGGGGCAGCAGAAGCCCTTTCTGGTGCCAGTACAAGCAGATCTTCCCCTCAGTAACATTGATCCTGAAGTCAGCAGGATTAGGTACCCACTGGGAGTTAAGCGCACACTTACATGCACAGCAGGGTCAGTGCCAGCACCGTGCATGGCTGGCCCGGGCTACTGCCTCCTGTGGTGGCACTCAAGGGAAGGTGAGGGACATATGAATCTCTGGACATCCACTGAAATGTTCACAACAGCCCACCATCTCAAGATAATTGTATATATATTTTTGAGTGAATATATATTGAGTGAGGAGGAGGATAAAAAAACGACACATGTAGGATGACACATTTAGGTTCTAGACATACAGAAGAGCAGCAAAGTTAATGTTTGTGCTCAGTCTCCCTGGTAGCTACGAATGCCCTTAGCTCTTCATAGCCTTTGCCTTACATGTGCACACACACACACAAACATATATATGTATGTATGTATGTATGTATGTACCTGCCCTTCACATTATTGGCTTGTGGGTTAGCCCTGAATATTTGTGTGGGAGTAGGTCAAAGGAGCCAGAGCTCAAGTTTCTGCTCCAGTGGCTTCTCCAGGGGAATCAGCCCTGTGAGCGCACTGGGCAGGAGGGACGAAGCAGCTACGCGCTGCCTTTCCTGCAGCCAGCCGTGTGAGCCCCCCCAGCACAGCCCTATATCACTCGATGCAGAGCTGCCCAACAGGTGGCCTGAATGTCTTTCTGTTACATTCTTAACATTATATGCCCTGGTTGCAGCTTAAAACTGACTGAGCAATCTTTATTCTAAATGCAGGAAGTGCATGTCATTTGCATAGCTCTGATGGGATTAAAGGAGGCATTAGAGTAATTAAGGTCAGAGGGGTTTGCCATTTACTAAATCCCTAAATCTACCTCCACTCCAACATAATTCAGTAATATCATGGGGCAAAAGGTCACTGCAGCAATTTATGCCCATCTATCTTTCCATCACAAAGAGATAAACCCTTTTTTGGACAAAGAGCTTTTATGGATATGACACACATACATTATTTTCCACACAGGTATCACAAGAAAATTTGCCTCAGCCACCATGTGAATGCATTAACTACTCTATGCCTCAAGTTTGGTTTTTTCTGGTTTTGGATGGGAAAATTAATAATACCTTTTATGCACATGAGCTTACATGGGTTTAATTTAAAAAAAAGCACAGCTGATACAGATCTTAAATATGCATTCCAATAAATTTCTTCCCAAGTTTAAAATGTTAAGGGACCCCTCTGTTAAAATGAGAACAATAAATGCACAGGGAACATGTGGAAGATAATGTATTATTGAATATTGTGTGTTCTTATGAGTAAGCTTGCAGCATTTATTACTTTTAATTAAATGTACATGCATTTGACACTGCTGAAGGCCTTAGCTCCCAAGGATTCATTGTTATCTGTAATCCAAAGATGCTCGATTCAATTGAAAGAGCCCTGAAAGAGAGTAATGCTGAGGAAAGCTGCTCTGGGGACCGACACGCATGCATTTATTGCCTTTTGCAAGTTCAGTTAGGTCCAAGTCAAACAGATTGTGCTGGGTGTCCTTCTCCACTCACAGCTTTTAGGGCCGACTTGCTGTAAGCTATGTCACCCCAAAGCAGTCCTGTAAGGACTCTGCAGTGCTCCATGCCAGAGGAATAGGTGCCTTGCTGGACAGAAAAGGGGTCTGCAGAGTTCTTAGCCAGGTAATTGCTTCATAATAATATTTTAGTGATGACCCTGCCACTAAGTTGTACTTGACCCATCATGTCTCTGAGCAATCCCAGGTGGCTGATTCAAATCTCCAAGCAAAATAAAGGGAGTTGAATGATGAAAAAAATTGTTTTGAAAACGAGGAGATTGATTGAAATTGCTTTAGCTGTACTATGGATAAAGAAATCATGGATTCAAAACTGGTAGAAATAATTGAAGCTGTTTCAGCCCTACTAAGTGTTATCAGAAAGTTGTCAAGTTTTCTTGAGACAGCTTTGGTGACACACTTGGACCAACCAGTGAGCCCTATGTCACTCCAGCCCTGCATCTGACAGACCAGGTAGTGGTCTCAGTAGTGGGACAGCATATACAAGTAGGAACTAAACCCCAAGCAACAAATTTCATGCTAGAGATAATCAAGAATTAGAAGGCATTATTTTGCTTCTAAGCAATGACGGGCAGTGAATGTGCAGTGCAAGGGGGTTCTCTAGCAAGGGAGTTAGTGTGTTGCCCCTGCACAGCTTTGCACCTGCGACAGACTGCCCGGGGAGTGCAAGGAGACTGGGTGAGAACTTTTCTTGGCCTCTCGCTTGTCAACTTGCATTTACATAAAGCAGCAGTTTTGTTGAAATTCCTGGTTTTGTTATTTCTCCAAACAAGGTGCTTTTCTTCAGATCCCCACATGCAGGGGTGCCTCCTCGCTCCTGGCAGACCCATGCCTGGCTCTTGTGCGGAGGGGAGTGTGTGTGTGTGTATGTGTGTGTGTGTGTTTGTGTGCATGTGTCCCCACACTCCCTCTCACCGGAGGCTGGTGCATCAGGAGAAGCCCCATGGGCAGAAACTGACCCTGCCTTGCTGGTCCAGGGAGCATTGGCCAAAAAGTCAAGAATGAATCAAGTCATCCTTGGCTATAAAGAGGCCAACATGGTGAGAAGAGACAACAGAGCCAATATGTCAGGTAATGCCGTCCTGCTGGTGCTCAGGCTGTGCTGGTGTTTCATCCCCTGGCACAAGGCAAAGGTGTGCCCTGCCCCTGACGAAGGAGCCCCACGCGGCCATGCTGCTGCTGCATGTGTTTGCCCAGCCTTGCTCTCACCTTCTTGCCTCCTGGAGCTGCTGGTGCCTCTGTGCTGAGAAGACCTGGGAATAGCAACCTGGATTAATTTCAAGATGCAAACAATGGCTGGATCTGCAAATAGCTGGCTGGATGTTGCCGAGGATGTCGCTCCCCATAGCAGCTTCCCCATGCCCCTGTCCCTGTCCTCAGCAGTGACATCTGAAGGCAGGGGCAGCTCTGCTGAGGGTGCTCTGGGTGTGGGCTCGCTGTGCTGTACAGACCTGGCGAGACTGCACTATCCCAACCATGTTATTGCAACATTTTCTCCACCCAAGAAGCCAAAGAGACCAGTATTTGGGGATTATTTTTTTAAACAAATCTTCCAAACAAATAAAGAAGAAGAAGGAATCTGCTTGCCGTCCAAAAGGATGCAACTTCACAAAGACAACATAAATAAAGAGAGAAAAGCATGCTGTGAAGCAGGGGACACTTGAGCACTTCTCTTAATCAGGGGGACCAACATGGCTTTTTGACCACTGACTGTTCCCAGCATTGCTAAAAGAGTAGGTGAGATGTCTGTGCTAAGTAAACAGCATCTGCTATCTCCACGGGCTGTTTGAAAGTGCTGACTATCTGGTGAAGAGATTAGCACCGTCTGACTCCTCTACTAATAGCTGATTTGTTGCCCAGGCTTGGCAGTGCCTTTCTAATTGTCAGTTAGAACTGCTGACATTCCTGAATATTGCTCTTCAAATGTAAATAATATTTATTTGAGGGTACTGTGGCCTCTGTTTTGATCCTGTGAGTTCAGGTGAGTTCACTCACCTGAAAGGACCAAAACAAGTTTTTACCTCCATTTCATAACTAACATGTCATTGTCATTGTCTCCCTTACCAGGGCATATTTTAAATCAAACACTTGAAATTTTGGTAAGTATCTTCAGCTGGGATGGGTAAAGCTGCTTCACAGTGGGTTTAGTCTTTGGGAAACCATGAAGCAGCTCTTCTGAGTGCTGAAGAGTGACGTTTAAGTAGTTGTGTCTGAGCAGGGCCATGACTAGAAACAATTTTTTTGAGAGGCAAAGATGCAGACAATTCCACATTCTTATCAGAAAAATTAAAATGTTGAAAGGACATGGCTATGTTTTGTCTATGATTTTTTTAATGTAGATTATATACCAACTAAAGAAAGGGCCTTTTCTGGAATTCTCATTAGGGTTATTCATGCCACTGTCTTTTAAAACAGTCTGAGAATAATGTTCTTATGCATTATATGAATTATAAGCATGTAGTTGTTTTAAGTTCAAAATATGAAGTAACCGAGAGTTGTGTTTTTATTCTGCTTTCCCATATTTTAATTTCTTTATGCTGTTTTACTACATCTCTACTGAACAGATGGCCACTCGCTCCTGACAACGATACTTCACTAGTCTTGGCAGGATGATGATGGTTCAATCACCCATTAATCCCATGGCAGATAATGGCTGAAAGCACCAGATCAGGTCACTCATTGACCAGACTGTGCAAATCTATATCTGTTTGGTTTTTTTTTTCACTGATTCCTTTGAAAGCTTTTTAATTTGAATGTGCAACATTCATGTGTCAGTCATTTTGAGTCTCATCGCAAATCCTCACCCTGTCCTCCTGTGATCCTCCCATCTGGTGAAAAAGCCTTCACATTTTTCACCTGCAAAATAAAAATTGCTCCCAGAAATGACGGATTTTCAGCAAAAACCACTCCTGTGAGTCAGTCACGCCAGTAGATGTGATACTTGATCTCTATTCACACCCAGAGGCCAAGATGCAGCCCAGCACAGAGACCGACCCAGGAGGCATCTCACCCTTGCTGGCTGGGCGCTACAGATCCCTGAGTGCTGGGCAGGAGCCGGAGCAGCTGGTCCTCCTTCAGGGGCTGCCAGCAGGAAGCGGGCAATCGGTCCTGCAGGCAGCACACAGCAGGAATGGGCATCACACCCCGGCTCACTCCCCCTTTGCCTGGCGTGCAGCTTTGAAATGTCCCCATTTTCTACACACCATAATTCCAAGCAGCTTCTCCATTAAAAAAAAAGTAATTAGTGAGAAAGGAAAACAGCAGACCACTCATCGACATTGCTATTTTGATTGTTCTATAAATGAGAAAAATACAGAATAATTTTACTTGCCTTAATTTCTTTCCTGCCTGCTTGCATTTTACCTTTTTCCTATGATTGTGTGGACACTGAGCAATCTGTCTCTCTAATGAATATAGACAGTAGCGGTAGGTAGGGAGCGGCTTATTTGCATCCTTTGCACCTCTATGTGAAATTCATTACCAGATTATGTTACACTGAAAGGCTCTTGGAAGATGGTCAAAACACTTGAGAACCCGTGCTGTCACACCCTGATAAGTATCATATGCAGGTCCGAACTGTGGAGTCATTATTCAGTCCTTATCCAAGCAAAACTCCCCACGCAGCCAATGGCTGGGAAGAGGTTGAGGTTTGCAAGGAGAGCTGTTGAGCCAGGAGCCATCGCCTCCTGCAGCAACAGCTGTGGCTCCCACAGCTGGTTGAGAAATGCCCAGATTTAGCAATTGCCCCAAAGAGTCGAGTAAACAGGTACTCTGACCGATGCACAGGTGAAGAGACTATGGAAATGGATTTTTGAATGTGTTAGGAGACCCCTAGCGCCACTCCCAGCAAAGCCGAAGGCTGATGTTAGCAGTGGGCAGAGGAGGCTGCAGCAGTCGGTGGCAGCCAGAGCTCTCCCCGGCTCAGCAATTCTCTTGAGTCACCTCCCTGATCTGAGCCTGGCTGCTGACAAGACCTGAGGAAACAACAGCAGGAAAACACAATGAAAAGGCAAAACAAAAAAGGGGACAGGTTTAGCTCTGTGTAGAAAGTATTCACACCCTCAGGGTGTGCTGTACAGTGGAGGCAGAGGAGACAAGCCTTCCCCAAGAAGGCACTGGCCACAGACATTTGGTGGCCCAAAGCCTAATGTCCCTCTGCTTTGGGACAGAGAAAAAAAACCCAGTGCATTCCCATTGTCTCCTTGGGAGGCAGAAGAGGATGAAATGCTATGGCTTTTCTTTCATCAGCTGTGTGCTAGCTACGTCTAGTCTGGGTGTTTTTCATTAAGCCTGGCATGTCCTTATCCTCTGGTCAGCTTGCAGTTTCTGATGACCGGTCATCAGATGAGTGGTCACTCTGTTCCTAAACTACCTGTGCTCCTCTGCTGCTCTGGATGCTCCTGGAGAAGGAGTCAATGAAGTCCCAACCCTGCAAGCACAGCTTTGCTGGAAGAGCAAAGGTCAGATAATGACTGGGACTTCTTCAAAGTTCAAAGCTATTGGACCCCAGGTGCGGACTAAGCCTCTTATCTTTCTTTTTTTAAAATATGACACCAACATATATGTCTCTTCTGAAATACCCACCCCCACAAAGTGCCTACCTAAACTGAGTCAAGGCCAAATATTCTCCAAATATTTGTCATGAGCACAGCAAACAGGCATCCTCCACAATGCCTGGGATCCAGCCAGCAAAGCCCTCTGCTGATGTCCTGTAGCAGTACCACGAAGAAAGCGCAAGATGCGAGCCCTCAGCATCACCCCAGCAGAAGCGGCATTGCCACCACACACACCATGAATCATCCACCCCAAGGGGGACCCACCAGCTGGCTCCGCTCACCCCCAGCCTGGCCAGTGGGCTGACATGGGATGTTCAAATAGATGTTTATGGAGCAAAAGGCACCCTTCCTCCACCCCTGGGGCTGAGGGTCCCTCTTGTTTCATGTGTTTGTAAATGAACCTCTGTTTCCAAGGATGCTGTTTCCTGTTAGACCCAATTAAACACTACTCCTGGTGCCCTGGCTTCCTGTGTTTGAAAGACCTGAACGCAGTTTGTCGTCTCACCATATCTAAATAACCTAACTGAAGCAAAGGCTCATTTACACCTACATGAAACGGATGTAAACGATGACAAATACACTCACAGTAACAAGCATGCAGAGAGATGACCAGAGGGCTTCAGTTACAGAACCAGACCAGAGCAGTGCTGTTCCAGGGGCCAGGACACATCCACAGAACCAGAATTTCAGCACTGAGAAAACACTGAAAGGAACAGCAGGGAAATATTTTCCTTCCATGGCTTCAAAATGTTTCGATAGCTACCCTAGACCCCTTCATAGAAGAAAACATGTATCAAAAAATGAATAAACCACATTTTATTTATAAACAGGGGTACTACCTAAGGTACAATCTCCATTTTCTGTGACTATTATCTTCTTCCTATACCCAGCTAGCTTTAATCCCCTTTATATCACAGACACTTTCTGCATGTGAGGATATGTATTTCAGCACAATAAACAGGTGGAGGAGCAACTCAGTTTTTCTTCCTAGACATTTCCTTGCCATTTTTTACAAAGACTTTTCCATAAGGCTTTTCTAAGACATCTCTGAAACCATCTTGGTGAATTGTTGACTTGCCTACAACCTTTCAAATTCATCACCATCCACCCATTGTGTTTAAGTTCTGTTAGTCAAAAGTTCACACTGTACAGAAGGTACAAGTGTCATGTAGCACATGACATAAATTAAGTTGGGTGTCAAGTTGGACAAATCCAGATCCTTCACTTAGGTGAAAGAACATCCTGTGACATGCACACCCATGTGATCTGTGAGTATTTATAAATCATTTGTAGCCCAAAACCAATTTCCTTTTGGAATTCATGTCTAGTTTAGAATAGGAGTGAAATTCAAAGACTTCACAATGTGTTTACAAGCAAGCTGCAAACAGTAAAGAGGGCCAAAATAATGTGTGTGTATCCATTGCAATTAGCTCACAATTAACATCTGTACACTGGACTTGCACAGATAGTTTTAAGTTTAGTTTTGAAACAAATCACCACCTTGAAGGCTAGAATTATTTTCCACAGGTTTTTCACTGAATAGTTATGTTGACAAGGACCAAATAAATTGGAAATATTTAAATGCCATTGCATCATATAATCAATGAATAAAACCATCATTGCATAAAATATGCTTGCATGGAAAAATCAGTCTGCTTTGCTCTGATTCAATTATTTCCATCATAAATAAATGTTGAGGTCACTGTGAGTTTTGCCACTGACTTCAACGAGGCTCAGGCTTTCCTCCTAAGAACTGATTAGTGGGAAGGTCAGATTTCATACAGGAGACTAAATACAGACATTACACGTTGGCATTATGAACTCCATACTTTTGAATGGTTCAGATAGTTCTTTTCAATGCTGTGTGAGCATGCTTACTTTGTTCAGACCTTTAAAACAAATCAGTAAGATGGGAGTGAAGTTAAGTTGAATATTAAAGCAGTTCATCACAAGGCCAGGGGCATTTATTAGTAGGTCCAGGAATGAATGGCTGTAAGAATGTGCCTGGAGTATCATGCAGGAGGTGGTTATAAATATGTCTTTCTCCTTTTTTTTTTTTCTTTCTTCTTTTGAGATGGAATGCATGGAAAGTTGGATCTGCACAACTTATCAAATTTCTTTTTCCACACAAAACAGATCATTTTACCTCCCAGCTTGTGCAGCTACTTCTCAGGAGGGACAAGGGTCCATGTTACACTAACAGAAGCAGTTTGTCATGTACAATCTTTTAAACTACCAGTTAAACTATCCTGTGTGTCAAGTGTTAGGAGTATCACCAGAAGCCCCCAATTCCTTTCCTTGTTTTCCCTTGTTCTTTCTGTCGAAACATGTTGACCCACATGAGGTGGTCTTTACTACTAAATTAGAAGTGGCACCTTTCTAAGTTTCATCTCGCTGTAAAGTGAGGAGAACATGTTCAAGAGATATCTTGATGGAAAAACTGTGATCATATACCTTTAATGTTTATTGAAGATAAATACTGTTCCAGAAAACATGTTTCTTATTGAGTGCTTGTAAAGGGTCTGTAGCACCTACATGATACAGAGCAGGGAAAGGACAGGAAAGCAAAAGAGCTAAAGAACAGGGAAACTTCCATTTTCATACTGTGGTTTTCCAGAAGCAAGTTTGCAGCTAGTCTTTTCTGTTGAAATCTAAAAAGGATTCAGTTCAAGAAACGTCCTGGCTCAAGTACAGTTCTTATATGGATTGCTCCTCCACTTCTGTGTTATTAATGTACTATAACTGACGTTACACTCAAGTAACTGATGAATGATAAAAGGGAGGGACACCATGCCAGAAGGGCTTCTAAAGAAAAATAACAGTTGGAGCTATTTGTTGCTGTGTAAAAAAAAAAGATGCTCTTGATCATTTTTCTCCAAGTAGAATAATTTTTTAGGAATTGCCATCATTATTTTAACTCATGACAGTGCTACTATTTTGAGGACAGGTTGCCAGGTCAGGGAAAGAAGGACATGAGAGTTACTGAACAGGAAAACAGGCAGTGAGTGGAGACCTCTTATCAACAGCAAGTATGTTGAATCTCACCCAGAATATCACTCCAGCTAAACATCGGTTCTGGAGTGCTCACATCTGCTGAGATTATTGTGCAGGCAAAGGCCACAGTTTTCTCCAAATCATGCTCACACACAGGCTGCTGCAGGCAGCTCATGAAGATTACGTTGTTTCCTGACCTGTAGGCATTTTTCAAGTTGCACAGCTGTGCTGAGTGCTCCCAGAGAATCCAGGATGAAATCCAAAAGCAAGCAAATTTTCTAGCAGCCTGTTATGATTCATGATGCAATGAAACCTTCCAATTAGCAACTGTAACAGCAAGAAGGAAGACAACCAATTGGAAAAAACCATAAATATAAGGATCCCCAGTTTCATTACATGTAAATGTCATTCTACATGATATACTGATGAGTGAATATGAAAAATACCAAGTATTTGAAGGCAAATACAGGATTGAACTCCATCAGGATTTAATTTTTGACAGGAAATCCTGTGTGAATTACTACTAGCCTTACTACAAGGGCTGGTGTTGATAGAGTCTTCTTTTATACCTGCTTCTAAAGGTGATGATGCAGCTTCCCTGCATTGTCCCTTGCAGATACGAAGGCATAATCAAAACACAAATGCAGACATCTCTTTTTCAAGTCCTGTGCCTAATTCATTTCCATGTAAGCAGGAGCTCTGCATGCACGAAGGCCAGGGTTCCTCCGGCCTACCAGCCCCAGGCTCCCCTATCACCCTGAGCACCACAGTGCAATTAACATGTCTGAACCTGCACTGCTTGCAAAGGTGTAATCTTGCCATGAACTCACTACATCAGGAGATCTCGCTGCTGTGCCAAAACAGCTGCAAGGTGCAGAAGAAGCTTGAGCAGATAAGATTGCTATCAAGAAGATATTTCTAGTTTAGCAGCCTTACCACAGGCTCCCTGCTTCTCTCTCAAGCAAGAGAATGAAGTCATTTTTCTCATGTTCTTGCAGTTATTGATGTGATATGTTTCTGAAAGTTTATTTTGATTTGAGCATTGCCCTGAATCATTCTGTCTGCATCAGCTTATATGGACAACCTCCTTTCTGGCCTCTCTTCAATCAAATACTTTTGTTCAAGGGCATATTGGTGGAAAAGTTGGATTTAATACAGCATATTCATTGCATACACATACTTGTCCCCAACCTGTATGCAAGTTCAAGCACTGTACGTTTCAATTCTTATTTCCCACAGATTGTCAGATAACCTTATTTTTCATCTGTATTTCATTTGAGGGGCCTCCTGCCTTAGACTTTGTCCCCCCTGGAATCTTCCCCAGTTCTCTACCGCATTCTTGCTTTTCCAAGTTATTTTTTACACCTTAACTCCAGCAAAGTTATCATTACTCCTCTTCTCTGTTGGTAGCAGCTTCCAGCCATGGGGCACTGCACTTCTTCCCAAGTTACAGATCCAGCCCAGGACTGTGGGCTCAGTCCCCCTGAGCCCTGCTGAGTGATGTGAACACCATCATTCCCACTTCTTTCTAGAATAACAACACAGCAGACAGCCTGTTCAAGGTCAAGACAATATCAGTTCAGAACTTCTCGATTATTTTTCCATTAAAGTACAAACTTTCCCAGATCAAACTAGGGGGAAAAAAAAGTTTGCTTTAAGGCAATGAAACCCAGGATGGAGCATTCTCTTTTTCACCCGCCTTTAATTGCGGTCTGACAAAGTTGGCACTTAAAAATCAGCAATTGCCTTCTGGACCAACAGCTGCTTCTCAGTCACTTAAAATAAGAGCAACTCCTAACATTTGACTGAAAATAAAGGAAAGCCAGTGCCAGCTAGAAAGTAGACCCCCACCAAAGCCCATGCTCTAGATGCTCACTCTCTGTGCTCCTTTTGCTATATTGAAAGTCCTCTGTCCTCTTAATCTAACCATCAGCAGCAAGGGGAGGAGTGCCCTGCTGTACCACAACCCCTCCAGCAAACCCAGCTGGATGTAACCTGCACGCAGCACCTCATGAGAAGAGCTTTTCTGTGTGCTGGGGCCAGGTCTGAGGAATAATTTCACTGCTGCAGAGTCCTTAATCTAGAATCTATAGCAATGAAGAAATACATAGCAGGCCAGGTCAAAAAAAAAAAAAAAAAAAAAAAAAAAAGGCTTCCCTGATGTTCAGTTTGCAATAAAAGACATGGAAGATTTTGTGCCAAGATGTAAGATGGATTTCTAAGTGCTTCTTGGTCAAAAGTTTCAGGGCCGATGGCTCCAAGGTAAAGATGGCCAGGCTCCCTGCTTCCCTCCTCAGCTCTCAGGAGCCCAGCGACCCTGGGGCCAGCAAGATGCCCAGACTCCCTGCCAGAGGTGCACATCCTGAGAGTGCTGTGAGGGCCACGTCTAGCTGGCGTCTGGTGCCATCTTTATGAAAGAACAGACCTGCCAGCTCACTGCTGCCCTGAGATACCTTAGGTTTGGTCAAGGCTGAGGCAGGAGAAAAACACCAAAACATTTGATAATTCTAGCTGGAAAGATGTTTTATAACTTCCCTGTGCCTGTGAAAAAATAAAATAAAAAGGAAGTCACACATAGAAAAACTGCAAAAGCAGGGTAGAATGCAATTCAGCAGCATCCTTGTTAGCACACTCAGCATTGTAGCCTGGGATCATTTCTCTGGGGAGGGAAGCAGTTTTCATCCTCTGAGTTACTGGCCTATAAAATACTTATTATCATCATTGTATGGAAGTTTGTATCCAAGGCTAAAGTTCAGCCAGTGATGTCTGGCAAAATTGCAGCACTTTTTAAACAGCAAGGATGCCAACTCCAACACTTTTTACTTAAGTGTTTTTATGTTGTATCATAGCAATCTTTGCTACCAGAGAACTCCAAGCATAGACCCAATTTGTATACATGCATGTATACATGTGTTTAGTTATGAATGCTCCTTCTAGGCATTTGGGCTGGGAACCGGCCACATAATGGCCTCTTGGCAGCAGGCAGTGCAAGTGGGACCTGGCCATGCAGGGTGGCTTGGACATGACCTGCAGCCTGCAAAGGCCTGTCCTGCCATACATTTTTTACAGCTTCTGAAATCTTTACCACAATCTCTTTCTTGTGTTACTCTGCACTCCTAGAAGCTTTAATTAGCAGGGGATATTGCTGGGTGAAGTGATGCACCAACACTCTGGTCAGGTCTGTTGTTATCTCAACCCTTCGTGCCCAACGTTGAGTGCCAAAAAGGACTGTTGTGGTTTAATCCCAGCCAGCAAATAAGCACCACACAGCAGTTTGCTCCCCCTCCTGGTGGGATAGGGGAGAGAATCAGAAGGGTAAAAGTGAGAAAACTCACAGGTTGAGATAAGAACAGTTTAATAATTAAAATAAAATAAAATAAAATAAAATAAAATAAAATAAAATAAAATAAAATAAAATAAAATAAAATAAATAACAACAACAACAACAACAATATTAGTGAAAAGGAATAGAAAACAAAAGAACAAAACCCAGGAAAAACAAGCAATGCATCTGTTCACTATCCATCAACCGACGCCCAGTCTGTCCTCCAGCAGTGATCGCTGCCCCCTGGGCAACTCCCCCCAGTTTATATAGTGAGCATGAAGTCGTATGGTATGGAACAGCCCTTTGGCCAGTCTGGGTCGGCTGTCCTGGCTGTGCCCCCTCCCAGCTTCTTGTGCACTGGGCAGAGCATGGGAAGCTGAAAAAAGTCCTTGACTGGTGTAAGCACTATTTAGGAACAACTAAAACATCAGTGTGTTATCAACATTATTCTCATACTAAATCCGAAACACAGCACTATACCAGCTACTAGGAAGAAAATTAACTCTATCATCTCAGCCAAAACCAGGACAGGTACAAACCAAATCCATCCAGTCTAACATAATAATTTCATTTTAGTTACATCTTAATCCCACCTTCCTGTTTTTTTGCATGGCTTTGAAACACTTGTATGGTTATATAACAACGGATTCTGTTTATAATTATCCCTAGTGCTCAGATCGAAGAGCACTATCTGCCCTTGGTTCTGCGATATTACAGTACAGGTAAAGTAATGGCAAACCCAAACTAGGAACATCCAGTCACCTTGGTAGCTGTGCGGCAGAAGGCAAAGCGTGAAGGAGGTGGGAGCAGCCCTGGGGCTTCATCCCTCTCCCTGTCAATGGCTCGGGAAATCACATTCCAGCTGGTCGACCAGGAGGTAATACAGTATTGTACAAGATTAATAACAGAAGGAAATCAAACAGCCGTTGCGGGAAGGCCCCTCCAAGTGCTAGAAACACGTACCAGTTATTTCACCTCAGAGTAAATTAAAAAATATCTATCTTTTAAAACTCAGTGTCTGAAAGTGGGAGGCCTGCTCTCTCAGTATCCAGCACTAACATGGAGACACTCTCTCCAGAGGAGCATGTGTTACTGGAGACACCCAGATACCTCCACATTTTGTAGGTGCTGCCAGGGCAGGGAAGAAAGATTTGGTGCATGAATTCACCTGGTGATATCCCTTGCTTAAGAAAGCTTGTAGAGCACAAAGCAGCTGAGGAGAGAGAGTAGTTAAGGTGTCGGAAGCAGCAGAACAAGGAATAGATGAAAACCCAAACTGCTGGAAGGGATGCTCAAGCAGGCTCCAGGTAGGTGCCCGCTGCCGTAGCCCTCAGTGCTGGCTCCTGCCACGGTGGTCTGCCAACAGGCCAGGCTGCTCTCATACACTCTGCCAAAGACCTGAGAGAATACACACTCCTGGGAAACAAAATTAAAAGTGAAAGGAATTGGCAACATTCTCAGATTATAAAGACTGCTAGGATATAGTACAAAAACACTGGAATAAACAGGGATGGAATTGGCATTCCTGCTTCACAAAATGTGCCAGCATTTCTAAGACTTGGCTGCCTGAACTTTAGCCCTGGTTGCAAACTTCCATATAACTCTGGTAATGAGTATTTTTCAGGCCAATAACAACAGCTCATGGGATAAAGAAGAGTATTTCCCTACAAAGATTATCTTCATCTCCAGTGCAGTGTTGGGTATGTTTTTGTAGGAATGTAGCAATGTGTTAGCTTTCTAACCTCAAATTCTACATATATATCACTGCACAAGGTTTGTTTGCACATGTTTTTTATAGCTTGCATGCTTAATTACTTAATGATTTATGGCTGTCATTAAACACTGCTGCTCTGCATTTGAGAGGCTCCAGAAGCAAATGGAAGTGACTTGGAATGGCTCCATCTCTTTGCCTGGTGAGTAATGGAGCGGTTCAGAGGCATAGGTACTCCTCCACATCCTTCTTGTCTGCCCATGGGTGCCTACAGAGCCTGTGCTCCATCAGAGCAGGACAAGCGAGCAAGGACACACAAGACTGAGCTAGCTCCTGCTTCATCACATCTGACTTAAACTCAACCTTTTCCCCAAGAAAGGCAGGGCCTTCCTGTCTCCCTCACACAACTCCTGCACGTTCCCACATTGTTCTCCACAAGCTTAGGAAAGAGGCAGTCTGGTGAGCTCTCACAGAGGCTAGAAGAGCATTTCATATAGGGGAAGAGTTAAGGTTGTTGTGGAAGTGGTGTTGCAGAAGGCAAGTTTCAGATTTCCTGGTATTGGGAGATTTAAGTCAATCATACCTCAAGTCTTTAAGCACTGGCTTCACATTTTGGAAAGTATCAGGAACGACTAACCTCCTCTACCTTATAGCAATTCATTTTTTGGATGCTTCAAAGATGTGGCAGCAGTGCTGCTTTTCCCATGCAGTCTGATGGCTCCCATCAAACCAGCCATCACATCCCAGTGAACATTCCTACATGAACTGTGGCAGGGAGAGGGCTGGGGAAATGGCACCATGGGCACATGGGGCAGCTGCCTGAAACCTGCACGCATGCGCACCTTTCCCTTGCTCACACCTCTGCTTGGCACCAGGTGCTGCTCGTGCCAACAGCAAACTTCTGTGTGGGAGAGGATTGGTGCATCCAGAGGGCAACACTCAGTCTTGCAAGCTCCTCTGGGCAGGCTTGCTTTGGGGAAGGAGGGAGGGAGGTAAACCAAGGGCAGCCCCAGGGTGAGCTTGCTCCGGGACAGGCAGCGTATGGCTCTTCCAGTGCCGCACCATGCCCACATACACTGCAGGCACGGATGGGGCCCGAGTTTGCTGCTGGGTCAGTGTCCCTCAGTGAGGGGTCTCTGAAGAAATGCTAGATGCCAAGTCTCTTCAAACAGAGGCAGTGAAGCATTTGGACTGTGATAACATGACATAGTTGAACACTGGTGCAAGGTCAGAGAGCCTATTTGTGGAGGGTTTGGTCATTGTTCTTTTTCCCTGCTATGCACTGCAAAAGTTGTGAGAGTCTGGCAAATGCTGTAAGCAGCTCTCTTTCTGTGGTCCACACGTCAGGGACCCTTTGACAGAAGGACTCCTCATTTCCACCAAACACATCTGCTGCAGCAAATCAGTATTTGGGCTTATTGGGGTTGGGCAGGTTGGAGGTTTTAGAGCAATCTGGATATGAAAAGCAGTTGCATATGTGCGTGGGGCAGGCAGTACCTACAGAACATGGTGTGTCAAGTGACCCCGAACTAAGTTTATCCTCCGGCCCTGCTAAGGCATAGCAACTTTCAGAACAGATGGAGCATGCCTGTGGGTTTCAGAGCCCATTTAAACATTGGCTTTGAGAATGACAGCTTTGCTGTCGGGGCTGAAGTGTGACAAAAAGCCCTTGCAGCTTGCAGGTGGAAAGTTAGCAATGCTGCAATTCGTATCCCCAGAGCTCCCAGCAGCCCCCCAGCTATCCATAAACCATGTCCTGCTGTGCATGCAATCCTAATTTCCTTTACCTTGTCACCTTAATGCAGAGAGATCCAATCTGTACTCCCATTACTTTTTCTAGTATTACCTCCCTGAGGGTCTTTGGGTGTCAACCACCATACCATACCAAACACCATACTCCAAGTAGATGACCTGATAGCAGCTTGGAGAGGATCAGAGCCACAGTGCGATATCCAGATGTGTGCAACCAGTAAATGAAGTACTGTAACAGCACTAACATTTGGATGGCATATGACTTTTTTAAGAAGGGGTTGCATCTTAGGAGTTCCTTGCTCAAACTACCTCAAATTTGGCCTCTAATCCACACTTGGAGAGCAACTTTCAAGGGAATTGTGCTATTCAGATTAATTATATGGGTATGTCCGCATTGCACAATGCAATGTACTGCAGAGCTCCTCAGTCTAACACTGGATGAGCTGGCTCCCAAACCAGAAACAGCACAGTGGCCCCGAACAGAAAAGAGGCTGCCAATATTCAACTTATCTCCATACACACTGTGTCATTGATGTGAATGTTCAGTCGGAGCTTGCTCAGGACCCAGCAAGGCACCATACCACCCTGTACAGCCATGCCTTCAGAATACAGACAATACTGTGAAATAGTATGCTAACCTGATCTTTAGTGTGACCTCCTCAGGAAACTAAATTTCTGTAACAACAGCCTTTACGTCTGTCAATCCCACATCCCCCTCAAAAGTTTTTGAACCTGTTGCCTTCCTTGCCAATTAAAGAATAGAGATGGAGGCAACGTGTAACAGCATTAGGTGGCTACATAAAAGGAAGGAAACCCAAATGAATGTTCCCAGTGAGGGAAGGGCTGCACTGTAAGCTCACCTCCAGTGCTGGAGAGCAGGGAGGGCGCATGGCAGAGAGACCCAGAAAACCAGGCTGGCAGTGCACCAGGACAGCTTGGGACAGAGAGTGTGAATGCCAGCCCTGACAAGCAGAAGTGGGGAGCTTTGAGCAAACCCTCCTCCCACACATTTTAACATGTTTCAGCATCCATGCTGCCACAGCCAGGCCCCTGCTCTGCGGGGACCTGCATTCACGTAAAAACCTTAAACAAACCAAACAAAATTCAGGGGCTGAGGAAGGAGGAATGCCAATTTTCTAAAATTGTGCATGCCTTGATATAGAAGACAGGGTTTAGTCTGGATGATTTATGAGTGCCCAGGCCACTCCTGCCAGGCTAGGGCAGGATTTCTGCACCAGAGCAGGAAAGGCTGGGTTGTCTCTAGCAGCTGGTTCAGAAAAAGTCCAGAGAAATTCCTACTGGCCATTTCTAACAGCCTCCTAGCAAGGGAGAGACCAGGGGCATGGGGAAGCAGGACCGGCCCAGCACAAGCCAGCATGGGTCTGGCTAGACTCATTAGCCTGGCTTCAGCACCTCTCTGATGGTGCGATTGCAGCTCAGTTCAGAGGCACTCCTCTGCAGCTGCGAACAAGCACCCTCAGGCTCCAGAAAGAGGGACAGAGAAAAACAGGAGTGTAATTTATGCCACATCTTCTTATCTCCTGTTATCGCTGCCAGGATGCAAATTAGTCATAGCTTTAGTAAGTGATTACATAAGCATCATATTAATTTTGTTCATATTTCCCCAAAGAAATCAGCAAATTGTTAAAACAACTTGGACTTACAGATTTATTTTCCAGGCATCATGGACTATTGGCAACTGGAGTGAAGCAATTTATCATTTCACAACAAAGATAATCTGGTTAACAAGCCAAGTTTCTTCCACAAGAGAGAAGCAACAGTAAGCGAATAGGCAGTGACAATCAAAAGCCACGAGAGGGTTTGGAGGAGAAAGCAAATTTGGTTCAGTCCATTGTTTTTTGCATTGCATTCTCTAGAGCTGCCTGAAGATTCATTTGTTCCCACCCAGAATATTCTGTTATACAAAGCATTATTCAAAGACAGAGGGAAAGACTGCACATTCACAGATGGAAAAGGTCTTGAGGGAGTTCAGTATACAAATGCCCAAACCCCTCAATCCTGTGAGCTTTCAATAGCCCCAGAAGACAAATCAGGGTGCACACCTCCCACTGACTGCCGCCTTGTGTGACTCTTGCTGGATGATATGTGCATGACTGTTTCACTGGAAGGAAAAATAGGTTCGATAATAAAACTTGCTGCTGTGTCCATTTTCTGAGTGCAACAATAGGACAGAGGGAAGAAGCTCTTAGAGGGCATATGAAATCCCCTTAGCGCAGCTTAGAATGACTTGAAGTATGCCAGTGAAGTAGATCCATGGGGACTTTGGTCAGCCCTGGCTCTGCTCCTCCTCATTGCTAAGTACCCTCCTGGAAAGAAGTAGCTCCTTGAATTCCTGTCAGCTCAGGCAGGACCTGCCTGATGCTTCTTCAAGCATGGGGCTTCTCCTGGCTGCAAACCCAGAGCTCGTAGAAGGCCAACACTTGTAATGCCTGTCTTAAACCTCAGAGCAGGAACAGGGCTCATTCTGTAAATAAAGTGAAATTCTTTTACCTTCCCAAGGAATATTCTCAGCCATGAGCACTCTGGATGGGGACAGGCTGATAAATACCAGGATTCTCAAACTGACAGTTTTATTATTTGTTTCTTGCAGCAGACAGCCTAACACACAGAGGGGACGAAAGACAACACCTGAGCATAGGGCTGCTAAAGGTGTCCAGCCCACAGCCCCTCACCTGTAAACACTAAGCAAATACAGACCCACACAAGCTCCTCCATCTCCCCTGCAAAATTTGTCACCCTCGGGCTGAATGATGCCACCTTGCAGTTCCCCCGTGGAGACAACCAGCTGCAACAGACCTGACCAGATCCTTGCACAGGACACAGTGGAGTGCACGGCAGCCCTGCTGCTGAAATACCCTTTACCACAGGGTCTGTGGTGAGGAGGGCAGCAGGCACCCAGCAGCCATTGGCTTCCCCTGCCTGTCCTCAGGGAGATGTTGGTCCAGTGGGTTTCCCCGGGGGTGCTCATCCCTTCACAGCAGCTTCCTACCATCTGCTCTTTGGGCTCCCAGCAATGACTCTGCAACCACCTCACACCCCTCAGGCAAGGGTTCTCCAACTGGTGGCACTGGAAGAGAGCAGAACAGAATGGGCTATGCTAAAAAATATGAGGAATGTATCTTTCCCCAAGTTTCATGCCTGGGGAGTGCCTGGGAAGAGTCAGGCATCTAAAAAAAAACAGAGCTAAACAACTAGCAAGACTATGCCTTGCATCCTACCAGTCCTAGCAACATTTTTGACTGCTGGTCAGCCTCTCCCTCCACAGAGGGCTGTCCCCAGGATTTCTCTTGAGGTGGCACAATCATTACAAAATAAAAGAAAGAAAGGGGGTGTAAAAAAAGCCCTTTCAAACAAAACAACTGGAGGAAAATGTGCTGCTTTGCTATTCAGTGGCCAAACAGCCAGAGCATTTGCTTAGAGCCAAAGAAACCATGGCCAGGTCCCTCCTCAGCTTTATGGGTTCACCCCAAAAGCTCCCTGCAAAGTCTTCTCCCACACCAGTGTGTTCAGGAGAGTTGTGGCTTCCTCCCCCCACAGCTCTTCTGCTTTGGGTCAACACATATTTGCTGGATTAGAGAGAGAAGACATCATTCATGCCCATGCCATCTCCCCCTCCTTCAATGCTATCCCAAAAGAGCATCAAAAGAAGACAAACACCAACACCTACACATACGTCCCAACACCGTATCATGCAGCACCATGGTGCCTGTGCACCAGGTCCTGTTCTCCCAGGCACAGTTTCCAGCAGGAGTGCCCCAAGCCCTCCCTTCTTTTGGGGTGCCACCAGCAAGCGCTGGGTGTGATGGGGGCAGCCGTGCTTTCCCCCACGCTTGCTGGGGGGGATCACACTTTCCTGCTCCACCAAGCCCTGTGGGAAGGTGTGTAGTGAAGTGGGTGCCACACTGCCCAGGCTGGGGCAGAGCCACCCATGGCAGAGGACAACCCGGTGCCAAGGAATGGGAAATGCTGGAAACCCCACATGCCTCTGGGCTCCAGGCAGCCCCCCCAGCTCAGAGGAGGGTTTATGCATTGAAATGTCAGACCTGGCAGCCACCTCTGGCAGCCAGGATCTTGCATTCTTCTTCAGATGAAGCATGGCTGAAACAACAGCTTCAACTGCAGTGCCAAGACAACTTCCCATCTTTGACACGAGCAGAAGGACTTCATGAATGATAAGTTCTAGCTTTGCAGTGGTGACCAGGTGTCAACAGCTTTGTCCTGAAGATACAGTCAGGAAGATTGAAAATGACCCTACTGGCATGGAGGAGTAAGACTCTTTTTGGTGCATATTTGCCCATGGATGCTTACTTAGACCCCAACTGCAAGCTGAGACAAGTCACAAGCACAGGGTGGCCTGGAGAGGTGTCCTGCCCCTGCCATTAGCAGTGGGGATGGCACCGTAGCAGAGTGTCCTGGGCCAGTGCAGCCCCCAGCAGCAAAGGGGCTGCACCTCCAGGCACCACTGCAGCCCAGCACTGCCCATCACCTGGTCCACTGGTACCAGGACACGAGCAAGGGTTGAGCACCAGCAACATCTAACACCTGCTTGCAGCCTGCTATGCTGTTTACCAGTCAGTGGCCAAGCAGCCCCCTTCCCACCTACCTTGACATACTTTGGTGGCAAAAAACGGTCTAACACGGCTTTTGTTCCTAGCAGGGAAATGAGCAGCAGTCAGGCAGGAAGGCACACATGCAGAGCAGATCAGAGCGTGCCAGCTGCCTGCGCTCACTTGTACCCACTCATCCTCCCACAGATGAGCAAGAATAGTACCTGATCACATTGCATATGTGGCTTGCCTTCCCTGATAAAAGCACTGCAACTTTCAGCACAAATAATGCTTCAAAACTCCTCTTCCAGTCCCACAAATGGCAGGCTCCTACATCCCTGCATTTGTGAACAGTCAGTTTGTTCCTCAACAGCAGCCAACAGGACCAGTGCGTACCCAGCAGGGTTCATCTTCAGGGCTGTGAACATGTAACTCAGCTGCATTTTTGTTAGGTAGCCTAAAGTTAGGGGTGCCTGTGGGATATGAGAGCAACAGACAACAGGACAGCCCCAATTCTGCATCTCCCCTCTAGCCTCAGTCCACCGGGCCCCACACAGGATGCTCAGTCCATGCTGCCTTTCCCTGAGAAGTCCTTTCCCTTCAGGGTCATGACCACATTTTGAAGGAGACATGTCTAGGTACTTGCTACATGCAGCTCTGGTGATGTCAGTTCAGAAACATCTGGGACTCTAACTCTTAAGCTACAAAAAGAAAACCCACAGCAATACCATGTTATATTTCTTACCTGCAAGATACAGCACCTTCAGCTTCCCAGAAACCACACTTCAGGTGTGCAGCTAATGCACTGCTTCCAGTACTGGAAAAACACAGGGCCAAGGAAAAGATATGCAAGTCTCTGGGAGATTTTACAGGGCCCTAGGGAGACAGGAAGAGAAGATGGCCAGACATGCCCTCTGGAGCTTGAATTGTCATGAAGATGTGTTCATGTGAAGAGGTGAAGGGCCCACATAGCACTCAGCAGTCATGATGTGGCAGCCCATGGAACATGTCACCATTTATCTGAATGGGAGAGGGATGGACACCTCCTGAATGTGTTGCAAAAATAGCTGGTCTTGCCTAATAGTCTCCAGTTCATGCTCTCCTTATTTACCCTCCCTCTCTTCCCTCATGCATGCTCCTCTTCAATGTCCTTAAGAGCCAATATTATCTGTGCACTGCAGAGCTCCAGTCCCAAAACATCCTCCAGCCCTATGAAAAGGCTTCTCCTCAGGCATGGCAAGCAGTGCTCAGCAGGCCTCTGCAGCTGCACGAAGCCCGATTGTGCTTGTGTCTTCCTCTTCAGCTTGCCTTCCTGGCAACCAAAAAATGTCACCCCCTTGCAGGCATGAAGACAGGGTGATCCAGATGAAGAGCTTGTGGCTGCTTCAGAGTAGCCACAGCACTGTCACCTCTGCAACGCTCTGGCTGCTGAAGATTTTGTACACTGTTGCTGTAGAGGGTTTTGACCTTCCTTTTGTTCCTTTTTGTTTGATTAATTTGCTTTTTTGCCCCACAGTAAACACTTTCCTTCCATGACTCGCTGCACATTTTTAGTTCAAAACCTGAAAAATGGCATGTTTACCCCACTGCAGGAGAGTACAAAGCACTGGAATAATCTTGCGTCTTATTGCCCCAGTATATCTGGGGAGTGTCAGCTACTTAAACACATCTGCAGCTTGCTGATTGTCTGAAAACCATGCAGCTTGGCCAAATATACATTTTACAGCTATGCATGCCTCCTGGGCAACAGCCCCTATTGCTGATTTGCTAACTTTGAGCTAGTTGGTGGGAAAGCACAGGCACGATGAGGAGCTGTGTGCCCTAGTCCATGTCTTCTCCACATTCCATGCAGAGTGGAATGGGGTTAGATCAGCACATTTGTCCAAGGATTTTCTCATCCTCCTTTGGTGCACAAAGTCTCCTCTGTCTTTCTCATGGACCCAGAATGGTGCTGGCAGTGCAGAGGAACCAGGTTCCCCAGCATGGCGTCATCCTTGCTCTGTGGCAGAGATGGGCCCTGCTCTCCCTGGCTTCTGTGCAGGCCAGGCAAACTAAATTGATGGGCATCGTCATTGCACCCAATCTGCTGCAGTGCATGCAGCTGAGGTTCAAAACGTATCTGTGAGTCTTACAGCAGGAGGCATGTTCAAATGCAGTACTTCTTGTCTTGTGTAGTATGGGTGTTTGCATGTTCGTAAACGTCCATGCTACTGGGCTGATCTCTCAGTCACTTTTTGGAACGCCCCTGGGGGTTAGCACTGGAAAGAGGAAGCCCAGGTTTCCAGCTCAGCTTTAGTCCCACAGTATCTTGGTGTCCCACAACGCCCTGACAGAGGACTACCGTGGGTTTGGAGTTCACAGACCACATGAATTCCTGGCATGAGTGCCTGGAAGAAGACAATGCTACCAATTTCTGTGTTAGCACTTCATTCATTTAAAATTTACAACATATCTTTGTGGAGGATCATGTTTGCTGATCATCTGTTTTATACCCATGGAGATTTGGGGCTTTGTTTTTATTTACACGAAAACTGTTTGTGATAAACTAGGAAATGCCTGTATTATCTTGTGGGAGATGGAGCATGTTGAAGCATGTCTGATTCTGATGTTTATGTCCTGTGGATCAAAAATTGCTACTAACAGAACCAAGCAGGAAGGTAGTACACGAGCCCAGATAAAGAGCATCCATAGTAGACACCAAGAGGCAGGTTTACAGCCTTGAAGAGGCTTAAAGAGGCTTACTCCTCCGCCCCAAGCTCTATGACATGGCTGGTTCACCAACAGTGAGGAGAGAGGGATCAAAGAAAAGTGGAAAATTATCACAGATCTGCACTGTGTGGAAAGGGAGGAGGACTGACTGCACCAGGAGAAGCTGCCCAGAGGGTGCTAGCCGAAATGGGCAGATTGGTGAAGGAGGACATGGCTCGCAGGAGCATGTGCTACAGGCTGCCGGGGCTGCCTCTCTTGGCTGGTGGTGGGGCTGGCCAGGAGCTACAGATACCTGAGGTGCTCAGCGACGGGGCCCAGCTCCGGATCAGAGGCTACATTTGGGCCACTGGCTGAGGTGCCATGGAGGCCATCATGTGAGCATCCAGCCCCCAAACCCAGGTATCTCTCCTACCTCCCAAGTCAGATAACTACTTGTACCTCAGCTGAGTAGTTTAAAGAAAGAGGCTTCTCTGTGACATTTACATGGGTGCTTCTAGGAAGTCCTCTTCAGGCTAGTAGTGCAAAGGGGCTGGTGTCCTGCATGCACTGGCAGCAGATCAGAGCTTCTCGGTGCCCTCTGCACTGCACTGCTCTTCGTTCCAACCAGCATGAGAGGATGACTGTCTCTGAGGCACTGTCAGTGGTGTAAGCAATAGTTCAGGGTGTTTAGAAGGGCCCTTTTCAGATTCCTTGGTGTGACTGAGCCCCTACATACATAAGAGCTGGGGTAAGCTTGGCTGCTTTCTGCTATGTCCCTGCACAGATGAACAGACACATGCAAATACCTGCTGGGGCATTGCAAAGGCAGAAATCATCACCCATAGCAGCACATCATCTGGATGTGCATCAGTTCCCAAAGCTTGTGCCCTGTTTTCCAGTATGTGGAAACTGTGGAGTAGGTTGGGAAGGGGAAGAGAAGGAAGTCTGCATGTGACAGGATACCTAGGGCACACACCTGGACCCCCAAACATGGGACATGCTCTCACATGCTGGTGTAAAGACCTAGAAATACATAATGCCTAGCAAATTTAGTAGGTAGAAATTTCCCACTTGGCAAGTGCTAGGTAATAGAGAAATGACGGTTAATGTACTCCCCTGTCAGATCCTCTACGAGTCATGAGGAAGGGGTCTGTAGGGGATCTTGGGCTGTAAGAGGGAGGGTTTGGATGTTTCTGCTCTGCTGGGTCCTGAGATACAAGGAAAATTAGCCATGCTCCCCACTAAACTGCCAGGTCTGTCCCAGAGCCTGGTCCAACCTGGAGGTGCCCAGCAAGTGCTGCAGCCCCTGGCGGGGTCCTGCTGCCCAAACCAGAGCTCAGTCAGTATGCTCAGCTGGTGCCGGCACAGCATGGACATTGTGGCGACTTCGGTTGTTTCGAAGAGTGTGAGAAAAAGCCATCATTTGCAAATGGCCCCATCACTTTTGCTGGGTGGCATGGCGGGTAATACTGAACAGCAGAGTGGGCGCTTACATAGGAAATATGGCTCATGGCACATTGTTGCTGATGGGCTTTGGCCTGGGGTAGGGGGAGCACAGCAAAGTCACCCCCACTGACCACAGCGGGAGAGAGGAGAGGAGCCAGGGCTATCTAGAAGAGGTTAAAAGGGAGGGAGACACCAGCCGATGTGGCTAAACAGCTCACATCTTTCACCCCACTCCTCATCACTTAGAGCTGCACCCTCAGTAGGAGCTAAGCTAGAAGTCAGCCCATGCTGCCTCAATGCCGTGGTTCTCTACCTCTAACATCTACATGGATATCCCTTTCTGAAATGCAAATCACGTGGCTCTTTAAGCAAGTTCTTTGATTTTAAGTGCGTTTAGTGTGTGACTCTTAAATCATACACTTCTGCACTTGCGAATAACTTTCAACACAATTACTGCGTGCAAATGAGGATATAGTCTGCAAATGATCAATTACTTGATTGCAGCAATTCACACTGGTAGATGTCTGTGTAGTCTCACTTGAATCCACAAGGAGTTGCAGGTCCAATTATTGGACATATTAAAATTATAACATGCAAAGCAGGAAACAAAGTAAGGGATGCTTAAAAAATTGGAGACAGCATTTTGTGGGCAGTAAACCAAGTCTACTATTCTCTTCACCCCTACATGTAGGAACTATTACTATAGCTCATTAAGATACTGGCTAATACCTAGATTTTTTTGTCTTTGCATTTTTTTCTCTGTAAATGTGCAAAATGAAAATGTTGCATTGTTATATAAAATTAACTGTACTTTTTTTCTGGTTTTAATGCAATTGTGGTTGTCTCCAAAGAGAGTGGTATTTATTAGACTATGACTATCACTCAGCTAAAGCTCTTCCTTTGTACATGCTCCTTCAGCACACCGTATCCTCAAGCACTTACACAAACCCACAAGTTAAGGATGAAGCACTGCATGTCTCAACTTGTAGATACATATTTACCTTATGCATACTAGCACTGAACCAAAGAGACCTTAAAAACTCTCTCAAGAAATGCCACTTTGTATTCATTGCTAGATCAATAATGTCTCGTGCAAACATTTTTCAAAAAAAAAATTATGTGTTTCTTTGATAAATGCCTTTTGCTCGGTAGATTACTAATAGTGAATATGCAAGACACAAAGCACCGCTTCCCATGTCCTCAGCTGAAGCATGAATGAGACTTCATAGTTACCGGCCTTACAGAACCATCTTTTTTGGAAGACCCTGGTTGCCTCAGTGCCGTGCCTCCTTGATTGTTTGTGCTGGAGTGTCTTAGCCCTATGAAGAGTTCTCTGTTTCTTTTAAAAACCACAGTAGCACACAGGAGAATAAAATCCTCCAAGTGAGGAATGGCTTATGAAAGGATAGCAATTACTTCTTTCCAAAACATTTTTTGGGGAAAAAAAGCCACAAGGTCAGAAGTTTACCTCCGAGTACAGCTTTTTGGCCAAGGACAGCACAGATTTGACCCACAGGGATTATTGCATTATGCGGCGTGTCAGTGCCAAGCCCAGGAGCAATGCCACGCCAGTCTTACTCCTACCCATGGTGCTGCAGGCAGAGCTGAGCCCTCTGCACGAAGGAAGAAACCAGCACACTCAGGAACGTACTGTTCAGCATCGCCCCTGCAGCAGGAGTTCACAGAGGCCTCAGAGGCTCTTAGACATAGCTATTAGGAGGTATTTACAGAAATGAAGTGTAAGCATGTCGCTAAGACTCCTGTTCAGGTAGTGGCTCTCTGTAAACAGCTGCGTAGGAGAGACCTTGCCATACTGTAGCCAAAATAGCACACAGAAAGCCCCAAGTCTAGCCACGGAAATCTTTGTTTACTGATTGCAAAGAACAGGAGGGACACACAGTCACTCTGAACATCTCTCTCCCCTTTGAACAACCATGCCAACTACAGTGTGAGGCAGAGGTGAGCAAATAACATTTCACTTCTTTCCCATCAGTTAAACTAACCAAGGACCCTAAGCAGTGTAGCAGCATGTGCTGCCTCAATTCCAGTGAGCAAGCGAGCAGCCTCCCTGATTGTTACCAATCCAGCTTCCCCAATGATGCTGCCCTTTCACATGATTTGCTGTAAGGAATTCTTCTCCAGAAAACTTACCATTAAAAGAAAAGACAGCATGTGGGTGTAACCGATCATTTGGAAGATATTTATAACTCTCCTGCTAGAAGCTTGTGCTGTTGGACTCAAGACATTAACCAATCCTAGCTCTAGAGATTGAGCAGAAAGATGGCAATAATGCCCCTCTGCCAATGTTTACATGATTGGAGGAAGATGTGAGGTGGCAAAATGAGTTTGTTTCACACTTGCCTTGGACTTCCATATGTGCCTAAGGATTTTCCTTGCTCTGGGTAACGCAGCCATTCCCAAATTAACAGAGCTTCTGCTCAACACAGAGGTGCTCACTCTCTCTCTCCCTCTCCCTCCATGTACATGTATTTAATACAGTCACATTGTCGTGACCTTTCTCGTCCTCTGCTGTGATACTTCAGCTGGTACTCTGACCTCAGAAGACAGAAGCAACTTCCTGAGATGGTCTCACCTGCTCTGAGCACTGCCATCCTTCATCCCAGGCTCTTGCACTTCGTGTAAACAGACACATCATCAACAGCTTGGCAGGTCAGTATTTTGATGAAATTATCTTCAGCCCTCTGAATCCTGATGATTAATGACTCTTCTGTGGCAACTTCTGTCTTCAGTGCAAAAGAGACTGCATTTTTATATCAGGATAGCTAACTCATAATAAAATGTGATCCATTAGCCATTTTCCTATTATAGCTAGTCCAACAAAAAACTAACAGCATGCATGAATTTGCCACAAACTTTTACAGTAAGAACACAGAATCATAGAATCATAGAATCATAGAATTGTTAAGGTTGGAAAAGACCCTTAAGATCATCAGGTCCAACCGTTAACCTACCACCGCCACTCAAGAAAAGTAAAAGATCTGTATTGAATTGCTGGTTTTCCTAACTCCACCTCTAAGAATAACATTTAGAGTAAAGCACATACAAAGAAACGTCCTATAAATATAACACTAAAGACAATATTTAGTCAGTCATTGAGAAATGAACAAAGAATTTTCCACTCATGTTATTGTAGCTGGTAAAGGTTTACATTCTGATTCTTATATAAGGATTTATATAGTGCTGCAAATTTACAAAGCACTTTCCAAACATAGATAAGACATATTCCCTGTCCAAAATGTCATGGAAGACAAATGCAAGAGGAGATGCAGGAGGAATCCCTTAGAAAGAATTAGGGACTACAGAGTCTTGAAAGCATGTGTTAAGTGGATATCAGTGCTCTGGAAAACACACAGCCTGATTCTTCAGCGTCTTGCATTAGCCTGTACAGGTACAAATCAATTTCTTGAGGGACCTCACTTCTGCTCCACACCAATAAAAGCAGAAAGATCCTGCTTCTTTCATTCTGGCACCAAAAAAATTATTTAGAAATTAGCAGCAGGTAGAAATCTGACCACTAGATTTGAACCAGAGATTCAAAACTGGGTATGTTCAAAACCAGCCCAAAATCTTCAATATCCTGAACCAAAAACCAAAACCCTATTTTGTGACAAAGACAATTTCTCAAATGGGCTTTTACAGAATTAAAAATCAAAACACCATGAAGAGATTCAATCTTGAGTCCAGTTTTGGATCCAGGCTTCTGACCTAGACCAACTATGCTAGAGAATTAAGGATGTCTTCCATGCTGTTCCATGGTTGATGAGACTTGGGAAATCAGGGCTGCTTGAAGTCACTGAGCTAGCACAAAACAGTTGCAGCATTCTGCAGAATTAACACTAGAAATGTTTGTTAGAACAATTCTGTTCAAGCTGTATATTTTCTCTCTTATTGGATTTTGCTACTGTAGCAGTTCTTTGAAATGCTCCATTTAATTTTAGATGAGTCAATGAACTGGTAAAACTCCATTCCATGAAAGCTTGTTTAAAAGTCGCAGCTTTAAAATCTCTAAAATACTGCTGTTAAGCTCTACGATTTATTCCCAGGGCCTGGGCTTGGGCCTTCAGCTGGGAAACCTTTTGTCCAACTTTGTGACTTTAAATATGAAGCTCTGTTTGTGCAATCACAGTATCCTCCAACCACAGGGAAGGAAAAGAAAGTGCTTCAAACAAACAAGAAAACAAAGACTGAAGGGGAGATTAAGAGGGAAGGAGTGCCCTGAACATGTCTTTTCTGCATCCAAATCATGATCTGAAAACCACACTTCGGTTTACAGGAACCTTTGCACAACTCTCATTTCCAAATTGGTATCAGCAACTTATGGCGAGGATCACATCCATTTTCTGGTGCATTAGTATTTCCTGAGAACCTGAAAGTTAAAATGCAAGTCTGTGTGGTGGATAAAAAAATTATAATAAACACTGTCAGAGCCCTTTGGATAGCTCACTTCCTTTATTAACCTTTCTGTCAGCAGGAGCCCTGGCCAGATTTCAGTAAAGGAAAAGATTCAGAATTTCTCATGGGAAAAATGTTGGCTTTTCTGACAATATTAAGAAAGAATATTAATATAATAATAATTCAAATCTGCACTTTGGGGCCAAGCTGTTTTACAGCTCTGCTGTGATCTCTGAGCTCCTCAGACCTCACATTTTCAGTTGCGTGAAGCAAACACCTGTGGGGTTTTGGCGCTCTGCCCTGCTGAAGTGTGGAAAGTTGAAAGACTTCC
Organism: Theristicus caerulescens; assembly: GCA_020745775.1. NCBI lineage: Eukaryota > Metazoa > Chordata > Aves > Pelecaniformes > Threskiornithidae > Theristicus > Theristicus caerulescens. Next base: position 25,274,291 of record CM036583.1, on the reverse strand, counting down.
AGGGCGCAAAGCCATGGTCTCAACCTTTCCTTATCACACGCCTCCTTCATACACAATACTTTTCCAGTTCTCCTAGTGTTACTGCTACTTCCTTGTTCATCTTTCAAGTCGCCCAACCAAGGGGGGTGACAGTGGTACCACCTGCGTCCCTACCCACTGTGCCTCCTACAGCCCCTGTGTTACACTTCAGATCCAGTCCCACCTCCTCAGCGGTGCCCAGAAGTGGATTCAGCATTCATGGCTAGCTTTTATGGAATTATCTAGCACAGGTAGTCCAGGACAGATGATGGTATGGCTTCCTTCAGTCCAGTCAGCATGATTTTAGCCTGTGCCTTTCTTCTGAGCCTCTTTGGAAAAATGAGAGGGAAGTGTTAGAGGGACAAGACATGCAGAACAAGTAGATGATATCTACCTGGAGCTGAAATTTGGACGTTCAAAGTTGGGGAGGATCCTGGCTCACACAAAAAGGCAAGGGGAAATAATCAGAGAGATAACACTCCAACAGAGCTGGAGTGGTGGGTATCGGCCTGTAGAACTGAAGTATCTGGTGAAACTAGTAGGTAGATTTGTTGTAAATAACTTTGTCAGCACTTCCAGGCCCCTATATCCCCTGGAATCCTTCTGTAGTATAGTGATTTAACTGAAGAAAGTCTCCAGTCTAGCAGTATTAAATAACAAGTACAAGCAGTATACATTCATTAGAATCATAGAATCATAGAATAGTTTGGGTTGGAAGGGACCTTTAAAGGTCATCTTGTCCAGCCCCCTGCAATAAGCAGGGACATCTTCAGCTAGATCAGGTTGCTCAGAGACCCATCCAACCTGACCTTGAATGTTTCCAGGGATGGGGCAGCTACCACCTCTCTGGGCAACCTGTTCCAGTGCCTCACCACCCTCATAGTGATGAATTTCTTCCTTATATCTAGTCAAAATCTACCCTCTTTTAGTTTAAAACCATTACCCCTTCTCCTATCACTACCAGCCCTGCTAAAAAGTCTGTCCCCATCTTTCATATAAGCCCCCTTGGAGTATTGAAAGGCCACAATAAGGTCTCCCTGCAGCCTCCTCTTCTCCAGGCTGAACAACCCCAGCTCTTTCAACCTTTCCTCATAGCAAAGGTGTTCCATCCCTCTGATCATTTTTGTGGCCCTCCTCTGGACCCGCTCCAACAGGTCCATGTCCTTCCTGTACTGAGGACCCCAGAGCTGGACACAGTACTCCAGGTGGGGTCTCACCTGAGCAGAGTAGAGGGGCAGAATCACCTCCCTCGGCCTGCTGGCCACAAATTAACATTGACGTATTTGTAGCCAAGACACCTGTTAATGTTAAAGGTAAGACTGGAGGAGAATTCAAAGACCAAGTTCAGGTTGCAAGACTGACTCATGGTCTATATGAGTGAGGGCAGTAATTTGCCAAAGTTTAGCTCCTCTTGTCAAACTTTTGGAGCTGCAAATGACACTTTTTGTAGTACTCCATAGCAAAACAGGAGCAACAAGAACAGTCTCAAAAACAAGACTTGCCAAATTTTTTTATAAAATTCACCTAACATTCAAAATGCCTGCAGTGTTCCTAAGCGATCTGCCAGCCTTCACAATCAGGAGCTGCGGTGAAGAATCTAAGACAGGTTTTCAAAGGCATTTTGGTGTCTGAAGATGCAGGGAGTGTATAGCAAGGCTTACAAATACGGCAGTAACTAATTTGGCCTGCAACTTAGGATTAATGCCACCCATCTGCTGGGGTGCTTTTAAAATTCAGTGGAGATGTTTTCTGCATTTTAAGACAAGGTAAATTTGAAAACCTCGACTGTCTGGTGAGATGCTCAGTTTAGCAGAGCCTGTGACCAGTGCCCATATATTCCTGGGGATCTGAGGTTGCAGACCCAAGCTCAGGCTGCACAAAATGCTCAAGGAACCTCCAAGGTGACTTACCTTTGGTCCTGGATTGCAGCTAGTATTCATTTCCTCTTGCTAACGAGTCTTGTAAATGAGTCCTGACTGTGCATGTAAGACACGTGAACATCCTATTTGTTCTGCTGTGTCTAGAGTTAGGTCTTGATTTGATAATTACATGTTTATCACACTAAGAAGCAAAGAAAGTAATTGTTTTTCTGTAAATCCAGCAGTATAAAATAAAGTTTGTGTTTCTAAAACAAGTCATTTTAGAAATATTGAGAACCAAAAGGATGTATGGAAAAATCTTCCCAAATGAACTGGCCTGTGTTTTTTCCTATGAACTATTTCTTTCACTGGGTTTTCCCAAGGCCTTTGTAAAGAAACCAACTCTCACTTGGCCAAAATGTTTGGTATTCCCAGCAAGCTGGTTCTGTTTGGGATTAGCTGACAAGGCTGCTGGAGATCATTTGACGGTCATCAGAGAGATTCAGGTTACCCTAAGGTGCTTTTGAAGCTGAGTGTGTTCCTTTAGGTTGATTTTGACACTAGGCCAATTTTGAGAATCCTTCAATTTTGATGAAAAGACACTTGCCTCTCTGGAAACACTTTTTACAAAGCCCAAAGGAGCCTCCAAAGTGCAGTCAGTTGGTATTATTTATCCAGATCATTGTATGTAACCGCACTTTCTATTCATCCCTTTAGCAACAAAACCTTGATTTTTACATTGTGCTACAGGGGAGAGATGTTTCTTACTCATTTCCTACAGCTTAGCCTGCAGAAGCACCATGCAGCAGTGCCTTTACATAGGTATTGCTATTGAAAACAGGCCAACAGTGATCACCATTTAAACACCAACATTGTTCCGTTAGGGGGAAAAAAAAATCACTAAAAACAAAATCCAGAAGCCTTCCACATTCATCTTGTGCCAAGCATGTACTAGTGTACCCATTTACAGTCATCCTGACTTACCTTTTAGAAGTATCTTTGCCTGTGCCAGTGGTAGAGGAGATGTCACATCAAAAGAAGGCATAAATCTACATCCATCCTCTTTGCAAGCTTTGGCATCTCTAATGACTATGCCCAGCACTGTTTCATTAATGAGTTACAGCAAGTTACATATGTATCACATCTTTCCTCTCCATTTTCCCCTTTGGAGAGGAATCATCAACTAGAACAGCAAGTCTTAAACTGTGGGCAGTAAATATCAACTGCCTTGAGGAGAGCTGGCTTTCCTCCCTGTCCCCAGCTGCTAAAGTCACATTACAAAATAGCTGCAATGCACAGAAATTTTCCCCCAATATTATTTTGTCCTTTAAGCTACGGACGCTATTCTCAGAAGACTATAGCTGAGAGTGGAAGAAGAAAAACCAGTTTTCATGGGAAGATCTTCCTAAGCTTTGTAGCGGTTGAACCTCCGTGGAGAACTGGCTCTTATGAAGTCAGCCTCAGGATTTCAGTTCAGGGTATCTCAGATATCTTTTCTCAGCTCTTTTCATTTCAAAATACTTAGCACTGGTCTAGTACATGCCAGGTACCTTACAGCTGCGCAAGGGATCACATAGTTAGGATAACTCATCTGTGAGGCCGGTGACCCATCAGCACCTTGCTACTGCACCCAGTAATTCAATTTGAAATGTATAAACAGTTTTGGGAGCATAATCAGGACCCCAGTGTCTTCCCTCCCATCTGATATCCATACCCTCCTACCTTTGCACACCTCCCTCCATCATTCGCCTATTGTTTTCTTGAATAAGTAGTTGCTGTAACTCTTTTTTATGAGAACATTAATCCTTTTTATGCAAGTTAGGTGTACCCTGGGAACACCTTCTGGACTGAGCTCTCCTGTTTGCAAAGACACCTGGTTCTTTGTTCCAGTAGGCTGGGGTGTCAGTTCAGTTTTAAATTTCTCTACCTTGCCAAAGTTGGGGCACACTGGGAATGAAAAGAAGCAAACATGAGACATCTAGGGAAGCTTTCATTAAAAAGGGAAATGCCAGTGGAGTTTAGGTGAGCAGGGCATTTCAAAATGTTTTGGGATTATATATCTAAATTATGCTTAAGTCTGAGATGAAGTGCATAAGTCTATGCCTGGATGTAGCTGTTAGGGCCATGGGAAAATTTATGGGTGTCAGCCTTGATGCATATGGATACTGATCACCTATGGATTAGACAGCAACCCGATGAGCTTAGAGAATACTTTAAGAAGAAATTTCAGTGCCCAAAGAGACAGTTAGATATGAGCTGACAAGTGAGGCTTTTTGTAGATCTAAATATTTCACTGTCTACAGTTCAAAACACTTACGACTTATCTACTACACAACTCACATTAAAACATTCTGCAGCATTCAACATGCTCTGTTTTTCAAGACAGTGCTACCACAGTTGCATTGTTGTTGATTGCTGTCTCCCACAGCATTGTCCTGGAGAAGCTGGCTGCTTATGGCTTGGACAAGTGCATTCTGCGCTGGGTTAAAAACTGGCTGGACAGCCAAGCCCAGAGAGTGGTGGTGAATGGAGTCAAATCCAGTTGGCACCCAGTCACGAGTGGTGTTCCCCAGGGCTCAGTACTGGGGCCAGTTCTGTTTAATGTCTTTATCGATGATCTGGATGAGGGGATTGAGTGCACCCTCAGTAAGTTTGCAGATGACACCAAGTTGGGCAGAAGTGTTGATCTGCTGCAGGGTAGAAAGGCTCTACAAAATGATCTGGACAGGCTGGATCAATGGGCCAAGGCCAACTGTATGAGATTCAACAAGGCTGACTGCTGGATCCTGCACTTGGGTCACAACAACCCCATGCAATGCTACAGGCTTGGGGAAGAGTGGCTTGGAGAGCTGCCCAGCAGAAAAGGACCTGGGGGTGCTGGTCGACAGCCACCTGAACATGAGCCAGCAGTGTGCTCAGGTGGCCAAGAGGGCCAATGGCATCCTGGCTTGTATTGATTGAGGACATGGTTTAGTGGTGGACTTGGCAGTGATAGGTTAACGGTTGGACTCAATGATCTTAAGGGTCTTTTCCAACCTTAACGATTCTATGATTCTATGAAAATAGTAGCAGTATGCATTTAGTTACATGTATGGAGATACAAATACACACACATACATACACACATACACATATATGACCACTGTCACATTAGAAGAGTTAAAAATACTACCACATCATATTTTTCAGCCTGCCTCTCACCAACAACTAGAAAAAAACAAGTTCTGGAATGATGAAAGAATCAAGTCAAATTAATTGGACAAATTCTCAAGTAATGTAAGATGTCAGAGCTACTAGAAGAAGATTGGGTCAATATATTTAAAATGAAGTAAATTTTCAGGGAAAATTTTTAGTATCATATTATTCTTTCTAGTTCATAATAATTTTCCAAGTATGCAATTTCAGACATATTCCTCATCATGGGTAATTAACAGATCGTAAGCAGCACCTCATTTCCTTTCTTTTATTTTTCTGATCTTTGATATACTTGCATTATGTCTGCTCCTCCACCACTCCACCTGGCAGTCTTGGTCTACTGATAATTCCTGTTCTGGCTATCCGTATTTACAATTGGACAGTATTTAAAATCTCAAAGGTAAACTCATACCTGTTTCAGTACACTCTTCAGCATATTAATATGCTGAATATGGCTATGTCTACACCACCAATACAGCCTGCCCTCTGATTCCCAAAAGCATGTTAAACTGCCCTGTGTCCTTACGCAAAATTTGCCAGTTCCCTGAAAACCTGAGAAAGAGTCTTGTGCTCTCTGGGGATATGTGCTCAAGACTAGTGTCCTGGTACTCCTAAATTCCTTTCCTTTCGTTCCTTGCTTTACAGAGAAAAGGGTAAAGTTATTTTCCTGCCCTGTTGTGTTGACATTGTAGACCTGACTGCCGCCTTTGACCATCTAAAACATTTCACTGCAAGCTTAAAGGAGTGCAGAAAGCACCTGCATCCACTTTACTACTATTTATCAAATTGCATAGCTGCATTATCAAAACATTTGGGATGTTGCGGACCTCTATGTCTAATACCATGAGTAACACTGCTTCAATTGAATAATTGCATCATCAAAGACAAAAAGTATTTTGTATGACCCTTATTTTACTTGGGCCACAAATAAAGTCTTACACAAGTTATGATCACTATAAAATGGAAAAACCTAAATGTTAGAACAAGTCACAAAGCACACAGTGTTCCAAAGAATAAGCCAAAGTCCCAATTACAACATAAAAGGAACACATAATTTGCCCACACAGAAAGGAACCCTTGTCCCCAAAATTTGTGTAGTACCATAAATACATAGAGCATCACATGGACCACATACGCAATATGTACTTCAGGCAACCAGTGAAAAACTAAGATGGCAAAAAATCAAGTACTGTTGCTGGCCACAGGAACTATGAATTTTTCTAATTCCTTCTTTTACCTTTTCAGATGAAGTTCTGCTTCCACATGCAGACTATATTAACCATTCTCTTTGGGTTTTACACAAGCTTCACTGTCATGGTATCTTCTGAACAGCAACTACAAACAGCTTCTTTGACACCTGATTATTTTAAGGTTTTCATTAGATCAGAGAGTTTAGAAAAGGAAAAGAAGTATTGATTCAGCTTTGGCTAGTCAGGGATTATAGCCTCTATTCAACATGGTTGTTCACAATGGAGAGCAGGAATCGTTCACAAGTCCATACAGCCATTCAGAAAGAAATTCCTTGGTGTGCAACCATCCTAGTTTATCAACATCTGACCAATAGGTTATCGGAGATCCACCACCTGCTCTGAGGAGCAGAATATTGGTTTTTCCATGGACACCTGAGAAAAGAAAACTTGAACGAGAGTATGCACAACAGTAAGAGAAGTCACAGCTGCATGGGAGATTCTTCATTTTTAGTGTCACAATCAATGGTCACCTGGTCAGATGGGAGCCCTGATCTTTCTTGTCCCCCCTCATTTTGTCTTTGCAGCCATTCAGCTTCCCACTACACTTTCTGCATTTCTGCTATGTAATATCAGGAGGATTTCCTGCTTACTCAAGGTACACTGGAAATAACACAGAAAAAATATGTGCTTTGGGCTGTCAATAGACCTGGTTGAGAAAGTGCCTTTCAGCATCTCCAACACCTGCTCATGATGCAGTCCTCAGGCCCTCTGGTGCCCCCTTCTCTTCACACTTCATATTTTTTTTCCTAGTTCATAATAATGCCCAGTTTGATGATCACACTCCCCTCTCTCTGCTCCTTCCAACATATTATCTCTCTCCTCTGTCTCCTTTTCCTTATGAAATTACTCCAGCATTACTAGGCACATAGGAATTGCTGATGACTATTACTTGCAGTCACAGCTGATCTAGCTGATCTTCTCCCTCTGTAGCTGAAGCTTATAATGAACATATATAAAGCAATTGCCAGCTGCTCTCCCCAGACAAGCAATAGATCATCCTGAGTGCCATTATGCGGCATGTGCGGGACAACCGGGGGATCAGGCTCAGCCAGCATGGGTTTATGAAAGGCAGGTCCTGCTTCACTAACCTGGTCTCCTTCTATGACAAGGTGACCCGCTTAGTGGATGAGGGGAAGGCTGTGGATGTTGTCTACTTGGACTTCAGTAAGGCCTTTGCCACTGTCTCCCACAGCATTCTCCTGCAGAAGCTGGCTGCTCACGGCTTGGACAGGTGCACTCTGCGCTGGGTTAAAAACTGGCTGGATGGCCGAGCCCAGAGACTTGTGGTGAATGGAGCCAAATCCAGTTGGTGACCGGTCACGAGTGGTGTTCCCCAAGGCTCAGTGCTGGGGCCAGTTCTGTTTAATATCTTTATCGACGATCTGGATGAGGGGATTGAGTGCACCCTCAGTAAGTTTGCAGATGACACCAAGTTAGGTGGGAGTGTCGATCTGCTGGAGGGTAGGAAGGCCCTGCAGAGGGACCTGGACAGGCTGGATTGTTGGGCTGGGGCCAACTGTATGAGGTTCAACAAGGCCAAGTGCCGGGTCCTGCACTTCGGTCATAACAACCCCAGGCAACGCTACCGGCTTGGGGAGGAGTGGCTGGAAAGCAGCCTGGCTGAAAAGGACCTGGGGGTGATGGTTGACAGCCGCCTAAACATGAGCCAGCAGTGTGCCCAGGTGGCCAAGAGGGCCAATGGCATCCTGGCTTGTATCAGGAATAGCGTGGCCAGCAGGACCAGGCAGGTGATAGTGCCCCTGTATTCGGCACTGGTGAGGCCGCACCTCGAATACTGTGTCCAGTTTTGGGCCCCTCACTTCAAGAAGGACATCGAGGTGCTGGAGCGTGTCCAAAGAAGGGCAACTAGGTTGGTGAAGGGTCTAGAGCACAAGTCTTATGAGGAGCGGCTGAGGGAGCTGGGGTTGTTTAGTTTGGAGAAGAGGAGGCTGAGGGGAGACCTTATTGCCCTCTACAACTACCTGAAAGGAGGTTGTAGAGAGGTGGGGGTTGGTCTCTTCACCCCAGTAACAAGCGATAGGACGAGAGGAAATGGCCTCAAGCTGCGCCAGGGTAAGTTTAGGTTGGATATTAGGAAAAACTTCTTTACTGAAAGGGTAGTCAGGCACTGGAACAGGTTGCCCAGGGAAGTGGTTGAGTCCCCATCCCTGGAGATATTTAAAAGACGGGTAGATGCAGTACTTGAGGACATGGTTTAGTGGTGGACTTGGCAGTGGTAGGTTAACGGTTGGACCTGATGATCCTAAGGGTCTTTTCCAACCTTAACAATTCTATGATTCTATGATTCTATGAATAGAAAGCACGGAAAGAAAGGAGTCGGAAATGTGTCCCTCCAGCTCTCCGCAGACCGCAAGTAAATGCTTTATGAACCAGAGCGGAACGAGGAGCCACAGCCTGAGCCTTAGCAGGACTCCATTACTTCTAATTATATGTACTGGGTTTGCCCCACAGATGCTTCCCTTTCTTTCTGAAAGGACGGGATGACTAGAAGACAATCCTCATCACACCTTCTCTTTAATCACACCTAGCCAAGTGCATGTATTTCGTTCCTGGAAAATTTCCCCATCAGCCTGTTCCTCCAGCGCTTAAATATTTTTGTGGTTCTTTTAATAGTACAACAGGAAATACAACCAAAGCAGACGGAGTAAAGTTGAGCTGACTTCAAGAAGTCCAGATGTTTGGAAGGTATACAAATCTCTAGATCAAAATCACTTTTTGGTTCTAGAAGTCAATCTGGAAAAGCATGCCAAGAATATTAACGAAGCTAATTTTGGTAGTTTTTCTGATTTTATCTCTCTTGGAAACACTAGAAAACCAGCCTTTGACATTTCCATTTGGAGTCTCACAAAAATCAAGGAAGTCGAAAGGCAGAAGAAACAATAAAAGTCAACGGTTGGTTTGTTTGAGGCTTGGGAAGAGACTCATGGCAGTTTATATCTCTGTCCATTTGCTCATCCCTGATTTAGGACTCCTGTCAAGCTCAAGTTTCTTTTAAAGCGCAGCTCTTAGCAGCCTCTCTGTGATACCTCCTCTGATAAGCAGTGTTCAGCTGAAGCTTAATCTGGGCACTTGAGCTCTTATTTGTCCTGCTTTCAGCACTTCACTGCTGTGAAGATTATTCCCCAGTTGCTTATTTATGTTAAGCCATCTCCATGGGCCTGTCCTTGCCTGCCAAATCCAGGATAAGTGCCTCACCTCAGCTTTAAAGCCCCTTGTGCTCTACCCCAGGTCTCACTCACCTCTCACTTGCTGATTCCTGCCTCTAGGAGGGCATTTTGACACTGTCTCCCACAGCATTCTCCTGCAGAATCTGGCTGCTCACGGCTTGAACAAGTGCATTATGCGCTGGGTTAAAAACTGGCTGGACAGCCAAGCCCAGAGAGTGGTGGTGAATGGAGTCAAATCCAGTTGGCACCCAGTCACGAGTGGTGTTCCCCAAGGCTCAGTACTGGGGCCAGTTCTGTTTAATGTCTTTATCGATGATCTGGATGAGGGGATCGAGTGCACCCTCAGTAAGTTTGTAGATGACACCAAGTTGGGTGGGAGTGTCGATCTGCTGCAGGGTAGGAAGGGCCTACAGAGGGACCTGGACAGGCTGGATTGTTGGGCTGGGGCCAACTGTATGAGGTTCAACAAGGCCAAGTGCCAGGTCCTGCACTTCGGTCATAACAACCCCAGGCAACACTGCAGGCTTGGGGAAGAGTGGCTGGAAAGCAGCCTGGCTGAAAAAGACCTGGGGGTGATGGTTGACAGCCGCCTAAACATGAGCCAGCAGTGTGCCCAGGTGGCCAAGAGGGCCAATGGCATCCTGGCTTGTATCAGGAATAGCGTGGCCAGCAGGACCAGGCAGGTGATAGTGCCCCTGTACTCGGCACTGGTGAGGCCGCACCTCGAGTACTGTGTCCAGTTTTGGGCCCCTCACTTCAAGAAGGACATCGAGGTGCTGGAGCGTGTCCAAAGAAGGGCAACTAGGTTGGTGAAGGGTCTAGAGAACAAGTCTTACGAGGAGCAGCTGAGGGAGCTGGGGTTGTTTAGTTTGGAGAAGAGGAGGCTGAGGGGAGACCTTATTGCTCTCTACAACTACCTGAAAGGAGGTTGTAGTGAGGTGGGGGTCGTTCTCTTCTCCCAAGTAACAAGTGACAGGACAAGAGGAAATGGCCTCAAGCTGCGCCAGGGTAAGTTTAGGTTTGATATTAGGAAAAACTTCTTCACTGAAAGAGTAGTCAGGCATTGGAACAGGCTGCCCAGGGAAGTGGTTGAGTCCCCATCCCTGGAGGTATTTAAAAGACGGGTAGATGTGGTGCTTGAGTACATGGTTTAGTGGCAGACTTGGTGGCAGTAGGTTAATGGTTGGACTTGATGATCTTAAGGGTCTTTTCCAACCTTAACAATTCTATGAGTCTATGATTTTCAAACCAAAACTTTTGCTCTTTCTTCCATATTTTTCTTTCTGCCAGACAACTTCCCTAAGTAAATACCCATGGCATTATCTCCCCATCTTTCTTTGAATCCTGCCTTAAAGCTCAACTTTGCTCTGAAAACCTCAAAAATCTTGGCACTTGCCAGAGTGCCTGTTTGCAGATACCACAGTCATTTTTGCTGCCCAAAGTACAGCAGAAGGGAAAAGGAGGCAAACTTTCCTTTTGTGAGAGGCAGGGTTGGTGGGTGAGATCTTGGCACAGGCAAAACACAGGCGGCCTCTGTCCCCTTTCTCTCTTTGCCCAGGCTGGGCACTCCGGCAGCAGCATCTTTTGCAGAGCCTGTGAGGCACAGGGATGGTAGGAGGCAGCAGCAGGACAGCCTGCAAAGTTGTCCTGCATAGCAGAGCCACAGCTCAGGATTCACCCCATGCTGTGGTCAAAGCTCAGCAGTCATCCCAATCTCTTTGATGAGAACATCACATTTTCCACAAGCTCCTTCTTTATCTTTGCCTGATTTTTCTACCCAGCTCTTTCTTAAGAACAGAGAGAGGTCAAAAATGCACCTCAGAGAAGTTTCTGATAATCTGATCTGAAGCCCACTGGAATTTTTCTACTGATTGCAGATAGGATTTTTGCTGGGACCACAAATAATGTGCTGCCTCTTGAGATCCCATAAGGAGTTTTGCTCAGAGCACGAACATAGATCACCATGAACATGGCTTCCACTGAGCTAGCACACATCTCATTCCCAGTGAGCGGTGCCTGTGTCAATTGTTCATTGAAAAAATCTGTAATTTGGAAAATTTACATGCCAGGTGCAAGGCAGTCACATATAATATAAATGCAGAATGTACATTTTATTTTTATATAGTTATAGTTATACATTTATATGTAAGTATAAATGAAAAAAAAATAAACATTTAGAAATGTTTGAACATATACACACAAAGAGAGGTTCATAGGCTTACCTTTTGGGCAACTCTGGCCATGGGATACCAAACCACACACCCCATAACCTTTTTTCTGTATGAGACCCTCATGTTTAAAAGCCATGCAGTATCTTTAAACTGAGAGGCGACTCTGTATTAACAAAGACATGGGGCAACTCAAGCAGGAGTTGTAGGTTTTTCTGGTATACTTCACGAGCTACTGTTGACTGGACAGTGTGGTGGCAGTTTGTGATACTGGCAGTTTGTGATACTGTTTGCAATCCTTAGAATCACATTTCTTGTACAAACATTCATAACCGTGCATTGGGAATAACTTGTTTCTCATTCATCACGATCTGTGCTTCACAGACATCAGAATTTCACTCTCAACTCCCTTTTCTGAACTGCTGCCTGGAATTTATTTTCTTTAGTCTGGAGGCAGATGGTTGCTCTTCAACTCCTGAAGGCCTTATGCAAACACCCCACTGATTTCCATAGGGGGTCTCCCTGCACCATGAGTGCAGGCTTTGATCCACCGTGAGCAACAGGAAAGGGCAGAATCAATTACAAATTGTTCCCGTCTGCTTTACTAACCTCTAAACTTTGGGGTTGGAGGTGAGGGGCATGGGGAGGGACCAGCAGCCATCTGAAATAGCTATTGTTTCCCCCTGAAGCAAGGCAGAAATTCAGGGTGAGCCTGTCCTGGACAGCAAGCTTGCAACTGCACCGTCAGCAGTGCTGGGGATGCCCTGGCCATACAAAGCATATTACCCATACAAATGGCATCCCCAAAGGTTTCACACAGGTCAGAACTACACCTACGAACCTGGTAAAGAACCAAACTGCTTCAGTGGCATTACAGTCCGAGGCTGAGCGGGGAGCTGAAGGCGATTCTTGCTTCTACTAACCCCCTGGGACTTGGGACTAGTTTCCCACCCTCTCTTTGCCATACTTTTCCATCTGTGAAATGAATTTCCATTTTTCTTCCCGTTAAACAGGAGGAGAGAAGGAGGTAATTTTGATAGAAGGGTATAAATACATAATCATGCTCTGTGAAACACTCAGAAAACTATAGATTGAATTAATTTAATTATTTTGGCTCAGACAACTCTTTCTTGAACAGTACATGTTTAATTTCAACATCCTGTAAATGAACTCCTTTGACTTCATGGAAATGCTTTGTTTAGGTGTTTATCTAAAGTTTATGTTTTTAAATGGTTAAAGGAAAAAAACCCAAGAAATATTTTCTGCTGAGGGAAAGCAAAATGTTTGCTTCAGTTGATATGAATTTATTGTCACCTTTTTGTTTCTATTTGTATGAAACACCCACTTGCAGACCAGCTCCCAGTGAATATCACTCTTCCCTCCAGTTTTACAGGCCAACAAGTGGCAGAAGCAGCAGCAGAGAGCTTGCGGAGCCGTCAGCCGGGTGTGCACAGTCTTTGCACAACAGGACCACAAGCAAAGCGCAGCTTTCCAGGCTTGACTGGAAAATTACAAAAAACCACAAATAAAATCAACAGCAGCAGTAACGTACACTTTGTAGGAACAGTGAGGCATAGAAAGACATCACCATAAGGGAACAAGGTTTTCAGACTAATATTTCGCATCAGGAACTAGAAGAAATTCAAAAGTTTACCAAGCTAGCAATAAAAAGACTAAACTACAAACAAGATCATAAAATAGTGGTTCCTAGGTCACTGATATTAAGCAAAGTCATAAAAAAGGGTATAGACTATGAGTGTTTCTCATTTTAATGTTTTTAGTCTAACTCTAAAATGTTGTATTACACAAATAGACAATTGCGCTTTTTATTTCTTAATGATCTCAGGGAAGACATAACTTACACAGCTGTAGCAAAGGTAAGGATGGCTCAGAACCTCAAGAGCTGAAAAGAGAGCAAAATGAAGCGTAAGGGGAAAGGACAAGGGGCAGCTTGCAGAGAGGATGTGAGAGGTTGAAGAGAAACACATAGATTTTCTGTGCATTGCTTTACTCACCTACAATTTAAACACCTAATAGGCTTTCCTCAAAAGTTGGGGAAATCATAGTTTCAGGCTGCTAGTCTAGAAATCGTAAATAATGTCATAACATTTTCAGGAGAAATTTATTAGATAATTTTGCATCTGTGAAAGATGTTTTCAATCCTGAACTCCATTTTTGAAAAATATGGGAAGATATGAAAACTAATAACCCCTGATATTGGAATTCTGCAAGTTCTGTACTCCTGGGATTTTTACTTTTTTTGTTTCCCTGCAGGGCTATGCCTCTGTTTCAAAACCTATCTCTAAGCATAGCAGACGGGGGTGGGGGGGTGGGGGGGGTGGGGGGGGGGGGTGTGTGTGGGTGTGTGTGTGTGTGTGTGTGTGTGTGTATTTTGGCCTATGGCTACATAGAAAGGAAATGAAAAGTTTTATTGAAAAATCTCTTTTGTAATAATGCCATTTTGGAGGATTCATTTTTCCCTTTCATAGGATAATCTGATCTGTTTGACAGCAAAGACCCTCTGCTGGAAATGCCTGAAAAGGTGCACGGGATGGCATCTGTATTGATTAGCTAAAGGTCATGAAAAACATCAAGTTTCCCTGCAAGCCACAGGCAGGGTTCTCAGGCATCCTGGGCCTCATCTCTACTTCGAATAGCGGTTTTCAAAAGAGATTAGTGTGCACTGTTGCACAGTTTGTACTAAGTTAATCCTGTGGGAATACATTTGGTTTTGATTGCAAAATACTGAATACATAACACAAGTCTCCACTGCCCTTCCAAGCAAACAAGCTTGCCCTTCCAGCTGGCACTGGATCCTGTACCCCACACTCTGGGGTGCCTGGCAGGGTGCTCAGCTCGGGTGCAGCATGCATGCACGTCCCTGCCCGGGGCTGGAGGGGAAGATGGGGTTTGCAGTGGCTCCTTTCCTCTTGCTTTCCACGTGGGCATGATTGCCACAGCTGGCGCTGCAGCGGGATCCATGGGACGGGAGGAGGATGTGGGACAGTATGGGGAAGATGGTGACATAAAGAGGGCACCTGTTTCAAACACATGCACACAGAAATACCATGAAGCAGGCCACCCAGGGCATTTTGTGTTTAGTTCCATGTTTTGAAGAACAAGAGGCATTATCTGAGTGGGTTTAAGTAACAACACAGCTGTGAACTCAGTATGCTCCGGAGGCTTAAGTAATATAAACCTACAACATGACATTCACAGTGACCCTTTAAATAATTTTCAGTTCATAGCAATTAATTCACAGGTGTCAGGTATTTGCTAATGTAAATGGTTTTCATGTAATTAAAGACCACAATTCAATACGTGAGCTCTGTAGAGCACTTACGGTCACAATGGCACACACAAAATCTTGACTGCGAAGAAAAAATGTCTTTGCAATGATTTATCCTGCATAAGGCAAACCCAGGGCTTTGGCATGCACAGGCAAAAGACAATCAGAGAAAACACCCAAGGTACCCTGACCCACCGGCTGGTATATCTTAGCTCTGCCTCACCACAGAGCCAGCATTTAGCAGGGACCAGGGGGTCTGTTGCACTGACTGGCAGCACCCCGTTCCCTGTGCCTGTTGCCTCCCATAGGCACACTCACTGTGCTCGGGCAAAGGGTTGCCTCTTTAGCCTGGGCCTGCACAGGTGCAGGGGTCCTGTTCGCTCCATAGGAGCGAACCCTGAGGGCAGCATGGGTGTGGGGCCAGCAGTGGGGCCGGTGGAAGAACCGTAGCACGGCCCTTGCTCTGCTGGCTCAGCCCAGCACTTCTCCTGCGCTCAGGGACACCATGCTGATACTGTCTGGCTCCGGCAAAAAGGGGTGGCTCTGACCCAATGTTCCCACCTCCTCCTTGTGCCAGAGCTACCAAGCCTGTGGCTATGCTGATAATCAGAGCAGGGAGCTGATCTGGCAGAAAAGTAATTGGGACTAAACCCAAAGCTTTATTTTCAACCAAACCAAGTCCCAAATCCAATCTGACAGGGAGTGGTACGAATACAGTGCAGAAAAAAAGAGGCAATGACAACTCGGGTGAAGGAAGGACCATTTCTTGAAAGAGCAGCAGCACCATAACATCAGCATAAAGTGACTTTTAGGTTACTCATGGGAATTACTTAGATGGGAATAAATGCTCCCCTAAGCTTACTCTGCAATCTATGGATGGATCATGCAATGTAAGAACAACAGGTCGACAATGTTAGGGATGTTGTGACGGGCTCCCTAACAATCTGGGTTTGGTAACTGGCTCATCTCCACCTCACTGTAGTATGTCACCAACCCACCCACACACCTCCTTTCCTTATCTAACCACAGAGCTATTCCTCCCTTGCCTGCAAGGGACAAAACCCCAACGAGTGGGCTAGAAGAGCAAGAAAAAATAATATTTCATCTAGTTTAATGGAAATAAAACAACTGAATTCCAGTCTGAGTAAAGCAAAATTGTCTCAAAACATAAAGCCAACCTGCTTTGAATGGATGTGCAATCTGAGGTTCCCTAGTGCTGACAGTCCTGTGAAACCTGTATAAACAGAGAAAATACAGCTGAATACAACCAGTTCTAGATCTGCAGCACTGTCCTGTACGAAGTCAATAAAATGCACTTACACACAAAACATCTATTGAAATACTCTCCACTGCTTGCAGATTTCACAGAACAAGGGTGGAACTTCTGTAAACACATTTATTTTCATGGCACTGTTCAGGGTCCTCAAGCCCAAACCTCTGCTCAGAGCAGGGTCAGCTCTGAAGCTGGATCCAGCTTCGATGCTGGACCAAGTTGCCCAGGGCCTTCAAGCACCTCCAAGGCTGGGCCTACCAGCCCTCTCCAGGCAACCAGTGCTTGACAGAGGTTCTGACAGAAGCACTTCAACTATCATACAATCCATCCAAAGGGGCCAAAAATATAGAAAGCTCTGGGACAAAATTCAGAGTTTATACACTTAAACCAGGAGTCTCAATCCAGCCTGGTGCCAGCCAGTGTGCAGGAAGGCAACTTGGCATGTCAAAATCTGAGAAACCTGATTTTCCAACCAGCAATGGTTTGTGCTAGCTGGTGGCAGACTGGGAAACCTGGAGCTCCCTCTCCATCCTTCTCAGCCCTGTCCCTCATGCCTGAAGTCAGCTTTTAGCTTGAGCAGATGCTGGGCTCAGCTGCTTGGCCATTTCCCTGCCACACCAAAACATCACCTGGGAGGAGAGGACCATGCTCTGGCCACTGGCACAGGCATGGAGTAGAAAGCTGCTGGCTTTTGCCTTTTCCAGCTGAAGCCTTTGCTCAAGAGCAGCTGGTAGCACACACCGGCAGCTTCCCACCCCTGGAGAGACACCTCCTCACCCAGCAAGGAAAGCCACAGGGGGTTGCCTTCATTTTTTTAAGAAGGTTCATTCAGAGCATGTTTCAAAAGGCACAGAAAAGTGTTGGGCTTGTCATGGGCATGATGCAAGGAGAAGCCGGAAGAGAGCTCTGAAAATGCAGGAGAAGGAACTGAGAATTAAGAAACCAGAGTAAACACTGAGGTGTGCAGGCTTGTTTCCAACTAAATCAACAGGGGACTGTGTCGTTGGCTTGAGTGAACCCAGACTTTCACCCAAGCACCAGTGGTGCCAGGGGAAGGGAGAGCAGAAAGATTTCATTATCCAAATAACCAGGGTGATCCAGTTTCTTCAACTTACTTCAAACTGGAGGCTAATGTTCAAATAATTAAAAGGCTGTTATGCATCGGTCATCAAGATCTGTGACTCATGGTTTTCACAGTTCAATCAAGTTCTTCTAAATCAGTCAACAGACTTCTCAGTGATTGCTGGAGCATGTCTGGGCTTCCTACCTGTTTCAAGAGAATATTTTACAGGCATACCCTGCTCTCATGCTCAAGGTCTCTTAACGCAGCTTTCTCTGCAAACCTAGCCCACCTGCACTGAGCTTGTAAGTCTTCAGAAAGGAAAACAGTATTTATAGTAGCAATGAGATATTAAAAGAAGAATTAAAAACAAAGAAGCCACTGCCTCTGTAACTCCTTATAGCTCCCCCGTCTGCAGTGGTGGGAAGCTTTCTGAGGGGCCCGTTTCAAACTCAGCAACAGCTGTCTTACAGAGGCTGAAAACAGCAACCAAAAGGAAAACAGTTTTCCCTTTGCTAACAAGAGAGAGGTTTCGTAACCATTGCTTCTGCAAGTAACAATCCTCTGACCTTCAAAAAAGCACGCCTAAAATTGCTGCAGATCCTTTTCCCAGGTACACAGCTAAATAGGTAAATTTTCAAAGCAGGGAGCGTTTCTGTGGACTCTAATGATGAGAACTGCTGTGAATTATCACCTAACATGTATTTAGCACCATACATACACAACTGAATTCTGAGAAAACTGTTGGCTATTAAATGTAATTAATATCTACCTAATCATTAATGCATAATAACTCTCATCATATACCAGGAATACTAGATTTCCCAGCATTAATTAGCCTACAGAAAGCATGACCAGAAGATATCACTGATGTCAACAATTTAATATGATTCAAATATACATGAATAATTAGAATGTTCACAATAATATTGTACAATAAGCTATTTCATATGAATCAGGGGGAAAAAAAAGGACTATATTGTAGCATCAACCACGTATTTGGTAACAGGGGTTAATCAGAAGCTTCCCAGCTGGCTGGCTGTTTCCTGACTGCCCGTTACGGATTTATTTCTCCCTCTTCCTTCCAAGGGTGAGGTGCTGGCCTTCTCCACTCTGGACTGCTGTGCTGGACAGACCAGTTCAGATATTTGGCAATTTCCAAGTGACTATTAAATTACCCATGCATATTTTTGACCTAGTTATAAAATATAATCACTGGGCAATATCCAGGAGAACGCAGAAGACTGATAATAAATTGCAGATCCTGTGTCACTAGTTCAAAAATCCAACCCTGGCAGTAAGCTAGGCTAATTTTCTGACAGTTGTTTTCACAGCCTTTTTAACACAAAGGAGCAGGGAGTGGCAGAGCACACATCCCTGCTCTGGAGCTGGGCAAGCAGGCTGTCCCATCAGCACCGGGACTGCCTGCTCCACAGCACCATTGAAAGAAATGTAAAATTCTTCTTTGAACAAACACCCTCAAAGAAATGTGATAATTCACCATCAACTGGGAATGGGGATGGAGTTCAGGAAAAAAGGATTGGGTTGGAGTTTTTTTGTTACTTTTGCAAATTTTGTTACTCTATTTGGCATTGTCCAAATACTGTAAGTTTTTCACCAGCTTTGGGGCTTTTTTCGTATTCACTTCTTTATCTTTTCACAAGCAAAATGGAAAAAAAAGGAGAGGTAAAGAAGTGGAAAACAAAGTGTTTTTTATTTTTTCCAAAGAAAAACCCAACATTCCCAGCAAAATTTTTGGTTTCCCTCAAAAATTGTTGAGTGAACCTTGTGGGCAGCTCTTCTTACAACTATTGGATTCCCCATGTAGAAGAAAGAAAGAGCTTATTGCTGTACCAAAAGCAATAGGGCACTAGAGAGTCTCCCATCCAGGAAACTCACTGCACAGATCACTGGGGCTTCCTGATGCCTCCATTGCTAAAGCTGAACTTTCTCATGGGCACAGTGATGCCAAGACACATGTTTTACCATCCTGCCATGAAAGTCCTCAGGCATTGGAACAGGCTGCCCAGGGAAGTGGTTGAGTCTCCATCCCTGGAGGTATTTCAAAGACAGGTAGATGTGGTGCCTGAGGACATGGTTTAGTGGTGGACTTGGCAGTGTTAGGTTAACAGTTGGACTCGATGATCTTAAGGGTCTTTTCCAACCTTAACAATCCTATGATTCTATGATTCTATGAAATGTAACTCCTGCAAATGAAATTCCTGCTAGTAAAAAGCAGTGCAGTCTCCCATTTTCAAATGCTGCTATTACTTTTGCCAAGCGTGAGCATCAAAATTTGCTTTGAGCCCTCCCCTGTCTGTCCTGTTATTCCTTTTCTACTGTTTATGAAATTCAGACTTCATTTTCTGTGTGACATGTATTATGTCCCATGTTTCTGTTTCCAGTAAGGGTGGCCAAGCATGAGTGGCAGCCCACTTTGGTAAACAGCAAGTGACACAGCACACCTCCTTCCCAGTGGGAAGGGCCCTTCTCCCACCAGGGAAATGGTCTGGCTGCAGCCAGCAGAGCTTTCTGCAGTAAGAGCAGCCAGCATGCTCTGGGCTTACTGCATTGCCATTGTACCATGGTGTAGACAACATCGCTGAGCAGTGAAAGGAGTAAGTGCCACTACGGCTGGAAGCCCCATCTCAGTAGGGCATTGTGCTCTGCTCAGTGCTGGAAGAAGCCCAACGTTCAAGCCCCCACAGCGACCTCTGCTGATGCTCATGGATAAAGACGTCATCATGCATCCTCTTGACAAAGGGGAGAACTGCCCTCTGACAAGTTTTCATTGCTGTTAAAAGGACTAAAATTTTGACTATATATAGCTTTCTCTGAAGTCTGAGACCCCAATCACATTAATTCTGCCACAGGCATGGGGCAGCAGAAAGAAGACAAACATGGGACCAGGGAGAGGCTCGATAAAAAGGAAAATAGATGACAAACATTAATAAAGAAGATTTCTACACACAGACATTGCACCCATTCAGGCTAGCAAATATGATACTCTGTATGAACACTCTTGCTCCAGTTTAAGAGTGCTTTTGTCCACTTTAGCTTAAACCTGTTCCCAATCAGCTAATGCAAAGCTGAGATAAACCTGGATTAAATGAAGACTGGAATGTACAGAGAAGGACTACTTGGAAATTGTGGCCCAAGGCATACATTTACTTCAGCTGGCTGAAGACTGATTTATATAATGGTGTTTCAGGATGGAAAGTACATATTAATAGAAAAGGCATATCAACATTTAATTGAATGCATGGGACTTTTTGGAAGACTTTTCTTCCATTGTTCTTTTATAAAGCATTTCATGAGACTGCGATCCTTGAGAAATACTAGAACGAAGAAAAAAACTAAATTATACTAAAATGATGGCAATAGTTTTTGTATCTAGATGAGAACAAAGAGCTGCATGCAATCTGAATGGCAGAGGATCAAAAAAAGACCTGATTTTTTACAATTTTCATGCTAAAAAAGCCCCAGCTATTTTTACCTGTAATAACCAGCATTTCTGATATAATAGAACATGCCAGGGAAAGAATATATGCTGGAGTGCTATGGGTGGTACAAGTCCTGGAAGATAGATAAATAACTCATAGCCCAGTGGCTGGGGAAACAAGACAGACTTTCTGGACCGCCCAGCGTGGACCCATAACCACTCAGACCAATGCCCAGAGAGACCAGATTGCTCAGGATCCTGGGTGTGGGGTGCCCAGCTGCCCGGTCTGAGGTAGGCCACTTGAATTCAGCTCCAATTTGCAGCAGTCATGGCCTATGTACAATGAATATAACGGCCTGATTTCATTTGCGAATGGAGTTGTGCTGTCTGGGTTGCAAAATATACTTCCACTTATGTTTGAAGGTATACCAGAGAGATTAGTTGAATAGCCAAAGACTGGCTTTATCATCTTTTCACAGAGTGTACACTTCCCTGCTGGGATCATGGTGACAAGGAAACAGAAGTTTGCACTTTCTCTTCTAATATTGTAAAAAAATCTCCAGGGGAAAGGACAGAAGCAAACAACTCCCCTTGGTCTCCTTCAGATGAGGAGATGGAAAGGTCAATTGAGATTATATTGAGCTTTGTTTCAGGGCCGCAAGACATGCTGTTCATATCATTAATCCTGCACAGCTATTCCTATGCCCCAGATCTGCTTGGTATTCATTCCACTTGCAAAGAATAACGATAATTTTAAGTACCTTCAGTCCAAGACACAACTATTAGTTATTTCATTTCAAGTTAACATTATCCCAGAGTTAATACCAAAACTAATCTTTTACATGGATATTTATAAAATTGCCTGTAACACACTAGCAATAGATTTCAGCATTTTAACTTCCAGTTCTCAGAGTACTACTAAGAGAGATTCATGTGAGAAAATAACTTGTAATTAGGTTGGCCAGACAAAATTGTGGAGAAATCTATGAAAGCATGATTGAATTTATGTCTAGGACCTCATGCCACTGTAGTAGGGCAGTGGTGAGAAGATTTGAAGAATTTAGGCTTTTCCCATCTTGAACAATGTCCTGCTCCATCTGCGCAACAAACTGCCATCCATTGAGTCCACCTGAACTATTTTGAAATGGACAAATGTATGTGAGAACAAAATCTGGATGGTTAAATGTTCATGGAAAGCAATTACAAGGGACTTGCTGGCAACTTCAGCCTTAGTTCCCTTCCAACTCCATATGCGTACTTCTAGGAGAGGGTATGTAGTTGTTCTATTTCCAGCTCCTGCAGCTATGTCACAATCTGTGGTCTGCAAAATTAGAAATTAATGAAGTATGCTGGCATTAGGAGGAGTCCTTGAGAGAAAAATCCAGCAATAAAAGACTGGTAATTGCTGCTGAACAAGGAACTGATGGATAGCACACCACACTGGTTACAGGTAGGTAGGCAAAGTGACTCATGAAGTAGGCTATATAAAGGGATGAGTAATCAATGAAAATAGAGTGAAAGAACAAATTGTCTCGTACAAGAAAGGCAGCTGCTGCCGGAGATCACTTGTCTAGGACACAGAAGCAGTAATGAAAAATTGGTTGGAGTAGAATAAAGAAGGGTAATGGAAGAAAGTAATAGAGCAGCAGTTCCCAGTCCCAATTTGTTCAAGAACTAACATCACTCACAGCAGCTGTGGCAGTTCCTGGCCATGGGCAAAGGAGGAGGCAGTCAGTTCTTTATGCAATGTGCTCTGACCCATCTTGCACAGCTGCAGCAGCATGCAGAGGGGATGAAGGCAGAGAGCCTACTGCAGATGGTAGCTAGAGGTGCATCTGTTCTGGGCCCATGGATAAAGCCAATCAGACAGTACAGGTTTGGAAGTGAAGGGGACATGCAGCATTTTAAGGCAGAAACATTGTCATGGTGTTTGGATATTAGAGCATGAACATCCATGTGGTCAACTGTCACTGCAGAAGACAGCAGAGCTCAGAGTTACGAAGGGGGCTTCTTCCCAGACCCCAGAAAAGTAGCCATGTGCTCCAGTGCCATTTCCTCCACCCCTATTCCAAAGAGCCCTGCTCCTGTGCACTCCCCTGGCTGCACACACAGCAGCAGGGGAGCCTGTTGCTCCTTCTGTGCACACCCAGAGCTGGGGGAAGATGAAGCTGGTCTCCCCAATTAGGGGACCCCACATGGAGCCAGGACAGGCCAGCACATGCACACAGATCCAGGAGCACAGCAGCAGTTGCGCCCCACTGTGAGATGCAATGTGCTAAGACTTTTCCCTTATTTGGATAGGTATGGTCCATTTACATGTTAAATGAAAGCCAGAACATCTCTCCTCTGATGGTGATTATTGAATCACAGTCAATAATAGAGACAGGGAATACTCTGACACTTCAGCCCTTTGATATGTTGTTTACCCAATTCTCTCAGGCTCTGCTAAATCTTAAGCTATTCCCTCAGTAATTTTGTATATTTGGACTGTATATCCAAGCAAGGCTTTGGAGTTAATCACGACGCTAGTCATTGGGATGAACAGGAATGGGATGGATTTGTTCTTGTTCTCAGATGGGATAAGCCTACCCATTAGGAGAAAGTTTCCCAGTTCATGCTCTCAGATTTGAAAAATGAAACTCCATATCTGTGCTATCCTTGCTTAGACGCTGATCCCATAAACACTTTCACTAAACATTTGCAAAGAAGAGGAAACACAGCCAAATTCTACTAAGTTATAGAGAGCAACAGTCCTATTGCAGGACATTTATATTTTCTGCATGTTCCACTGGGAGAGAGGTCCCTTTAAAGCTTTCAATATGATTTAAGCACAAATGCTTTTTATATAGGTCAGGAAAGAGAAATGTAATTTCCCCTAGTTTTGTTTGGTTGAAGTTCTCTGTTCTAGCACTTAATTAATGACTCTGGCAAAATGTTTTGAAAGCAGCAATGTTTCTAACCCCAAATGCATTGCCAAATTGAGTACTTCCTGCTCATTGTCTATTTTGGAGAGGAGGCTGAACTCACATCCATGCGCTGCTAATAAAACTAAGGAAACTATTTTTATGGCTATAGAAAAAAAAGGTATTTCTTCCTCAGTACCCAGCTCTGTCAGTGATAGCTGCAGGAAAGAAAGAGGTGATGTAAGAAATGTGGAAAGCAAGGGAGAGGAGGGAATGGAAGCCAGGTAGGACAGTACAATGTTACCTCAGCGGGAACAGTCAGCTTCACTGGTTGGCTTTGACATATAACTTCCTTTCATGTATATTCACCCTTGAAACCCAAGCACTCCGAGAGAGTCCACATAAGGACATAAGCACCCGGAGTGGAAATTAGGCAGAACTACGTCCAGAACACAATCCTCAAACCTTTACCTAATCCAATGAGTGCCTGTTATTTTACCAGTAAATTTCCCCAGGTTTTTAGGCTTTCATGTCTCTTACAGCCCAGCACCTGCCTTGGGTCTGAGACAGTGCAGCCCAGAGTGCCTGCATCAGTACACATGCTCAGAGCTCCCCTGAGGTGTGTCCCCAGGTGTCACCACACACTGATAGCACTGCCATCAAGGACCTGCCCAGATGAGGAGGTGACACACTTCCACTGCGCCATGGCCTGAAGGCTGCTTCTCCAGGCAGCGAGATACAAACATGCCTCTCTGCAGCGTGAAGGATTTGAGCTTGCTACCCTATTGGCCAAAGTTCAGACTGATTTCACCTAGAAGGTTTTGCACCAAAATGAGATAGGAACAGAGAGAAATAGGGACTTGCAGCAGACGCTGCAACCCAGCCGAGTTACCCTCCTTGTTGCGCACACAGGGAGCCTAGGAAAACATCTCCCACTGCTCTGCAGCAGCAGCAGGATGTGCAGACAGTGCGGGGATGGGCCTGATCTCAGGTCCAGCAGCTACCCAACACACAGCGGAGGTTGCAAAGCCTCATCTCCTGCAGGTGCCTCACCCCCTCCACTTCCAGTTGCTCTCCTGAAGGAGCAGCACCCATGACCTGGACCCCCAGCAGCACTCAGGAGCTCACTGACCAGCCGGGTGCAGAATGAGACCAGTTGTATCTGTTGCCTTTTCCTCTGCAGGCGGATGGTGACAGAGGTCTCTCTCTTCTACCTACATGTACTTTTCCCATAAAACCTGCAGCAACTTAGACAGCTTCTGTTTTGCAGTTGTATTTGGTTGGCATTTCAAATGTAAAAGAAGCTTTTGCAGAGGGAATGGGGGATGTTCAGAGCCATTACATGAATCTCATTCCCTCAGACAGCTGTACAGCATTGGAGCATCTGTTGAGTCAAAGACATTGATTTCCATTTGGTAAGCTATAAACATGGACATCCTCTCAGATGGCCATCCCGCTTCTCCCAAGAACTGTTGCACCCAGATGCTATGGCAGGTGGAGTCAAGAACAGCCACATCTACTTTGAGAGATACAGGAAGAGGAAGAGTAAATACATACAAAATTGCCATGTCTTGCCCAAAGTCTCTGCATCTTAGAGCTCTCTAACCTTTCAAGGCAAAACCGTATCACTAACTGCCTATCTATCTGTAAAATAAGTCAGAATTTAACATTGGCTGTTATAAAACACACTTAGTCTGCAATGTGTTACCTCTTGGAGACAGCTTAAACAATGCAGCAGACTTTAAAGCACTGAAAGCAGCATTCTTCTTCCAGGCACTACTGCTCCAGACACTTTCCACTTGCCATAGCTCCTGACTGCCGTAGTCCCAAGACTTCGAGCTCTTATACAGACTGATGGGACTGCCCTGTCCCCTAGCAAGGCTAGACTTCGCATCCTGCCTCTTCAGCCTTTTTGTTACTGGACCTACAGTTCAACAGTGGAGAAAAGTTTGCTTATAAAATCCTTTCATTTTCTGGAGGATGTCCCTTGCAAGCCCTTGCTGCACCATGATATCACTCAAGCAAACACACATTGCTGGAGGAGGCCCCAGTGGGAAACACTGCTTGGCTGCCACCAAGGTCAGAAGATCCTAAGGAATACACCAAAGATGTTAAAAAATCTTAAGAGCTACAGGCACATCTTTACTATGAACAGAAACTCTGTAGAAGCTTGTCAAGGCTGTAACCACAAATGACTGGATATGCATGGCAGACAAAGCATGGAATAGCATCTGGCCTGAATTTCTTCTGGGTCACTGGAATAAGTCCCCATCCTGACACTAATCCTGATGTAGGGTGTGCTGATGGGAGTGTCACAATGATCAGATGAAGCCATGGCAAACAGAGCTGAGAAGATTTCACTGCTAATTAAGGATGGCAATGATTTTGGTTCTGATGCAACAGGACAGCCTTCCCTGAAATAATAGTTGGTGAAATAGCAGATTACTATGTGGATATTGAAATCTTGGGCAAGGGTAACGATATGGACATCAGCTAACAAGTAAACCATAAAGCTGCTATTGAAGTACTTGATGGGTACATTGCCTATCTTTAACAGCAGCCCAGCACAAACACTGCTCACTTAATGCTCTTCCACAGACTCACAGCATCTGACAAAATAAATGACTGTCCAGGACTTCTCATTTGGCATGTCTGTTTTCTGCTGGAACACAATTATATTGGCTAAACATGAGTCCTGTAAACAATTGCCTGCAGTGTTCTTGCTTTGTATGTTTACACAGCCCATGTAAATTTTGTGCTTTACTTTTGCAGAGAAAACCTGCAGTGACTTTTTATGTTTAATGCATTCATTCTGAAGTTGTTGCTTCACCTCCTGCCAATATGCTCTTTTTTTGCTAGTGAACATTAGAAAATATTAAGAAAACATATTTGCACACATAACTCTCACACTGCCATTACTTGCACTACAAGTTTCAGTGGCCAAGAAAGTGGTATATTCCCAAGTTTTGGATCAGTGAGGTTTCTCTGCATCTTTAGCGTGACCTGGCAAGGCCAAGAAAGCAGAACTCAAAAGGCCAGAGGGATCCCATGCATGAGCCTGCCAGCCTGGGATCAAAGAAGCCAAGGGAATGCAAAGTCACAAGTGTTGAATTTGCAAAGGTGGACAGTGCTAGCAGGAGGTGCCACACATGGATGAAGAGGAGAACAGCCGAGAGTAACATGCAACACCTCAGAAGAAAAGTGACTAGATTACCAGCCTGCAAGCTAGTATCTTCATTTTAAGCTGGGTGCAAGCTTTACGGGGACTGATGATATTGTTGGAGAGAAAAAGCAAGCCACAGAAGATAATAAAGAAATGAAATAGAGGAGTCAGGGATTGTAGCAGAGGTATTAAAATACTCATTGGTTTAAAAACAGATCACACGTGGATCTCATCAAGCTGACACCCCTAGGAAGAACAGGTCATCCATGCAGTTAGGGAAGAGTTTGAGGGCACTGGGGAGTCAAGAACCCGATAATAAAAACAGGCTAGGGCTGAAGGAACCCAACCACCCTACTCGTCATGACTTAAGAATTATTTCTCTGTCTTAAAAGCAGATACTGAAGGATTTTCTTTCTCAGGGAATCATTGGGCAAGTAGAGCCACCACTAGGATGGTTAAAATAGACAAAAGGGCTCTAGTGAGAAATCAGTTACACCTTTTTTAAGGAAAGTCATTATTAACTGAAACTGATTTTAAACCAAGGATTGCATTTTCCAAAAGGGACCTCACAAACATCTTCCTGCCCTACAAAAAAACGCAGATCCTATCTGCAACTTCAAGCATCCAATCTGCAAAGCTGATACAGTTTTAGGAAAGTGTAACTGCTTTTCTGGACACAACAGTCAGAGAAGCGAAGTCTAGAAGTAGAATTTCAATATGATTTAGAAAAGAAACCTGCAGAATCCCAGGCAGATTTAGACTGGGATTGCCAGAGCTCATGGAGGCCTCCCACAGAAAGAGAGTCAACACAAATAGCAGTTCTCCCAGCATCTACTGGGAAGCTAAAAGGAGAGGTAGGACTCTCAGTATTAGCTAATCATTTTTTTTAGGACGGAGATTTTCAGGTTTTACAGAATTTGAACCCCTCCACTGCTCTCCAATAGCTTTGCCACTGCTTAACTTTCTATCCATAAAGCAGAACTACATTCTGTTTCTTCCTGCAATGTTTTGTAGAGGGAATGAGGTCTTGTAAGGACTGGCAAAGCTAAAAACAACAATAATAAAAAAAAAAACCAAACAATAAAAAAAGGCCAGAGATCCTTTATGCTGCCTCAAAAGGAAAAAGAGTTTGAGGAAACTTAAAAATTGTTGTGTGCATCAAAAACACAGGTTAAGACAGGCAAAGAGTCCCAGTGGTAACATGGAGAGAAGTTGACCTTGCAGTGGAGCAGATGTATAAGTTCACGTCCCAGACCAGACTTCTCTATTCTCAGAGATAATCTCAGCAAACACAAGTAGATAGACAATGAAAAGCTCACGCCATCCATTTGCACAGGTCATGGGACAGAGGAACAGGGCCTGGCCAAGCTCTGTAGCTAGCAGGCAGGAATTGGAGCAGTTAGCTGCAGTATTTAAATGTAGATACCTCATTAATAGCCTTAATCCTTGATCCAGGGGGATGGTGGAAAACAGGGTCAAAACAGCAAAGCCTGCACATAGTGTCTCAGCTCAGGCACGTCTGCTGGTTATTGCAGAGAACAAAGATGAAAACCTTCGCTAATACAAAAACCTCATGAGAACAAAGCAAGAGTGTGGAAAGGGAATATATAAAACATGTTCACAAGGAACGGCTAATGCCAAATATTTCTCTGTGCTTGAAGTGTCAGCTGGGTCTGACAGGTGCCTTTGGAAAAACAGCAAGTCAGAGCAATAACTAATGGCTCCCTAAATCCCTGCTGTCAGGCACTGGCATGCTAGTCATTTCCACACTTCTCCTTTCTGATGGCTGACGGAGAACCATGTCTTCCCAAGACACCAAACCTTGCTCATCTCCTAAATAAACAATAAACTCCCACACCCTCTCAAGGGTTGAGATGCTTCGATGAGGACGCAAGCACCACTCCCCCCACTGGACACCCTGCTCCTCCTGCCTCCCACCATTATCCTGGGCTTTTCATCACCAGGATGATTTGATCAAGTTATATTTTTGCCTACTCCTGCATCCCCCACTTGGTGCAGTGAGGACAGCCTATCTTGTGGGTCTGATGTTCAGTGGGATTTTTTCCTTTTTTAAGACTTAATTCCCTGATCTGAGGCATTTCACAGATCCCATGCAAATCACACACTCTCCCTTTGGAGTAACAGAATGCTATTGCTCGCTGTTACCCCCAGATCCTGGAAGGATGCAAACAATAAAGGCTGTGAGCTGCTCCACAGGGGAAAAAAGGGACCATAGAGAGATGTTACCTAAATGTAACATAGATTCCTCTCTGCCACTTTAGTTTCCCAGGGTAATGGATTGCAAGCATTTCTGCCTGCCTTAAAACAGCACAATAAAGTTAACATACACTCACAGGGAGGATGAACTAAACTTTCATCAAAATAATAGCGCCACCATGAAATACTGATTCTGAGGTAACCATTTGCCATTGGCAGAAAAAGAATTTGAACTGGAGGCTTCAAAGGCCTCAAAAGCATTCACTAATCTTTGGTCAGCAGCTGGACTGAAGAAGATAAGCCTGAGCTTTTATTTTGATGCACTTGCTTTCTTGAATCAATGCTGATATGGTCTCTACACAAATACAGATCAGGGGAGGTTGGTCTTAATGTGCAGAAAGCAATTTCTCAAAACCAAAGTATGAAGTAAGCAACTCATTGGGGTCAGGAGAGGGAGGAAAGCAATGGAATAAATGACTGCTGAATGAGAAAATTATTATAAGCGGCTTAGCTAGACTTCCAGAACACCAGCTGGGGAAGGAAAGATGGCAAAAGAACAAAATTGGTGCATACTGAGCCAGGGATAAAAAAACACATGAACTAATCACTGTATTTTTGTAAATTATGCTGATCCCTTGCAGATAACTTCCAAAATTAAGGGTGGATTTTTAGAGCCAGAAAGTCCATAGACGTTTTGACACAGAGACTAGCAGGAATAGGATCTGGCCCATGGATAATAGAAGAAAAACAGAACCAAGTCAAAGATTATTTTCTTTTCATTGGTTGAGATTTTAAAGGGAACTAAAGATTTACTGTGTTCACCACAACAGCAAACATTTATAAAAGCTATGGTTTTCATAAGACAATTGTCCAGTACCCTCTAAAAATCAGGATTTCTTTAAAAATATCTGAAGTTACTACTGAAGAATATTTGAAACCAAAAATCACCAGTCTTTTTTGGAGATTTCATGGAAAAAGCAGCTATATAAAAGTAAAGCCTAGTGGTTTCCTTTACATGGTGGCAAGTTTTGATTAAAATTTGTACTTCTTATGTGTTCAGTTGCTGGCCTAAAATGTAATTATATGACCAATCTGATACTTCGAGCCTATGAATATAAAAAGGAAGATTTAAACTTTGCCGCTTTCACCGCATTTCTCTAAAGGCCAAAACCAAAAGCACACATCTGACAGCCTCAGACTGCAGTAAAGTTCAGTTATTACACCCCTCCGGACCCGAAAATCCTTGGTTCTTGCTTATCTTTAGTTCTGCTGGGTTGTCATTGTTTTACAGAAAAAAGTGGTTTTGAGAGTATTTTATAATAAAATCATTGCTTTTGAAGCCTGAATAAATACAGGAAGAGAACACCTGAAGGATGTAATTTAAATGAAGGATATATGAAAACATATAACGCCTATTAACCATAATGCCTACTTGGACAGCTGCTAACTTTATGGTGGTGTTTTACTATTCCAACAACACTAAGAAACTCTCCTCCTGTACATTTTAATTCGTATCCTACTACCTATAAAACACAACGTTCAGTTTACCTTGCTATCTCTTTTTACTAGGCTGTGTAAGAGTTAGGACCTGACACTCCCAGAACCTCCCTCATTTGTGAGGGATTCTCTTACTTAACTGTATTTATCGCTAGCTTTAAATAAACCCGTGAATGACATGAAACATGGCAATACACCTCCACCGCCAACTCAGCCAAATGTAGTTTTCACGTGGAACAGATCTCAGGACTTGATTTTAAAACACCTGGTTGGCTTTGGTGCAATGCTCGCCCACTGCGGCTAGTGTGGATGAGGCCAATGGTGTGACCCTGCTGCGAGCAAACCCTTTAGGAGCCCGTAGCTCCAGTTATCCCCACCGGTCACTGTATTGCAGCTGTGATGTTGCTGAATTATAGCTTTCCATAGGAAGCTGTTTGGGGCCACAGAGCCTTTGCTCCCACTGCAGTGCTTTGCAAGTGCTACATGCTGTGATGGGATGGCAGTAGTATGTTGTATGCAACAGTAAGACAGTAACACTGGGTTATGCCTTTATAGCAGCTTTTACCCAGAAGTGGGTGAATGTTTAAGGGTTTTATATTGTTTTGAATTTTTTAGCTTAGCCTTTAGAAAGGAAATCTAAGAGAGTGCTACATCTGAAGTTGCCAGCTGCTGTTGAGGTGCAGCAGGTTGGCTGCATCCACTGTCCCTCCCACATGGTCTGTGCCATCCAGAGGAAACCCTCCTCTGCCTCCATAGACAGGCACTCATGCAAACAGACTGGTTCCTGAAACCCACTATCACACAGCACAGCTGAAAACCTGGAAAGGGCCAGGGGCACATGAAACAATGCTATATTGCAGGCTGAAGGCCATGAAATGACAACATCAAGGCACCAAGAAGCAACCCAGGGCTGTGCCAGCCCTGAGCACAGCAAGCCTGGTGGGGGCTGTGCTGGGGAGAGGAGGTGAGGCTGGCAGGTGGGGGGCACATCTCCCTGCTCTGGTGGAGCAGCGCCAGTGGAGCAGCCTCACGCCATGGGAAACACCAGAGCACTGGCAGAGCCAGTGTGGGCCTGCAGAGCACAACAGGGTGTGCAAGGCTAGGTCAGAACATAATGCAGTTGTGAGGGTCTTTTTATTTTTCTTCTCTTTTTAAACCAAACAGCTTTACTTTGCCTGCAAACATTACCATATATTAAGTGTGAGATTTCACAACAGATAGCATCAAGCACCTAAAGCATCCTACTCACAGGGCTTGGCAGTGGAGGTCTACTTGACCACTGAGCCTCCCTGACCATAACCTGGGAACAGCCTTTGACTGAAATGCCAAATACTTAAAGCACAGCAATCCACCACAAGGTATCCACACTGAAATTACAGTGTTTACACGCATGTACACACTAGCTGAAATCAGAAACCTAAAACAGACTGGAAATATTCATTGCTTTACAGCAGTAAGAAAAGAGGCTTCAGGGGAGAGGAGACAGACAGATCAAGGTTATCAGAGCTGCCAAAAAACTGAGGAAAAGGTTTAAAAGTCTTGGAATCTATTCATTGGGAAAACTCTCTTCATACACTGCATGAATGATACCCAGCTATTAAAAGACAACCTTCTCCTCTTCCTTAAACTGCTGTGCCCCGGAGTCTGATTAATGGGCAGAAGAGCAGCTCAAAGCACGTCCAGCTCTATAGAGAATCAGAGTCCCCCTTTACAACACTCTGAGGTTTGGTAACATGGCAATTCAGCTCTGGGAGCTGATTTTGTTTCTGGAGCCTTCAGCCTTCTCACTTCAACTTTAATCGTAAATAATTGGCCCTTTTGAACAGCAGGAAACTTGGCTGCTACCGAAGCCGTGCTACACTGCCAAGCTCCGCCTGTCCAGCAGGAGCTGCCGCTGTGTGGATGCGGCTTGCAGCCCTCCGGGACAGCCTCCTCCTCTAAGGGGCATGCAGCTCAACAGCCCAATAGCCTCCTTGGGACCTGAAGGGAGAGCAGTGCCCACTTCCACTGCCTTTAATTGGAAAAAAGGGTGACATGCAACAGAACAACAGGAGAACATCAACTCATGTTGCACCAGCTCCGTAAGGGAGATCTCCAGACTGTAAAGTGCTGGGGATCAAAGGATGTCCCAGGCAGACCCTCAGGCTCTGAGATTTGTCTTGTACGCTGAATCTAGTAACTGTTTTAATGTGATGAACCTTGCATTAAACTGTGTAAAATGAGGATGTATGTCCTTTAAAAAGTTTCAGCAGTGCTATTAAGCGTGCTTGCACAGGTAGCAGGTGTGTGTGCACATGGCAAAGAGTCACCGAGGAAGGGCCACAGACTCTGACATCAGACTGGTGCCAGGGATGGTGCCAGCCCTGCAGGAAGATATTGGTTTCCAGGAAAAAAGCCAAGAGCCTTTCCCAAATATGAGCATGCAATTAGGAGATGACAGGGAATGCCTTTCAAAATGATACATGGTGCTTTTGTACCAGCGATGGTCTTGTGCAAGAGATCTCAATGTTGCAGAAGTCACAGATAATGGGAAGAGGATGAAAGGAAACTTGTGCAAACATTGTCTGGAGCGCAGGAATGACAAATGCCCTGGGGAGGGATCCTTTAACCACTCCAGCAAACTCCATTATAATCAAGGTGTAGGCAAATAAAAGGCCATTGTATTCTCAAGTGAATCAAAAGAACTTTTGAAATGCTAAGAGGATTTGAGGGGAAAAAATGGGAAAATAGGAACTTTTAAGGGTAGGCAGGACTCTCATTGCATATGGCTGACAACTAGCTTTTGTACTGGGAACAGGGACAGAAATTAGTTCACATCTTAATGTGGCACTTCCAGTCAAATATCATTGTCAAAGCCAGCATGCTTTGTTATTAATATGGCACTAATGTGGTAACTGCCCTGCCTCAAACTGCCCTAATAGTGAGGAGGTTCAGAAACATTTCCTGATATCAGAGGAACAGAAAATATATCTGCAAGACACAAAGGAAAGACTTTAACAGCCTGGAAAAAAAAACAGTCTGAGAGAAAAATGTGAGCCTCGGATCTCTCTTTGGTTTTCCCAAGACCTGGCTAGGGCATCTCACTCTTGTGTGTGGTTGAGTTAGTTTGTGAAAATAAAATATACCTGTGCAGTCAAAGGAATAAAAGCAAATTATTTTCTCATCCCAGGAACCTTAATACAGAGTTGAAGGTAAATAAAATGAGGTGGATGAGAGACCTAGGTAAGTTACAACTTGCAGCAAACTAACCACAAATGAACAATAGCTTAAAGATTAAAGCTATGTTAAAAAGTGCTTTTTGTTCCACATCTCAGAGTGTGCTTCTTTTGACTTGTCTTGTCAACTCCACTTCCATTTCTTGTCTAACATGGCAAACTGTATAAACTGACAAGAACCTTATGACTGAAGCAACAGACACAATTTTATGCTGTATAATTTAACTTCGCATTGTCTTCATTGTGTTGTACCTTATCTGATATACACTGCAATTGCCTCTGGGCAGGGACAATAATAAATTATATACACATTCTGTAAGTACAAAGGACTCCAAAGGAACTAGTTAAATTAGCAATAAAGATACAACAAGCACAGTAGTCATTAATACAAAGAAAAATTACTAGTTGCTTTCTTACAAAAAGTTCAAATTGTCACAAAACATTTGCAAAATATTCCACTCTCATATTGCTTTGGCAATTGCAGTGGAAAATCTCCGGGGTCAGAGTCTCTGCTAAACTGGACAGAGAAGCCGAGCCAAGGCAGCAACATACTTGAGGTTGGGATACAATCTTTTGACAATTTCTGTAAGGAACTGTCCTTCTTTTTTGCACAAGGGAACCTCCTGCAGTAGGATTTTGCAACAGCCAGTTTTCTTCAGACGTGAATATCAGAAGGAGAGTCAAGCATATGCTGGAATGACTGTGCGACTGCAGCCTGAGACAAAACAACAGGTAATGTTTCTCAATTAGACATGCTAATCCTCCTTACAAAAACCAGACAAGTATGCTATGCATTCATAGATTTAGCTGAAAGGCTTGCTGCGGCAACCTTCTTATGGCTCATAGCTGAGACAACCCAGCTGTGTCCTGGCCTGAAGGGATCCTAGGTAATAAATGAAAAGTAATCCTTTTATATTCATACAGTGAGATTATAGTTATATAACCCCTGCAAGTCACTTTGTATCCACTAGAAGTGGTGGTATGCTGGTAGTAGGATCAGTTAGTGTGTAAAACAAGAGAGAAATGGAGGTGTTAAGCTTTTGCCAAAAGAAATGAGGGCTGACAGGTAAGTGAGCCTGGTCTTAGATGGGAGGTAACAAATCCATTTGGGTATTTATTCTGTAGAGGTGCTTCCCTGTCCCTTGCACTCCTGTATTTAATAAACCCAGGGCCAAATTTTAAATGTCATGCTATGCAACTCCACAAATACTGTGGGACAGGACAGATTGTGGAATGGAGCCAAGACACTGCAGCACTGGGAGCAGAGGCCAGCAAGTGAGAGCTAAACCCTGCCAGGATTTGGTTACGCTGGTAAAGAGAGAAGTGAGGGAGCCTGGTGCCCTGCTCCTTCACAGCTCACCATGGATCCCTCCACTGCATCCCTCTTCCCTACGTCTTTCCAGCATGCTCCAGCCACCTCATCTTCACACGAATTTGTGATGACATCCTGCTTCAATCAGACTTGCCATACAACATTCAGAGAGCCTGGAAGGATAGCCTTTAGACTTTTATTCAGCCTAATTGCACCATTTTCCACTCACTGTCATTTAAAGCTTTCTAGCAGCTGATAGGTCATCAAAATAAAATTCTTCTAGTAACTTCTTCTTTTACCTGCCTGAGATTCATAGAAATAGTAATAAGCATTAAGAAACAGTCTCCCTCTCAAAATCAAATTGCAGGAAAAGATTTGAATTAAGGGGTACATTTTAAAAAATATAGGAGCTTTTCACTGAACAATACTAATAACAGGAGGTCTTTAAACCCTATTGAAATATAATGAAATACATGTTCACCTCAAAAATTATTTTAAGGAATTAAGCTTTCCTAAAGCCATTCAATAAGCCCCCTTGGAACCCATTATGAATCCTTTCAATAACATTTTAAAACTATTCAGTCTGGAGCTTTTTCTTTTTTTTCCTGTTGGCTTGGTACATTTTCTTGAGAGCAAAACGTACTAGTGCCATTGTGTTAGCTTTGGGGGAAAATCCAGTGCTATAAGCAAATGCAAACGCTCTTTTGTTTTCCCTTCATTACCCAATAGAATAAGAATAGGGGTGTAATTGAACAAGTGACCTCACATTTGGACACACATAGGAAAGAATGAAATGTATGTTATTGTAAGTTCTCCAGAGTCCACATAAGCAAACCTCTCCAGATATTGCACTAAATGTCAGATCCTGCTTCTTATGAAGTCAGTGGGAGGTTTGCCATTGTCTTCTGTGCCAGCAGGACAGAGCCTCTACTATTTGTCTTCAGATGTGGTGACTTGTCCATGTCCACCAATGTCAGTAGAGATCTGACTACTTAGATTAGTTGAAGATCTGCCAAGACATGTTTATATTCTATTGCTATTGAAATCACAGCATGCAGGAATTAAAAAAGACCAAAACCAACAAAAAACTAACAAAGAACCCAACCTTCTTTGTTAAAGGAAGTCCTGGAGGACTGTCCTGCACCTTTGGGAAAGGGCTGCGCCTGCACAGAGCTGAAGAATGTGGAAAATATCTGGGCAGGGTAGCAGCCTGAGCAGGGAAGCTCCTGAGCAGAGCATGTGCTTCCTTTGCTTGCTACCAGTAGCGCACTAGCCGCAGCTCTTCACGGATGGATACGTGAGAGCTGGAAGGCAGGATGCAGTGACATCTTCTCCTTCTCCCAGGGCCCTGTGGGGCAGAGGCAGGAGAGGGAACGTATGAGTGACGGGCATCATCGAGGGATGGGGAACGCCAGGGATAGGGAACGCCAGGGGATAGGGAACGCCAGCTGGGCCTCGGGGGATGGAGAGGCTGAGCCAAAATTCCTGCTACCTCAAAGCCACTGAGCTGGCTAGGAGCAGGGACTGGCTGGCAGGGCCAGCATGGGCAGGGAAGGGAACTGCATACAAACCTTTCCATTTTGTCTTTTTTTTTTTCCTCCTGTTCTGTCTGCCCCAGTCACTTTGAGTTTCCTCTATTTAAAAGCCTAAACATTCTCAAATTAAATTTTCAGTTTAAAAGCCTTACAGTTTTCCTGGAGAAACTCATTGTAGGGGAAAGGCGTGGGAGATCTACCTCAAACC
The DNA here is from genome assembly GCA_020745775.1 of Theristicus caerulescens. NCBI lineage: Eukaryota > Metazoa > Chordata > Aves > Pelecaniformes > Threskiornithidae > Theristicus > Theristicus caerulescens. Next base: position 25,237,499 of record CM036583.1, on the reverse strand, counting down.
TCTGGTCACTGGAGTCCTGTCAGAAGTACCAAGAGATATCATCTGCAATGGCTCATGGAATTTAAGATTTTTTTGAGGCTGTTTTAAGCAAAGCCATTCCCCTTGCTGTCACCTAAGCTGGAGTATAAACATACCCTTCTTAAAATTTCAGTGCATCATTGTTTTGTTTGAATGTGGCTCTTTGGAAGAAAAAAATCCTGCTGTTGTTTACATCTTGCTAAGCCTTTTTATTCAGTGCCAGACAAAAATCAGATAGCGTGTAATACTTAATAAGGACAATAACTACACTTTATTTTGGAGTCAGCCCACCACAGAGAAGAGATGAAGTCCGAACAGCTGTGATGAGATGCATATTCATAAGGATCTTGCAACAATGTTTGCATTGCCATAATGCAATCTGCTTAAAGAATATGCTCAACACCCCAGTGATGTAAAATAAAAATAATATTCTCAGTAGAAAAATGGAGATGTAGGTAGTAAGTGGCTTTCCTGAGGTCACAGCACTTGCATGTGGTGCAGACACAAACCCAACCCTCCAGTCCAGGGCTTAACCAGAAGACCAAACTTCCCCATTAGCTGCATAATCACTGTATGCATAATCACAGTACCAGCAATGGGGAAGTCCAGGACTCCCATGACAACAGGATATGAAGCCGCTCACAATTACAGGCGTTTCCGCTGACCCATCAGATGAGAGCAAACTGCTGACGAGCAGCGCTGCTGGATCCCGGAGCTGCCATCACCAGGGTGATAACAGGATCAGCATTCATTGCCATTACTAGAGCCACTCCCTCAGAAATAGTAATAGTTTTAGAGTTTGCTGTGTTATATTTTATTCCATGTAAAAAACCAAAATAGCCCAATAAGAGCTGAAACGTAACTAGCTCCACTGAAAACTATCTGTGACTTAGCCAACCTGCCACTGAACCAATAAGGAGGGATAGATGAAGTCCAAGAGCTTATGGCTGACCACAGGTGGAGAAGGGGCACCAGTCACCAAGGAGGAGACCACGTGGGTGTGCACCCAGGATGCTCTATAGTGATCAGCCAGGCAATTCACACTTCTCTGTCTGGGGAGGACCATCCATATCCTCTGGAGGTCTGAAGGAAGATAAAACCATTTCCCCACTCTGGGGCACCGCAAGCCCTTCTAACTATGACCCACCTCCAGGAATACATCTCACCTCTGGCAACACAGGCGGTGGCCTTCCCGCACACTCCTGTCCCAGCTGCTAGGGTTGCACCTGTGCACGGTTGGCACTGTGGGAACCACTCCCCAGAGCAGAGCCTGCTCAGCAACTAAACTCACCAAACGGGGACCTGTGTCCTGACAAAAAAATGGGGAGCTGGCAGACACAGAAGTGGCAATGTTTTCCTCCTCTGCTGAAGGGACCCAAAACAACAACGGCAGCAACCCAGAGCATCATCAAGGAAAGCTGATGAGACTGCCGAAGAGATGACAGAGGACCTTTACTGCACCAGGAGGTATTCAGGGCTATTGGGGCACAGGGTCAGCGTGTTAGCCCAGCAGTTCTAGCTTCAAGGAAAAGGGATGAAAAAGACAAAAAAAGAAAATTAAGGCAAGGATATTTCTGTGACAAAGGACAGAGCTGAAATCAGGGAGAGAGACAAAAACATGCATCAACTTTCTTCAGATCATCATTCAGTGAACTCAATGCCTCGTCTGTGCCTGTTGTCATTTCTCCATTTTTTTTTCTTTTCTCATTCAAATGGTGGAAAACCTGCAATAACTGTTAAACCGATTACTGTTAACAATGCAATGGTGTTTCCTGCTCATGCAGTAACTCATTGCCAGGCCAAGAAACTCTTTGGCTTTTGGCCTTGCAGTATTTATTTGCAATGGATATCCCTGGGTTAAGTCACTTCTGCACTTTTTGGGCACCAGGCAGCTCATCTACTTGAGATTACTTTTTCAGAGCAAGATGTGCTGTGTCTGCCCACTGATTACAGAAGGAGCTTCAAGTGAGCAGGTCAGCCATGACCATCCATGCTCAGATGATGGACCCTGCCCGGAAGGCAAGAGGGCTCTTGGTTTCCTGAGACGTCACTGACATTTTTTCCATCTGGGGTAGGGTGGAGAAGAAAACCAGAGTCTGTCCTTTCAAGTTCACAGTGACTTCTGTGAGCCATGTTATTTTAAAAGCAACACCTGCTATGCATAAGCCTTTTTCTTCAATGAAGTTCACAGATTTTCCTGGAAAGGGAAATGAGTCGCTATTGCTCAGCATAACCACCAGGAAACACAGACATTCCTTTCCTGTGGAGCCCTCTAATAAATACCATATTGAAGTAAACTCAAAGTAGGGACTAGATAGGGTCTCAACCCCTCTGAGATAATTAGAAATATACCTACAGCTTCAGTGCTTTGCAATCCAATGTACAAAGGGTTAATCCAAACATTGTACAATATACTGCAGTGTCATCATGGTAATAATTTATAAATGACTGGCTTCAGCTTTGCAGGACAAAATGGCTGCCCTACTATGAAATCTGTGCAGACACTGACAATATTGTATTTGATTTGAACAGTTTATTGTGGGTGGCTGTTGCCTTCACTGGTACAGTTCATCTTTTGGTTGTTGTTAGCCCAAATTGTGAAGGGTTTTCTTAAATAATCTGAAAAAAAACAGTGTTTTCCATGTGTTTCAGTGAGTCAATAGCTCTTAAACACCTCAGCTATTTGTATCTACAGCTGCAAAATTTGCATGTGAATACCTCCAATGATCAATTAATTCAGGACAGGTTTTAGTTGGCTTAAACTCCCATCCATTAAATGAAATGGCCTCATATAAATCGGTTTGATCATTTCATGCTTGCGCCATTAAATGCACTGTTTCATAAGGAGCCAATCTTACTCACAGTCTTTGAGGTGAATTAGACTTTTGAAACCCTGCAAGCAGGACATGTCCTTCCTATCAAAATATGGGCCTTTGCAAAGGCACTCCTCCAACTACTGGAGGAGCTGGTGTTTACAAATATCTTTGTGCCATTTTGCTGTACTTTGAAGAAGTTACTCCTGCAAAGCAAAGGCACTCAGTCGCATCAGAAATGTAAACAGCTGCCGAAAATATGCATGTAATTAAGGTCCAGAGTCAGGAAAGCAACCCTGTGCAGAAAGGTTAGTTAAGCATGTGCTTAAATTTAAGCACATGTTTAAGTCACATGAAAAGAAGTAATGCTTCAGCAGTTCTCCTTGCACTGACTGTCATACCCCCTCTCTACTGGAGAAATCAGTGGTTCACCCAATGAACTGAATACAGTGCCTGTATTTCCTGAGAAAAGGTGCCATGTGCATTTAAATATTTTCCCAAGTAAGGGTGGGTTTTCAGTATATGCTCCAGTGAGTTCCTAGATCAAGGTCTAAAATCAGAAAAGATGAAGAAATACAAATGAATTAGCCATCATTCCCAAAGAAAAGACCCTTCTTTTGAACGCAGCCCACATTTTTCAGGCATTCAGTGTTCTCTGTAGTTCTGGAACAGCTGGGCTCCAGCTGGCAAGATTTAGTTTGAGTAAAGTCAATGGCTGCCACCTGATAAAACACACTCATTTCCCAGCATGAAAATTAGCAGCCTGCACAATGTTGGGTTTGATGTAAATAAAAGCGTATGCAGTTTCAAAACCACCTACTAATTTGTTTTAAATTGGTATAATAATAATTATGACAATGGAATACCTCCCGGTTTTTGATAAAAACTAACTTTTTTTTTTACTGCAGGCTCTATTTCTACCAGTATTATTATTTTTTTTTAGATAAGCACATCCCCACTTAATTAGGGGTAGCAATTGCTTTGCTTTGTAAAAATGTAGTCCCGTGATCAAATTTTGATGGATTAGAATAAGAAAGATCATGCTGTTTTATAAAGGACTTTCAGCAATTCCAGTTTAGAGTCTGCTTTATAGTGTTGTTTGCTTAGCTCATAATCTTCCCATAAAGTTTTTCTGCCCAAAATATCTATTTCTTGACTTGGTTTCTATGTAATTGCCATAAATCACTGAGCTGTAAGAATTCTGAAGATATACAGATTGATTCCATGCACTCACAAACTTTATGCAACTGTGACTCCACTAACTTTAGCTGTATCATTCAGTTCACCACCATACACAGACATCCTTCTCTACTAACTTTGCAAATGTTTGAGAATATTTTCCCCATTTTGACCAAAATATAAGTAAATTTGAGAAAAATGAAACTTTTCACGTCGTTTTTCTTTTCAAAATTGTCTAGTTCTTTTGACAACTAGAACGCAGAAAAGACCTGTCTTATAAAATATGTCCCCTAAGTATGACAATTAGCTAAAAATATAGTCAACTAGTTAATTTCATAGCTTTAATGTTTGAAGAAAGAGCATGAGTGAGACGTTATTTCTGTATTCAGATTAATACCATATTTTCACTTTATTTGTCCCAAGACTCAGAAAGTGAAACAGAAAACACGCACATGAGGTTTGCTCAGCACTATATAGTATCAACATCTGGTCTGAAAAACCCACATTCATGTGATTTGTCCATACAGATGAAATAGTCTAAGGCTCCCCTGACATTTGCCCAAAATATCATGACTAAGAGAACACAATCACAGATACATCAGCGCAGAAATAGCCCTGTATCAGGACCTTCTTTCACACCACGGCTTGCACGCCTCATCACATGGTGCATGAGCAGATTGGGAGACCGTCCCTCTTAGGACTGTGCTTGTTCCTATTCCCTGTCATGTCTTCTGTGCACAGCCCACAACTTATGTGGGGTTTCAACAGTTTCTTGCAGCACCATCTGCAGCACACCAGCATCCCAAAGGTGATTTGCCCTCAGTGGGCTGAAAGCTGAGAAGACGCGTACAGTGGGAGGAGGAAAGGAAGTAAAGCATCAGAAGCAGGCAGCTGATTTTTCTCACTGAGTACCAAAACCAGATAGAAAGCTGACAGGACAAAGTATTTTCAAAAGCACAATTTGACCTCTTGCTGTTGCTTGTGGGGTTTTACTGGTGATAAATATGGCTTAGCAATTGCCACTGAGGGCAGAAGTCTCTGCATGAACCTCTCTGCAGACTGGGTCTGACTATTGCAATCCCATCCTCTGACTTACAACCAAGATGTTAAAAGTTTTCTCTGGAAGATGAACAATTTGTTTGCTCCTTGGAGTTTTGGTCTATGTTAAGGCAGTAATTCAGCCCATACTTCCCTCCTTCAAAGCCAATCAGAATAATATTCAATAAGGAAGAAATAAGGAAAAAAATCCAAATCAAACTTATTTCCAAAGATCACTTCAATTTAATCTGCTGTGACTGGTGGTTGGATCAGCAGTGCTCAGAGAAGGATTCACAAGCCTTGTAAATGGGAGTTAAGGATTTTTGCCCGAGCCAGATCTTCCCAGATGCAGCATCTGGTTTTCAGCTTGTAAACAAACTTACAGTTTGGTTTATTAGAGCACAGGGAGGTCAAGTGACCTGCTAGAGGCCTCCCAGTGAGCGGTGTGTAGCACTGGGTTTGAACCCAGGTTCCACCTGGTTCCCAAACTTCTACTCTCTTGTTTGGATGCTTCCCATCCATCAACCCTGCTCCTCCCTGCCCACTCCCCAACCAACAAACAGACCAAAGCTTTTTCCAGACCAAGTTTACAGGTGGGTTTTTTTAACATTCATCCAGCATGTACTGAATCTGGTGGATTTGGTAAAACCTGAATCTGTACTGAAATTGTGTTTTGAGTGCACTGGAGTGGGGGAAGAGTACCAAAGCCCCTTTTGCAATGCACCCTCCCCACTCAGCACTCTTACAGACACACTTATGGAAAGAAAAACTTCTGCAGTGCCTAACCAAGGGATGTCCAGAGCTGGTAACGGTAAGAAGGGTCACTGATTCCCAAACATGCCAAGTCTGGGGTGAGCCAAAGCCCCAGCAAATGCTGGAGAAATACGTATTTTCTGTTTCTCTTGGGCAACCTGCTTCCCCTGTTGCACCTGCTCTTGGAAATGGCACCTCTCTGAGCTGCTCATCACCACTCAGCTCCGACCTGCATCCCAGTGTTTCCTTACTCCTCAGAGCCATGAGTGAGCCCATCCCAGGCCCAGCCTGAATTGTTTTTGAAATCAGTAAGAGCTTTTAAAACAGTAAATTCAAGGGGAGTAGAATAAGGAACAAAACAGTTGTTTTTGTTGTTGTTGTTGTTATTATCAATTTAACAGTAAAATACACCTGCTCTCCCATCCTACAGCCCAGGGGTCTTAACAGAGTTGTGTTCTGGGGTTTTGCTCAGCCCAAAGCAATGCACTTCTTTCTGGAGATGTAGGAATCTTTTGCTACCTTGGCAGTGGACACAGAATCAGACTGAGAACCAAAAAGTCAAAACAAAATCCAAGGCTTCCCATTAAACCACTTTGCAGTGTTGGATAATTCACAGTATTTCTCTGTGCTTCAGGTCCCTCTCCTGCAAAGCAGAGCTATTGAAAAATGCCTGCCTTCACCAGGCACTGGGTTTTCCAGGTAATGAGGACTATACCAGGTATAATCCTTCTGAAAGCTTACACAGTTTGCAGTACTCCCTCAAAATTGAAATTATGTTCCATGGGGGGTTTTTTTGACCATCTAATTAATGACTTGATTATGTAGGTGCCCAGCAAGAAAAGCAAACACAAATGTTAATAAAATGAGCCTGGGCATGGGCACAAGACAGAGATATTGTCCTTCAAACAAAGCAGTAGCACATGAGGCCGTGGACAGTCCTGCCTGGCCCCCACCTCCATCACTGCAGCTGGGTGTAGGGCTGGGCTCTGATGCAGTGTGAGGAGCTGAGCCAGCTTAGAAAACAATCCTACAGATCCAGTTTTGCTCAAGAGTTAATTTGAGTCAGGGAACTCAAGATAGGAGTTTACCACAACACAAAAGGACTGACAAAAGGCCTTTGACACCGTCTCCCACAGCATTCTCCTGCAGAAGCTGGCTGCTCACGGCTTGGACAAGTGCACTCTGAGCTGGGTTAAAAACTGGCTGGATGGCCAAGCCCAGAGACTTGTGGTGAATGGAGCCAAATCCAGTTGGCGACCGGTCACGAGTGGGGTTCCCCAAGGCTCAGTGTTGGGGCCGGTCCTGTTTAATATCTTTATCGATGATCTGGATGAGGGGATCGAGTGCACCCTCAGTAAGTTTGCAGATGACACCAAGTTAGGTGGGAGTGTCGATCTGCTGGAGGGTAGGAAGGCCCTGCAGAGGGACCTGGACAGGCTGGATTGTTGGGCCAGGGCCAACTGTGTGAGGTTCAACAAGGCCAAGTGCCGGGTCCTGCACTTCGGCCATAACAACCCCAGGCAACACTGCAGGCTTGGGGAGGAGTGGCTGGAAAGCAGCCTGGCTGAAAAAGACCTGGGGGTGATGGTTGACAGCCACCTAAACATGAGCCAGCAGTGTGCCCAGGTGGCCAAGAGGGCCAATGGCATCCTGGCTTGTATCAGGAATAGTGTGGCCAGCAGGACCAGGCAGGTGATAGTGCCCCTGTACTCGGCACTGGTGAGGCCGCACCTCGAGTACTGTGTTCAGTTTTGGGCCCCTCACTTCAAGAAGGACATCGAGGTGCTGGAGCGTGTCCAGAGAAGGGCAACGAAGCTGGTGAAGGGTCTAGAGCACAAGTCTTACGAGGAGCGGCTGAGGGAGCTGGGGTTGTTTAGTTTGGAGAAGAGGAGGCTGAGGGGAGACCTTATTGCCCTCTACAACTACCTGAAAGGAGGTTGTAGAGAGGTGGGGGTTGGTCTCTTCACCCCAGTAACAAGCGATAGGACGAGAGGAAATGGCCTCAAGCTGCGCCAGGGTAAGTTTAGGTTGGATATTAGGAAAAACTTCTTTACTGAAAGGGTAGTCAGGCACTGGAACAGGTTGCCCAGGGAAGTGGTTGAGTCCCCATCCCTGGAGATATTTAAAAGACGGGTAGATGCAGTACTTGAGGACATGGTTTAGTGGTGGACTTGGCAGTGGTAGGTTAATGGTTGGACCTGATGATCCTAAGGGTCTTTTCCAACCTTAACAATTCTATGATTCTATGATTTGCTAAATAACTGCATTGTGCACCATATGGCTTTCTACTCAACCTGAATCTTGCAAGGAGGGGTCCTCAGAGCTGCTCTCCTGGGTGGGGGTGAACACTCACGGTGGAAACCCCAATGCTACTTTGCAAAACACTGCCTGGGACCACCTTTGTGATTGCCAGTTGATTTGGAGTTTATCAAGGACGGACATGTGGCTTTGGAGAGTCTTCCTGAAACGTCACCACAGCTGCTATTAATGATCCCCTCCTGTTCTTCGTGGTTGTGTTAACATTTTTGTCTAAAGCACCCTCTAACAGATGCTATTTTACAAATGCTGCACTGCAAAAGCAGAAAAGAGGACCTTCGGTCATTTCCACATCCTACTATGATAGTAGATCTAAGTGAAGCTTGTGCTTCTAAGAGTGCCTGAGACAGAAACTCTTCCTGCCCCAAGTGCCAAACAATTTACACCAACAAAACATGTTTTTGACTGGGGCATATGGGACAGTGGCAGAGTGCTCTTTCCTTCACAATCCTGATTCAAAAGTGACTCTTAAGTGACAAATTATTAAGGCATGCAAACCATCTAATTCAGTCTCTCCCTACTGAGCTGCGCTGATTTTGGCTGGGATAGAGTTGATTTTCTTCATAGTAGCTAGTATGGGGCTATGTTTTGGATTTGTGCTGAAAATAGTGTTGATAGTACAGGGATGTTTTCGTTATTGCTGAGCAGTGTTTACACAGAGTAAAGCCTTTTCTGCTTCTCACACCACCCCACCAGTGAGTAGGCTGGGTGGGTGTCCTGGTTTCAGCTGGGATAGAGTTAATTTTCTTCCTAGTAGCTGGTATAGTGCTGTGTTTTGGATTTAGGATGAGAATAACGTTGATAACACACTGATGGTTTAGTTGTTACTGAGCAGTGCTTACACCAGTCAAGCACCTTTCAGCTTCTCATGCTGCCCTGTCAGCAAGAAGGCTGGAGGTGCACAAGAAGCTGGGAGGGAGCACAGCCAGGACAGGTGACCCAAACTGGCCAAAGGGATATTCTATACCATATGACATCATGATGAACAAAAAAACCAGGGGGGAGTTGGCCAGGGTGGTGCAGCCACTGCTCAGGAACTGGCTGGGCATCGGTCAGTGGGTCATGAGCAATTGCATTGTGCATCACTTTTTTTTGTGTATTCTTTTATCATTATTATTATTTTCCCTTCCTTTTCTGTCCTATTAAATTGTATTTCTCTCAACCCATGAGTTTTACCTTTTTTCCGATTCTCTCCCCCATCCCACTGCAGGGGGAGTGAGTGAATGGCTGCGTGGTGTTTAGCTGCCTGCCGGGTTAAACCACAACAGGGTGCACAAGAAGCTGGGAGGGGACATAGCTGGGATAGCTGACCCCAAGTCACTAAAGGGATATTCCATAGCATATGATGTCATGCTCAGTATATAAAGCTGGGGGAAGAAGAAGGAAGGGGGGGACATTCGGAGTTATAGCGTTTTGTCTTCCCAAGTAACCATTACATGTGATGGAGCGTTGCTTTCCTGGAGATGGCTGAACACCTGCCTGCCAATGGGAAGCAGTGAATGAATTCCTTGCTTTGCTTTGCTTGCATGTGCAGCTTTTGCTTTACCTGTTAAACTGTCTTTATCTCAACCCACGAGTTTTCTCCCTTTTACCTTTCCGATTCTCTCCCCCATCCCACCGGTGGCAGGGAGTAAGCGAGTGGCTGTGTGGTGCTTAGTTGCTGGCTGAGGTTAAACCATGACATGAGCACAATTATTTTATTTAAAAAAAAAAAAAAATTAAATTGCTGAGGTTTGTTTTGTTGGTTACACCCTGCTACATTTACACCCAAATGAAAGGTTCTTGTTCCACTTTGTCACAAAGGATGTTCCAGTCCTTCAAGGTCACATAGCAATTACAACTTTAATCCCCCCACAACATGAGCTGTAGCATCCAGTAGAGCTCAGTCAGGTCAAGCCTCCTCCTGACCACCCTCTTCTCAGTGCCTGTGGTTAAGCAGCCAGCAGCAGGCAGCCCTCTCCATATTGCAACATGCTCCCATCAGATTATTCAGGACAAAAGAACTCCTAATCTGGATCACATAGCAGGAAAAAATTGGGTGATTTCATGGCAGTTTTCAAATTGGCACATGCTGGGACCCTGCGCGAAGGGGCACCACCACTCTGTTGACCCATGCTAGGAAGGTGGATGGCTGTGGCAGATGCGTCTTGTTAGCAGCAATGACAGCATAAAAAGGGGTTTGTGTCCTCCCTTTGAAATAAGCAAGGTTGAAATGTAAAACATCTTGTAAAGTAAAGCCTTAGAAACAGAAAGTGCCTAAAAAGGCTCAGTGTTTGACATTGCTTAGTTTTAGGTTACGAATAAAAAAATCCAGGTCTGTCTCCAACTCAGAAAGCAGAAGCTTTGCACATGCTTTTGCCTGTATCTCTGTGCTTGCCGCACCAGGAGAGTTACGTGATGCATGGCCTTGCATTGCTCGTAACTGTCTTCTGCTTTAGTTTTAAACAAAAAAAAAGAATAGGTACATTTCTCCTGAGTTCAGCTCTGGACTTTGAAATATAGATTTTGAGATGAGAAAGAAATACATTATTTTCCTAACTACAGCATATTTTTTGCTGCAGAGGAAGTGAACATCAGCCAAAAAGCAAAAATATAATCCATGAGTTCCTGTATTTTAACCGTCTCTCATCTTGAAGCAATAAACAAAGGTTAATCAAATACTTACTAGCTGAGTAAATATTTTTGCTCATATGTATAAACCAACCTAGGTCAGATTCTCATGTTTTGGCTCTGCATTAATATGTCTTTGAAAAGCTTTTCAAGGTTGGTAGATTCAAAATCAGCTCTTTCCATCTTAACTCCATATGCTAAATCAAGGAACTATGCATATATACATACATATGTATATGCAGACACTCTATATACATTGTATTTTACAGGCTCTCCAAGAACTGTTTCTTTTTCCTCTAAACAAAGCACATCAGTATGTTCATGAAAGTGTCCCTAAGGAACTCTGCAATAAAAAAATCAAAATGCATTTGACAGAGGTCAGCATGTTCCAGCAAGGTAACACACTCCAGCTGCCTACAAACTAGGTGGAAGGATCTTTCCAGTCCACCTTAGAGATGGTGAGGACATGCCAAAAGCTCCATTCAGGCAACACGCTCCCATACAACCCCCCTTTCCGTTCATGTTCACTCCTATCTGGCTCTTAGCAAGCCCAGGTCCTATATCTCTCCTACCACATGCCAGCACAACAGAGAGCCCTCTGCTGTGGACACTCAGAATTAATCATTTGCTCCAGCTCTGTGGAGCCTGCGGTTTAAGCCCTCAACTTAATTTTAATCAGCCTTTCAAATTTTTCCTTTGCCTGAGAATTATGTTGAAGGCCCCAAAGGGCATGCCCCCACATTCTCCCCAAAATCTGTAGAGAAAGGAATGGAGAAGTAATTGCCTGTTCTCTGAGGACCTCCCAAAGGAGACCTGACCTACCTGACCTGACCAAGTAGAGCAGACACCTTTCCACTGCCCTACCTGGAGACAGCACCAGACAATGATAACGTCAAGTTGCATCTGCCAGCATGATTATCTATGCCTTCCAAAGCTGTGTTGCTCAGTCCTACACAATCTGTGGCCATGCTTTGAAAGCTTTCCTTTCTAAGGGCAAGAGTTTGAGGTTTATTCCAAGCTCTTTCCACACTTTGGCAGGATCACATATATTGTGGTTGGGCTGAACAGCTTTAAGCTAACAATTCTGCTGTAACCTTTGCTTCAGACAATTGATTGCTTTATGTCCTGAAAAATATGTAGACCAGACATTCCTTCTGGGAACCATATCAGCCTCCTGATCCTCTAAGACTCAATTTCCTCATGGGAAAGAAAAGGGGGTGAGCACTTGTAGGCTGAAAAACGAAGTCTTTCCCATTCCCTCCAGCCATTGGTAAGAAGTATAGCAGTACTCCAGGTAGCAATAGCCTTCAGCTTCCCCAGGAAGCAATCAAGCATGAAGCATGAAGGTCTGCTTCAACCTTTTTGTAGGGGAGGTGTTGTAACATGTATTAGCTGAATATGGTATGTGTTGTGGAAACTGCCACCATTTTCCCCAATTAACTTGGCCCATTAAGGACCACAGCCTTGCAAACCAGCTGTCACTCCACCAGCAAGTGGGTGGCCCTGGGCCATACCTGACGGATCTGACACATTGACATCTAGGATGTCACCCCACAAGCCAAGGCTCCCCCAGAGAGAGGAGGGACGTGTCTTCTCCAGAAGCTAGTTATGCTCTTTTATTCTCAGTGAGGAGGAGAATGCATGTTTTGTCTTACAGACAAACTATGAAAACATTTTAAACTGGAAGATTAGACGCCAGATAGCATGTTCGTGTTTATAATATATAAGATGAGGCAGATTAGACAAAACAGATGGATGAGAATCTCCTTTATTCCAAGAATCACCAATAATTTGGGGCTAGGGTGAAAAGCTTGCACGGTTACTCCATTCCTTCCTCATCAATTAGGCTCTGCTCCTCCTCCATGGGCCTCAGTGAATCCATTTGCCTCAAGGGAACCAGAAGCCAACTTTTCCTGCAGCTGTTTTTACTAGACTAACCTTCCATGGATCCAAGCCAGACCACAAGGAAGCAAGCCACGGCCATCTGCCCATTTTATGCCTTATCCTGGAAAGATACAACATTGCAGGTCTTTGTCAGCAGTGGTCTAGCTTGGCTCTATCCCCAGCCTGGGATTTACCCAAAAGCCACTCCTGGGAAACCCTCACGTGACTTCTCCTTACAGGATCTCAATTTGAGCCAGCTTTCCCTGGATATTTTCCCCCCCTTTATTTACCCACCTATTGGTTTTGTTGTTTTGTTGGGGTTTTTTTAAAACCTTTTATTTTCCCACTTTGTGGCCATATTTTTAGGAAGACATGACTGCACCTCATCAGCCATGAGACCTGACTTCTGACTGCCACCTTCTCTGAGGGGCGACCCCACCACTGAGACTGAATCCTTCGCCTCCTGTTATTCTTTTTACAAGTTCCAACCCCAGTTCAACCTTTAACCATAAACCTATTTAAACAATCTATATGTACATCAATAACGTTCTAGCTGTTTCTCTGGGCATCAGTAAGTCAATCAGCAGTGGAGCCTACGTGTAGAGCAGTGTAACATGACCTTGGTGGTAAATAGGTCTAGAATGGAGAACAGATGACAAAACGAGTGGACAAAATGATAAAATGAATGTGTATGGCCTTATCCTCGTCTCCTGGCTCCATATTCTCCTTCTCCAAAGTTCAGTCTCAGCTTCTCTCCCCCCACCTGAAGCCTCCTGGTTCTCAGCTAAAATTTCTGCCATTACAGCTCTCAAGCAGAGGAGCAGGGTTAGGACGATATCAGCTCTGCCCGCCATGGGTGATACGGGCTTATAGGACCTTTCCCAGGCTGCTGTTGGGGTGTGGGTCTCCAATCTTTGCTCACATGTGGCTGGGAACTGCTTCTGCCAGGGGTGCCTGGGGCAGCGCTCAACCACCACTCACACAACACCATTATCCACCTCTTAGGAAGCCAGTGAACCATGGCATTCTTCCATCTTTCCTACCCTTCTTGCAACTTGCAAGTAAAATACTTTTTTTCATACTGACTCCTTTGACTAATCCTGCTTTTTTTTCTGCTGTGGTCGCTTTATGGGAAAGAGTGTGGTTGCAGAGGGAGCCAGTCCCAGCAACTAAACCAGCTGTCACGGCTCAATGGGAGAGCTTGTTTCTGACCTTTACACAGTCCCTCTGTGAGCACATCCCCTCAACACTAAGATCATAGGCCACTACTTTTTATGTAAGTGAGCTGCATTTTCTCCAGCAGTTCTTCCAGCACTTTCTAAAGAAGCTGAGCTGCTGTTAGAGACATAGCCCTTGAGAGAGATATGCAACCAGCAGATGTTTGCAGTGGGACAGTGTAACATTTTCAAAACAAACAAGCATCTATTAGCCACTGTTAATATATTTCTAGCAAGCCTGTACCAGCCATGTTATTTGTCTCTACTCAACAATGGCAAAAATCATTATTTCTATCAATTTAATAAGCACGCAGTTTTCATTCTCCAGTCCTGACACTTCTGTCTGATTTCATGCTCCAGATATGTTATTTCAACTGTTTCTGAATCCCTTGGCTGGTAAACACGATGTGTGGTCATAGGTTTTCCACTGTAAACAGGTCAAAGGCCTCTGCTCATTAACAACTTGACTTAGGCATGGGATCTCCACCAGATCCACCTGGCCAGCAACTCTGGTGGATCCATCCAAGCCCACATGATGGAGTTGGCATAGTGTCACTGCATGGGTGCACAGTGTGGCTCACGTACCCAGGCCATGCCTCCCCTGGGCTTCCAGCAGCTCCCTGAGGAAGTTATCGCAGCTCCACAGCCCCCTTACAGATTCAGAGACGAACCTGCTGTCCAGTGCTGTCATTTTTAACGCGTTGAACAACAAGATCAGGGACATGCTTTTACACCATCCTAGATAGACAAACAAAAACATTCACGTGCAGGGGCATGGCAGGGGTGGCAGGGGTTTGCTAGCCTGCACTGTGGGCAGGGGGTTTCCTTCATTCCAACTGTTTACCAGATTTGCAAAAGTTCAAAGAACCAGCTTTTTGGAGAAAGCACAAAGACAACTTGTACTCCATCCTCTGTCCCTCCTGTGTGCATTGTCCTCTCCATGCCCATGAGAAGCCATGATCACAGGTCTCAGTAACCATTTTGACCATGTCGTTGAATTTAGGAGCTTCTGGTAACTGGAAGGACACAGCTCTGGCTGAACACCTGGGTGCATCCACCTGACTGAGCTCAACACTGGAGGCTGAAGGTGCCTCCTCACTCACGCTCAGTCACTCAGAAGACAGATCCACTTCAAGCAGACACCTGGAAACTGTAGAGTTCAGAAGCCCCGTTTCCCTAGGAATCAAGAGACTTTCCATGCATTTCCAGAGTTTGATTCCATCGGTATTTGAATGACAGTCACAACCACAGGCCCTGAATCAGGGGCCATTGTGTACATATCGCCAAGTGTCCCTGTTAGGATGTATGTTCATTACAGCTCTAAATCCATTCTATGCCCGCAGCCCCTCTCTGGTCCCTGATGTCTGTCTTTCTCCTTTCCTAGACTGGAAAAGAGAAGCTCTCCTCTGAGGTTTGTCAGGCAGTAGAAGCAGTTAGAGGAGCAGTTAGTAACTAAACTGAGATGTGCAACAAAAGACTTAGATCCAAGGCACTGAACAGTAGCTAATTTCAAAATGCTTTCAGTTATGTGTTCAAAGCTATCTCCACAGGATCTCCTCTGAGTTTTACTGTATGGCTGAGAAGATTTTCTTCTGTTGCTGCTAATTAAAATGATAATCAACAGAAACTTGTGTACAGTCCTGCAATTAAGCAGTTTATATCTGTCTCATCTAGAGATTTCCTGGGGCATGTTTTAGTTTAGATATCTCTCTGGTAGTGAGGTGACACTTCTTCCCACACAATCCCCTCACATATATCTTCTTTAATAAACCTCTTAGGTCCTCTTCACCTTCCAGTTGCTTGGCTTTGTCCCTTGAAATTCTCTTTATATGCCCTCTTTAAGGAGGAACGTTTCCTGAAGCCACTAGAAGCCTTTTCTTGTCAGATACTGGCTTGGAAAGGAGCAGTGTTCTTCACCCCTTCACCTTCAGGTTTAGCACAGCCCTCCTTGCATTTCATCTCCCACTGCGGTGACTGCTGAAGCCCCAGTGTCTCCACCCAGGTTGTAAGTGGGGTATGTGGCATGCTGAGTAATGAAAGCCTCATTTCCCCAGCTTTGCCTCTCACTTCCTCTGCCTTTCCCCTACCCTCATCCAGTGCAGCTTGGAGTTATGCCTACATAGGCTTGCTCTAGACCCTAAACCCAGAGAGAAAGCTTCCAAAGGGCAGTGCTGGGAAAACCGGTCTGTGCTCAGATCTGATGTGTGCCTGAGCACCAGCAACTGAGATGCCTCAGCATCTCACCAGCAACTTTCACTTGCTGTCAAAAAAATGACATGTTCTGTGAGGTTTGCAGTGATTAATATGACTCAGTATCAGCTTCTAAAAGACTATTAAATCAATCTCAATACAGTGTTGAAAGTGAACAGAAATAATAGATCCAAGTTTTATCTAGCAGATGCAAACAGCAGAACTAACTTTGCTCTGCCTGATGCTCAAGATGCCTTTGCTTGACAATTTAGTCTGTAAACCAATCACTGTCATTTGGCAAATTTAGAAATGTTTTAGCCACAGAAAAGAGAACAGCAAGGACTGCTGTGAGAGCAAGGGACACAAATGTAGAAAGCAATACAAATGTTATATTCCTCTTTGTCCAGTTGTATTTCTGAGTCCTTACCAGATGGCCAAACAAGATGCCATTTCTCCTCTGCAAACATAGGAATTATAAAGTTCTACAAGCACAGAGTGTGCAATTATGGCTGGATTTTGCATACAGAGCACAAGGGAGAGTGATGTGGTTTCCTATGGCTTCCCGTGTGCATTTATGCTGGAATCAAGCCCTTCCAATTGGGAGACTACTGAGTGCAGCAGGAAGACACAGTCTATTTTGGTCAAGTAGGAGGTTCTGCCACCATTTTGCAGAAAGGGACAGAGGGCTGTGGCTGAACTGCTCAGCTAGCAGCAATGGCCCATGCAGAAGGCAAAAACCCATGCAGCCTGCCACAAGAGCCAGCTCCCAGGGGAGTTTCACTCCCAAGGAAGGAGGCAGCTGCGATGGTTTCTTGGCAGCTGGCATCACCTTCAATGCACGTATTGAAAACTGTTCATCCTGTCCCCAAAACACACCTTGCCTTTTAAGATGGAGAAAAAAAGTAAGTAATGGCACTGACGTAAAAATGATCAAGATGATCTTTTTTCAGAGACAGCTGTTTGATACGTAAGTCTGAATATAGCCATAGTCCACATCTATAGGGCTTAATCAAAGCCATGCAAAATATACACATCGTGACTGAGTCTCAAAAGACCGTGTTCTGTATCTGTGTATACATACCCACTGGAGAAGGGGTGAAGGCAACGAAGACAATAGCTAAGAGGCAGGAAAGGCCTCCTACAGAAATTAGGTCTAGAACAAAAGTGCCTTAAGAGTTATGCCTAGCAGCAATGAAGACAGAAGTAATGTACAGTAATTAACAAGGAGATAGGAAATGCAGACAGATAAGAAACAGGGAGAACTCGTAAAACACTGTTAGCATTGAAGCAAAGTGCCCTTTTAAGAGCTGTTACAAAAAAAGTACACAGTACACTTATATTTAGATACTACTTTGAAACACCAGAGAGTCATCTGCAAAACTGTAATAATAAAAAAAACCCAAGTGTTTGAATTCATTGGCTTGGTTCTCAAAAATGTGTTTCATTGAAAACCACAAAGAAAGAAGAGCTATTAAAATAAGCTCTTCAGAAGGTCCTGCCCTAATAAAATAAATATGATAAGATGAGCAAGAGTTTATGACCATTTTGGAATTTGATCATGATGTTCCAGGCTCACAGCAAGTATAAAGAAACTGCATATTAGATTATGCCCAAAGGATTATTCCTTCTAATGATAGCTGTAAACAGTATGTCTATTTGAAACCCTGAATAACAGAGAGCAAAGCATACTGTGTGACTCAAACACACATTGCTTGCTACAAAAAACCCATCAGCGTTATTATAGCTGAAGCAAGCCCAGGCAGCTTGTGAAAAATACAACAGAGTGCGAGAACTTGCCCACCAGTCTGTCGTTAAAGTTGGGATGCCCTACCCCAAAAACTCTGAGAAAATCCCCATCGAGATCCAAACCAGTCAGGTGGCTCACCTATCTACATGTCCAAGTCAAAACCCGTGACTCTGAATTGAGTTTTGAGAGAGATTGCATTTCGTAGTTTGGGTCCAGGGTTTAGCTGCAGGGGCTCCCCACTGCTGCTGGGAAGTTCAGATCAAAAAGACATGCCAAATCCACTGTGAGAATCTGAGGGGAGAGGATGTGGGAGCAGCTTGGAGGATTACATATGATGGCAGCAAAACAGCAGTGGCAACCCATTTCTGTGCACAGGAGCGTGAGACCTGTGGTCCCATGGTGCACAGGTCCCTGGGCACTGGGAGTTGTGCTGCACCCCAGCACCAGCTGCCACTGCCACCACCACTGTCACCATCGCCACACACTCTGAAGTCACATCAATGCTGAAAGCACCACTGAGGCCACAGCCAGGCCCCGGCACTGTCCCTAACAAGCAGAAAAAATAAGCCTGGGACTGAACTGGCTGCACCTGGCACACAGAAGCATCCTCTAACTGGGGCTATTCAATTTGCTATTGCCAAGGGCTGCTGGGTAATTCTAATGAGGCTCAGCTGGTTTGGGTATTTTTAACTTCCTTTTCTTTTTCCCCTTTTCAGTTGGCTGTCAGGGTGGATGACAGGAGACAGACCAAGCTTGCTGGACCTGAGGCCACCCCTCCAGCCGGCCAGCTCTGGAGCTTTCCCACAGGCTGCTGCGCGGTCAGTACCTTGTGCTCTGCATGTGAGCACATGCGTGCCTCCGCTGCTGCATGGGCCCAGCATGTGAACATTGTGGGAGGAATAGGCAGTCCTAAGCCTTTTTATGCCCCAACTTGCTTACTTTTTGTAACACATTTAAAACATTTTTTACCACTGAAATGCCTGGCTAGTGAATTTTTTAGCAACCAGTACTGCTCTTTTTTGAAGTGTACTTCTCAGCTAAACTATTACCTTTTTTGTTGTTGCCCTTATTTCCTGCATGGTTACCTGGTCCCTGCTGACGCTGACTACTCAACTACAATTTCACACCACTGTGTTGTCAGGGCTGCCCTGTGTTACGCTGGTAAAGTCTCACTGCCCACCATACTGCCCTAACCCAGCACACTCTTGACATTTACAAGGGGAAAGATTAAAGAAATACATTTTTTGTCAAACTTTCTGTTTCATTTCTGGAAACCTGCAAAAAATGAGGAAGGAGAAGCAAAAGTTGCAAGAAAGAGGAGCTGAACAGAGTCCCAAGGAGCCCGTACGGAGGGGCAGGGCTGCAACGCCAAGTGCAGTTACAACATCTAACTGCCTTAATGAGGAGTCAGTTTATTTTTACAAACAAGGAATCATATCTCAATGTTACTATTAAACATGCCACAACTGATACATACCCTTCACACCTTCAGAGAGATATGCCTGTCTACTTTTGATAATGGAGAGTAGCCAAGCAGATCTCTAAGCAGGTCTTTCTCATGTGTGGTGGAGCAGCGGGAGGACTCTCACAGGGCTCCGTGCCAGCTGGCAGTGCTTCAATCTAATAATCCCATACAGCACTTTCCTACAGCACACTGCAGGGTGTTGTAAGGCTTCATTAGCTAAGGCTTGTGAAGCGTTGTGAGTGCTTAAATAAAAGGGACTGGTTTAATGTTAAATATTACGAGGATGTTTTTTCACCATGCAAAACTTACAGTTCCAGCCCAGAGAAGTCAGCTCTCACCCTGTCCTCAGCTCTGGTAAGAAGAGGCATCTGCTACCAGCAGTAGTATCATCATCACTGTCTATGAACAGGATTGCCTGGGGTGGCCTGAGAGCAACAATGGTACACTGGTTTCTTTCACAGCTAAAGGAACATTTCATTGATTTCTTAACAGAAATCTTAATTATCTCCATTGGCAACACTATAGAAGCTAAAACTATTTGCAGGACAGTCATGTTTTTACCAGGACATTTTATTAAATTACATTTAAAACCTTTATAAAGAGTCATAAACAAAAATAACAAAAAGAGGTAAGAAAGAAGGCTATATTTTAGCGTAAGTGAAAACTATTGCCATTACTATTAACAGAACAATTCACACGGAGCAGCAGTAAGCTTTTACTGGTGCATTAAATAAATAAATGGCAGCTTAAATTAAAGCATTTAATCAACTGCTAGCCTTTGCAAACCTTCCTGCACTTTGTCATCAATGCTATATACCCACAGACAACAAGGACCTTTTTGTCCAGAAAATCTGTTCTGAAGAGCAGAGGAAGCAGCCCACCGACTGTGACCTTAACAAACAGTTGTTCTGCATTTTACCCTCCAAAAAAAATGAAGCCAGATTATTTACAGTAGGTAGACCTGGAAAATTAAGAGAATCATTCTAGCACCAAAGAAGAACTATTCATTTTACTATCATTTAAATGTGTTGGAGATTACTACTATAAATTACAAGGGTCAGTTTTCTCCTTCATTTTATCAACTTATGTCCATCCATTTCCCAAAAGTCACCAAAGTAC
Source organism: Theristicus caerulescens (assembly GCA_020745775.1). Classification (NCBI taxonomy): domain Eukaryota; kingdom Metazoa; phylum Chordata; class Aves; order Pelecaniformes; family Threskiornithidae; genus Theristicus; species Theristicus caerulescens. The sequence continues at coordinate 25,217,150 of CM036583.1, read as the reverse complement.
ACTTTTGCTTTCCATAATATAAAAACTTGTAAGCTTAGAAAGCCAGACTTGTTACAGGGGTGGAGACAAGATCTTTCTCAGGAGTGAGGGATGACATGAGCATGGCTGGACACCTGGGTTGGGCCAGGGAGCTGCAAGAGCAGGGCTGCTCCATGCTGAGGAGTACAAGCAAGGCACAGCATCACATGCAGAGTGCTATTCTGGCGAGCAGAGGTGTAGCCAGGTTCCTCTTCCCATGGTCCTTTCCCTTCTTTCCATTCCTCACTCCTCATGAGTAAATTGGCTTAATGACACCTGCCATTAACTGCAAGAGCTGATTTTCCTCTCTCCCCTTCAATGCCCAGCAGCCCCTAAAGAGACCCAAAAATGCTGACTTCCTATGAAGTTTACTGTAGATGGCATTTCTGCTACCTCTGATACTCTTAAAAACTTGTCCACCAAAGAGGGAAGAAACAGCAGTTAATATTTCTGACCCACACAGCATCTACCCTTCAGCAGCCAGGATGGCTTCTCAAAAGCATGGTCTGGGATGGGTTAAGTCCAGACAAACTGCAAAGTCAGCCTCATAACCCAGGTTTTGGGACCATTCATGCAGCAGATGAAAACACTGCCCACATTATCTCCCTCTGTCTGTCAGGCTGCCTCCTCCTTCTTCCTTACAGACACTCAGACTTTTCACTTCATTTCACCCCAAACACTTTTATCATGGTTTTATGCAGCACAAGCATGTCAAACAGAGTAGTCATTACTTAATTACTCGATATCTAAATCAGAGAGTTTAGTCAAACATCTCAAGTTTTCTTAATTATAGCCAACTTTATATAAACATCTGCTAGCAAACAGCAGGCTTTCAGGCTTGCAGGAAGTACACCACAAATGACAGGAAGGCTTGGGAGGATAACCTGGGGTAACAAAATAAACACAGTGGTTCATCTCAACTTGCTAATCTTCTGAATATTTTCATTCCTGAGTGATTTTGACAAGCATTTTTGAAATTCAACCAGAAGTCTATGTTTCATTGGAGTGTTTTACTTTGCTACTACAACAGACCAAGGACCAAGACAGTATTTTTATCTTACATCTGGTTTCTCAAGGAATTCTGTCATCAACGTTATCCCGATTCCTTCTTCCATAAAGAATAGCTAGGAAGACCTAAGCCTGGCAGAAAAATGTATACAGTTAATGTCATATCTCTGAGTTTTAGTTTGGCCTCCTTTTCACACACAGAAGGCTCTCTTACATACAGGCAGGGCTAATTTTGTGGCAGACTGGCCTATCAGAACTTTTTTCCATTATACGATGCCCCTGACCGTGTGTATCAGCCTTCAGGCACTTCCTCCAGACAAAATCAGGCTTTTTTAAATGAAAGAGGAACCTTGTTCTCTACCCTCTCTCAGTTATGTGCTGAAGATCTCTACCAAGACTAGACCCAGCTCTTCCTTGCTGACTTTTCCTTCCAAGACAAGACCTTAGATCTCTAGCATAAGTAGGCATAGGTGGTAAACCTGTTCCTAACACAACCAGCCGCTGGAAAAGCTGTAATTCAAACGGGAAGGAGCTAAAGCTTGGTCCCTCTCACATGCTTTGGTCACCACAGAACACCTACAAGGTAAGTGACCTGCACAGCTGAAGTCCATGATGCTGGGCAAACTGGGTGCCAGCGCAGTGGTGAGAGACAGTGGGCAGAGCTCTCATGGGACTTATCAAACCTTCAGTAGAAGGGGCCATCAGAAAAGTAGATGTCAATCTATTTTGCAATTTCTCTTTTCTACCCTGATCATCCTTGATGGTAGCTGTGTCACTCTGAGCACTGCAGCCAGAGCACAAAGCATATAAATTTTGTATTATGTTGTGCATTCTAGCAGCACTAGTAAAGAAATTATTTTATCAATCCCTTTCATCAACTTAAAGACTTTCTCAGGGTATCCTCAAGCCTTTTTTTTTCTTTTCTTTTTTGAAGTAAGAGGATGCTGTACAGCCTTAATACACCTTTTTATTTTGAATCTCTGAAGGTTAGTGCCACCTCAGATCCTTGTAGCTGATTCCCCTGCATTCAGCTGTGCTTCTTCTGAATGCACTGGCTGACATTTTTGCCTTGTAGCACATGCATCCTGTGGAAAGCCCTCATTCCTCATTTATGGCTCAGTCCGGCCTCTCCTCAGGGGAACCCTTTCCTGTCTGTCCAGTGGGAATAGGAGGCAGATATTGCTATGCCTGACAAATTTAGCATCAAAGAGTCCTCTTATTATCCTTAGTGGAGATGGCTATGGACATGAAGTGCAGTGTTTCTACCTGGGGGAGGTGCCCAGGTTCCTCGGAGAGCGGGATGGCCACTGTGCGTTTTGCCCCAGACAGTGGGCCAGGGCATATTCACAAGACCATCTCTGTGCCTAAGCAGGGGGAGAAGGAGACATGAGGCCCCTCTTTGTTCCATGTCCTGACCTATTCCTATCCCATTTTATAAGTCTACATGAAATTTATTGACTTTCTGCAACCTACATCGTTGTTTACACTTGATAAAGATCTGTAGAATTACAGAAAAACACATATGATCATACTTATTAAGTGCATGAATGGCAATACACAGCAATATATAGTATTTAATTCTGACATATCCAGCTGTTTCTAATAGCATTATATGATGTCCCAAGGGAGAGTTGCAGCAACACATGCAATTCTTACTCTGGTCACTGTGGCAGGTAACATCTCCTAGTATTTTGCCTGGTGGAATTACAGTATTAACAATATAGAAAACTATTAAAACAAAATATAACAAGAAAGCAGTCTTGACAGAGTAAAACCTATGACATTTCCCAGTGCTTCTGGAGTCTCTTAAATCACCTACAGGGGAGGAACTTTTTCTTGCTTGGCATGGTTTAATAATGGCCCCAGAAAAGAACTAATTAACCTAATGCCAGGAAACCTAATGTGTAATATTGAGCATGACATTATTAGCTGTGCAAGTGCCAGAGAAGTAATTTTTTTTCCCAAATTATTGTGCGATTTTTGTTACTGTTGATCAAGTTATGCCGAAAGACGTTTGATCTACCTACACTATCTTATAAAATTTACATTTATATAGCTTCTTCCATGCTCAATCATCACCAAATACCTTAACAAAAGAATTCTTTACAGAGGTGGAGACAGACATTTTTATACTCACATGGAAGGAAATCAATCTTTAGAAACAAATAGGTAAAAATCAAGCAAAATTTTGAATTGATTAGGTTTGTTATGCCCATAGTGCTTCAAGGTGGAAGAGAAATCAATGCAGTCTCCTAAACCTGCATGGACTCCATCTGCCGTGGGTGGAGAGAGAAATTTTAGCACAGAAAGTAAGCAAACATGTAAGAAAAAGAGTTGAATATCTCCACTAAGACACAATTTTGCCCCTGCAGTCTCCTTTAATTGACTGAAGAGGCTTTGCCATACGGCTCCGTGCTATTACGTGTCAGTAAGCTTAAACTGCTTCTTAGAACATTGTCCTGAATAAATGAACCTCTAGAATAAATCACTGTGATGGACACATAAGCACATATGCGGAGGAAGAATTACAAATACCCTCATAAAATTTATGTCTCCCATCTTGGGGATTCCTTAATGTTTCAAGGTTTTATCCCATTAGCACTGAATCAGAAATGTGAACCTAAGTGGCTTTCTCTCCCTCACGGTGGAAAAAATGATGATTTGATACCAAATCAGGTAGCCAATTATTTTTTCTGTGAAACTTGCAAAACATTACTGCCAATTTGAGTTACACTCATGTAGGTAATGGTAGTAATCTCCTTTAAAACATTTATCATCTTATTGTAAATTAGGTAACCTCCATCTACAAAAAGTGCCAAATTCATATTGAAGAGCTGACGTAAGTGATACTTAAAGAAATGTATAAGGTAGGTTAAAACATGAGTCCAAAATGTGCTCAAGGAATTAACGATTGCAAAGCACATAAAATCCTTAAAGAATTTGTCTGGCCTCCATATTGTGAAGGACAGAAAGACTAAATAGCCCTAAGCACTCTCCCTAGTAAGAGAAGAAGACCTTTTCAACCTAGGATTTTGGGTTTTTTAATACTATAGCATATTGATCAAGTGTTAAACTGTCACCCACTGGTCAATAATTCATTGCATTGGCTAATGCACTTAACTGCTAAACTAGCTGTGGCAGACTCCTTATCCTGAGCATTAAAGCTCTGAAATTAAAAGGGAGCAGGGCTGCTGAATTCTGGTTGCATTAGAAGCCCAGAAGACTCCAGGTTCCTTCCTGATGAAAAGTGTATAAAGCTATTCAAGTCTAATCCTATTATTTATATATATATTTAATTTTAAAAATCTTGCAAGCGAGGTGCCCATCTAATTGCAACATGTGGAGGCTCAACCTACTTGGTGAAAAAATATTCTTGCAACAAAGCAGGGGAAAAAAAACAGTACAAAAAAAAAGAACTCTCACTGCTCCCAAAACCCATCTTCAGGCACAGACACGTTCAGCTTTGCCCAGCCTAGAAGCAGACATAATCAGAGCTGCCACCAGAGCAAGTGCTTTTGCCGGGGTGAGCCCCCTCACAGTGAGGATGTCAGAGCATCAGCCACCACAGAATGAGCATAACGTGGCTGTTCAAAACCTAAGTGCTGGCTGTCACAGTTGTATTACAGCTTGGCATGAAAGGAAAACACTTTTAACTTTCATGTGACAGATCTTAGGAGGAAAAAAAAGAGAGACATGGTTCTGAAATGCAAAGCTAAACTCTGCGGACTTTTTTTTTTCTTCCTAGCTTAGGCAATGAACCTCTATGACCCTCTTCCTCCCTCAAATCACTTATTCACACAGACTCACTCTTCCCCAGGAATTAATTTGTGACAGTGAAAGGAGAGCAGATTGCTGTGCTTTTGGGTTAAGAGCTTCCTGATGTGTCAGGGACACTTAAGACAACTTGCCAGTGACATTTTCAGACTTCCTACATTTTATAGTACTTTTTTGTGAGCTTACTTAGGGAACATGGGGAGAAGAGCATGCTGGTTGTGGCTGGAGTGTCCTTTTGCCGACCTCCTGCAGAGCTGTATCTACTTGGGAAACCTGCTTAGTGTAAGGGTGTGCTTGGATCACTACAGCTTTGATGAAAAGATGGTTTTCAGAAATAATTTCTTCTCATTAGTTTTCCCATTACCGCGGAGATAAAGTTGCCTCCTGATTTCTGATGCTCTTTCAGGCATCAAGTTCAGTTAGATATGTGACCCTGAAAAATGAGGAAATTAAGAGAGCAAATCTATGTTATAGCTGCAGAAGTCTTAACCCACTCATCTTTTAACAACAGCCCATATCTAGTAATGGACATTCCAATCACACTAAGTATTTCAAATCAGCTGGACCAAATTCCTTAGCCAGAATGGAAGGTTTCTTTGTTTCACTAAGGCTGATTATTAAATAAATATTAGAAAAACTCCAACTTTTAAGTGGAATATATTCAACTGTAATTGCGTTGCTTCAAAACAGAGAAAGTTTTGTCCCATCTGACATTAGTTTGCCAAAGATTTTTCAGGATTTTATCAAAAAGAGTTAGAGTCTCAAAGCACAATGAATACCAGTCAGCATGGTTTCATGGAGAATAGATTCCGTAAACACTTGTTCTTTTATTTAAAAAATATATATATATTTTAACTAGTCTGTGTTGATGCAAATAATTTTCTTACTATCACACAACGTTTTGACTAAAAAGCTTACATTGTCTGGAGTTAGCAAGTACTTTCTATGGATCTGAGAGTGGCTCACTGATAACTCTCTGAACTGTGATGTTAATGAAAAGAAGCAGGGCCATGAGAAAAGAGATATTCCCAAGAAAATATCTTTGGTCCAACATTAGTTGACATTATCAGTGATGCAGGTGACCAGGATGGCAGGATAAAATTCTTGCCAAGTAAATAAGCAGGCGTCAGAAAGACTGGTGGGATGGCAAATAACAAGCATGGGTTGGTCTTTTAGACTGACCTGAATCACCTCACTAAATGGTCTCTGTACCATGTAAGGATAGCATTGCACTACATTGCATCAAGAAAAATTATGAGAGAGATGGTTTGATAATTATATGCCCAGCTAGGTGCTTCCAGGAAGAACAGAGAAAAGGCAAAGGAGAAGGGTTTACCTAGGCTTAAAATTCACAGATGGCCACTGAAAATAGAAAATGTGACCTTGCAATAAGATATTGCTTCACAGCAGTGAAGGTAATTAAAAGGTAGAGGGGATTACTGGAAGAGTCAGTAGATTTCCAGTCACTTAGTCTTTAAAATGAGATTCCCTGCCTTTCTAGAGGATTTGCATGCTTTAACCCTCTTCTGGAGAAATTAAATGGCCTCTATGCAAAGTAGGTCAAGAGTAGATGGTCGTAGTTGTTCCTCGGGGCCTCACAGTCCGCAAATAATTTATTGACAAGTCAGATGTTAAGTTTACAACATGGCAGAGAGGAAAAAAGCCAGCTTGGCTTTGGGCAGCACCTGTAAAATGAACAAGCTGGCTTTAGACATCTCTGAACACCATCTCAGGCCACCACCTCTCCAAAAAGAGTCTCACTGAAATAGAGTCCAGAGAGGAACAATAAAAACCATCCTGACAAGGAGTGATTTTTGAGCAGAAATTCTGTTGTGTGACCAGATCAGACACAGTGCCACTATAATATCTTAGAGAGGTCAGTACTAGGGTGATGCAGAAGTGTTTCAGGCACTTTAACTACAAGAAATACACTGTAATTAAGAAAAGCAAAGTGTTAGAGACTTACAGGTTTTGCTGTGGACTTGTAAAATTGCATTAAAGCACGACAGGAAAAGAAGTCCTGCATTTCAAGGATATGAACCCAATAGTTTAACAAGATTTCATCTTTAACTTGCTTAATAAGTGCACCATTTACAGCATTTCCGAAGCCCCTGGATTTCAGCAGTGTACTGTGCGCCCTGCATCATGTTGACAAGGGATCTGAGCATGGAGCATCCTCCTGCCCTGTGACATGCACTACACGTTACACCAGGTGATACTAATGAGTACAGCTACAGCCCCTCAATCCTTCTGCTCGCTGATATTGGAAATGTAAAGTGAGCTCATTGCCTCTGCACAGCCCCTAACAAACCAAATCTCCAAGGATAAATGACAGCCAAGGCAGAGCAGGGCCCTTTGAATGAGAGATACTGTTCAAATTCAAAGAAGTGTAAAAAAGAAAAATAGAGGGTGATGTGCCAATGAAAGGGAGGCAGAGAAACACAATACATGAGCCTTGAATAAAAATGAAAAACTAATCACACTATACTGAGGCTAGGGATAGAACATTTCATCCCCTTTTTTTGTATTCTGATCAGTCAGGCAGGCATAGAAATGACCTTTCTTGGATGCATGTTTTCAGAAACCTGTTTCAAGCAGATGTTTATTTCATCTGACTGGATCTCAGCTGGCCTTCAGCACAGATGATAACAGATGTTTTCTATTTAAGGACTGTTCTCTGTAAAGTTAAGCCTGGGCAGCACAGCAGGTGTCTGTGCGTGAGCACTTCAGCTTCTGCCTCCCTGGGATCATTTGGTGCTTCGTGACTTCAGTGGAGGCTGCCGGTGAGCAGGAAAGCTGCCTGTTCCTTGGCCGCTGTTTGATGTGTATTGCCTGAGAGCTCTGGCTATGGTCTGAAGGGTCCTGTGCTGGTCCCAGCCCCCTGACAAGCAGCATCAGAGGTGCCCTCTGACAGTTTGTTGGTGTGGCCTTCCAGTGGTGCCACCACACAAGGCTTTGAGCCATCCCTTTCTCCTACTAGAGCAGGGTCTTCTCAACAATGAACAGGAGTTAAAAGCAAGACTGTTTCCTTCCTTTCAGCCCCACTGCAATGGACTCTAGACACCTTTCTCACCATGTTTTGTCTGGAATCCGAACCCAGAGAAAACTGCCTGCTGAAAGTAAAAGAATAAAAGAACACTTCTTGTATTTAGCTTACCTAGTACAATGTACAAGACCACCTGAAATGGGCCATACCAAAAGGTCTGTCTGGCTCAATATCTTCTCTCTGGCAGTGGCCAAAAGCAGGTGTCCATGGACAGGTGGCAGATAAGGATGCATCAACAGGATACTTTACCCAAATAATGTCCCAACATCTGGTAATATGTGGCTGAGGGCCACAGTGAGCTGGGGTTGGTTCCTGTATATTGGGTAACCCCCAGTGCATTTATCAGTCATTAACATATTCTGCCTCCACACATGAACTTGGGTATCTACAATATCCTGTGGCAGAGAGTTCATGGTTGAGCTATACATCACTTGAGCAGATTAACAGTGAGCAAGTGAATGTTCACGTTGTGGGAATCACCTCCTGTCTGTTTTACACCCATCACATGTTAACAAGGAGGTATATAAAAGAAAGTTCTTGAAAAAGAGACTAATGTACATCAAAAGATGGAGTGCCATGATGAAAAAAGGAGAAAATTAAGTATAGACTTCAATACATTGCTGGTCTCTCACTTGCTTTCCGTCCTAACTGAGAGGTATTAGAAAGCTAGAAAGGTAATGTTGGCATTTTGTTTGAGTTTTACTACTACTACTACTACTACTACAACAACAACAACAAATATCTGCTTAGTTTGGATCAAAACCCTAGGAGTTAACCATACTATGCATCCCAGCTACTAGAACTTTATTTAGTTAGCTGGCATCTTGCATGTTTTCTTGAAGAAAAGGTACTCACTTTGTTAGGAAAGTTTAAGTTTAGGATTACAACATACAAGGAGGAAACAGGAAGACACTCAAGGTAGGCAAAGTATTTGAAAAATGAGGATGATGGGCTAATCCAAGAAGAGAACATAAATTCCTAAAATCATATGGATATTGATGAAACATGAAATAGGTGAGTTATCACAGTGAAACTGCTGTTTCTTTTGTACTTCCAAAGACCTTGACTACATCTTACTGTAACTACCTGCCTGTAGACCTGCAGCAGTCCCAGCGACAAAATGTCAGCAAGTGGAAAGGCGGAATGAAAGAAGTGCTTTACTGACTTCTAGTAAGTGAGTAAAAGAAGAGTGGTAGAGAGACATCTGCCAGTCCTAATCCACTTATCAGCCAGGATTTCAACTTTGAGGAGATTTCTTAGTCTGGACAGACAGAGGAAGGAAAGTGAAGAAGAATTAAAAGATGTCTGTTCACTCAATTGCTTTGTTATGAATCTAAAGGATTTGACTGGAGGAACACATTTGGACTTAGATTGTTCCAATATAAGTATCTTGATTTGTTTGTGGAAAATTAGAGCTCAGTTCACAGAGCAGTCAAATTTCCTTGCACATATCACTGGGGTTTGTAAGGTTGTTTTCAAGACACTCATAGCCCTCTGGAGTTTTCCAGCCATGACCCACATCTTCATATAATGAGTTATTACTGCTGCCATATCTGAGAGCCCACAGGAAAAACTGAGCACAGACTAATACATCCAGAGCCAGTTTGCATGCTTGCAAAGAAGGAGCATATATGCATACAGACAGATGCATAATCAAGGGACAAAAATAACTCTGAAAAGACATCACACTAATGTCCCGAAGAGGCAGTTGGCTCTTAAACAAGATCTTTTCACCAGTATATTCCAGGATTTAATTACATTACTATGGATGACAGGAAGTCATCCTCCTTCATCCATGTGGGGATATAGAGATTTCTGAAGGACAGCTAAAGAGCTGAGCGTATTATAGCATTAAAACTGTTTTATGTCCCATTAATGAATCTAGTTTTAAGAAAACAAAAAGAAATACCTTTGATTACACAGAGAAAAAAATGCATCAATATTGAAAGCTATTCAGCACTAAGGGGAACTCACACATCCCTGTTGGCTCATAATTGGGGGGGGGGGGGGGGGGGGGAGCAGGGAAACTATGTGATACAGTCTCAATAAATACTGTGAAAACAGTCCAAATGCTTTTTCACATGATTTCTGTAAAACTTCTTTGGTTTGCAACATGCCACTGCATTTACCAGTTCTAGAAAGAAACCATATACTTTCACATCAACTACTAGATGTCAAAGTAACTGGGGCAGTTGCATAACAGTTGCTGCAGCCCAGAGGGAAAAATTTATTTTTTTTTTTGTGCATACAGTGAGGAGCAGAAGGGTTATTTGTGTTTAATTTCTATAATATTGTGAAAGTGTTTTAGTGTTTCAATGTTTTGGAGTACTTTTCCCCAGTTTGTTAAGGATACTTTTCTACTTCCTGTGCTTTTTCCTGTATTTTGCTGACAGCTTAATTCTTAGGCAGATGGACCTCGATACAAGACCAGGGGGCAAATTTCTTCTGATTAACACCAAGTCATGAGCCAGATGCAACAACCACTTGATTAGAAGCTGCGTCCCACATTCAGCAGGTCAGACTGGGAGTTGGATGGTCCCTTTTGGCTTGACCTGGAGGCTGTGATTAATTCAGCCCTCATGGCACACCTAGCTCAGGTCAGCTTCAGCTGAAAATACTTTTTACTCTTGGCTTGCAAAGAGTGCCTCTAAACCCCAAAACACCCCTAAAAACAAGGCTAATGCCACAGACTTGCTTCACAAAGCGCTATCACATGCTCCACCAATATTGCTATCCATGTTCAGCTGCTTCTAACACAGAGGTAAGAGGTAGCTTATTTCAGGCTCCTGGAGTAACATCCCATTCCCTAGAAATGTTACTTGCTGTACAGATTATTTGCTGAATGAAACCACCGTGCTGACCTGCAGCATGTACGTGACTATTTCCACTCACCCTCTTCTGCACATAACATGCATCAAAAGTCCAGAGTTTAAATTCCATTAAGACGTTTACTCCCAAAGTGTGATCATTTAATAGGATCATGAAGTTGCTTAAAACACACAGTGAACTTTAGCACAAGAGAGCATGGATTTTTTTATACAGACACATTTTGTCATGTTTCTTAATTTATTAAAGTTTTAAAGAGGAATTATAAATCTATCTCTACACTATCTAATAAGGCAATTTTAATATTTTTTTTTTAAATCAGTTTTACCAAAGATAACAATGCTTGCTGGAAGTACCAGAGCACAGAATTGCTGACATGTCTAGCTGCCGTGCCCTGAAAATAGGGCAGTAATGCCTGGTAATCCCTAGGTATTTAAGATTACCATGGAATAACATTAGAAATAGCTTAGCAAATGATTTAAGAATGCCTCAGACTTTAATTATGTGCAGATAAAGGTCACCGGGTAGAATATTCTTGGTGTGGTTTGGAGTTCATAAAACAGTGAGGGTCTTATTCTAAGGTACTTTTAATTCCATTCTGCATAATTGAGGTGGAAAAGTAGCAGCATGACAGTATCTGACTTAATTTCTACGTAACTGGTATGCCTCTAATAGGATTTTTCCACTGAACAATAGGATAGGCAGGCAGTATGTGAAGCAAGGGTCAAGAAAAGAGAAAAAAAGAAAGTGAGAGTTTGGAAAGCTCAGAGAGAGAAACACATCTTGAACTATTTGTTCCCCTTCAATAAATGAAGAAGGCAGAAACTTTTGCCAAACTGTGAGGAAACTTCTTTGCGCTCTTCCTTCCTACATGTTTTCTCCTCTTACCTTGAGCCCTTCCCTCCTGCGGCACATATCCACTGAAGAAGCTCTCGCTGGAAAATGAGTTCGAAACAGCTGCTCCCTCCCTTTGCAAAACTGAGGCTTGTCTCATTATTAGGACACTGGCTGGGGATGCTGGGATTTTGTTTCTTTGATGACACGAGCTTCATGCAAAGGCGAATCTGTGTGCAGACCCTACACCCCCAGTCAGAGATGGAGAAAAGGCTGCTGCCTTCGCCTGCTGTGTGCTTGCAGAGCAAGGGCCAATCCCTGTGCACAGCCAGCCCAGGCTGCGGCATGTTGGTGCACCTCTAGTAGCACCAACCTAGCTTATGCTAGGTAATGCATGGCAGCATACCCAGTTTTCCTTGCCTTTATGGGGTAGTGATCACTGCGGGCTGTGCACCTATGCCTCAGGCTGGCAGGTGCTCTCAGTGCCCAGCAGCTGCTCACTCCCACCCCAGCACACCTCCTGTTATTGTCTATTCAAGCACATGTTGAGAAAAATCTGCACTTTTTAAACAAAAATCCCACATTCATATGCAAAGATGTGATCTCCACACTAACAAAAACCTTTGTTACTCATTGTTAGTGAGCATGCTTTGGGGCTTCAGCAGGGTCCTGTTCAGGTCAGCCACCCCTCCAAGCACTCAGCACCCCAGCACCGAGGCTAACTGACCATGCACGTACCCTGCAAAGGCTGCAGAGGGAAGATGAAAAACACATAAGCAGCCCACAGTCATAAAGTCTCCCCCTAGTATCAGCCTCTTCCTCCCTCTCCCCCCAGTAATCACAGCACAGGACCTAGAAAGAGAGAAGCTTGCTTGCAAACAATTTATGAACCAAAAAAAGGTAAAAATATCAATGAACATGGTGTTCACAAATCAGCTGAACAAGCTTTAATTATTATAAAACACCTACTGTCACTGTGATCAAGGTTTGGAACGAGGCTATAATTATAGCATTAGCTTTCATTCCCAAAAGACTAATGAATCAGGGAACTGACATTTAGAGTGATATTTATTTTTTTTAAGAAATACAAAAACAATTGCATACCAAATTTGCCTTTTTTTCAAGTCACCGGAGTTTCACTAATGTCCAGAGTTCCTCTGGAAAAGAAATAGATTAATCTGGATTTATTATAAGGGAAAGAATTCATTAGAGTAAAAATAATATTTGGAGAAATTACACATAAATTATATTTTGCCAGGAAGCCAAAACTGACAATTAAATAAAAATGCCCTGAATAGTCATTATGGTAGCACAGATGTTCTCCTGCCACATTTCGCTTCGACTCTTTCTATTCAAGTTGCTCTAAAATAGATAATTGAATAAGAGGCTGTAACAGCAGGCTACAGACCTTTCTGTCCTTTCCAGCTTTATTCACAAACCTGTTATTGCTGGGCCATATATCCTGGATATTGAACGTGGCAAATGCTATTTTAAAAGAAATATGTTTTGCAGAAATACAAGCTCTGCAGCTGTTACGGTGCCTTTTTTTTAAGCCCTCTGCACTGCATACCATTAGCATTTCATAGAATTTGACCAAGAAGTTCAAAACGAGGGCAAATGTGCAGTTCTCAGAAGATCAACTAATTCAATGGCTTAGAGAGAGTAAGCGCTCCAAGAAATCACATTAAAAACTGTTGAAAGTGCTGAGTCAACAGCAAACTTTGCATACAGAGTGTGTTAACTGGTTTTATGGAAAATTTATGTCTGTGCCTACAAAACCTTGCTTTTTGTTCATGAGAGCTATTCAGGATTCTTGTTTCAAACGGGACTTCAGAGATCAGACCTCCACAGCCCTTTTGAAAGTCCCTGAGAATCTGGTACCATCATTTGCTTAGGAGTCATATGATTAATTGATTTTGTCAGTTTGCTGTGTTAACTCAAAAAAACCCAAACAAGCAAACCAAAACCAACCAAACAACCCTGAAACATTAGCTCCCTCAGCAAAGCAAGAACTGCATGGGCAATCAGCAGAAGCATTTCCAATGGTCCAAGTTGGAAGCTGTATTTTTTAAATCAAATGCAAGCAAGTATCACAGCCAAGGGCTGCTTGCACCACTGCCATTAATATTTAATCTTTTTTCACATGAACTTCCATTCAAAACTATAAACAACTCTTCAATTACTTTCAAATTTGCACAAATTGACCCCAAATTACTTTATTTTGTCAGCAAACCATGCACCTGGCAAACTTCAACCATCTTACTTGGGACCCTTTGGGAATGGCCACACCAAGTTCTGCCTCCATGTAGATATTGTCCTCAAATACTGCTTCAGGATAAAGCACATTTATTTTACCTGGACTCTCAAAAACTTTTGTGACTGACAGAGCAGACCTTTACCCTTCCATTCTAGCAGAGCTTCAAGCATGTAAACCTTTTTGAGAAGTAAACCACTGTCCTAAAAACAACCCACGGCATGGTTTGCTGCCCCATCCCCTTGCACACAACCCAAAAAGAGGGTGCAGCTCACCATGGCGGGGGGGCAGGCAGCTCCTCCGAGGCATTAAGCACCCTGGTCTTGCTCTCCACAGCACAGTCAGTCAGGATTGACCTTGTCCATTTCTACCACAGACAAACTGATAGCAGTGCCCTCATTCACCTGAGATGACACTGCTCCTTGCCCCATGCTCAATCAAGACCAACAAATGGAAAAGGATGAGTTTTGCACATACTGAAGCCACCCCACATGATCCAGACCTCGCATCAGGAAGTTAATACATTTGTGAGAAAACCATCCTCAGCATTGAGTCGTAGTCCACAGAAGTCACCTCTGTAGCCCCAGAAACACCAGACCGATGCATGGTCCTACAGGGAGTTTTGCACTGAAACTCGTTTGGGGGGTACAGGCTGGGGCTATTATTTCTGATGGCTATGTACTGTGCGTCTGCAATGATTTCTTCTCTATCTGCCAGACCTTTAAATGAGAAAACTCTCCTCTCCTTGCCTCAGTCACCAGTCATTTTGTGTTTAGATGTAGTCCTTTACAAAAATGCTCTCAGATTCATTATTTATGCTTTCTTCCTTTAATTGGAGTAACTCCTTGTGGCTGAAAGAAAGCATTTGAGCTCAGCTAATTAAATGGGGTAGCATTTTACTTGCCAGCACTTCAGTTTGGAAAAAAAAAGAAAGCGACACCAATAAAAGTTTGAAAGATTGAACCATGCCATGGGTTGTTCTTAGGACAGAGGTTTACTTCTGAGCAGTTCCTGGTACTATATTTTTCAAAATTTCAGTCACAGCTGTTTAGTTAAATTGATTTTTTTACTTTCCTCCTGAGACATCCAAGTCCCAACATTGCCCTTTGTACTCGAGCAAGAAGCCCTGAGACACCAGCAGGCATCTTATCTGAGGAAAACTCAGGCTAAGTCCTAAAAAGCTCCTTTGGACCCTCCTTGCCTGAAAAGGAGAGCATCTGAGGAGTCTGCCAGGAAACAAAGGTGGAGTTTGGGCCATAGGACACAATTCTTTTGGAAACAAGCTGCATCCTCTAAAAATAGTTGAGCGAAATGTCATGCAGGAGCTCCATGGTACAGACCCAGCCTGCTTATCCTACACATCAAAAATAAAATTTCCCTCAACTCTCTATTTGTTGTTTTCTGCTTTTTATAGAAGGATTCAAGAAGAGCTTCCCAAGCTGTGAGGCTGTGTTAGATTTCCAGTCTAAAGAACTTCTAGGGATAGCTGGAGAATATTTTCCTGCTGTGTCTGAGAAATGTGCATGCCACACAAATGGTAATGTAAGGAGAGCAGTTTTTTATGCTTCCTCCTGTCTCTAGATTTCCACGGCATTGCTAAAGGGCTTATGGCTGAGGGGCTCATTGCTAGCAGCTACTTGGGAGTGCAGAGGACTTTGTGTACAGCACTTCTCACTGCTTTTTGCCTGCGAGCTGCTGTGCTTTTTTAATATTTGCCAAAGTGAGAATTTTAGGGGTTCTCCACAGGCTGTCACATTCTGGCCTGAAGGTCTCTGATCCGCGAGGCAGATAAGTGACCACTGTGCTGTTTTTCCTCTCACAGTTCATTACCAAACTACCTCCGGATACCACAATTCTCAGCACATTTCCTGCCAGAAATGACTGCAGCCCAGGCTTTCTAGAGTACATAGGTATGTGCTTTTCTACAACTCACGTCAGCTTATGCATCATTCAGGAGAGCTACCAGGGAAGGACGTGTCCAAAAGGCTGTTTGCTACCTCAGTCCCCCTTTCCCCCTTATTTTATAATTTGGAGCTGCCATGATAAACTTTCAAATCCACATCCTTGTTGTGATTGGGAACCCTGTTTCCCAGCTTGGAGCATAACCACTGCAAAACAGCTATACTTCAGTTATTTTTCCCTCGCAGTGCTGTCCTGCAGGAGCACTGCAAGACCTCAGGGATAAGTTGCAGGATCTAGCAGCCACACGGGCATTAAATAAAGCTGCGCTTCACCTTCCTGACCTGATTGTAAGGAGCAGCACTGGCCCACACCAGGCACCAGCAGGGCTCAGGGAGCCTGGAGGAAGGCAAGGCAGAGATGTCCCCAGCACACAGCCTCGGCTGCCAGCAGCCACTGGCGTCACTGCTTCCTGAGCCGGAGCTCACGCCCAGGCTCTCGCATTTGCCTGTCTGCCATGGGCTTGACTAACCCTTTTTGTGACCCCATTCACACCTTTGGCCTCCCAAACTTCCTGTGATGACAGTTCCCCAATTTAAGCATGCATTGTGCAGAGAAGGACTTCCTCCTCTTTGTTTTAAACCCACTACCTGGTATTTCCACTGGGTGTCTCAGACTGTGAGATCCCAGTGAACAGTCATTCCCTGGTTATCTTCTCTCTACCATTCATGTTTTTTTATAAACTTTCACCATCTTTCTCAGGCCCCAGAGTTCCCTCCCATGCTGAACACAGCTTACCTGGACCAGAGACAAGCACTCAAAAGCTTCAGTTCAATTAAACAAAAGCCCTCGCACTCTTTTATTTCTGCTTTGTTTACACAGATTTCCGAGTTATTCGTTGCCCTCAACTAAACACAACACAGTTGAAAAATATGAGGCCAGGAGTGCACACCTGCATCTTCAGCTGGATTAGCATGACTGCTGCATGTGTAACGAGTGGGACCAGGTATTTCCAAACTGATGCCTGCTGAACCCCCATGCACACACACACAAGAGCCACATTGCTCTGAAGCGCTCAGCACTCCCATTTGGGACCAGATGTCCCAAAGGTCTGCTGCAGCTCAGACACCAGAAACCGACAGCCACGTCCCCTCACCCCATGGCAGAGAAAAGACTCCACTGTGGAAAACTGAGCTTGGACTATGGCAACCATTTCTGCACCCGAGCACTTCGCCATCCAGACCTTATACTAGGGCCTACCAACACAGCCAGCATCCTGAAATGCTTGGTCACAGCTATGCCTGCGTTAAAACAGATCCCAAGGCTTTAAAAAATCTGTCTCAAAGGAATTGTCCATCAATGGTGAATTACAGTAGTATCACCGTGGGGGCAAGCAGCAACTGAACAGTGATAACAGAAACATCTCACCACAACCACAGGGCAGAAAGAGAGGAGCACTCCATCGAGCAGGAACAGGGGAGTTCACACAGATGTAGCATAGTTGGGAGACATTCCTGGTTTTATGGGAACTACCATAGGCTTTTTACTGCTAGACATGTATTTGCAACTGAGCTTTACACCTAGTTTCTCAGTTTCCTTTCTTCTGTTTGAACCTGTAGAAAAGTCGTAACTATTATGACCTCAGTCTCATTTTATGGGAATAAGTGCCATCAGAAACTGAGCATAGCTTTATCACTAGAGCAAGACTGTATGTGTAGGGTGTGTTTGTATGTATATATTAAGGTTAAAAGAGAAAAATCCATTTAAGATCCTTACAAATATCAAATAGCAAGAGGAAAATATTGTGTTCACTGAACAGGATTTAAGCTCTAAGCAAAAAATAGCAGACTATTTTCAAACTGTAACTGTGCCATTTTGAACCCAACAAATTGAGGTGATACCCAAAGTGCAGTTAAGCTGGACCAACTATTTAAACACAGATGAGCAGTACATCTTGTGTTAATTGTTAAAGTGCAGCTCATTCAGCCATCACAAGATTTCCAGCCAGGAATCCCCAGCTGGTTTATTTCCCCTTTTTTGTACATTTGCCAGTCATTGCTGGACTCAGCACCAAGCTTCCTCATCTCAAGGGCAAATCCTCCCTGAAAATAAGCAGCAGCAATCCCCTGAACAGAGCTATTGGAGTGGTTAAATTCAACACGTGAGGCTGGTGGCAACACCAAAGGGAGAAGCCTCTGGTTCAGCTCCTGCCCGCGGTGCTGGCAGTGCTGCAGGGGTATTGCCACAGGCCAGGACGGGAGGCATTGGTGCTGGTAGGTGCCAACACTGCTGAGAGCACCTCCAGCCAACGTGCCTCTCGCTGTGCTCATCTCACTGGTTTGCATAGCAGGCCCTCCAACACCTGTCACCTCTCACAGGGAGCTGCCACGCAGGGGAGGGAAGGAGACTTGTGTTAAATCAGCTTCCTGGAGAAAGGATGCATCTTTCTATGTATTCCAGCAGACCCTGGATTATATTGAGATGGTATTTCGATATCAGGACTGGCAGAAAAGGGGGAGGGTTTGGAAGAGCCCAGGCGCACCCACGCAGTGCCCACGGGATGCCCTTGCTAATACATTGCCTGGAGCGGGGTCTAGCTGTGGAGCCTGGCCTGCCCCCTCTGCTCGGCTAAGCAGGGTCCCCTGGGCAGGTCACAGACAGGTGATGAAACACCCATGGGCAGGGCAGGTTCCTGTGGATCAGATTCATCGTAACTACCTTAGGATCATATTTTGACATTGGCATAGGGATTTATTTTGAAAGGGATTATCCTATGTTTCACACCTATTACTTAATAACGACCTAGCTAAAGTTATGATTAATATGGCAAAGGAGAGAAGATCGCTATGCAGATCAGATACCCATCATTAACTTAGAGAGCGATAATGAATAAGGTTAATAGCACTGCTGAGCTGAGAGTTAAATGTGCTGATGTTGATGAGATCTGCAGCCAAACTTCCTGAAGATTTCACTGGGGGATGCGCCTTTCCTTCGCACGTGGGGGACAGGAACCTGCGTCACAGCTCCAGATTGGATCCAGTTGAGCCCATCACTAGGACTAGTATTCTTCAGTCCAGACCCTTCTCCTCCTCTGCCCCTGAAGACTCTTACTCTGCAATCTCCAGGCACCATCCTCTCCACGACAGTTTTATAACATCACACAGCGGAAGGTCTTTAAACATTTCCTATTGCTGCAGCGCACAGCAGAATAGATTAATCTCCCAAAGACAGGACTTGTAATGAAGCTAGCAGACCAAGGTAATGTAAATGCCAGAGCGATCAGGAGTCAGGGAAGGTGAATATCACAGTCTACTGATTTACAGTTACACTGGTTGACCTTGCTAAAATTTTCTAGAAATATATGTTAGTTTAGGCAAATCTCAACTCTTCTTCTGGCCAAAATGTTCCTCACAGGACAGCAGGTCTGAACAGGCATTATTTACTACTCTTGGTTACCAGTGAATCATTCAGTGTAATTTCCAAATGCTCACTAATAATGTGTTGGACCAAAGTAATAACTCCCTGTGGATACCAAGGAAATAAAAGTGCTTTACAGTTCTATCCCACCTTCCACCCAGAGAGCACCCAGCACTTTATGCACTCATGAATTTACCCTCACCGTCTGTGAGGCCTGAGGAGAAAAAAAATGTTGGAAAGCTTCACCTCTAACACAGAACTGTAACTTCCTTGTGAAAATACAACATAAACATATTCGAAGTCAGATTTCTTTTTTCCACGGGGATTTTCCATTACCATTTCTCTCATCGCTAATTTTACTTGCAAAATATATTCCAGGTTGACAAGATAAGTTTTAGTAGTGAAGAGGCTTAATAAAACTGATCTTAACAGAGCCTTGAGTCACTTTGATCCTTCTCCAAAGATAGGGTATACTGTATCTAGAGTAATATTCCTACTTCCACAACGTGTTTCTAGTTATTCACCGCAAAGCCATTAAAATAGTTGTATATGGCATAACGTGACATGAAACAGTAATTCTCTAGCAGCTTAAACATAAGCAGCCTCTCCTTCCAAGGAGAAACCACAGTTCAACCACCTTTGGGTCAGTGAATGTCCTGAACATCTTAATATCCAAATGATGAGCACTATGGTTCAACAAAAAAAAAATCTCAGCTAAAAACCTGTTTGCCTTCCAGTAGATGCCTGAAGGAAATTTAAATCATTCCTACCAAAGCGATCAGTATTCCACATGACAGTTCACAAAGGAATTAAAGAAAATCAATTTCCTTCAGACCTTCCTATTTCTGAGCTTTTTTATGAGTCAATGACAGCTGAAGTGTTTGCATCATTAATGAGGTCTTTCAGCACATAATACCTCAAACGCTGCACAAGGGCTCTCTCGGGATGGATAAAGCAAACTTACTAGTTCTGATGTCCGGACTTCAGAGCAAGAACCAGGAAGCGCGCCTGTATTACACCTCTCTCATGTGCATACATGTATATTCTTTTTAAACTAGCTTGTATTATGTAGGATAACATTTTTTGCTAGCTCTCTGAGACCAGCTGCATTCATATGAAATACCCCAGGCTCCATAGGAATCACAAAAAGCAAAGGCACAGCTACGTGCTACACATTTTAAGTCTTGGAGGCAGAGTCTGAAGGAATAAACGTAGTTCTTCAGTGCTTTCCAGAAACACTGTGTGAATTGCAAGGTATAGTATGGCTGCTCTTTTCCTCTGTAGTAGCTATTCTTACCCCCAAATTGGAAGGTTTGGCCTGGGAGGTCTGCAGCCTAGAAGTGTAATTTAACACAGCAATCATTAGCAAATTTCACAGCAGAGATGTGCAGAAAAAAAAAGATTTATGGAGACACTGTTACTTGTGCTTGCTGCCTCTTAGCATAACTAACCAATAACGCTGCTAATAGGTTTCCCTTGCTGTGGTACCCTGCGTCTCAGAAAATAACACTTGGTGGGACCAGCGCCTGCAGGGCAGCCCTGCCGCCTCAGCAGCATCTGCCACGGGCTGCAGGAGCTTCCTGCTGACTGACGGGCGTAAGAGTTGCTGAGTGCCTTTAAATTCCCTGTTTCTTACTGGGAGGAAACTACAGTTGTACTCACACTCCTCTGTGGCCTCCAGCTCTCCACGGGTTGGAGTCCAGGATCCTCCTCCAGCTTCTGGTGTCCTGCACACAGCTCCTCTCCTGCGATCCGCTCTTTCACCTCAGTTTTTGAAGACAGCTTGCTGCATCCTGGATTAATTTGCCAATCAAAAGTTCACTGTCACATTCTTAGAAAACATACTTTTTTGGGTTTCCCTCCTTTCAAATATCTTAGTCTTTAAGAAGTCCTGTACCAGCTCAGGTGCTTTGTGCAATACTGGGGAAATCTCTAATAGTTAAGCCTCAAGGCTCTGACAAAAATTCCTCTGACGACTTTACCTGTACTGCAGCTAGCCCAGGGTTCTGCAAAGGCTGCACTGTTTGCTGTTGGTAATTTTTCATCCTACTGGCCAGCTGACCCCCGCCCTGTTCCTTGGCACAGGGTGTGCACAGTAGGAGCACAGCAAATGGGGCAGGAAGCACTTCAACTTGCATAAAGTTCAAACAACGTTCATCCCGTGTATCCAAAAAGTTGTCTGGCACAGGGAGCCGCCCCAGTGAGCGCAGCCCTGCTCTGGTCCACGGCAATTCAATCCACCAAGCTCAGCCACCGGGCAGGTTCCCAGCGGGGGGGTCACCTGCAGGGTTGCACCAGCAATTGCCTTTGCAGGCGCTAGGCAAGTCCTGCTCTCATGTCATTTGGTTCCCTTGAGTGAAGGTTTCAGTCAAGTTTATCTTGCCTCAGCTGAACTCACCTTTTGGGCCTGATTCACTGCAATTTTGTACCCACATTATGGCAGAAAAATGCCACATAGATATGCAAAATTGGTGAAGAAAAAAGGCCCTCCAGACTCAAAAACAATCAAATCAGGGTGTTTGGGTATCACCTCTGCCTCAATGTTTGGTGTTTGCATTGCTGTTTATGCAAACTGTGGGGTTTGGTTGGTTTTTTAAAGAAACGTACAACAAAATAATATTTGCATAAATCCCATTTTACTGATGGAAAGGCTGTCACCAATGACTGCAGCAACAATTGGCACCCAACTATTCAACAGGAGCTTTACAACAAAAACACTTTTTAGATAAAGACCTATGTTTAGGAAAAAAACCTTGCTTGCTGATGCTTGAGCTAATGCACTTCATTACAAGAGCCTGACCATCCTGTTAATTGGCTAGATGATTCAGTCATTAAAATAAATGAGCTACACTTTTGCAGGGCTAGTGATTCAGGAATTCATACTACCCTATTATCTTACAGTGAATAACAGACTGTAAATAATGCAGACATGTAATTAAGCTGACTGAACATTAAAAAAAAAAAAGACGAATTCTAAGGATTCTCTTGTTTTTCCCCTTCTGCCAAAAGTCATTACCTATCAGATATCCCACAGGTTCCCCAACAAGCCCTCCAGAATGAGTTGCATGAAATGAGTCTCTCGAACATCATAATTAGTTAGATTAAAGGTTTTAATACTTTTTCTTCATGAAGTGACTAAATTAAAGGCACATCTAAGGGAACTGAGATATTGCTGCACAAGAACCTCCTACCATCTTTACAGTCGGATTATCATCTGGCTGCTGTAAAAAGGAGATGAAGCAGGCTGGATGCCTGCAGGGCAGTCTATGTAATTTAAGCGATGCCAGACACTTATAACATGCAGTGGAAGATGCAAACCTAACATAGATCTGTAGTAAATTCAAAATGCAAAAATTAAGCTAAGGTCAAGTCTCAGTCTTAAACAGAGAGTTAGCCAGAACATGTACTAAAACTAAGCGTAATGTGTACTCTGTGCAGGGAGCTTCTGCAGGCTCGTCCGGCTGCAGGCACACGGCTTCCCTTTCCTCCACCCTGCAAAAAAGGATGTTTGAGTCTTTCTCTACAGGTCCAATATCACCACTGAGGCAGGGCAAAGGCTAAGGGTGAGGAAATACTCTGTTCCTCCCAGGAACATATTTGCCTACCAGTTACAGACCTGCTGGCATCAGCTAGGACCGCTTGGGCCCAAATCACATCTTCAGCCCAAAAGCCCCTACCACCCAAACCAAAGGGTTGAAGTGATTATTACTAGTTAGGACTGTCCACCAAAGAGGTATGTGTTTGGACTAGAGCTGGTTTTGAAGCATTTTATCGTGAAAATTTCACACAGTGAAGGAAACCTGACTGTAACCTAGTATAAACAACTCAGTTCAGGGAATATGACTCCAAGGAGAACATTGTCCAAGTCCAGGATTACCAAATACTCTGGTGAAGGTAAGAACCATCCTACAAAGCCATTGCCTCTGACTTCAAAATATCTTTCTGCTGCTGTTTCTTAGTTGGATCTACTACTAGCACTTCAGGATCTGCCTTTTTTTTTTTCCTTTGTCTATCAGGCTCATCAGTTGAAATTCACAGTGATTTGTGTGAATGAGGAGAAGGAGTTAGGGCCTCCTGTACAGAAGAGGATTTAAGAAATTGTTTTTCACTACCTCTTCAGAACTTGGCTCTGACCTCCTAATCCCGAATAAGCCTTTGCCTTCTTTTTAAGCAGACAAAGCACAGATCCAGGAGATGTATTCTATTTAGGTAGTTCTGAGATATGTGTGCTCTTTGACTAATAAAAAATTCTCTAGATGAAGTACTTGAGGTAACATATGCATGTCTAGGAAACGATGGGCAGGCATATAAACCTGCATAAGTGTATATTCAGACTTCATTTCTCATATCCTGTGGCTGAGCATTACCAGCCATGGGGCAGGAGGAGGAGGGGGAGGAGAGGGAATAAAAACAAAAAAAACATGGATCTGAGGACCCATTTTGCTGCCTTGCTATTCAGTGTCTCTTCTGCTCTGAAGGAGAGACATCCAGTCTGCATTCTAGGAAACACCCGATCCAAAGCCAGGAATAATGTATATATTTGAGAGCAATAACCCACCCTGAAATGTTCTTGCATCTCTTAATAAATGGTAATTATCCATGCGCTATCTATTGTAAATTTTAAAAAAAGCCTACATAATGAGGCCTGTAATATTCTCAATGGTTTGCTGAAAAAAAAAATAGTCTTCTGGGAAGTATCAGAAATACACATCATATCCCTGAATTCTGGGAAAATACATCAGTCTGATTGAGCTGAAATTTGTCTAACAATATATGAAGGCAAATACCTTCCGATTGAAAGCACATTTGAAAGATCACAGGGACTTATTTATTCCAGCAGAGGTCAGGAACAAATTATACTCCAAAACATGTGTTCCCTACCTGCTTGTTTCATAGCTTATGGCTAGCTGACATGCAGAGCTAAAACCTCTGACTTCCAGTCAAAAGGAACCTCGTTTACAGAGCAAACCTCATTTTTAGGTCTTTAAGCACAAACAAGTTGGACAAGCATGTCTCTACCAATTTATTTTCTGGAAAGGCAATGATGTCCTGGAGGCCATACAAGATTTTATGCAGCAATTGCTGATCAAGCCCTTAGACACGTAGAGTATGCCATTTTGATAGTGTTTGCTGAAAGATCCTAATGGCTGCCAGGAGGGGAATTTCAGAACCAAAGACAATAACAGTCCTCATTAAAACACTGGATTTGCCATGGTCATTTTAGATTCAGTTGAAGGAGCAATGAAACCACTTTCTATATAATAAAAAACATTTTAGAGCTGCCTCACAAGCATTAAGGCATTAAATTGCAAAAGCGGTTAGGGCTAAGCCATTTCACCTGAGAGTTTCCACTCGTTGCAAAAGAAGAGGCTGGAATATTAGTTTTGCAGGATTTGGACTTTAGAAATGCAAAGTCAGATGAAAGAGTTTGAAGAGGAAATTGGAGAGAGATGGGTCTTTCTGAATGCATAACTCCTTGGAGTTACAGTCTTTGGATATACTAAGACCTGCATCCGTGTGTACTTTTTCTATTTTGTTAAAGAAAAAGTACATTATTCATTAACTGAGAGGGTAATACCAACAGGCCCAATTCCTAATCTCAGTCTCCATATGCATGATTCATAACCCTGTAAATTCCCTCCTTTACAGGTTGTATATTCTCAGTGTTTCCAAAATTTCTGAAGAAGCTGACTGGAGTTTCCAACTCTACACAAAACAAAAGCTCAGCACATCTAGGAATTTACAGAAAAACGTGACAACTACACTACACAGAAACCCCAGCAATGAGCCTGCAGGACTCCTGAGACTGTTGTTTGTGACTTTGTTCTGGTTCTAAAAATGGGCACTGTCCAGTGCAAAGGCTGAAGAGAGAATCAAAAAGAGTCTACCAGTAACTGATAGATTAAAAGCCCTTGAGGATGAGACGGCATGGTAAAGCTTCAGCGAGATGGAGGAAAAGTCTATTTACACAATATATATATATACATAAATATATACATTTCTGTTCTGGTAAGGCATGCAAGTAATACTAAGGAAAAGTAAATCCATCTTTTAAATCAGGTCTCTGCAGATTTAGCAAAGTATCACATTCCTCTTGTGTGGCACTTGGGAACTGAGGAAAAGGATGGGAACAGATGAATAAACATGACCTTTCAATTGTCTTCCACTGGACCAGTACTGGACCATTACTGCAATATGTAGTTCTTCAATAAAAAAAGAAAGATTAGCAAGATTTAAGAAGATTCATCCTTTTGATCAAAAGAAA
This sequence comes from Theristicus caerulescens, assembly GCA_020745775.1. Lineage (NCBI taxonomy): Eukaryota > Metazoa > Chordata > Aves > Pelecaniformes > Threskiornithidae > Theristicus > Theristicus caerulescens. The sequence goes on along the minus strand of CM036583.1, from coordinate 25,191,809 downwards.
CTGCTCATCTTTGCTGTTTCTCTGTCCAGCTATTGCCTGCTCCTCAAGGCTCAGAAGACAAAACATCATGGCCCCTTCTTTCTCCTCTCTCTTTGAATTGATTTTTTCCAAGAATTTATGTAGATTATGTATGAAGTGAGGCCTCCCTGGTTATTTTTATTCACACTCTAAACGCTTCATGTTCCCCTCTGAAATCCCTGGCAATTCATTTGCTCTCTGTTTTTCTATTTATAAATTCTTGGACTGAAGTTCTGGAATCTTCGTTTGCATTTTGCATTTCAGGGCTTGGAGGAAGAAGTGGGGATTATTTTGGAGTGGTTTTTCTGTTTGTTTTCAAGACCACAGGACACCTTGCAACCAGGTTATTTGTTGTTTTTCCACTAAATCCTTCCATGCTTTTTAGCTGAGTGTTATTTTACCTATCTGAGGGGCTGCACTGCTCTGCTCTTGGACTGGAACATGCTATCACATTCCCTTCAAGAGCTTGTAAGAACATCGCAGGGTTCAGTTAGTTGCTAGTCCAGGCAAGGGCACTATTCGTTTGCTGTGGTTACAGCTGGTAAGTAGTTATCAAGGACACTTTCTTCTTTTTGTTTCAGGAAATATGTATTTCTGCTTTCAATATATCCTAATCATGTAAAGGTGCAACTTAAACAGATCTGCTCTGGGCATTTGCCCATTGCACTTGAGTATCACCAAATAGTAGTCCATGCACTTACTTGTAAAAACTTGGGGTTTAAATCCATTCCATATGTGCAACAAGAATAATGAAGTGGATAATATTTTATATCAGACTGAATACATTTATGGAGCTATTGACAGAGGTCATCTCATTAAATGGCATGTCCTTCCCAAATAATAAACCAAATCAACAGCTGAAGGTGTAGGTGCCCATAAACCTCAGGAGCCCTCTAGCTGACTGCTTCTTGTATGCAGGAGTTTTGCTCCTTGAACATTTTCTATGTGTTAGCTATCCAATTACCCAAAACTTAAAATGGGAACATCCGTAAGCCCTGATACACAAATATGGTAAGATTCAGACCTATGTAGTGTCAGTAATCAGTCTGTCATAAATTCCACCTGCTGTGCCAGAACATCATCTTCCCAAGAGCAACCATCCACCACCTCAGGAATAACATAACACCGACTCCATCCAAAGAAAAAAGTTGAGTCAGCTTTTTGCTGCATGCAGTGGCTGTGATTTGTTCTTATTCTGAAACTCTCCACTTGCCATGAAAAAGCCAAGGTAAAATGAAAAACCTCCATATGGTTAGGTTATACATTTGTGCTCATTAATAATATTGGGCCATGTATTGAACTGCCTTATTTTTCAGTGGTATTCAAATTGTGCTGCTTATTAGTCTCTGTGGGGCTATGAAATATGAGAATTAGAAAGACTGAGTACAGTAGTTGCATGGGAGAAGCAATCCACACCAGATGTATAAGCATGCTCTCCCTGTAGCTGTTGTGTCTCCTGCTGGCCCTTTCCACTGCCTGGTCTTTGCAATCTCGGTGGAATTGCTGCAGACAGTCCCACAGCCTGTGTGATCCAGGGACCCCACACAGCTGTCTGCAAAGAGCAGGAGACACAGAAAGCACATAGTCTAAAATAACCATGTTCAGTCTGACTTGTATGGACTAAAGAAGTGGTATCACTACTCATGAATGCCTCAACCACCACAGCTGAACCACAAAAACCCGCACTGATCATGAAAGTAACATAGATTTTAATGTAAATTATTATTCATAATAATAACAACACATAATAACAGTATAAAATAATATGAAGAATATGGATTCATTGTCATAGGTTTGCACTAAAGTCCTCTGATTGGCAATACTTGCTCCATTTTAAGAGGTCCCTGCTACACATTAAAGAAACACATATTGTACCACAGACCCCAGCTGACCATGATGCCAATGACCAAGATGAATGGCATGCAGACAGTCCACCCTCTGAAACAGTAGTTAACCACACTACTCACTGAGTCTTAGCAGAGGAAGTCTGGCCAGTCCCTCCATGAAACAGCCAGTGGCTGATAAAGGTAGAAAGCACAGAGGAGGTTAGAGCAGGCTTTGCTTTCCACTAATGTTAATGTCTTCTCACTTCCTGCCAATGCAAAACTTTCTTATACCTACTAGAAGACAAAGAGTTAAGGGTCCCAGGCCTGCTGTCCTGCGTCATTATGCTTACCAACTTCTTGAGCTCCCAGGACACCTGGGAAGTCAGTCCTGTGAGACTGGGGAGCACGTGAAGTCTGCTGTAGGGTTTATTCAACATCATACACAACATGTAAAAGCTCTGCATTTGCAAACAGGCTTCACTTCAGATATACGAGTTGTATTCTCCCATTTTTACACTGTCTCCATGTTTTGTCTCAGCACACACACACACAGAGCTGTGGGGTATAGAAGTCTCCAGAGAAGTCAGCTGGCAGACTAACATAGAGATCGAATTTACACCTAAGAATGACTGAAGAGAGAGGATTGTTGTAGTTTCACTGGGAATATCAGAAAGGCCTGGGGCAGCTCAAAATGTGAGTTCAGAGCCATCAGAGAGCAATAATATAAGCCTAAGAAACTGGAGAAGGAAGACAGAAGTGGCTTAGGGGGTACTTGAGGCAGTAGATCACAGAGATGACTTGTGAATGAAGAAAGTCAGATCCAAAACTAATTGAGTAAAGGGAAGAGCAGACAGACATAAAGACTGAAACAAGTCTGGTCTTCTTTACTATCTTCTGTTCAATCTGGACTGTGCTTACAGTAGTTACCATGATTATCTTGGGGATATTACAAGTAGGGCACTGGAGAAGATGGTGGTGTTAACATGCAGAATGATTATATCAGAGGTACTGTTTGTTAGACTAAGCTGTATCCTCTGCAATTGAAATGGCACTGTTGTTACTCACCTATTCTCTTTCCTGTTCAAATACTTAGGCAGGGATTACAAGAGGAGGAGCCCAGGAGCTTTGAACCTGAGATGCTTTGCTTAGTCCTGTAGTCACGGAATCAGAGGTCACTCACTGGGGGCACTCAAAGGAAGATGTTCCATGGGACACTGCACTGGAAAGGGGCCAAGGAGACTTCCAGACGCTTCACAACATAAAATTGTCTCTAAGATTTAAACCAGTGAGGAGTGGGTCTCTGTAAAAGCAAAGCTGTTTCATCCAGATCTTTTCAGTTTTGACACACAGTTACATAAATCATGTCAAGAGATGAAGCTGCAGCCAATATCAGGGCCTCTTTTTCCTCTATCTGTTACACCCGAGGAAGAAGGGGGGAGGGGTGAACTAAGACCATTATTTTAGTTCCTAAAACCCTTTTTTCCTCAATATCCTGTTCATGCCTTTCCCTAGCCATCTTTAGTTGTGGAATAGAAATCTTTTGTCTTAACTATCAGAAGAAAAGCCAACTTCAGAAGCAATCCATTTAGAAAACATAGCAATAAAACAGTGATAACAGGAATAAAATCTCAATAACTTTCAATTTAGGCTAGACTAAATGAAGTTTATGACAAGATCTGGTCCATACATTCACAGCAGCAGAAGGTGAGGCTTCCACTACAGAAAACACTTTAAGGAAGAAAGGACCCCCACAGACATCAAAATCCTGCAAAAGAGAGACCACCCCTACAAGGTTGACTGCCAGATCAGGATGGCTGAGATCTCGCAGGTCCATCCATGCATTCTTTGTGTGAAGCATGTCAGTTAGACTCCTTATGTGCCTGAAATCAGGAACGTGCTTGCACAAATGGCTAAATGGAGCTGTTGGTGAAAATTACAGCTCCCCAACAAAATTATGAGTTACTTCAGGGCCAGGTGTCACCTAGGCAGATTCATTTGGAACACTGTAGCAACAGGTGAACATTACTGCACTGACTGCTCCAAACTGAGGAAGGCAAAAGCAGGCAGTCTATGGTATAGGCAGACTAGATTGGGAAACACCTTTTTTCCCATCTCACAGTGTCTCCTGTCTCCCTCCCCCAGCTCCGCAATACACACTACCACACAGACAATCTCTGTTTGACATTTTCATCCATAGAAGTCCTACGAGTTGACTGACAGGGTTCTCATATACCACACACCCTGCGCCAGCTCATCACAGCAGGAAGACAGAAATAGGTATGTCAGTATGGCTGCATCGCAGCCCCCATCAATCAACTCAGCAGTGATGATGGGGCCAAATGAAGTCTTTCCACTCATTAGATTCCTGTGGTCTATGGTGTGCCAAGAGTTTGACCACAACCCCCTGGCGTATGTAGATGGCTTCCGTGATTCCCAGGTGGTCTCTCATCAAAATATATCCCAGGCCTGGGTCTGGTTATCTTCCCAGAACAGATGAGATTGACACAGCCATGGGGTCCAAAGATGATTATTTCTTGAAGAATACACAGGTTTTGGTGTAGGAACAAAGGTCGGCAAACAACTACCACTTGTGGAGTCAGAGGTAAGAAGTCATAGCAAACCTGAAGAAATAAAGTTATCTACCCCATTTTGTTTGTGAAGAGCAGAAAAGGAAGGCTTCTATTGTCTCTTTTCTTAACCAAAACAGTACTTTAAAAGTAAGACCTTAAAAAGCAATAATTTTCTTTAGTTGCAAATAAGAGATACGATCACATTCTCATATAACCTAATCCCCAGCAGCTCTGCTCTCTCCCTCCCCTGTTCTGGCCAGCTCAGGCCCAGGTGACTGCAGAATTAAGACACTAATTCTTATTGTGACAGTAAGATATATCTCTGTTTTTTACAAAAGCCCCTTTTCAGTGTAATTTGATAGCATTTTATTATTTGATTCTGCAAGAAGAGCACCCAGCTGAGCCCCGAATCAATACAGAATTCATTAAAGGATCCGGGCACTGGCTTGATCTCTAGGCAAAAGAACAAGGTGTCTCTCTCTCCCTCCCTTTTTACCACACTGCCAGCACAAAAAGGTATGAGACATGCAGGGAAGAGTTAATAAATCAGTAGAAGGACTTGTAGCTCTTCCTTTTTTTTTTTAATGGAAGGATGAAATATAGGAAAAGGACCACAAGAAGCAGGGAGGGAGAACTAGGGAAAGGCAGCAGATGTTGTAAAAGATCTACTTTCATGTTCCCTGTGCACCAGAAATGTGCAGACGTATGTTGGCAGAGCTACAGTCAGAGTCCATAGCAAGGCTACATCTTACACATCTGGAAGCTATTTGGCAGGGTGTAGAGTTCAAATGTTTTCTGCTTCAGCTGGTTTCAGACATACCTTTCAGTGCTGGGCTGAGCTCGATACAGCTCAACCTACAGGCTCATTTAAGAAGGCGTTCACTGCAGCTTCAGTGCGCTCGCTTCAGCTGTTGTCAGAAGCAGGCATGGGGCTGGGCTTTGCTCCCCCTCTTTGGCTACAGGGTGCCAGTAACACTCAGCAATGAGAATGATAATAGAGAAACAGGGAGGAGTGCAGGGAGAAGAAAACGGCACCACAACTCAGCAAAGCCTGGCCTCATATCAAGAAACAAAATGTACTTGGACAAAATCCAGGCTGTGAGTTAACTTGAGTGCAGAGCAAGCCATTCAGGAAATAAGAAGGTCCGCGCTGCACAGGAACACCGAAGGGTCACATTACAGTCCATGTGCTTTTTTGCAGAAATCCCTCGGTTTTAAAAAATAAATAAATACAAGCAGAAAGGAAAGGTTTGGTTCCTCTGCCCTAGAAGAAAGGCCATCTTAAGCCAGCAGGAAAGAAGAGGCACGTTGCTGGGTCTGGGGCTGCTGACATTGCACTGAGCCAGCATGGGAGTTCCCAGCAGTCACCAGAGGTTAACTCTGCTTTGGTAAGAAATGTTTCCCAGCAGAGATGCACTTCTGGGACAACCCCATGTTCCAGCTAGCACAATCCAGTACCCGTGAGCTACCTGCCACGCCTAGCGAGGAGAGAGCAAACCACCAGCATGGTGCATGATTTACCTTGTCAGGATGAGGCCTCCGGGTGCTGCACAACTTGCAGTGACCAATCTGCCTGGCAGGTCGCCGTGACCAGCTAATCACCCCACTGCCCAAAGTCCTGCTGATGGTGCACACTCAGCAGGTATGTAGCAGACCGCAGCAGAGCAAGGCTTTCCCCACCTCACAGCACAGGTCACCAGCTGTGCTGCTGCGGGAACCAAGCCAGGGACTTTCACTGGTGAAGAAAGATGTCTTGTGTGAAGGGGAGCCAGGGGCCAAGCTTCACCCCCATGAACTGACCTTGGACCACCCAGCCAATGTTTCCCCCATTTTCTTCCCTCTGAGTCTCAACCATGCTCAGGAACTTAAAGCAATACATTGATCCTTTCAGTGCTTAACACACTTCAGGCTTTCATCTCTGCTTAATTTAGATGTAGAGTATCTTACACACCTCCAATTATGCCATCATCATCTCTGCCCAGAGCCATCTTGGAATTAAAACAGGAAAAGAGAGGAGGAATGGGACGAAACAGCATCTAAAAGTAGCATGCCAAGACGTTATCACTGAATAATACTGTCAGTGGTAGGAACATTTTGCAGCACAGCACAGCTCTTGCAACATCTCTACCTCCATCTCCTCCGGATGTGGCCACTGTGGTCATCTCTACCCCTGGTCCAGGTGCCTGACCACGTAGCCCCAGTTTGGAAACATCCGGTGGCAGGGTCTGTCAGCTGGGCTCATGCTTGGAGGGCGCTGCTCATCTGACAGCCCAGCCATCAAGTCCTGCACTGACATTTTCCCTGGGTCAGCATTTCCAAATGCTTTCTCAGCCTGACCCTACTGCCTCTCTCCCCCAGCCTCATCCTTCCCTGGCCTCCTCCATGCCATCCTCCCACGCACTCTGACAGCTTCTCCAAAACAAGCATCCACCCCCTCCCCGTCCCTCCGCTACCCGTGCCTTGGCCCTGCGTGCCCATGGCCCTCCTGCCCCAGCACTGACAAGGAGGAGCCATGCTATTTCTTTAGCTGACATAACGAGAAGGTCAGTCAGGGATGAAAAAAGCCCAAGAGAAACACTAAGATGTTTTATATCAACTCCAAATGAACAGCAAGACAGGACTTTCAAAACGGTGGTCCCATACGTCAAAAATACAGCCAACTCAAAGGAAGAACCCACACTCATGACATAACAAGAATTGAACCCAGGAACACAGTTAAAATATATCTGATTATGGTGCCTGGGAAATCCCAGCAGACTGTGACTCAGATAATTAGTCTTCTCCCTACAAATAACTTTACTAGAAAATACATGTGAACCATAAATATCAAATTCACTTCTTTTTTTCAACCTGATATACCTAGCTTAGCAAGACTGACATGACATGGTGCTGTGGAGCTGGACAGTCTGCAGTGGAGAAGGGGTTTAACCACGACATCCAACCGCCCTGCCTCCACACAGTAGCTCACCTCCGCTATGCCCAGCCTAATGGAATAAAGAAAAATGCTTTTGAAATTGGAAAGCACCCACTGGAAGCACCTGCAGTACCTGTGTTTGGCTTATATGTAAATGTTCTGAATTACAGAGCAAGATACAGGTTGTCATGTGATGATTTTTATCTAAAAAAAGCTAAGGCACCTGCAAACCAGGGAACAAGCACCAGTCCTCCAGCCTTGCAGGTGTGGAGAGCCAGGTAGGTGAAAACAAGCAAACACCTCAGTGCAGACTGGGCCCAGGAGCCCTGGGACAAGGATGCAGCATGACCTCAGAAACGTGCAACCTTTCCCAAAGCCCAGAAGGGGCGGGGGGGGGGGGGGGGGAGGGAGGTGCTTTGGGCAATAGATCAGCTGTTTTCCTCAAGACCGCTTCAGAAAAACTATAACCCCAGCAGGCTGATGTGCCTGAGCTCTCGGTCACAGTACAAACAACAAAGTTACCCCAGCTTGGCAATGGTGGTACTAGCAGTCGTGGGGTGTAATGCTTTAAGAACATAAAGCAACAAGGTCTGCGGACAGAGGGTAATATCTTTTATTAGACCCACTAAAATAGTTGGAAACAAATAGACCAACTTTCCACACACAAGCTTTTTCTCAGGTCTGAAGTGGAAGTGTGTATCCCAAGGGAGAGCTGTGACCCACAGGGAGCACGGAACATCTGAGAAAATAACTGGATGCTGAGAGTTGGCAGATTATTCACACATATTTGAAATATTAAGTAGCAAAGTGGCTGTTGACTAGTGCAGCATTTGGCCAGGGGAAGAGGGCACCCAGCTGCCTGCCAGTGGCTCTCCAAAAGCCAGCTGGAAGTAGCCACAGTGTGATGGGCAGGGCAGACCCTCCCGCAGCCAGCCAGGCTGAGGCTGAGGCTAGGGCTGGGAACCCTTGTGCCTGGGACACCAACCAAACCAGCAGCTGAGGAGCAAGTGCTGCCCAGGTTCCCAGGCTCTGAGGGATTTCCCAGCGACATGTCCATGACAGCACATAGCTCTGCTCACAGCCCTGGTGGAAGTTACGTTTATCAGCAAAGTTGCCTGGCTTGGTGAGGCTGCAAAGGCCAGTGCCTCGCTTGAGGCTGAGCTGGGAGCCTGTAAGGAGTTGCTGCTGCAAAATACACAGTGATGGGGCCCTTTATGGGGTTTAGAATTCTGAAAAAAAAGAGATTTACAAGAGATAACGTTGTTTTTTCCAGCTGTTGACGAAACTTGCCACATCTCTACAGAGCAACTTCTTTGAAAGAGTATGAAAGCCCTATAGCCAGTCTCAAGTACATCGAGAGAAATAAATGCTTTCTTCCCACTGAGATAAAGGTCCAGTGCCACATGAAGAAAAGCATATGCTCCCTTGGAGAGATGACAAAACCCTGTGCATTAGGATTATTCTGGCTGTGTGGAGGCCGCTGCAGCTGCCCTGCCTCAGTCTGCATTCTCTTTCTTGCAGCCTACACAAAGGGGAAAATGATGAAAGCATAGCCAGACCTGCTCCTGCAGTCGGAAGGCAAACAAGAGTATGGAAAGGGAGTTTATGCCTGATTTTGAACCCCTGTTTGTTGAGAAAGAGATCTGCGACAGAGTTTGAAAATACTTGGTCTGGTAGAAATGTGTAAGCATGTATCCTTCACATCAAGGGATGAAACTAATTAGAGAAGGAAGGGAGGAGGCAGCAAGTGGTAGGGCTGAACACATGGAAACTGAAATTTTTTCCATTGGCATTGAGCAGCTCCAGATCCAGTAGTGAATGCTGCTTTCTATCCTTCTTCAGTAGCAAGAAACATCTCAAAATTAGAAAACCATGATACAGTCAGAAATAATATCTGAAGTTCCAAGGAAATGCAGGAATATGGAGTTTTTACTTATCAGAAGTCCCTGGAAAAGGAGGGAAAAAGCTATACTGAGTGAAAAAATGGACTGTTGAGTGGCATGGCATAATCTTTACCCATCATCTCTCCACAATATGTTTTCTGCTGTAATGAAAACCCAGGACCTTATGAAAAGGGAAGGCTGACTTCCAAAATGAGGGAGGTAATGTCATTGCAGAGTGGCCTGAAGTTCCCGGTGCTCAGTTGCACTTGCGGAAGTCAATATCTCAGATAGGAGTTATAGCTGATGGCTGTTTTTCTTTCACATATGAACTTTAAAAATCATCTTTCTTTGTTCAGCTCATGGGAAGACAGTTTGCCATTTTTAAAAATGATGTATCTGATGTTAACCAAATCAAAAAGAGAACCACCAACTGCCTTTAAGTCACAGGGCCTTCTTGGAAAACCAGAAGACATCACATGATCTCACTGTCTGTCTTTTATCCTTCATCTTTCCTAGGACGTTATCAGCTGTGATGGTCAGTGGCACATCCTCCTCCAGAAGAAAAAACTGCCTCAGACTCAGCTCAGGAAGAAGAGTAAGTGTCTGAAGTGCTACCGCAAATGCAACCATCCTCTTGCTTCATGAAAAATGAAGGGGAGATCAGAGCACAGGTTTTGCTGCAGCCTTGCCTTTGGCAGTCACTACTCTGGCCAGCTGAGGCTTATCTTCAGGATTTTGTAGGCAAAGAGTGTTTTTCTGATAAAGGAGCACTGATACCATGGCATTGATACCTGGTAATTTGCCATTGCTACACTAAGTGATTGCCCCAGAAAGAGACTGAGAAATAGGCCATGTTGCTTTTGCTGGTTGCCACAATCCATGTGGGAGAGAAATGTGGCTCTCGTTGAGAGCTCGAAGACAGAGAGGAGGTGCTTCTCCCAGCATGACAAAGTTTTCCCATCGCAGCCGAGATGATGAAGCTGAGAGGCGTACTGGGGAGGAAAGGCAGCTGCGCCAAGCTTCAGTTGCCCTCCAGCTCTGGTTTTGGCTGTTCTGCCCTCTTAGGCTCAATGAAATCTGCAGGAAGTTCCATGCAGGCTCAACACAGGGTCACAACCTGACTTGAGTGACAGCCACAGAGGAGACACCTTATATATGACTTCTAATTTCAGTGTTTGCTTCACATCCATTGCTGTTCTGTATTTTGCCACACAATTTTGCCCTCTTGATTCAGATGTGCTCAACCCTGTCCTTTCCTGTTTGGAAAGACACAGCCTGAGCTTGGATTTGAAGAGGAAGCATTGTCGCAAAGGGGGGTTTCCTTCACCATTAGACACCAATACCTACAATATGCATCAACACTAGGAAGATAGCTAGAGCAAATGCAGGCCTTTGAAAGTGAGTTTTCTTATTACCCACCAAACCACAGATTGGTGGGTATTCTCATCTAGTAACCTAACCCGGTGCTACAAACTGGCTGCAAAAGAGTACAGCATATGTAATCCGAGCGAAGCCTGACCTGCCCTGCCCTGCACGGCACTGGGTGCTGGGTGCTGCATTATAGGAGGGGCAGGACATGACATCAAACCCACGGAGCAGCCTCATGTCCCGTGTGCTTTTCTAATTGATGCCAGATGTTGGCTGATGGTTTAAAGTTTACATATACTACGTTTGCCAGACCATTTTCCTTGCAGTGCAATGGGGGCTGTTTCCATTTAAAGCATGGCTCATTTTGCTATTGTTTAACCCAGTCCTCTGTACTATTACATTTTTCCACGTTAAATTATCTTGGACCATCTTTACTGAAGCATAGAGGGAATCCTGCTGGTTTACCCCAATTGCTGACTATCATCTTATGCACAGAGGATTTGCTTTGTAAAAGCAGCCAGAGCAGCCGGAAAGTTTGCTGTAGAAGTACCCGAGGCATTGCCAAGGAGCGAGGACCACAAATCCTCCCTGGGACAGTGAAGCAGGATGACAGCAACACCAAGGCTTCATCTGGCTCAAAGAAAAATCTATATCTCTTTATATAATTTCTACAATGGAACCTCAACAACATTGTAAATAATTGCAACCACTATTGCCATAGGCAGTCCCATTACTTTTTTGTTTCTGGACTTTTTCGTTTCAGAGACCACAGAAACAGAGCTAATGGGTGCAAGGGGTGATTACGAAAACTGCAACAAAATATGCAGTTTCAGAGATGAACAAAATTCAGCTGGTCATAATTCCAGTCAAATAGTGTTAGCCAAACAAAGGTAGGAGAGAATTTTTAAACAAACTCTTTCAGTATTTTCAGAGTACAAAAAATAAGAGTATTTCATTTGAGACAAAGCTAACACATTTGGTAGCTCCAAGGTAAAATTTTCCTTTTTATTACATTTTACTGCGAAAAAAAAGGAAATCCAAACCTGTTATTTTTTCTTTCCTTTTTTTTTTCCCTTCCTACTTGGCAGCTGAAACATAGTTCAGTCCAAGCTTTCATTACTCAGACCTTTCATATGCCTTTCCCACTATTGCTATTGTTTGTGTTAGTACTTTAATAATGGCTATCATTTCTAACCAAGACATAGGTTTCTCATCACATGAACTTCAACAAATATATAAGACAGCAAGAATGAACCATATTAAATTTGTTTTACTAACCAGGTTTATCAAACAGTGGGAAAAAGTGAAGAGAAATCAAAAAAGGCAGCACTGATGAAGTTTTACTTATATATTTCCATGTGTGAATTATGACTTGATCACGTGATAATGTTTTCTATGTAAGCCAATATCAGCTATGACCCCATTTGCCTTTATCATTGTCTGAAAACTGCATCCTCATTGACATCTTAGAAGAGACAGTCTTCAAGAGCAACCTCAAGCCACATGGGTCCCTTCCAAAAGGGCACTGCATGCTTTCATCTTCCCACTTTCTGGGTTTGCCAAACAGAGGCTCAGGTCTTTAGGAGCTGCAGAGAAGGGATAAGATAAAACCAAGGAGAGAGAAAACAAAAAGTCTATTTTAGGAAGAATAAGCTACAGATAATTACCCTGCCTCATTTGCCATCCAAACCTTCCCCTGACCACATCAATTCTACTTGCAAAGGAGAGATGACAGAACTGTAACAAGTAGGGAGTACAATTTCTCTTTATCTGAAATGTTAATTACTGGCACAGAGCTCTCTGAGGCCCTGGTAGCTCACTCTCACCATGAAGCTGATCTACAAAGCCATGCCATGAACCACCTCCCTTGGGCGGCCAGGTAGAAATCCTATTCCATTAAAACATCAAACATTTTCATAACATATCAGAATGAAAACTAGACCTAGAACATTTCTGAGAGAAAAAGGCAGAATACTGCAGTCTGAATATTTGCCTAAAATAATTACCAGAAAGGCAACAGGCTGAGGTTTAAGTCTCATTTCTGTCTCGTTCAGAAAAGGGTCTGAAATCCAGATCTCTCACACCTCGAGTAAGCCCAGTGAGACACAAGCATATCAAGCTCCAGGCTTTGCAAGAAAACCCTGATGTGCAGACAAGAAACCCTGGTGCGACTGTTACTGGTACAGGATCCATGTTTCAGGGTGCCTTGCAGCAAGCATGGTGGCAAGATTATAGGGCATGCTGCAGGACAGATACAGCCATCGTCCTGCTTAGCCCCTGTGAAGCTGAAGAGCTTCAAACAGGTATTCTTTCAGTGAGAGAGAGTTTCCCCACTTTTTTTTTTCTTTCAAGAAAAAAAATTCACTGAAACAAGCAATAAACTCTTGACCAGCTCTAGCTGCCACAGAGAGCAGCCCTGCCTCTTGCCTGCAGTCAGCCAGCCGGAGGGCTGTGGTCCATACCAGAGGGTGTGCAGGTCTGAGTTCCTGTGTTAGAACACCTGGAACACCAGGGTGGAAGTGTTGCTGCAAAGGGAACCTACAGCTCCAGCCTGCGGTCAGCTAGCTCTTCCTCTTGCATTCCCATATACCAAGGTTGCAGTCTTTAGACCTACTCTACAGCCTCCCTGTTCCTTCCCCTAGGGAATAACCTAACCTTACGATGCCCAGCCCTGCTCAGGGAGCCTAGAAGCACCCCAGGAGATGCACACTGACTTCCAAATTGGCCAGCCTTCCCTGAAGCAAGGTGCTACATTTAACCTGGGAGATCACAGGCAGCTGAAGACCTCTGGAGATTTCTGCTTTATCTGGAGTGGAACAAATGGGAAGATATTAGCAGCATTAAACTTTCAGCCAGTAACACAGATACGGGCAACAGACAGCACAGGCTTATGAAGAAATAATTGGTCAGACCACTACAGTTGTTTGATCGGCAGGACTGCAGGCTTAGTGGAATGTAGCAGACGTAACATGAAGGTACATCCTAAATTCAGCTTCAGTGCTTGGAGGCAAACAGGTGACCTGCTTTGTCTTGTCTAATGTCTTCAGCGATCATTTGCCAGCAAATGGAAGCTGCAATCCCCAACTAAAGAAGGAAAATGATGCAAGAGAAGTAGATGATTGTCTTCTAGGATTTAGCTGCACTCACTTTAAATGCATGATGTGATGAAATGGTAACTGCATCAGCTCCGCTCAACTCCTCTCTGATGGGTATCTATGGGCTGGAGCCGATTCTGTGTAACCGGTGAATCAACAGTGCTTTCTTTTACCAGCTTTGCTGTAAATTCTTCTTAGGGAGGAGCTTGTGGTTGCAAATGAACAGTTCAGTTAGTAAAGATGAGGAAGAAGTGGAAATGACAGGCCATAACTGTCAACTAATCCTGTCCTGTTATGGGACTCTTTTTTTTCAGGTTTGGCAGCCCACACTAATCCCATCATTTCTCTGGGGAAGTGCTCTTTGCACAGAGCATGGCAACATGCTGAGCAACATCCGCAGCAGAAACTGCGCACAGCTCTTCTGCATGAAGCTCTGCACACAGCAGAGAAAAGGCATCGTGCAGACGCTACCACTTCAGCAACAGAGGTGTGAGAACAGAGGTCCGTGCTGTGGCTGATTAAATATTTTTGGGAGCTGTGTTGCAGTCCTCTGCTGACCACTTTCAATGAGTGATTGCAGGCAGTGAGGATGTCCCAGGGCAGTGCCAGAGGAACAGAGGGCAGCTGGGGGTAGAACCTTGTTCTTTGGATGGAGCTAGTTGGTGGAGGCTTTGGGAAGCTTCTCGCAATTAGGCTTAGTTTCCTAACTACGTGGTTCAAAATCTGGCTTGCTAGGACAACTTTGGTTCTTCCCTTTGATCTTCTTGATGGGGAAAAGCCATGAAGTGAGGAAGCTTCCAAGTAGAGCTGTGCAAGACCTGTCCCTCCCCCATCAGGCTGGAGCACACCCCTCAAGTTACCACTTCTTGAACAAGGCAGGTTCTGCAGCAACATTTGGTTTCCAGTCATCCGAACATTCTGTAATCAACAAAATCAAAGCATCCCAATATTATTCTAACTTATGTTTATTCTACTGCAATATTCAGTGTTCAGTTGGGGGGAGGGTGAGGAGCTTGTTGGAGCGTTTAGAAATAATTCAAGTATCTCACCAGAAAAATGTTAAACTCTTCTACCATTCTCCCTTCTTTGTGAAAATCTACCCGATTTCATAGAACACTTCAGTTCTAATGGAAATGGCTGAAATTTCTTCTTCCAGATGGATGTTTCCATAACCAACAAAAAAATGTCTGAAACTCTTTGGCATGAAACTCCAGAGGAATTGCACTAAGGCTGGAAGCATCATATTTCAGATGCTTATTTAACACATTTGACTTAGCCCTAGATAACTGCTTAAAATTTAATTGTAGTACACATATAAGAGAAGTAGCTAAAAAAAGTATTATCTGAGAAGGTAATTCCTGCTTCAGCTAGAGTTGTCTTTGGTGGTTAAGAGCTAGCAAATCCAGTCTACCTTCCCACATGCCCAAATGACTAGATCCCACCTGGAATTTTCAAAACTCATTATCTCTCTCTCCTATACCCACCCGACGACTTTTCCCTTTTACAGGCTACGCCTTGCTCATCTGTCTCTTTACTAAGAAAAACCACCAAAGCCACATTCCTACTAATACTATTCTTAGCTTTTTGTTTCCCGTGTAGAAGTCACAGTTCATATGTTACCGCAAAACAGACTTACAGAAATTTAATTGCCAAACCAAGCTGTAGCTTGAACCAAGTTCCCAACAAGTTGCATTTGATAGTTACCTTTGTTTAGCCGAGCTACAGACTATGAAGTCTAGTATCACGTTGGCCAACAGACACACAAAAATGGGAGCTAACAGGGAGCAGTGATATTCAGAGCTCATGATAAAGCCACATTAGAAGTGATGAGATTCCAAACATTCAGCCCATGTCAGACTGCAGTCACAATTAATTGCAAAAGAAACTCCTCCTCAGAATGCAAACTTATTTTTTCTTTTATTTCACACCACCATTCCTGAGAATGAGCCAAGACACCATTTGCTGTGAAAAGCAAAGCCGTACCACCTGAAGCATACCAAGCAAGAGAAATCTGAAGCCAGGTTATCTTCTCTTTCAGTTTGCTTAGTGCAAAATGCTTTGAAATATTTGTGTAGAATCATAGAATTATATAGCTCAAAAGGATCTGAAAAATCTATTAACCTCTTGCCACTGTCCCAAGGCAGAATCAGCTGCTCCAATGTCATTACTGGGAGATGTTTCTCCCAGTTGTTCTTGAAAACTGGCATTCTATTCTTACAGTTCACCATCATTACCATCAGAAAGTGTTTCCCATTTTAAAACCAGAAACTTCTTCACTGTTATTTGCAAACTGCCATTCCTTTACTCTGCAGAAGTGCTGCAGCACCGAAATGTTTCTCTCTTCTCTTCTCAGTCTCCCATTCTTGGGCTGAAAAGCCTTCAGTCTTTCACCATCAGATGTTATTTGCTGCATCCCTGAGGACTCTTACTGCTCTTTTGTGGACTTTTTCCAGTTGATGCCCAGCTTCTCTTCTATCGACATAGCTCTTGAGGTGGCTTCTCCGGTCACAGGCTTGGCACATCCTCCTACAGCTTGTACTGCTATCCCTAATGGCACTTTTTCCTCCCTCCCTGCAACTAGAGGATAACGTTGCCTCATGTGCACCTTGTAACTAACTACACCCCCTCCAGAACCCTTTCTGCCAAACTCCTGCCCATTTAGCCCTTCCCTACCTGTGCCCATTCATCTCATCATCGCTTCTGAGAAAGCAGAGCTTTGGACTTGTCTTTATTGAGCTACACCATCCTTTTTCTGTCCAAATTTTTAATTCATTGAGATCCTTTAGAATTCGAATCCCTCCTGAGATGTGCTCACAGCACTCCCACCTTGGGGTCATCTGCAAATTTAATAATCTGTTTCTACTTTATGAAAATGTTGAGTAGTGGTGGACAAAAACCAACCTCAGCCAAACCTCTTATAACAGTCTTTACTTTTGGTTCACCAGTTTTCCAGTCTCCCTGTTGACTAGGGCAGGTTTATTGCTAATGACTTCACCTACACCTCCCCTCTGATTATAAAACCCCAGTCCAGTCTTTCATATCTACTTACAGTGAGAGAGTTAGAAATAAAGGTATCACTAATGAGGGATGAGATTTTCTCCAACGTAAGCAATCATGCATAATTGGAGAGAGTTGCAAAGACCTGTGCCAAAGGAATTGCCAGTCCAAATGAAGAAACCTCACATTAAAATGGATCAGTAGCCACTGCTTGGACTTTCTTTCAGGGGTTTAGCACATTTCATCTTTAATACTTTCAAGAAATCAAGCACTAAGGTATTCACGCAGTTCATTCTTACAGCAAGGGATGGAAACAAAAATCAAGCAAGGGGAAAGTAAAAGGTCAAGAAAAGGTAAGATATCCCCTGACCACTGTAACGAAGTCTAGCAATTAGTCTTTAGGGAAAATAGAGCTACTGGCACTCTTTTGTTTGATATTTGCATTGTAAGTGGCATTTCTGGTTCGGCTTGGGCTTTTGCATTGTGCCAGGTGTTTAAGACCTGGCTCTCTCACAACTGTTCCTCCCTAATTTAGCATTACAACAGCTTCTTCACACAGTTTATTCCCTGAAGCATTAAACACAATTAAAAGCATTAAAAGGACCAATGTACATTTCTAGGGTAATCTTCTGATATTTCCCCATTGGCTGTCTTATCTCAGCTTTTCCTCATACTAGTCTTTTTGTCTGTGTAAAATCTGACAATAACTGTGTATTTGAGAGTGTCTTGAAGACCAGTGACTCCGCAGAGAATAATTGAAACTCTTCATGAACATCCCCTTGGAGTGAAAACAATACAAAAGGTAAAGCTACAGACATCTGATGTTTCTATGGTTTTGTTTTTTGTTTTTTTTTTTTGTAATAGCAGATTCTTTCGTGTCCCTTGGCCAAGGCTTCTGGTCAATAACAGGTGCTGGCTCCTGTACAGATGCCTAAGCAGCTACTCCCCTGGCCACCAAGCGATCCAGATAAGCTGCTCAGGCAAACTCAGACTGTGCCTGTGGCATGGCCGCAGGTAAATTTTCCCATTCCAAGGGTGGATTTACCCATCCTTACTGTCAGCAGTGCAGCATTCACCTATTTCCCACAGTCAAGACTGGGCCAGCAGATGAGGGAGTCAGTCTGTCCTTCTCATTTACCACCACACCACTGGTCTTTGCCCCAAAGGCTTTACAGTCTACTTTGAAGAAAGGCATGAAAGAGCATAAACAAATGGGGGAAGGACAAACGGAGATCAAAGGCAACCAGGGCAATGAAGATAAGATCAAATAATGACGCATATCTGCCCTTGCCCAATTTAATGGTTACAAATCATCTTAAAAATCAGCTGACCTTCCAACAGGTTCAGGGTTAATTACATTGTGGTTTGATTTTCCTATTTTTAATCAGATTTTTCTTTCCTCAGAGGTGTCCTAGCAGAAGTAATTCTGAGTGAAAACTACCTGTAAAAGGCCAAAGCTTTTGACCTAGTTCAGAAAGGGAAGTCTGGAAACAGCACAGGGGAGTTCAAGGGCGGAGTGGAGAAATGAGTCATTTAGGGTGCCAGCCCAAGGAAAGAGGGGAACAGTGTCACAGAGGAGATCAGATTAGGAGCTGGTGGTCTAAGATACTTGGAGATGTGGGGATATAAATCCAATCCCATTTTACTGAGCAAGCAATACACTCTTGTGCCAGGGCTTCCCAGCTGCAAAAGGAGGGCAGAATTATCTTTTTTTTTTTTCTACCAGAGGTATATACAGAGAAACCAGAGAGATTAGAAGGACTCATGTCTTTGAATATGGCAGTTGACAGCACAGTAGGGCAGGAGCCTGGGGAAGAGGGCTAGCACCATGAATTTGTGAGGCCAGTACACATGGAGTCCACAGAGCTGTGCAGAGCTGGAGACAAGGAAAACTAGGAATTTAAAAAAGCCGTAAGGTCACCCTGTCTGCTGTGACTCACCATTTAGTAAAATTAAGATTTAACCTTTTCTGTAGTTTCATGTGGATAAGTCACAACCGTCTAATATAGATTCAGCTCAGCAGATCTCTACTATAATTTCTTGCTGTGAAATCATATTATTCCAAATGCTTGACTTCATTACTATGGCAGACACATCACTGCTGTTACAGTACCTTTTTATGTATGATACACACACCATTGCTTCTCTGCTCTGTTTACTATCCTTTTTCATTGTCTCCATCAGGGACAGCATAATAAGAAACCCTACTGGTGTAATTTACTCTGCTCAGTATGCTATTTTACAAAAATATTTTTCTTTCATATGGCATTCCAAAAATAAATAAATACGAGAATAATACTATGGTTGAAAAATCAAGCTAGTTAGGTAATGTCAAACTGGCAGACATTCAGCATCCTTCAATTACCCCCCTTGTACATATGCATTCTGGCATAGCCTTTAATTAACATGATCATACCATTTTTTTTCCAGTGAAAACATGTCATTAAGTACCCAGGGTGAGTGAGGACCCAGTGCAGAGCATTCTGCTTTCTCCTTAATGTTTAACAGGCTTATTTTCTATAATCCTCAAAACCCTGCTCTGAAGACAGACTAATTAATTTCTGCCTGTTTTTCTCCCATGCCACTACAGTACATGAGTGCTTCAGAAACAACATTTTGACTTTCACAGCAGCCGGGGGGGGATGGGCAAGGAGTAAGGAGGTGTGAGAGTTGATCATTTTCATTTTACAAGAAGCAAGCCAAAACTGTCATCATCAGAGGGGACCAGACTCAAAGACAGGCCCCCTGTTCCCATCCCACCCCAGATCAGAGAAGCATACATCACCCATCCCCAAGCTGGAGCACAACGCTGGCCTCCACAAGGATGGTGCACTCTTTGGTCAGTGGCAGAGGCACCAGGACAGGCTGGCACAAGTCCCAGGGCAGGTGGCCCCTCCGAGCCACCCCAAGGGATGCAGTGAGCTTGGGGAGCCCCAGGGGATAGTGTGCACCAGGATTTATGTGCACAGGATATGTGCTCAAAAATAGCCAGGCTGTTTTGACTGAAGTTTTCCAGCAAAATCAGCTTGACCCAGAGATCTGGTGAGGAAGTGCTCAACTCAGGGGCTCACACTTTGTCAAAAGCTACAAAGTGACTAAAACCAGAATTTGACAATCAATCAGAAGCACGAGGTAAATGTATCAATAAGCTCTAATCCTCATAATGAGAAAAAAAGTAGCATGTCAGGCCATATCCAAAATTGAGATTAATTTTGACAGTCTGACAGCATAGCTTTAATTGCTGTTTATAGCACAGCACTTTTGTGTACCCACATAATCAATTAGCAGAGCTGCCAGCAGCTAAACACAGCCACATTCACACACCAGCCCGGGGAGATGGACCAGGGAGGTCTTGCCTGCTCTGGGCTGCAAGATGAGCCGGCACTGCTCTGGCCATTGCAACTTCTGCCCAGGGCAACCTCCTGCCCTCAACAAAGTCAGGGGCAGAGCCACCAGGGTCACATTAACATACATATCCATAGGCACTGGAAAACCTTGTTACAAGGGTACAGCTCAGGGCCACATCCAGCACCAGCACCATTCTTTCTGATGAAGAAATCAATCTGTAGGAGTTTGAAGGACTCCACTTTAATCTTGACAGGTGAGTGGAGCAATGTGGGTCCACCTTGTCCAGCTGGTGGGGAAGTGTGGCTATGAGGATGAAGGTCCCTGGGCAGGACGCTCTTCCAGCCATCATGTGTTTAAGCACCACAGCCTGTCACAATGAGACCCCCCTGGTATGGTGTGATTACTAAACAGCAGTAACAGTCAGAGACCCCAGAGAACAAATTATTTTCTGAAGCGCTGACATGAGATTTTTACCCAGCTACTGTGAATAAGAACAGACATGACTAGGTCTGAAACACAACGGTTAAAAAAAAAAAATTTAAAAATACATATGTGAAAAGCTGACAGCTCAGGCATGCAGTCAAGTGATCACAGGAGTCAGCTATGCATGGCAGATCCATGCCATAGACCATGTGCTGTGTGTGAAGCCCTCCCTCCTGAACCTGAGATGCCTTATGCTGAACCACATTAAAAATCCTGCATCGAGTGACATTAATTCACTGATACGACACTCAAAGGCATCACAGTGCTGCACCACCACTGCAACTTTTTATTCCAATAGCCAAAGACTGGAAAGCCACCGCAACAAATCTTCATATGCCCATCTCTCAGAAACCTTTGTGATCACCTTCTTTAACCTAGTGGCAAAGTCATCCCTCTTTTGCAGCCCCTCACCGGGCAAAGAAGGTGCCTTGAAGACATACTACACTTAGTCTCAAAGAGAGAGGGGTCAGCATAGGCTTCGAACAGCACCTCCTTCCTTCTTCCTGAAGTGACACTGAAGCAGGGACACATCCTTCTCAAAGTCAGAGGAAAACCAAATGGTCCCCAAAATTAAAGATGTGCTTATAGGGCTGGATTGAAAAACATGCTTAGATGCTTTTATGAGTCAGACCCAGAAACAATTCCCCCAGTTCACCCCTTTTGCTTGAGACTCATCACAGCAGCAGATAGACAGCAGTTTTCATTAAATCCTTGGTATCAATGTGAGATTCAACACATCCTTAATTACAACACTCTGACTGGCATCCCCACAATATTTTCAAGGAGAATGCAAAATCTTAATCTCCACAGGACTGTACCAGCCCACAGCAAACAGCCCTGGGAATAGCACACAGCACCCTGTAAGACACAGGTAAGATAAACTGTTCCACATTACAGCAAACACCAGCATATTTTAATTTTGTTCTAAAACCAGCCGAATGAGAGACATTCATTTGAAGGAATTAATGTAACTAATTAGATTCAAACACTAAGGCAATCCGTCTGCAATTCTTACCCCTATTTGCTAGCTAACAGGTGAATGCTTGTACTCTGAGCAAGCGCAGACTCTTACTGAGCAAAAATAAGCAATTTTTTTGAATATTCTCATGGTAAGCAATCATTTTAAATCTAAAGACAAAGTAGAGACTTTCTTTAGAAAGATCTGTCTGCCAAACTCTCTGAACACATGTGCTTTTTAAGCAGGCTTGTACAAAATATTTTACATATCTTGATCAAGTGACACCAACAGGCTCAGTAGAATCTTCTACCTCTGTTTTTATGAGCTGAGAATAAAGAAAGTTACATTTTGGAGGAAAGGAGAGTAGCAAACCATGGCTACCAATATTCAAATGACAAAAACGTCTGAGTGAATTCCAGATGTCAGCCATGTGTTATGGTATAATAGTTCAGCGCTGAGTCACAAGCACAAAAACCTGTTACGAAACACATGCCTGCCCACTTGTGTGCGTGCACTCACCAGTGTGAACGACGTAAAAAAAAAACCTCATGTTTTTGTGGCATTAGTAGCACTGGAGAAAAGCAGTTAATCTGAGCTGAGGTGGGAGAAAATTAGCAAAGTTTGTCCTGTGCCACAGCCCAAGGGTGTGATAATTTGTAGTCTTAACATTTACAAAGAATGAGTTAAAACTGAAGAGAAATTAAACACCCACTTTACAAGCAAGTGTAATCATTTCAAATCCTAAAAGTCCATTCACACCCTGTGTCTTGAACAATCACTAGTGTAAATCACCCACAACCCTGCCATGTGAAACTCATGGAAGTCCAAGTAATTCCTAGCCCAGATCTTTCAAACAGTAATATTTATATTGTGGTTTATTAGCTCCTTTTACTATTTCTTTCTTCTCACATAAAAGGAAGAAATATCTGTGGCACTGACATTTAGCAAGAGCTATCACATGCTGCTGCTTCTTTCTGGCACAGAAAGATAGAGGAGAACCATGTATTGGTCTGTGTGCAGTTTGTGGCACCCCTCGCTGAGTGTTTTCAGCAGGGACCTGCACACAAGGGGAATAATCTACATTGGCTCATCAGTTTTTCACTCATCCCTTCCTCCTGGAACCAGCATTCCCTGGGCTGCGCGCTGCAATCAGCCTGCTGCCTCCCTGGCGGCCCTCCCAGAGGCAGAGTAAGTCAGGAGCTTTGGGACCTGGACCAATTGGTCTTGGGGAATTTACACAGCAGAGAAATCCATAAGGAGCTAGGGACGCATTGCCACCCCCAAGAATTACACTCCTGAACACTCACAGGCAATTGCATATTGCATGTTTTCTTGACTGATTTCAAATGCCTCTTTTTATTTGGACATGCACATGACAAGTCTGTGCACCCACACAGCCACTTGCGTGTGCAAACCTGAGCCAGATAGGCCAGCATGTCAAGTTCACATGCACGAGGTGCACAGTAACTACATGCCAGGCATGAACAAATAGATCCACATTTTTATGAAAATTAGGCCTTTAAAGCTATGTTTAAATAAGCTGTATTAGAGGATTTTAATGACTCCCTGAAAGGGCAAGTGGGATAGTGGCAACAAATTGGCCCAAGCAGAATCACTTCAAAGAAAGTCATGCTGGTAGGCTGGAGAGGGGAAGAAAGACAAGCAAACTTCAGCTGGGGGAACCACAGGAAGGAGCTCCCCAGCAGTGGAGCCGGCTGATGTCTGCCTGCTCCATGGGGCCTCCCAGCTGCACTCCTCAGCTGCTGGAGGATGGTCATCAGATGAAAGAAACGGAAATTATGCTGATGCTGTCTCTGTCCTGGTCTTGAAAAGCAAGAGACAGACGGTGCTTGGTAAGTACCTGTGTGCCAACAGCATGTGAGAGGTTTCAGTCTGTGCCAACAGCATGTGAGAGGTTTCAGTCTGCCCCAGGGGTGACTGCAAAGAGGGCAACCCTCTGCCTGGGAGCTCACAAGAGGTTCTTGTATTTCCTCCAAAGCTCCCACCACTGTAAAGTGTGGGCTTGGGGGCAGGGAAGGAGGGATGTTAAACCACACTGGAAAAAAAAAAAAAAAACAACCACCAAACACATTTACGCTCCAGTCTTTGCAAATTAAGATTTCACACGGGAATTTGGACAGGTGCAGTGTTACCAGATCTGGCAATGGCAGCCCCCTGCCCTATATAGCTGCCCCTTATTTATCTTGCTGTGGTTTCCACTTAGCTGTGTCCCGCGGCAGCAAGGATTTCAGACTCCGTGTGACTGAGAAGTGGCAGCCGGCTCTCTGCTGTGGCAGGTGCGGTGTGGAACCGGCCCCCAGCTCTGGGCATTTGCTGAGGAGGAAAACCTCTGCCCACTGGCTCCATGCATGGCTGCGCACTCAGGGGCAGGCACACGTTGCCAGCAACACCTCATCACAGAAATACTGTTTATCTCCTGTGTGCAAAAGGAGAACACCAGCTTCCGTGACAATGCCAGCACAGCCCTAAACAGCTTGCAACACAAGCAGTGAGCAAGTTTTTCAGGATACCCTCTTTTCAAGCATTACAAATATTGCATATAAACCTGGCCCTGATTTTGACAACTCCTGTAGAAACTCCCCAGATAAAAGCCTCTCCTTGAGCTGCTGCTGTTTGTAGGGGCTGCAGCGGGAAAGCATGCTGGAACAGCAGGGGCAGGAGGAGCTTGGCTTTGCGGGCATGACCTGGTCAAAGGCCAGACATACATCACAGAACAACAGCATTTGCACGATTTTTCATCTGCAGTGTGACTCAGTGGGAAACAGGGCTGATGGGGGCGAAGCGGAGAGGGAATGAGTGGGTGCTGCAGCAGGGAGAAAGTGGCGTGTGGCAACAGACAAAACTAGATTAAAAAAATAGATTTAAAAGGACAGAAATGCCACATAAGGGGGTCATCACAACTTGGTGAAGGCAGGCAGCTGCCCCAGTGGGCTGAAGAGTGCAGACCGGGGCTGTGAGCAAGGGCCGGTGGGTGTCGAAGGGCCACCTCCCCTGGTACGTGGAGGGCGGCCCCCAGGGACATGAGGCATTGGAGTTTTCCTTAGCCACGGCAAAATAAGCCCTCCAGAATGGTGAAGGTGGACGCACACCCCACCAGCCGCCCCAGTGTGGGGCAAAGCTGCTCTGCACACACCTGCATCCCCCAGGATCAATTTTTGCAAGGAGCCTTTTGACAATGCAGCCTGGCAAAATGTGCATCGAGTTCCAGCGGTTTCTGTTCGGGTGTTTTTTGGATGATGATTTTTCATAAAAGCCTACCCACTTCAGAAATATTGCCATGGAAATAAAATAAAATATGCGGTACTGTTCTCCAGGGGCTGCCGCCAAAGCCGTGTTAGAATAGCTCCATCTCGTGGAAATCAGCAGCAGAAGTGGGGGCAAACAACGATGGAAGCGGGAGAAAAGTGGTAGGAAAATGTTGGCAATGCGCTCCTCAGCTCTGTGTGCCAGCAGTGGCTTTGGTTCCCATCCACAGGGGTTTCGCTAGTCCTGTCCCTCCCGGAGTTTCACTCTGATCTGCAGGTTTGAAAAAAATGAACAATATCTTTGTGCAAAGCCAACAGAAATGGTATATTTTATCTGAGTTTTGACATATAACTGTAATATTTACACAGTTACTGTCAGACCATGCTCGGAGCTCACAGGAAGGTTTGGGGCTGTGTGCTGGCTTCAAGCGCTGCCACACAGAGCTCCACTTCAGACCATCTGTCAAAGAAACTCCTTCTCCCTCCGTCACTCCCTGCCTCCATCGGTTAATTTACAGCTGCGTCTGTACCTTGCTCAGCATTTTTTTCTTGTCTCTATCATCTATATCATCTTCCTCTTCTCGTTTTGCAGCTTGTTCCAGGAGTGTCTGTAGCCCTGTGCATGTGCTCAGAAATCAGAAGGAACATCTGTACTGCAGGGCTCAAACACGTTCCTGTCTTTGAAAGAGTTTCCAGTTTAGATAAGCAACACTTGCAATCATGTATATGAAGCGAGTACACAGCATTAAAACCATGAGGTTACATTTTAAAATAATAATTACTCCCTCTTTCCTAATGTACTGTTGGATTTAGTCTCCTGTTTACCCAGACTCTGAGTTTTACCCTTTGATAACAGAGTTTATCTTGCAAGTCTATTTAGTCCATATCCTGGGGGATAGGGGAGACAAGAAGTGGATTTCAGTGTCGAGGACATGTCCTTTTGGTTTTGCACTGTTACCATCACTTAGAACCACCTAAGAAAACACTAAATATTTCAGGCTTAAGAGGTCTGACAAACATCCCATGAACTGCGCAAGACATCAACAAGCCACCACTGTAGATCACTGAACACAGATGCAACAATCTCCTCAGGTGAAACTGCACTCACTGGCAAGGTGCACAAACACATAAATAATGCTAAGAAGATGGATTACGCCTTGGACTTCAGGGGAGCTCTGCATTGCCTTGCCATGTTCAGAGTGTCCCGGAGTGCCTTAGCAAACAGCGCCCACTCAACACAAGGGCACGAGAGCTGGAGCTCACTCCCAGGAGATGCCAGCAGAAAGGCACAGCAGCATGCACTGCAGAGATCCCACTGGCCACAATGAGGTCTGGGCTGATTGCAGTCTAGAAATGGGACCTAGAAAAGAAAGGCCATGGAAAATGCTGTTAACTGAAAATCTAAACGTAGTCATGGTTGAAGGAAGGCTCCCCAGACTAAGTGGCCAGATTTTCCTCTGGCAGTGGGTAACCCACTAAATCTGTTACAAACTCCAGCTCCTTCCCCTTCCTTCTGTCCTCTTCTCTCTGGGCAAGAACCTTCCCAAGCCCCTGCTCGCTCTGCAATGCTGGGCATGACTCCTCCCCACTGGATAGTGCAGGATTTGGTCCAGTAGCAAACCACACATTGTTGTTCATGCTGCTTAGGCAGCTGAAAACCAGAAGAGACAAGTGGTAAAACTGAATGAAAGGATGATATGGGAGGTGAATTTTGGAAATCTCATCTGGATCACAGGAATTTCAGTTTCTGCCTTTATTCACCCCACCATCCTCCTCCAAAGGCTTATTTCTGCTCATGTGTAAAAAAGACCATTTTTACAGTACTGTTGCCCCTGCCCAGCCTGTGTCATTTAATCAGGCCAGGCAAACCCTGGCCAGGCCAGGCTTACCACTCACAAACAGCAGCATATTGAAAGACACTGTTATTTCTGTCACACCAGCACAACTTCAGGAACTGGGTCTTCGTTTATTAAAATGTAGGGCCAGTGCCCAACCCCTTGTGTTTCTTTAAGGCCCACTCTTCTGTGATCTAGGGACTACATACATTCCATGGTGCACTGCAGACTGACAGATGCATGTCTCTGCCCCCAGGCAGCATAGCTTGGATCAGAACAGCAGTGTGACAAACTACAATTCACACACCTGCTGGGAACACTTCTTTAAACATGGTTTTGTCTCCATGAGCTGGAGATGATGGCCCTGACCAACAGCTATCAGAGCCAACTGGGCAGCAAGGCAACGCAGTGGAGGGGATGGGGGCTGCAGCATCAACAGCCTGAGGATGCTGCAGAGGATGTTAGGCGGAGGAAAGGGCCAATTGTTCTGAATAGCCAACAGCAAAATAAGCAATGAGTTAAATTAGAGCAAGGAACATATAGCTACACCAAGAGGAAAATGCCTATAGTTGATGGCAAGCATGATTAGGCAACGGGCCCCGGTGCCAGAGGAAGTGCTGACTATCGGCCAACACCATCCCAGGAAGACTTTGTCATCATCGCCTGTGGGAGGATGGAGCCTGGTTGCGGGAATGAGCTGTACAACCCACTGCTGCTCCCTTCCTTTTGGGCTAGGGAGATTAGCCATCCCAGGCCTTCCCCACTACAGGCTGAATGGTTCAGCTGGGTGGCTGTTCAGCTGCTCCCAGCCACCCCAGGAGAGTGTAGACCACTGGGGTACAGTCTCTTGAGCATTTCACTGCTTTTTTTATGGTTATTGCAAAAAAGAAGAGAAGGCTATTGCTTGCTTATGGCTTTAATATGAAAGCAATTGATATTTTGGAGGGGTGGCAATATGCAAAGAATTAACACCAAGCCACAGTGCGAAGCTCTGATGTGCTTTCTCTGATGGCAATGAAACCTTGCCGAATACCGAGTTGCCGAGTGAAACACTTTCAAAAGACTATTCACTGACCTGCAATTACCCCTGGCAATACTGTAGGACATTTGTCTAGCGATCCTTAAGGGGGCTGAGGAGTAAACCAGCCTGCCCCAACCCAGATCTGACAAACTCATCAAGTCTAAACCTTTGGCAAATTCTTCTCCTTGCACATACCTTTGCAAATAGGGACTAGGTATTCAGTATGTATATCTATAAAAAAACATGTGAAAGATGTTAGAGCAGGTGGGATTTCTGGAGTGAACATGTGATGGAAGAAGTGACCTGTGCCTCCAGGTCACTGGTATCTGCCAAGGCCAGCAGGCAGAGGAGGCGCAGCTCCAGCGAGGACTGCTGAGGGATCGCCCTGCACATGCAGAACTGCTCACCTCATTTCCACATCAGTCTGGCTGGGTGGTAAGAACTTCCCCTTTCAAACCCATCCAATAGAAACAGCTTGTTAGCAGCACCCAACTGCAGCTTCAGCTCCCAGCAGCCACACTAAGAACAAACCCCGGAATTTTAGCAGTGGGGTTGGTTTGTTCTCCCATCAGCAAACCAAATTGGTCAAGGATTCACGTTTGGCAAGAAAGGCAAAATCACTGCGAGGGTAGGGACTTCAGAGCTATGTCTCTGAAGCATGGTGAGGACAAAGAAACAAACATTGCCCTGCGGCAAAATATATTTAGGGCATCAACATATTCCCGACTGGAGCAGCACGCATTTTACCTTGTTACCTTACATACAGTCATAACCAGCATAGGGCATTACCTGGCAGTTGCAAGGATGCTTATCAGGCAAAGACCATCAGTGCAAAATGAGCAGATAAGAATTTGTTAACATGAATGGGGGAGAAAGAGGAAAGAAACTCGAGAAGTGAATTGAAGCAGTCAAAACTGTGTGGAGACATCATTTCAAGTTCCCAAGCCATCTGGCTGAGCACAACCTACGCTTTTTTTTTTTTTCCTCATCACAGCAGTTTTGGGTTGCTCTCATTTTTCCCACCCACCCTGACCAGAGGTGATGCCTGCTGCTGCATTTCAGCACTCTCAAAACCCCCAGGTGGAGGAGGAGGGGCAGCTCTTACCTGCCCACACAGTCTCACTGGTGGCCACCCTGCACCAAAGGATCATGGAAACCCTCTCTCAGCTGGGATGTGGCTTGGGACACTTCCAACCCACTTTGGACCCAGCTATGGCACCTGGATCACAGGTGCTCCTTACCAGCATTTCTTACTTGAAAGTGGGGGGAGAGGTTTCTCCCCTCTCTTCCTGGAGCTCTATACACAGCAATAAATGTCGCTTAGCAACAGGACTTCCCTTTAAGATACTCTTTTGTAATTTCAAAGCCTCTGTGCCAGAAGTTCTTTAAATAGCCTGAACTCACACCGGCTCCCTCAGTTTGGCTCTTTTTCTTTATCTCTTCCCAGTTTCCTCTCATTTCAAGGTTAATACCTGTGGCCAGCCAAAGCAAAGCAAACCCAACAAAAATGCGACTCCCAGGGATCAGTCCCGCCTCTCCAGACAAGGGCTGGGAAGCTCCTTTTCCCCAAAGCCGCACCAAGGTACACCCAATAAAGACCAGCTGAGGAAACGGGAAGCTCAGGCAGCTTTTAATTCTGATTTTTTGCTTGCTACTCAAGTCAGACTTACAGATACGACCAGGTTTCTCTCTCATCAGTCTAAAATCTAGTGTGGAAGACTTGTGCAGCCCTGTTTGTCAGATTCTGTATTGTTTGGACAGAGAAGGAACAGCTTGTCACTAATCATTGAAATCTGCATTTTATCTTGGCCTTATAGTACTGATAGAACCCATGGGGAGCGAGAATACTGGGTATTTTGCTTGCTTAGCAGGTAACGGAGGCTGCATTTTTGAGGTAAGGAAAAGTCTTACAGCTGTTACACAGAGTAACAGGGGGCTCCAGCACTGAGATCCTCAAAACATCTTCTGAATTTTTGAAGAATCACAAGCTACTCAAGGAGGATAACACAACAACAGTAGCTATACAGAAACAGTATCTGCAGAGAGAGTATAGGAGGCATCCCCCTTTGCAGATGAAACATGCATGTACAAGACGTCAGTAATTAAACAATTGCTAGCTCCTGTGAGCAGTTTCCTTCCCGCACAGTGCCTTTGTCCTGACTATTTTCGGTTTGTGTTTGGTAGGACTTCACACGGCTTCACATGCCCCAGCCGTGGCCAATGCAGCTTCCTGGCCAGCAGGCAGGGCGCAGGATGCAGCCGTGGGGGCCAGGAAGCCCGGTGTCCCCCTGGCCTCTAGCAAGCTGCGATCGTCAGCTGACAGTTTGTTCATCCTGCCTACTAAAAAAATAGCACAGATGCCCCTCGCAAAGCCCAGGGGTTCCAGCACCTGGTGCAGCAGCAGTGCCCTGGCTGAGCGCCTGTGCCATCAATCCTTTTGAAAGCCGCCTCAAATAAAATCCGCATGAGAACAAGCCATCCATGGAAAGGCGGCCAGAGGAGCACTGACTTTATTCGGTTGGGGTATTTCTGTACACAGTGCTCACATACCTGGTCACACTCTCTCTCTTTTTCAAGGGGCATCTAGGTCGCTACCTGTGCAGGTGGTTTGCCCAAGTCATGGAAATTTCATATTGAAGCTCTGGTGTGCTTTCAGCATTAACCTTAACCATCAATGCCAGAGGACAGAAGCTGTCAGTCTGGTCCTCCACCAAGGAGCAGCAGCAAAGCAGAGGAAGAGGAATCCCTGGGGCGGGGGGATGCTGCAGCCTGGCTCCCAGCTGCTCGAAATGTGCACTGGCAGGGCTGGTGCCCAACTGGGGAGAGCATCGCAGGCACAGTCCTGCAGCTCCTGTGCTGCTTGTGTCCCCACCACCCCCGAGGGCAGGTGAAGGGACATTGTTCACACGCACTGAGAGCGTGGGCTGGAGCACATCTGGCTGCTGCCTCCTGCTTTCGTTTAGGGTTTCAGAAAGATCAATTGCTGCAGCATGAAGCAGAGGGGTTTCACACAAAGCCTGGTAAAGTCTGACTTTTTTTACGGCAGCTTTTTCTCCCTGCAGGTGACATGCTCTTGCTGCCTCACCTTTTTTTCAGGCATTTCCTCAGAGCACAGGCTGAGCCCGCAGCACCTCCTGCACCGACAGCAGAGCCCGTGCAGGTTTTCCTGCTGGACAACACGGGTTTGTGGAAGGGCAGGGTAGGTGGTCCCTGTCCTCCCCAGCTGCCGTGTCTGCTCTCACAGCACCATGCAGCCGCGGTGGGGGAATGGCCACAGCCCAAATCCCACTGCCCCAAGGCAAACCCCAGTCCAAGTTCTTAACATCTAGCATTTAAAGCAATCAGTTTGGGTTCCTAGCTCTTGTTTGTGGTACCAAAGAAAACAACAAACAAGGAAAATAATGAAATCCATACTTGAAGGAAATGACTGAAAATTATTTTGATCCTTTGATCCTGTAAAGAGAGGTATTTTGGAAGCCCTGCTGTGCTGGGTTGCCAATCCCTTCTTCAGAGCTACGGAAGACCCAGAGATTGACATGATTCATCTCTTCAACAAGAGAGAATTAACATCTTATAGGAATTCTGAGGGTGCTAAAGTCTGTTTAACATATACACACAACTCTTTCTGCTTTTTTCTTTTTTTTTTTTTAATTTCTTAGATGGATTCCCACTTACCCCTACACTCATTACACATTTTTTTCCAAGGGAGCCCTGGAAGAGGAGCAATTTCCCATGTTTATCCCACCTACGGCACCCCTCGTGGGCCAGGCTTTTTGGAGGTGCTGTGCTCAGTGCTCTCACTGGGAGCCTTTCCTGACACAAGGGCCAGGCCAGGTGCAGGGCCAGCTGAGAGGATTTGACACCAAACAGAATTTCCCCTCAACCCAACCAGCCATCCTCCTGCCTGGGCAGAGAGGCTCCTGCAGGACCCAGGATCCCACCCAGAAATGGGACCCACCTTTCTGCGGCAGGGGCGGGAACTGGCATCCCGTGACTTCAGCATTGTGCCAACAGCCCACATGATGCCCACATCTGTGCCACTTGGCTGGGCTGAGGAACACGCCAGCATTTCACCATTGTGATTCCCTCTAGGACCAACACAGCATTGGTGATGGTTTTTAAGTGGGGGAAGGGCCACCACCCATGAACGCACACCATGGGTGACTCACTGCGTTTTGGTGAGCTTCATGGGCTGTTCCTCCCGTCTAGCTCAGAAATCAGTTTAAAATGGAGAACTTCTGGGGTGATGTACAGTCCTCTCCAGGGAACTTCTTGATTGCAGGGCAGTGTGACTTGTTTGTGGGGTGGTGCAGTGCCAGAGGGGCAGTGCAGAGAGAGCAATTTACTTGGCCCTCAGCAGCATTCAGCATCTCACGAGTGCTCCGTGACAAGCACCATCACATTAAAGCCAATTATTACCACTGCTGTTCACATGGTCTTCAATTTCCATCACCAAAGCGGGAAGAGTTTCGGCCAAGCACATAGAAAGTAATATTATGAAGAGTATGATACTCTCGAGGGCACTCTCCTAGCAACCCCCGTGGTCTTACAGCCCCCCTGAACGTGGTGACGGATAAAGGATCCACCCAGCACTTGGGAACAGCAAACACCATCATTAAAAGCAGAAAACATGCAGAAAAGGAGCGCTTCCCCTGTTTAACACGGGAGGTGAATCAGTCTGCAACGGCCAAGGGTGCCGCAGCTGTGGTCACAGAGGGGCTGCAGCCTGGCTGAGCCTGAGCCCACGGCGGGTGCCCACAGTAAAGCTCCCTGCCAGCACCGAAACCCCCTCCCGCTAATTACTGCCATAAACTCTTACCCCTCCCCATTCACTCCTTTGAGCACAGGGAGCTAAATTAATCAAATAGGCACACGTAATGAATAATTCAGATACCTCTACTCATTAGTCATTTTTACTAAGCTCAGCAACTGCTTGTGCACATGGATGAGAACAACTTCAGTCACCCGATACCAATTTCAGAATGAATTCTTCATTACCCGAAATTGAGGTAGGCCTTGGAATTCAGTATTTGCATCATAAAGCTTCCTGTTTCCTCAAAAAACAGTCATCTCCCCAAAAAATCTCTGGAGTTATTTATACCCCTTTATGTTACACGTAAATTCCACAACACACAGGAATATACTTGCACTGCAGGAAGAGGCAGGATTAGCTTCCGCTGATATCCCCTCCGGATTTAAAGGACTTTTCTTCCAAAACAGCACATTCAAGTTCGAGGTTTCTGATGCAGGTGGTTTGAGGAAGCATCCATGCCACCAGGGCTCGTGGCCTGCCAGAAACGAGACACAGGGTGCAAGTGCAAGCCTTAGCCTTTGAGCCTTAGCATGGAAAACAGCAAATAAACAAGGAGCAAACATCCCAAACAACAAATTCCTCTGAAAATTTTGCTACCAGCTGCAGGGGGAGCAGGATTTCCAGCAAACATGGAGCTGGCTGGGAAAGAGGCAGAGCTGTTAGTGGGATATGGAGTGAGCTTTTTAGCTTGTCATTCAGATAACTTATTTTCTTTTAAATTTTACAAATTAAGGAAGAGGGAAAAAAAAACAGCTGAAAGAGATCAGCACAGATCCTAGCAGCAGACAAATGCAGCAGCAGGGCACCGGTGCCATGGCCTCTGTGCCCACCAGCCACAACAGCCCATCGGGGAGGCTTAGGCAAAGATGCAAAAGGGATTCAGATCTGCACTGGATTTTAAGCTTTGCTCCTGCCACATTGACTGCTCCTCTGTCCCCAGCCGCCTGCAGGGATGAGCACAGCAGGGCTCAGGTAAAACCTGACGGACACATCAACTCCATCTACCAGTGCAGCCATGGCCTTCACACACTATTTCAGAGCTGGAGCCGTTGATTTTGTGCGTGTCCTTGGCACCAGATGTCTCCATCTTCCCGGGTGTCAAGCTTGATGCTCTCCAGATGGCATCTTGATTGCTTAAAGCTTCACTGATTGAATTATCAGGGCTGGATTGGCTCTGTGGTTCAGCCCACCTGGCCTCTCCCCATTGTGCTGGGGCACGTTTGCCGAGCTCGGTATGTTTTCATCATGCCTTCCTCTACTAGCTGGTGAAGAAAGAGTGCCAGTTAAGCCTGCTGAAAACAAAGTTATCACGCTAATAACTCAGCCATTTAACAAAGGGAAGAAAAAGGCAGGTTGAGCTGGTTGGCTAGAGCCAGCGATCAGTGCCGTCCCAGGCGGTGAGGACCAGACACTCCCGCCTGCAGCTGCCACACGCATGCCCATCTTAGAGATGGTTAGAAATATTGTCCCCCTTTAGAAAACTAATCATTACCTGTGATCTAAAGAGGAAAAGAATTCATTTTCAGATTGCACTATTGCTTTTCAGCTTTACTCTTTCTAACAAGACAAGCACATTTCAGCATCATAATCCTTTTTGCAGCAATATAGGCACAGATCTTGTGCCCGTATTTCAGTTGTTTTACAAGTTCTTGCAACTTTCACAAGCAATGCACCAAATTTTGTTTGACTCAAACTTTCCATTGCATTAAATTCCCCTTTAGTGAGACACTGCAGTCTCATCTGCCCTTTTCTTGCTCTACCTCCTATTTCATGCTGAACTAACTCCCCTGTACTTAGCGGGGACATTTCACTCTACACAAGAATAAAGGCCAATTTCCCTCACTTTCAATTTTTTACAAAAATCTGTTCTGCCCCAGGAAAGTATCAGTGCACAGTCATTTGACTATATTTAAAGCAGGGAAGTTCCTCTTTCACTCCAAAACTACTGTTTTGCTCACACTGAACCTGTGAGGTTCAGCAAGCATTTATTTTCCTTATGACTGCCTTTCTAGCTGACTTGCCCAGTTTGTCTGACCTTTGCTGCTCTGTCTTGCTTTTGTGAAGGGAAGATAGCACAAGATCATCCATTTTAACAATCCGCCTCACTCCGTAATGGCCTGTGATTTATACTTTTTGATTTTGACAACACTCATCTGCATTAGCTGCGAAGCCTCCAGCGCCGCAGAGACAATGTGCACGGAGGTGAGTGACAGCCGCCGGTCCCTCTTGAGATACAGGAGCCACGTGTGTAGAGGATCGATCTCTGGTGAATACTTGCCTGCTCATATCCACCTGTTTTCAGTTCCCAAGGGGTTTCTCTCAGGGGGATCTGAAGGTCTTTATCGGAGAAATAAGGCAGGTGTCTTGAGATGTGCTCAGGGACATCACTCACTGTCCCTCCTCGTCCTCCTCACACTGTGCATCTGTGCACCCTCATGCTCCCTCCTGCCGCTGCTGGGGACTTTGGGAGCCTGTCAAACCAGCACCATGCTTCCCCTCCCAGAGAGCTGGAAGGATGACAAAGTTTCACAGGGGTGTTTAGCAGGTATCAGAGCTAGACAGAGGACAGATATAAGGATTTTTGTCTTATGCTTGTGCTCTCCATACAGGAATTTGTACACAGTGGTGGGATGATGGTGTCTCTATTTGTCATTTAGTCAATGTGTGATACCACATGCAAATAGGAAGAAAGTACCAGGGTTTTTCCAGGGGAAGGGGAAAAGGCTGACTCATAAGATTTTTATTTTATTTTTTTAAAGTGGGAGACAAGGAAAAAAAAGTAAGGTTTTTGCTTCAGGGAGGAAGCACTGTGGAAACCCAGCCCTACGCAGCCCACATTTAGGGCCAACAGGAAGCTCCTCACTGAATTAAATGTACAAATCCCCCAGCATCCAGGTTGCACACTGGGATCCCCCATGGGATGGTTGCTCCCCAGCTCCCTGTGAGAGCTGCTCCATGCCCTGAAGCATACAGAGAGAGCTTACTCACTAATTTATTTGAATGGTGAAACATAGACACTGTTCTCATTTATAATGACAGCTAAACATTTTTTATCTGTCTAAACAGCATATGACATGGCAGTCAGCTCCACGGGTTCTTCTTTGCTTATCAGTATTGAAAGCATTGGCTTTCCTAAGTCTATATTTTGCCATTTCTATAGTTACCAGTGCTGTATTATTTCAGTGCTTCTAGGCTGGAGCCAAGTCCCTGTGCTATGGCAGGTACCAGGCTGGCTTGCTGCCCCCCAGGCCATGCCAAGTGCCCAGCCATGGGCAGCGCTGGCTCGTCCCACCCTGCTGGTGCTGGACCTGGTGCCATTCCCCCAGCGCTGAGCTCCAGCCAGGCCCCAGCACGCCGAGGGGAAGGATGGCAGAGGAGCCGCACTCCCCACCTGCATGGGCATTTTGTTGTGACAGTCCCTTTCCACTCCGTCCTGGCTCTGCCAGTTATGGGGCTTGCACCTACAGGAAAGGAAGGAATTGTTTGCCATGTCCAGCTTGTGGCTTGCAACAAATACTGCTCTTTCCCCTCCAGCGAAGTTACCAAGTGCCTCCACTGCCTGCCTGCCTCTTCTAAGCCACAGACAGGCAGAGACATGGTTTGGTCTCACTCACAGTCCCATGTGGATGGAAAGACCCGAACCTCGTGCACCATTCCCCAGGGTCCACGCATGTGCACCTCAACAAAACCCTGGTGAGCCACGTGCTCCCGTCCCACGGGGTGCACATCTGCGCTGTCCTCTGCTTGTCACGAACTCCAGGCTCCAGCGCATTTCTCACTGGAGGTCCCACCACCTGTGCTTGCTTTCTTTGGGCTAATAGAATAGCTTTGAATCTCATTAAGATGGTAAGAACGGCCAACTGTGCAATACATGCTTTTACTTCCCTGCAAGCAGAATGTCTCCGAGCTGCCTGGCAGGATATTGCCAAAGCTCCAGCTCCCACATGGCCCCAGGCTGGCCCTGTAACCACCCAGGGCTTTCTCTGGGAGCAGGACTGGGCGAAGAGGAGGGTGGCACTGCGCTGGCTGCACCCATGCTCCCCATTGCAGCTTGGCAGCTGGGACAAATGTGATGCTCTGAGCATCTCCACTGCCTTGAGCAGCTGTGGCAAGCTATTCCAGGGCGGCATTTCCCTGCATGCCATAGTTCCAGGCTCTGGTGGATTTTCATGCAATCACCAGGCAAAGGCAGGTCAAGCACGTTTAATGAATTTCCCTAGTATCCACAGAGATGACTTCTCTACATAACAGATCGATTTATTTTCAGTTAAACTGAAAAGCCTTCATAGAAATTTTAAAGACTCAGCATATCAGATATGATCTTTGTCTAGCCTGAGCTAAACCTTCCCATCATCCTGTCACTGCAGCGTGTAACTGCAGTTCAGATCCAATTAATTTGGATATGTTCCTTCTAGAAACATTCCCAGACCTGCTTCTTTTTACCTCCTCTTTGCAAGGTTTTCTTAAGACTTCTCTTAGAATAAGCTTTGTTACAAGACTTGTGAAATTCAGAATTTAAAACTACCTTGTGGAGATTCTTTCTTAGGGATTAATAATTCATCCAGAAGAGTAAACAATCCTCATATATGCTAAAACTTCCATAAGAAAGTACTACAGACAAGACACACTTCAAATTAGTACAAGAGAGATTCAAGGCATTCGTTTTAAAAACATACTCCACAAAATCCCAGGTTTGTGCATTGCAAGCCTGCACTAAGGCTTCCTAGGGTTCTGACTGCTGTTTTTAAATAATTCAAAATTCTGTTTGATTTTTTTGAAGTGCCATAGTTTCCTATTTATATTCACAGCACATACCTCTTGCAGTTTCACTATGTATTTTCCACAGATTACAGTAAATAAAAGCTATAGCTGTGAAGGTTTAGGACTGAGGGAGATTCCTGAAAAACTACCTGTCACAACTGAAATCCTCGACTTCAGCTTCAACGTGCTCCCTTCTCTCCAGAATTCAACCTTCTCAGAGCTGAAGTCTCTTCTCTACTTGGACTTAACAAGGTATGGGGGAGTGTCCTCACTTCCGCACATCAGGTTGGTCAAACCCCCTGCCTGAAACTGCCTTCTGGAGCACACCAGAGGAGCATCTCCCTGCCTTCACAGGGAAACCACCAGTAGCACTTGCAGACAGCTGTGAAGTATTTTGCTAAGCAGAGATGATATTGATACACTTGGGCAATATCTAGGCTTCTCCTCTGGCGACAATCATTTGCAGGACAGTGGGTGAAATATGCATTTTCCACGTATTACTGCTGCTAAGACAGCAAAGTCACTAAAGCAAATTTTTAATTCACTATTCTATAAAGATATTGTTCCCTAAACCCTAGAGAAAGACAGGTTTGGTCCTTGTAAATGCCCAGCTTTTTCTATAGGAAATGAGATTTTCATTGTATTAAGCCAGACACTAAAAACCTCATGTCTCCCTGACTTCTACAAATGCTTCCACACACCCATCATTTCAGGGCAGTTTTTTCTTCTCATCAGGACCCTGTTTTTCAATGTGAGCTTACAAATACCAGGCAAGCATCACTGGAAAAGACAGACACTTTTATCCTGGTGAAGGCAACTGATCATGAGTTCTTACAGATATGAAGTGCAGTTTGGGTTATTACATATACCAGCAGAGTTTTGTGAGACAGGCCACTGATGATGGCTTCTGTTACTTTCTCAAGGTGTCAGATCAACTGGGTGTACGATGGTGCCTTTCACAACAACAAGCAGCTGAAGACAATCGTGCTGACTGGAAACCTGCTCATGTTTCTGTCTGACACAGCATTCACTGGCCCACAGTCCCTGAAGCAGCTTGTCTTAACGCAGACAGGAATAACCAGTATGTCCTTTATTCCAATGACAAATCTGGACAGCTTGGATACCCTCATCTTGGGCAGCAACCACATCTCTTCGCTGCAGCTTCCTCCCAGCTTCCCCGCTCAAAACCTCAAATACCTTGACTTTCAAATGAACAACATAAGAGCAATCACAGCAGATGATGTCCGCATTCTGCAGAAGACCAAGAATATAACTCTCATCTTTAAAGGCAATGACATTATGTACATTGAACCTGGAGCCTTCCAGTCCCATTTCTACAGTTTGGACTTTGGGGGCTGTGCTGACATCCCTGGGGTCCTGGCAGGGATACAGAATTCCACAGCCCAGACCCTTTGGCTGGGAACATTTCATGGTATGGAAAAGGAGCCCTACCTAAGCCCGAATGTTTTACAAGGCCTCTGTAATATCTTTGTCAAGGATCTCTATCTGCAGCTACGGCACTTCAGAAACCTAAATGCTGACATGTTTCAGTGCTTGACCAGGCTCCAAAAGCTGGACCTAACTCAAACACACATCAGCGCGTTGCCCCCTGGCATCAGTGGCATGAGCTCGCTAGTGGAGTTAGTTCTCAACGCAAACTCCTTCGAGCACCTCTGCAACATCAGCTCTGCTGCCTTCCCCTCCCTCACCCACCTCCACATCAAGGGGAACTTGCAGGTCCTGCAGCTGGGCTCTGGGTGTTTGGAGAAACTGGCAAAGCTTCAACATCTTGATTTAAGTAAGAGTCATATTGAAAGCTTTGACTGCTGTAACGAAGCCCTGAGCGGTTTGAGCAGTCTTCAGTACCTGAATCTGAGCCACAACATAAAGCTCCACCTCCAAGGCATGCTCATTAAGGACGGTGCTAACCTGGAGCTGCTGGACCTAGCTTTCACACCTCTTCATATCAACACTTCACAGGGTCCTTTCCGAAATTTGCATCTCTTGCAAGTCCTGAATCTTTCCTCCTCCCACATTAATACTAGCATTCAGCATCTCTTTCAAGGCCTGGAAAACCTCATGCTCTTGGACCTTAGTCAAAATAACTTTGAGTCAGGGATCATGCCAAGGGATGAACTGTTCCAACAGCTATCCAACTTAGAGGTGCTAATTTTGTCATCCTGTGAACTGACAGCAATAAGCAGCCAAGCCTTTCACAACCTCAAGAAGTTACAGCATGTTGATCTGAGCCACAACAAACTTACTGCATTCAGCACAGATGCATTTTCAAACCTCAAGAGCATCTCTCTCAATTTTGCCCACAACAGGATCCGTATTGTACCACGTGACAAGCTAGTGTCCCTAGCTGGCCACTGCGTAATCAATTTAAGTTACAACCCTCTGGACTGCACCTGCTCCAATATTGGTTTCATCTCCTGGTACAAGCAGAATCTGGATAAAATTGAAGACCCTGAAGGAACAAGATGCTCTGAACCCAAGTCACTAGCTGGGGCTCAGCTGGCCACCATCTCACTCTCCTGTGGGATCAACACAGCAGGAACCATTGCAGTTGTCCTGGTTCTTTTATCCTGTGGTGCCATCTTCATTTGGGGTGCTCACTATTTCAGGCGAAATTACCAGCAAATATAAGTTTATGATGGAGATACAGAGAAGATGTACAGCAATTGTATTAAGATGAAAGACAACTAACTGTTTTTGTTTGTGACCTGTATTTTCTTTTGTAATACCTTTTCCATTTGTATTATAACTTCTAGAAAAATAATGAAAAACATTTATTTGAGAACTTGAAAAATAAACTATGACATGAGCCCTGAACATGAATAACTTCTTTTGTAGAGAAATCCCAGTTGAACTCAATGTTAGCCCCGGTGTCTCAGCTACTATAACTAATGCACCTGTAAATGGAAGATCCAAGGGCCAAAACGCAAACCTTGTTCTGTTTAAAAAACAGGAAACCAAACCACCACCACCACCACCACTCCCAACAAAAAAAAACCACAAACCAACCAAACCCTCACCCTCTATCAAATGCCCTTGAAAAACAATGTTGTTTAAGAGGTGACAGTAGTGTACCCCACTCTGCTAAAAAGAAAAAATACTTCCTGTGAAGAACAGGTGCAACGTTCATAGTCACATAAGACCCACTCCTGAAGGACCAACAGAAACTGCCTGTATCATCTCTGCAATTTCTTTAAAGTATTTTTGATCCTTAGAAAGTTCCTGGTCATTGAACCTCTGTCTGTTCATCTGTCACCCTGAGGCAGGCCCTGCTCCTGTACTATTTACTAGACTCCATAGTAATCAGGGACTAGCAACAATTTCAGCTTTAACCATAAAACTTGTAGATTTGGTCAAGAAACTGCAGGTGCTTGGCACTATGTTTACTTACATGGGGCAAAAAACCAGTGCCAACAGCTATGAGACTTTCCTAGGCCAGCCCAAAGTGGACTGTTTCCTCCAGCAGCAGCCCAGTAGAGAAAACCAGAAACTGCAAAGGGGGCAGTGCAGTGGGGAGCAGCAACCTCATCCTGTGGGTGCTCCTGGTGCCAACAGCTGCTTCGCATTGCTTCTTGCCTGCATCCCTGGAGTGAAGTCAGAGTCCCTTCGCTCCAACGGGATATGCAACAGCTAGGCAGGAAAAGAGACAGACTTGTTATTATTTACTTTTACTAAACTACCAAATCTCTTTTTCTGCCATCACATGTGAATAAACCCAGTGGCAAGACAGAGTATGTGCATTTGACCAAGGGTCTGATGGGAGCTTGCCATGCCTGCTCCTCTGCCCTGTGTTACCATAGCGTGATTTATGGCACTAGTGCTTTAATAACAGGCTAATCCTGATGTATAGACACAACCTTCTCAGAGGGTAAGACCCCTCTCTGTCTCCACAGCAGAGCATGCACCCCTACCCCAGCAAGGCTCCCCAGTGTGTTAAGCTGGGAGCTGTGGTTGCTCACAGAGACATGGAAGGCAAGCTTTCTCTCAACACTTTCCATGCAGGACTCCACATGCAGCTTCAGCTCCTGCCCCAAAGGCATTTCCTAGACATTTTCCTCCATATCATGCTGACTAGCTAAGATTTCAAAGATCCCTGCTGGACTAGAAATTTTTTGCTCATTTCTGAAGACACTGCTGACAAGAATCTCTGCTTGGTCTTCTCCAGTAAGAAATACCTATCTTGTTTGAAAAGGCCCTTTTACCCTCTGTGAGCAGATCAGACTAACACAACATGGATTCTTGTAGCTTTTGCATGCCTTCACATCACATACGCCGCCTGCCTTACCCCACAGCTTCTCCTCCTCCTGCCTTTGCAGCCGTGTGCTGCCCAAGGGCGTGCCAAGGAGAGATGTTTGATGTTTCTTCTCCAGTTGCCTCTAAACACTCCCAGATTTTGGGTACCAGAATGTTGCCTCTCCTCACAACTCTCCGTATTGCTGATCTGTATTCCCTGTTTCTGTGGCTGCTGACATGCTCTGCACAGAAACCTCCTCCTGACCCGCCAGCAGGCACTGTGCTCCCACCGCCCAGCTGCAGAGCACCAAAGCTGCACAGGCTGCCTGCGTCAGATGAGCCCTTCCACAAGGACTGGTCTAAAGGAGAGAAATGTCACCGAGCAAGCCATGCTGCCTGAGGCGAGGACTCCCTGACTCGTCCCTGGGAGCAAGGCAGGGATGCTCCTGAAGTCAGCCCAGGGTTTGAGGAGCGTTTTCCCCTCCCTCTGCAAATCTGACTGGTTAAATGAGCAACCGCTGATAATTGCCTTATCTAACAATCCAGCATGAATGCCAGTGTGTGCACCATCCAAGAGACCTGCTTCTTCCATTGTTTCCCTCTTTAATTTGTGGGTTCAGGAAAGCGATAGACAAACAGTGAAGTTAAAAGGGAGCACAATGCCATTCATAGCTTGGGATAGGCACAAAAAAATTTCCTGCAAGTATCAGGTAGTAACTGTGTGAGATCCACAAATATCAATGACTTGAGGAGAAAACTGCATGGTGGGCTGATGCTTCCTGAAATGCCTCTTTGTTTGGAGAGAAAAACACAGGATTCAAATACCACCAGTTTGTGAAAAGCTACCCAATGTCATGGCGTACACTTGTGTAGACTTCAGTCAGTTAAAACTCAAAGATGGCTGAAAAGGCAAAATGGTGAACGTGTTCCTGTGCAATATATATTTGCACAGAGAGTATTAAGTACAGATTTTCCTGTGACCCATCCCTTTCCCT
Organism: Theristicus caerulescens; assembly: GCA_020745775.1. Classification (NCBI taxonomy): domain Eukaryota; kingdom Metazoa; phylum Chordata; class Aves; order Pelecaniformes; family Threskiornithidae; genus Theristicus; species Theristicus caerulescens. The sequence continues at coordinate 25,149,407 of CM036583.1, read as the reverse complement.
CTACACTACTTGTTTTTGATGACCATATCTTCACCTGTTGTCATTTTTATTTTCTCTTTGATTTACTTTACAGTGACATCTCTGCCTTCTTATTTGCCTGCAAAACACCATTCACAGGATGCCAGAACAGCATACACTGTATGTTTCAGAATACACAAATCCTAAATCCAGGGACTGATTATTCTGAAAAAAATTTATATATGGCTATAATACACTAAAATGTCCAGGTTATATATTACAACTTTTTGAAGTCCAAAGATTTAGTCTTCTGGGATTATTTAGCAAGGATATAAATGGAAAGAGACAGTAAATTTGTTTTTCTTTATAGCATTTGTTTACCCAGTCAAGCTCTGATCTGATGCAGTCCTTGGTTTCCAGTTAGGGCTTTTATCTCTTTATTTTTTCAGATACAGCTGGGGAGCCAGCACTCAGAGAGAACAAGGGAATCGCCTGAGGTGAATGGTGCCTACCAGGACTGAACTCATCACCATCCTGGCTCCTGGACTACAGATGTCACTGAAGTCATGGTATAACACAAAACTGCAAAATAGAATTTGTTATCAGTATTTACACAGAGAAGAAACTTGAGCAGATCTTAGCTATCAAGTCACATTTCAGACTGGTAAGCACTTATGTTTATTTCAATTGGACAAACCAAAACTCAGAGCCAAGTTCTTCCTCCCCAACTGTGCTTAAACAAGATACTATCAGTAAAATGCAAATCAATTTTTGAAAGAGGATTTTACTCTGAACAGGATGGTTGAAGATGCCAATTTCTAAATCTGTCAACAACAAAAAAAAATCCTCATGTCAATGATGCATCTTTTAAGAACTTTCTCTCATTCACTAGTCTTGTCTGTACCTGGAAAAGGAGCAAGTGAGATCCCTTCCCAACCACTCACTCATACCATACCTCCTCATCTCGCAAATACAATGGATATTCTTTTGCCCTGGACGCAGATGACATCTTTCTCCAGCAAATCTCTCAGACATCTGCTTGCCCCTGTATCTAATTCACACCTGCATTTTGAAGGGCTTGCTGTGTGCTAGAACTTACCTATGTTGTTACCGTCTTCTTACTCTGTAGTGTGCTCCACTCTTCCGGATGCCCCCAGCTCTTTGCAGCTTGAACCATAATGTCTAGCATCGCTTCCTACCCTCAGTTCATTCAAATACATCCTTGGCAGATGTCTGGGAGATTGAGCTGGTCAGTGCTAATCAAGTACTATAGTCAGCAGAAAGAAAAACTGTTGCTAACCGAAGCCATGAACTGGGACACGCATCCACATACCCTCTAGTATCTTCCTCTCCTGTGATTGATTCTTTCTGAGCTGTCATCTGAGCTACCATCCAAATCCAAGCTTGACATCCCTGCTAAGTCTTGTAAACTACGTAAGACAAAAACACGGGGTCTAAGGGAGCATAGCAAATGGGGAGTTCAGTGCTGAAGAAGGGAGCCCACGTTTCTCTTTCAGACCATGAAAGCATTCCCATCCCAGGTAAGGTGCAGTTTCTTCTTACAAGAGTAGAAGTGAGGATGATAGGCCATGCCAGATACAATAGCAGTAACCTTTCTCTCCCAACTTTTTTCTCAACGCAAACCCCTTATACCACCCCTTTCCTCTGTCCCTGAACACACTGAAGACTCACTCTGGGCATGCAGGTTTCCATGCCTCTCCCCAGTCAGAGGTGACTGCTGCTGTCCACAGCCAGAGATGACACAGCAGGCAGACCAGTTAGATCCAGTCAATCCTCAACTCTAGTATAATTTCCTTTCCCTGAGCTGCCAGATCCAGCTCTCCCCTCCCGACTCATCACAAACCCTGCCAGTGCACCAATTTTGCAGACTGTCTGCCTTTAGCTGGGTTGCAGCAAGTTGGAAAGCTTGGGGGTGACCTAACACTTCCCCTCACCTATTGGTTTCAAACAGAGAGCAAAGCAGCAAAAAAGATGCTGTAACACTGCTGCACTTGGTTTTATACAGAGAAAACCAGAGAGAAAACAATGCAATAAAATGTCAACAAAAATACCCTCCCCTGCCAGGCAAACAGTTCCTGGCATGTGCCAACCAGCTGTGCAGAGCTACCGGCAATGAACAGTAAAGATGAGTGTATTTTAATAGACATTGCTCCTCTGCAAGAAGTGGAAAGATGAATATCAGGGGAGCAATAATCCTGTCCTGTTGCTCCTCCTGCCAAAAGGATTTCTCTTCATCAAAGAGGCCACTGGATACTAAGGTGCTCTGCTCCATCTTCCCTGTCTTGTTCACTGCATCTATGTTATCTTCTATTATGATTAAAAAAAAAAGAATGACGACATTCAAGTGGTAGAGATTTCAAAACAGAAGAAAACATTGCACTTATACATGCTCCAGGAATTTCTTAAGGTTGAAAATTAGCATGAATTAAAAAAAAACAATAAAGATTGGGTATTTAGAGAAGGTACTAAAAAAATACTGACCTATTGTAATGAATGATGATACATGTTTTGGAGGAAAGATTTAAATGTCACGTTACAGCCTACTGCCATTGTTAGCTACCAGTCAGGATATGTCACCCATCATCACCCCGTGCCGGAACTACCCAAGAGCAGAGCAGTGGTTCCAGCCACTGCCTGAGGCGAGATACTCAGCTATGCAGACCCCCTCTGTCTCAAGACTAAACTGCATTTCCACATGCAAAATCCTTGGCTAGCATGTGCCTTAAGGGGTACACTGAGTTGGCCCCAGAGAAAAAAAAAAAAAAGGCAACTGCCTGCCTCTGAGTAGAGCAAAGATGTGCCTTAAGTTACAGGAGTGAAAGCAGTTAAAGGAAAAATGCTAACACAGCAGCATTTCATGCTGAATTTTTATTTCAATGTTATGCAACTGCATAAGTATAAATAATCGTGTTCAGTATACAACAATTATGACATCCATAAGGAGTTTCTTAGAGAAAATAAGACTGCAAACACTTTATTGCACAGACCCTAACAAATTCTTTTTTCTTTTTTTTTTTCTTTTTTTTTTTTTTTTTTTTTTTTTTTTTTTGGTAAGCCGAGGAATCTACAGCAGGAAGTCTACAAAAGAACACATCAGATCTACAATCACATAAAGACTGACCAAGTAGCACACAGGTAGGAGGATCTCTAACAGCTCACTGATAAGGTAAACACCAACAAACAGGTACTACATAAACACAAGCTTAAGCACTGTTACACTTCCAAAATGCAAAGAACTTATTTGTCAGAAGTGATAATGAACTATACAAAATATACATAAAGTTATATCGTAAACAAATAGCTAGATGTGCTTTAAAGGAAACAAGAAGATAGTTGAAAAAATGCAGAAGACTGTAAACTAGGAAATACCTCCCAGACAGAAATGTTATTTTGAAGTGCATTAGCATTCATTTGTAGTAACTGCCAAAGCACAGATGAACTGTAAATGTCGAGACCATTTTATCTTTAAAACTGCTCAAAAATATTACCCATTGCTCATTAGCTCCTCTGTGAATGCACCAAAGGCAGTATGAATGTTCCAGTGACAAATGAAAAATCAGGAGGACTTGTTTGTGATATTATCTTCCTATGACGGGTTTGCTGTAATCCAACTCAACTAATCAGTATAATAAAGTTTTCACCAGAGGGAAATGAATTCTGCATGCTGTCAGTTGTCATACAAACCTCCAAGTTTACACTGTGCTTTTATGAACAGTTTTCTAGCTTTTGAGACAGAAAGACAATCCGTAAGCCCTGATGAAACAGGTAGGGGCCTAGCTCTACTGTGGGTACATATAACAGAAATAAGCAAAACCACCATTCTATTGATCCCAATCATTAAAAACACGCATCTGCAAGGGTACTTTGTAGTGCTTCTGTACGTTTCAAATTTTACCTTTCATCCTTCAAAACAAACTAAATACCTCCACACTAAAATGATCAAAGTCTACATGTTCCACAGTATACAAAATTTAAATAAGGCTTAGCAAAAGTAAAAAGACAGTCACATTCTAGCACCAAATAGCTCCACAACAGGTTCTTTTGTTACAAAATGCTTCTTTTATAATTACAGTATTTACTTTTTTTGCATACAAATAAAAAGATTATGTTGTGAAATGTATGGAGCTACTCAATGCATTTAGAAATGAATGTGAAACCCAGAATTACTTGCTAAAAACAGCAAGTTAAGTCTACAACATAAGGCCCCAGCTATGTATTAAAATGTATCGGATGTCCTGAACTTTTTTGAAGATATGATACTGAAACTGCTTTTTTTCCTTTTTACCTTACTTGTCACAAATTAGGAAAAAAGCTATGGCTGTATGAAGCTAATTATGCAGACCTATATGCCATGAAAATACGCATTCTCTAAATGTATTAAAAACCAGGGATGAACATACTAGTACTGCAAGTCATGTGCTTATACTTGTGCCTCACACTGTAAGGGCCTGAATTTAAAAAAGCTCAAGGAACTCAAGAGAGGATTGCAGCAAAAACTAAGCACACGGCATGTGCTTCAGAGTCTCAGCCTTGTCTGAGGTGACAGAACATCCTCCTAATAGACAAGACGAGAACCGCCATTTCACCAGAGAACACAACTCTTGCTGGGATGCCCTGATAACCAAGAGGTCCTCCCGTAGCTTTAATGACACCTACTCTAAGAGACAGGCTTTGTGCAGTAGGGAGATGCAGTTACGTCTTGTGTTAGATCTGGTGAAGCAGTCAGCCAGGTACAGTACTATCAAAATTGGATTATTAAAAATACATGTAAAAACTCACAATAAGTCACCATATTTATTCTGTACTAGTATTTTTTTAACCTCTAGCTATGATTTTTAGTAAGTAAAAATGTGGCCTGTTTTTGTTTTCCAGTCAGACCAATGCTTGTGCATGTCCATGCCAGGTCTGAGTTTTAATAATTCAGTTTCCTATTAGAGTATGGCAAATAAGTGGCAAAGCAACTATCTTAAAAAAGGGGAGAGTAAACAACGCAATCAGCAGCAAAGTATATATGCTACATTCAAACCCCAAACACATCACTAGGTATTTACAGAGGAAATCTTTTCTTCAACAGCTCTGAGCTGTAAAGGTATTTTTGTACAAATACTATATGGTAACAGTTTTACCGGTTACAATTGGGAAGGCATTTTGGAAAAAAGTCCTCTCTTTATATATCCCCTTTCCTCACTGTTCAGTGACATGAAAGCTTTGATGCACAAAGACACAACACAGTGCTGGTTTAAAGGCAGTCCAATATATTGACATTGTTTCAGCTAGTCTTGAATTCACACCTGCCAGGTCTGACAGTTAACAGGATTTTTTGTGAGGACTGCTCCGCGAAGCTTCCTTTCCTCGCCGCTGCCGAGCTGAATCTTTGTCATTTGAAAGTGCATTAGGGCGGTCAGGTGTGGTTGCTGACCTGGATAGATCTTTACCTACATTCTGTTTTCTTGAAGCAGACTGCTGAGCCTGAACAGCATCTTTTCCCTTTACATCCACAGTGTTAACAAAAAAAGACTTTTCTTGATTTCCAGGTTTCCCCCCAAGGTTTGAAGCAGGGTGGTGGACTTCTACTGCAACAGCAGCACTGTGTAAGGCCAGCAGTGAAACACTTTTAGTCATTTCTGCCTTACTGCTCCCTGTAGAAAAGGTGCTTTTCTTATTTAGTTCCTTGCAGGTTGCAGGAAGCTCAGGTGAGCCTGCTTTAACCTTTGCTGAAGACGCATCACTCTTCGCTGAAGACAAAACAGATACTTCTTGTCTATATTCAGAGAAATTGGCTGAACAAGTCAGCAGCTTTCCTGGTGTTGCAGCCACACGACAAGAACTCTGCCCGCTGGCAGCCGACAAATGTTTTATTGCAATCTGCTTGCTTGCATCCTCTGGCTGTTTTTGATTAACTTGTCCTTTCCCTTTTGAATCTTGAGTGCTTTTGCTACTTGTGGTCGCTTTATCTGCTCCTTTCCCTCTAGCATCGCAGTTTGCGAGGCAAAGGGTAGGCTCTACTTTCCCACTGTCAAGCTGAACATAAAGTGCGTCAGTGCATATTTTTCCTTCAGCTCTTTTGTCTGCAGGGATCATCTGGTTACTAGGGCTTCTGTCTGCCTGTTTGCTCAGCAAGAGAGAATCTTTCACAGTGGAAAACTTTGGAGACATAGTTTGTTTTTCACTGAGGTGAAGTTGCTTTTGATCAGCAGATTCGCCCAAGCCTGCTGGTTCTTGCCTCTGTGTGTGCTTAGAACTCTGTGGGCCTGCTGGTACCGGGCCAACAGCAGAGGATTTGGGTTTGGTGTCAGGAGCGATGCTGCTTATTTGGAGGGCGGCTACCGAGCCATGCTCCAAACTCACAGGCCTTTCGGCCTGCACATGTTCATTGTTCATTTTTCTCGAAGAGGCTGAAACAGAAGAAAGGGGATCTAGCGTATTTTTACTGGCATGTTTCCCATCTTTCCAGGAGCTGGTAGACACCTGAATAATTGTTTCTTTTTCTTTTACAGTTGGAGTGTATGCTTTTTGTGACAATGTCTGTTTATCTAAGTACTTAGACTTAGAGGAACTCGTTTCAGAGACTGGCCTCTGTTTATTACTGCTGGTTTCCACATAGGTGGCAGCAGGCTTCACGTGTTCTTGAACACTGACATGAACATCTACAGCACAGTTTCTGCTTACAGTGTCTCTCACAGCAGGGAAGCCTGAAGTGTTAAGTTGCTGCTGAGGAACTTGGCTGGACTGCTCTCTCTCAGTAGTTTGAAGCCTTGTGTCAGTGAGCTGTTTCTGATCTTTCTTTCCTAAATCTTTGGCATTGTCCTTCTGCACAGAGGAAAGCGGTGCAGACTTCTCTTTTTTAGGATCACAATTTATTGAGGGTTGCATGGGCTGTTTGGATGGAAGAGCTTCGCTCTTTGACTCTGCGATAACTTTCTTAGACTCACTGAGAACTTTCTGCTTGGTTATGTCCCTTTCCACAAAACTACTAGCAACACTGCTGTCATTTTTGCCTAGCTGTTTCAGTGATTCTCTGCCATCCTTCGGTTGTGCCTTGGGGCCAGCTGCAGGCATTTTTCCTTGCATCTGAGGTGGAATGGCAAAATCAGCACAATTTTTTTCATCGCTTTTAGAGCAGCTCGTTATCAGGATATCCGAGATAGATACCTTCAGAGATGACTCCCTGATCACCTCCACCTTTGCAGGGATAGGCTCACAACTTCTCTGGGCTACTGGCTGTTTGGCAGGCAACTCCTTTTGTATTTGCTTCTCTTTTCCTACAGCTTTTTCAGGAGTGCTTTGGACAGGAGAAAGTTTGGAGTATGTTTGAGTAGTTTTAACACTCTGACCTTGAATAACACAAGACTTTGCCTCCATTGAATGGTCCTTCTGTTTTGAAGGGGAGACGTCTTTCTTTTGAACAGCTTCAGCAACAGAAATATTGCCTTTAGTAGCTGGACTAGAAACCTTTTCCTCTGTCACTACTTGTGCAGCCACAGGGATGACTGGTGGATTTGGAGAACTCTTGCTTGTTTGCAGAACCTGAGGCTCTGATACGTTGACTTTGCCAGATTTTGAATAGCTTAACAACTGCTCTTTCTGGCAGGCCAGTTCTGCCTTCCCACCACTCCCTTGTGGTGCTGGGGGTTTAGGAGATCCCCCATCACTGCTGGTGCTCTGTCCTTCTGGCAGCACACACAAAGGCAGTTCAGTCTTCGAAGCCTGTGGCCCAGAAAGTAATGCAATGTCTAGTGTGCCTTCTATTGGCTTCAAACAGGAAACAGACCTCCCGTCAAGTTTATATTCTGATGGACTTTTTCTGACAGGAGCCTCAGTGGAAATAAGGGCTGATTTTTCCACACTCATGTCCGCTCGGCCACTCAAGGTCTTGAGAGGAACAAAAGAAACCGAGTTAATCTGAGCAGCATGTGCACTGCTGATAAATGCTCTACCATCGCCAGCTGCAGTGGAGTCCTGCTGTATGTTTATGGGTCTGCCTGTATTAAGTTGAAAGCATTCATGAACATTTGATGTCAATTTGGGTTTTAGCACTGGACAGACACTGTCATCTTTTTCTTCAATGGACATTTTCTTTCTAAGATAATCAATATTTGCAAGTTTACCATCTAATCTTTCAAATTTGACAAATTCTTTTGTTGGTACATTTTTATCCGTGTTTTCTCCCTTTCCATTTAGCATTCTGTCAGATGACTGAGGTAGCACATCTTGCAGTGTACACGGAGGGGAAATTCTTTTGAAGTCATAAGAAATATGACTGAGTTCATTAGGTGGAGGCCCATGACACAACATCTGTGCATCTAAAGTAACACCATCATTTGATCTCAAGTTTGCATTCTTTTGAAGGGTGTCTTTGAGTATGCCACCAGCTGACTGGGTCTCCAAAGCAACAACTTTTGTTTCAAACTGATTTGATCTTTCTAACACCTTCTGGAATGCTTTTTTGTCTCTTTCTTCCAATCTTAAGGTACTGGGATCTTCTGGTTCACTGCTAGGTTCATGTATGGCAGCACTGGCTTTTTCAGCAAAATCTTGCTTTTTCATTACTATCTTGACCTTCAGCTTCTCTCTGTCTAGCTCATCGATGGATTCTTGCCTACCTAATTTTCGGGAGATGGGTCGTTTCAAGCAGCCCTGCTCTGCAGGCCTGACTCGTGTGAGTGAGGGCACATCACATACATTCTCCTCCAAGCTCTGAAGAGTTACTTCCCTTTGGGACAATTCTCTATTCACTTCTTCCTGGGTCACTTCCAGACTATGTTTTCGTGAACATAAGTGTTTCTTATCATTGCCATAAGAGGGTGCAAGTTTCTCTTCAGATTGGACTCTCTTTAACAGTGGAGATCTCGGTGGCTCTGCACTCTTTGGCCTAACAATATGCCTTACAATAGTTGGAGGGGAGTGCATTTTGCTAGGAAAAGATTGAGCTATTTTTGTATTTCCAATTGAATGTCCTAGCAATGGTGATGGAGATCGCTGAGGGGATGTCGGCTGGGGTGTTGGAGAAGGTGTCCGTGCAAGAGGAGAGAGAGGAATGCTGCCAGCTGATTTGCGTCTTCCTGATCTGTATCTTTGCCCACCAAGCTTTGGACCCAAGCCATGAAGAGTGCTGGGTCTTATGTGTCCTGAACCAGCTGGAGAATTGGGAGCACTTGAACTGGGGGAGCTACTTTGGGAAGAGTTAGTACCTACAAAAAGAACAAACAAACAAACCAAACAAACATAAGATGAGCAAGATTTTTTGAATCTTGTCTAAATGTTCAGTGAGACACAGAACTTTCACTGGTCCAAAAGGCTTACGTGCCGTCTGCTGCCACAATGTTCCAAAATTTGGAAGGTTTTGAGTGACCGGGCTCTAAAATCCTCATTATTCCAATTACGTTGCTATTTCTTCCTTTCCCCCTCTGTTCCTTCATCCCCTTTAAATTATCACTTCCTTCTGTTTAAATAGAATAGCTAATGCTTTCTGCCACTTCAAAGCAATAATCAAGGCTTTCCAAATAATTTACCTTTGCCAAGGGATTTGTACAACAGCAGTCACTTTTAGCACACACTAAAATCATGACAGAAGTAAAACAGGAAAAAGGGGCAGGCTTTTAGAAGCCAGGAAGATGCATGTTTCAGCACCCAGCCAATGACTTCAGCAATAAATCTGCATCATGAGTGCCCATGCTAGTTCCATGATGTAGCATCTTTTTCGTCAGTTTCATTCTTTTATCAATCAGCCTCTCCTAGGCAAGATTCCACCTTTTACTCCAAACTTGAACTGTTTATTACTCAACTTATAGCCATTGGACTTGGATTTAAACTCTGGGACAAACCTAGCAGACAGTTCCCTTTTAGGTGCTTCTGTATCATGAAAACACCTTTGATTTTGCATCAGGAATCTTCTTCCCTTTTTCCAGACAGAAACCAGCTGTTCACTGGTTATGCCTGTCAGAGCTAACTACTCTTAACAGATCTGGGGGGCTCACAAGAAGCAGAATACACTACCAAGTCCTTTTCCTCTGCCCTCCACTCTTTCACACTCACCAGATGGAAAATCAGGAGTAGAGCGGTAGCTTGGGGTAGGTGATCTAGGAGATAAGCTGTGGGTTGGAGACCCAGGCAAGCTCTCCCCTGATGAAAGTGATCGGTTCAGGCAGGAGAAACTTCTGCTGGTGTGAAGAAGAGGGGAGGGTTGCTTGGCCAGCTTTTTGAAGAGAGATCTTCTCCTAGTGTGAGAAGAGCACAGCATTAACCAGAAGTTAAGATCCACAGAACATACTATTACCACAGGCAAAACTCTTGCAAGCTGACATTGCTTCCTTCTCCCATTACCCTCAGAAAAGCAAATATTAAATCTATGTTTACATGAAAGCCAACCACGCTGCAGAACATGAAATTTAGAAAATACCCTGATTTGCTAATAGGTGGGATAGATACTATAACTAAATCTATTTGTACTGAAATTTACTCACTGTATTTCAGAAGAATAATTAGCTCCTTATGAGTATAAATCTTCATTTTCTTAATTTAAGAGCCCACCAAAACTGGAGGAATATCTATAAAGTGCTAGCAATGTATTTACAAAATACACATAAACTTATCATCGAACTAAAAATGCCCAAAAATTTAGCAGTAGAAAGTTTAATTAACCAAGTACAAAAAGATACACTTAAACCAAATTAAGATGCAGCCTCAGTTATTCACTTTCTTTCCCATAGCTATGTGTGTGCTATGCAAAATTTTTAGGGATTATTTTAACAGATCTAGTTTAGGCAAAACAGGATTGAAAGGACATGTTACAACCATAGGATCTCAGAGAAGAAGGCAAAAAGATGTAGCAGACAAGAGAGATAATTGTATTAACTTCAGATTTTAAATTAATTGTTATGTATACACACACACAAGGAAACATTTGCCATGAAACAAAAGGATTACTCACCTCTCTAAACTCTCCTTCTTCTTGGTTTTCTTACTGCGCCTGACCATTCGGCTCCTGTAGCTGTTTCGTCTGGCAGGTCCTGTCTTGATGGAAGTGTTTTCAAAAGGGGTTGTTGTTACCGAGACTTTGTTACCACTCTGCCAAAATGGAGGAGGAACTTTTAGGCGTGAGTAATACAAGACGACTTTGCCTTAAATTGAAGCTACACCACAAATGCAAATGCAGTGAGACAGAACTCCAGCATCAGAGTAAGAGCTGGCAGTGTAGGGAGACCTATGCAGACGTTGCCAGGCTAATTTATGTCAGATAAACGATGATTGGAAAATTCTCAAATTCTGCCTTATTTCCTAAACTTCCTTCATTCCAGCTTCCGGGACAAGGAGAAATTCCAATAATTGTAGCTAGACAGGAGACCACCAAGGATTGATCAAGGCTGCAATTTTCAAGATGAAAGCTTCTACAGAAATATTGTATTTTCCCACAGAGAAAGCAGTCCATTCACATCTCAAGATACCAACTGTTACAATGATGAAATGGAAGAGAAAACTTAATCTTCATTATCAATCTCAAACAATCCTTTTATCTTGTTCAAAAGAGGTAACAAATATAATTAAGTTAAGCTTTTTAGGATCGTTTGCATGAACATGAAGACGACTCAACCAATAAAACCAACTGGAAAAATCTATATTATGTTTTAAAAATCCATACCTCCTGCCCAGCACTGTATACCACTACAGTGAACTTCTGTTCAAAGGAATTCCAATAGCCCAAATGAATTTATGATACAGCACCTTTGGATAAACAACAATCTCTTGTTTGGAGTTTACTCTTGTAAGTAGTATGCAGGGTTGTCATGTTTCCCTTTTTCTGTATCTGACACAGACAACAACTGCAGACCCAACTGCGTAAAATTACAGAATTTTCTCTTATATATTTCTTGCAAAATTGGAAAACTTCAAAATTCCTCCTGGTTTCAGAGAAGGAAAATAAAGACTTAAGGAAAAGTGTGTTTTGCATCTTTCCTCAGGTCTTTATATTCCCCCATTACTTCATTGCTTTCCAATCTTCTTTTATAACTGACTACTCCCTTTGATAGGCAAAGCTCTGCATGTAACACCATAAATTGTTAATAATATAGGAAGTGAATATACAGCTCTCTAAAAGAATTCTGACCTACATTAGTCTGTGCTGAAAAGATTACATAAAGACTGCAATATGATGAGCTACACTGAAAAGCTAAGACACTACCATTCATTTAAAAAGTTGGGGGTTTTGTTTGTTTATTTTTAAGGAAAAACTATAATTTTCTACTAGGATAGACCTTGGAAAACTCCACAAGAGAAAAACGTGATAAATTATTCATAAAAATCCAACTGCAGGATCAGAACTTCATGACTCAAAGAAGCTCTGGGTGACATGCCTGGCTACATATGAAACAAAAACGTTTTGGGCCTTAAGATTATGAAAGGCAAGTTCCTGTACAGTAGGCAAGAAAATATTTCATGTTCTGTTTCCACTTTTCGTCATCGATTTCACTTTAAAATGAGAAAATGAGAAGTAGCATCATCATCAAAAGCCTGAATTAGCTGACGAAGATGGGGGAATTCAAGAAAGTGCTTGAAAATGTCAAATTTTTTGAGCGACAGAGACATCTCCTCCTGTCAGTGCCTCGAATGTACATCAGCTATCTCAGCAGCAGTGCCAGTTTATTGCAGAGAAACTAAATCACAGCAGGATATATGAAGTCATTGACCTTTCTCCAGATCTGTGCAAGAGTAGCTTAGAGTTTGTACTTGAACAACCACAAAATCTGATAAGTAATCTCTGAAGGAAACAAACAGAACCTTCAATCCGTGGTGAAAACAGCAAGCGCTTTTGTATTCCAGTTGTCCAAGAGTTACCTTTAACAACAACTCAATGACTTCCGTATGAACGAGACCATGCACTGGCTCTCCGTTGATATGAGTAATCAGGTCTCCAGCTTTTAAACCTGCCTGGTAAGCCGCACCTCCTTCTTCCACATTCTGGAAATCAGAGACCAGAATGAAGTATACACAAAATGGACTCCTGTTTAACCTTCACACTTTCAAGAGTAGGCTTTGTTTAATGAACTCCTTCTATTAAACCAGCTGGCAATGAAGAAAACTTACAGGTATTAAGTTACATAAAGAAAGAAGAAAAATCAGACCAGCCATTTCACCATTAACTACTTACTCAAACTTTATACTTATGTGGGATCTGGAATGGTTTCAAAGCTCACTGAAACACTGCTTGTTGCCACTGGTATTAAGTAAGCACTGCACAGCAGGGCAGTTTTCATGCATGATAAAGGAGGAGTAATTCACTCCCCATGGCAAAATTTCAGAATTGAATGAAGATTTTTAGCATCCAACGCTGAGAAATACTGATGTAATTAAGGCAGTGGTCACATGCAGTACCCTCATCATGATAAAATTAACTCCACAATATAGTTAAGGATTGTTTGCATTTGGTTCAAATTCACCAGGCTGCCCATTAGAGGAAACAGTGCAGCACAAAGGTGATGAAGGACCAAAACAAACTGAATTGCAAATTATTTTGAAGGTAGCTTAAATAATTTATTACGTTTTAAAATGAGCTTTGAAGAATTTTAAGTCATGTAGCCACTACTGAAGCCTACAGTGCTTACAGAGCTAAAAAAAACCAACAAACCTATAGTATTTTGAAAAAAGCCAAGGTTTCACTTTTACTGCAATGTACCATTTTCTTCCCTTCCTTTCACTGATGTGATGCTACACCAATGGCAAGAAATCAAATTTTTTAATTTATTCTATTATCAATCAAATGTACCCCATTCTCCAGATTCAATGTGCTTGATAGATTAATAGGTCTGAGAGGTAAACAACACAAATGAAAAATGAGTAATACACTACCGCATCAGTAGCACTGCTACTTCAAAACCTGCAATACATATTTAAAACAAAGCACTGTACAAAACTCCAAAGCTTTGACGTATTTGTAATTAAGTTTTCAAAATTATTTTAAGGTAGTTGAAATATTTTAGTTTATACACACAAAATATTTATGTATGTATATGTAAGTTATATAAAATACATAATTTGTTATCAACCTCAATTATAAAATAAATATATATTTACATAAATATGTATTTATTTTACAATTAAGGAGGTTGATAACCAACAAAATGCAAGAACTGCTGTCTCTTCCTTTAGCCTGTCTCCCACTTCGTTCAAATCAGTAGTGAACAGAGGATGAAAAATACATGATTTATTCAAGACAGTCAGTCTTTTTCCTGTGCCATAGAATCCTCAAAGGTATTCAAAATTCCAAATGATTTGTGCATTTCTACACAAAAGGAAGTCAGTGCTTGAAATCAGCCTACTTGTGTCTAGTAAAATAATGTTGACTTTCATTAATCCCCAGTTTAATAAAACTTCATGTATATTTCAACAATTTCTGTTTACAGTCTTCTAGTTTTGCAGATCCTGTCCTCAGTCAAAGATGGGCTGCACCAATCCTTTGGTTTTCTAAGCCACAGTACTCTGAACTTAGACATGGCTGTTCACAATGGCCAAACTTGCCAAAAGTGAAAGTGGCCCATGCAGAAGGTCAATATTGTATGTAGGTACCACTTCTGCCAAAGCTGGTTTGTATCGTCCCTACGGCCAACAGTAGTCTTGTGTACAGGTATGAACTTCATTCTAAGAAAATTGTTTGGCACAACATCACAATTTACACACTAACTATCAACAAACAGATACCAAAGGTACAAAAATCAAAAGCAAATACACCACTACAGTTTTCTGTGGCTGTATACAAGCAAAAAAACCGTATCATCTTACCCAAACAATATGGTGCACAGTGTAGATATCGCTGTCACCCACGTAAACCCTGATTGCTCGGATGGTAAAGCCATACTTTTTTCCTGAACTGTGAATTACTATTGGTTGATGAGGACTTGCAGCAGCAATTGATGAATCACGGCTGGGAGATGAATCTCGGGAGGATGAAGGATCAGATGATAGGGAATGAGGAGACATAGGACTTCCCAAAGGAGAAACACCAAACACATCTGGAAGATAAAAATCTGCCTATTAGAGTACATTCTGAGCACACACAAATACAGACACAGAAGAGGGAATTTGCGTAGGTTTATGACACTTTTGTGTCAAAATATATCATTATCTCTTCATAAACACTCTCTCCTCCTCAATCAGTGTGTATCTTAGTGAATGAGAAGTTTAACCAACAATCAGATCTTAGAACTGAATTTCCTTCCCTGTAGCGTAAACTGTATTTTTTAATGCAAGGGTTAACTTGCTAGATGTGGACTGCTTTTTCCTTTTACATAGGAAACACACTCATTGCTAACTTTGAAAGAACAATTCTCAGCCTCTTCCTAACAAACACTCATGAAAGGGAAGTCAGAGTTTGGTAGAAGATGTGGTAGTGAGTACACCCAAAACCATCCCCCAAAATCATCCAGTAGTGCTAAACAAAGCGCTAGTTGTTTTTTTGGTTTCAGTTATATATAGATACAGATAAAGACTACTGTAATTAAACCACAATATCTAGTTGGTACATAGGACAGTAACTCATTGCTTGTACCAAGCCTCCATTTCTACATTTTGCTACATCATGTAAGACCACAAGAATTTCTTGCAAAAACAACATCGATTACAGCTTCATTTTATTTCATTGTTTTGAAAACACTATGTGCTCAAGCTTGTGCAAATGTAAACACAATTGCAGCAGCACAGAACACACTTCGGTGACTGTAACATGGTGACAGCTCTGCAAAGCAATGCAGCCCAGAAAGATGCCAGGTTTGGTATCCATGCCAATCCATGTCACGCAAAGGCAGGTACACTTTGACAGCAGAGGCACTATTCCCTGGATGCGAGTCACCAGAGGCTCCCAGAGATCGGTATCACTGCATTAATGCTGAAATCCCAGAGAACAGCCAAGCCCCAAGGGGACTGTCACTGTCACTCTCTGGCTCTGAAACACGGCCAGATCCCCCACCCTCTGCTTTCTGCTGCATGTAGGACACGTCTGGTGGCTCTCAGCTACATGACTCAGGTTGGGAACACTGGCCATCTGTTGCTGTAGTTTCTTTTATAGATAACCATGAATAAGGTAGGGTTTTTTGGACAGTATTACGTACAGGTGACATATAAGATTTTGGTTGATATAATGACAACATTTTGAGGTGTAGGCAAAGCTAAGTTTGCATTTTATAGAACGATGCTGAGATTAAACCAAAAGAAAACTGTAGTTTAATGAGCACAGTAACTCAGTCTATACCATCTCTGAACTTAGTGGTTCTTACTCGATGGCTGTGAAAGAACTAGTAGAATACAAACTGATGAATAACTCGAGTGTTACTTGGCTGTGTAATTACCTGCACATATATCATGCTTCTGTGATAGCTAATCTCAATAATTAGTATGCACTACAGGCCCTCTACAAGCGGAAAAAATAACCATGGTGCTAACTGTTACAGGGGTATACCAAAAAAACACTTAGAGCATTTGGGAAAGAAATATTATTTGGAAGAAAGAGTCCACACAAGGAACAAGCCCAGAGTATTTGCAAGCCACCTGCAGTTTTCAGTGTCAACACTGCCCTGAACAGGCTGAGCACACGGTCACTATCTTTCTCACTCTAAAAATAAAGTCATCTTCATCTCTCTCATGCATTTTGTGAGGACGATCACTCACATTTGGACAGCATCACAGAAATGCGAAGTATTCTTTTCATTGTCACCTAGTCGTCCTCATTCAAGAAGGGGCAAAATACTCCTCTTTAACTGAGACTCAACATTCTCCTCTTGACTTATCTCATTAAAAAATTCTCATGGTTAGCTGCTGGAATTACAGGTACTGCACAGGAAGCCTATGCTGTTCTTTAAACTGTATGCTGAAGAAGGGTAGATAAACATGAGGTGAATCAGAAATTGCTGCAACAGGGATCAGATGGGTCTTTCACCTCTCCAAGGTCTCCAGAACACATGCATAATAGCACAGTGTTTGCTCATCGAGGTATTAAGGAGCACATGGGGCACGTACTTTACAACCCAAAGAGAGGAGAGCAAGAACCAACTCTTCAACACTGTACAATTCTCCACTAGCCTGAGGACTCAAAGCAACCTGCTGAAGTTACTGTCAAAGCCACCTTTGAACATATGGAGCAAGTGCAAGGTTATGTTATCAGACCAGCAGATACTTAAGTATTACACCTAAGGTCTAAAAGCAGCATATGGCCAGTATGCAAAGCTGAGATGTAATCCCACTTTTGGAAAAAATCCCTCAAGGTTTCGGAAATTTGGACTTTGATTCTGAACCATTAAAAAGCAAAGCACTTATGCTTCATCTGGAAACACTCAATAGTACTGTTATACTTCTACTTACTTCTAACAATATTTCTGACTTCAAATTTTGAGCGCTCCCTGTAAGCCAGTGTAGCACAAACAGGAGCCTATGTGCTGTTTCTACTTTTGTGACACTTCTCTATGGGTTATCACCTTTCCTTATGGGAGATGGGAGAGAACTAGTCAGGCTGAATCTGCTGCTGTAACAAACAGCTATTCTTGGAGCCGTACATCGCGAGCTACTTAAACTTAAGCTGTGCCCCTACTGTAGGATGGGCCAAGGACTGAAGCCTGCATCCTGCTGTGCATGCACACAGAGTAGTCACCACTAAGCTACATTTTTGCCTGTCAGAGAAGGTCCCATAGCTGTAATGTGACCACTGTAACTCGCTGATGAGACTGCACCATCTAGTAACACGTGAACAACAAGAGAAACAAAAAAGTGTGATACAGAATCCATTCTGGACTCTCCAAAATCTTGCATTTATGTCATAAACCATCAAGTATGCACAAATCATAACATTTCAAACAAAAAGATTTATCTCTACCTCCTGGGATCATGAGGGACAAAGCACTTGCAGAAAGGGACTTCGTAACTTTTCCAGAGATCTTCTTTTTCTCTGTGCTTTCTAATCGCTGACGAGCCATGTGAGTTGCAACTTCACTGCGTGGCTTTGAGGAGTTATCTGTATTGTCCACGCTCTCACTTCTTCCATTTATCTGATCTAAGTGCTCTGAAAAACTGCCAACTGTACAAAGAAGAAGGGATAAACACATTGAGGGAAAACTGGGGGTCAGGGAGGGGAAACAGTACCATTGTGAGATAGGAATTTTTCTTTCTGTTAACAAGTTCATAAAACAACATTACAGAAATATGAGTAATTCTTCCAGACTTACAGAATGCATAAACGTTAACAGAATCAATTGAAGCAACATTTTTTGTGGTCACTGACTAAAGTAAAGTAAGACACAAAAGCTGAAGCAAGTCTCGTATCTCAATATGCAGCACTCACTTTAGAGAACTTAATCATACATTTATTTTTCATAACTCCTCCTGAAGTAAATGAAAGGCTCCAACCCTATATAAGTTGCTATCAGCTTAACAACTTTTCCAAAATCATTAAAACACTAAGTATAATTTTGTTTTTAATTATTATCTTTTGTTTTTATTCTTTGTGTGGTTTTCTACCACACAGGAGAAAGATACCTGGCACCACGAAACTCAGTATTTCAACCAAATTGGTATTAGTTTATCATAGGTAATGAACTTCCACAATACCGAATGAAGGAAGGACAACAACATGTCAAACAGTGAAAAAACCCCATAAAGGCCTTGTGTCATGTGAACAACCTGCATGGGATTTCTTCAAAAATTCAAAGATATCACAGGAAATTTGTATGACCTTATGAAACGTAGCAAGGGTAGGTTGCCTGTTTAAAGACATAGCAGTAATTCCTAGTATTCCTTTAAGGTCACTGAATATCCTGTTACTAATGGACCACAGAAAAATAAAATTACTCTTAAGTGTAACTGATAAATGACAGAAGAGGATCAGATGCTTTGAGTTATCATTGTGACTGCTATGCTAATGCCAATACCGTAACACAGGGCTGGGGGGAGTGAGCAAGACTTGGGATACAGCACAGTCAAGGTTTTAGACAACAGAAGGAGATGGAAATGGTTGTACAGCTGGATGAGCCTGAGGAAATTTATTTTCCCAGAAATGGAGAGGAGAAAGGGCAAGGAAAATGTGGACTACAAGGGAAATTAGGGGTACGGGAATAGAAAGGGGTATCTTGAGAAAACTCAGTGAGGTACAAAAGAGAAATAAGCTGAAGACAGGTCAATGTGTAGAGAAGGTAACTGGAACCCATATATGGACAATCATGAGACAGATATAGGCCTAGATCTGTGTTAAGTATCAGGTCTTCCAACAGTTATACAAAACTCTCTTCTGAAAGTACAAAGCCAGCAAGATACCAGTGCCCTGGATCCTACTGAAATGCATGCCAATACTTGAGCTGGGAGACGGATGCATAAAGGAAATAAATTATTTAAGTAGGGAATGGTTTACAACACTCCCTCCTAGATTCCTAATGACAAAAGTGACTTCCACAAGTCAAAGATGACCCTGCCAATTCTGAAAGGCACACATCATTGAGATGTCTTAATTAAAAACACGCAATGATGCGGAACAGAGTGTTAGAAAACAGCAATACAGATCAGCTGGAATGACTCCAGGATGGTCAATCAAAAGATCACCAACTTCAGTGACGGAAGATATAAAAATAGTGCTTTAAGTGCTCAAGGGATCTAAGACTCCTTTTCTCCACAGAAGGATCCTGCAAAGGCTTTACGGTCAAGTCACCATTTTATTCACTTGCCTAGCAGCCCTCCAGAGTCAGTGGGGTGACATAAAACATTGGTATTTCCAAAAATGTTGAACTTTTCCCATAAATATTTTCATGAGATTTTATTAGCTTGAGCCTGAGCCCAAAGCAGACCCCTCTTGGGATGTCTTTTTTTTAAAAGCAGTTCTGAAATACAGGACTTCTAAATCCATGAATGCTACTGCTAAACAAAGAAGGTCCATAACTCTTTCTAATGTCATCAGTCAAGAGACACACTGTCAACTACCTGATAGCGTGGAGCTGCTGATCGTACTTGCTGGAGTGGTTACTTCAGGTTCATCTTGCACTATTTCCTCGCTCACTAATGCAGGCTTTTCCTGTTCCTCCCGTGGTCCCACTAAGCCGGTGGAATCATTCTGTTCTCCTTCAGCTGATATGGCCAACTTTGGAAGCAAACCAGAACTGTGTCGCTGCCTGCTACTCTCAGTGTCAGAGGAGATGGATGTAGATATTTGTTGTCTGCATTAAAAATAAGCAAACTCTCATGCAGTTACTGAGATGAGGAGGCCTGCTACCTGGCAAGCAGGACGTGGACCACTTCCAGCACCTCCTTCTACTTACATTTCAGAATATTCTGAACTCCAGCTTAAAGATTCCACAGAAGGCAATGTTACACTTTTTGTTTTGTCTCCTGGATCTTCCTTTTCTTCACCTTGCGTTTGAGCGACGCGATCTATGCTACTAAAAACCTGTTACAGACAAAAAAACCACAAAAAATCCAACCGATGACTGATATATTTGATACAAAAAGACATGCAGGAAAGCACATTTCAGGTTGTACTCTGCGTGTTCTAATGCTTATGCAGTATTTCAGAGTGCAAACTTCAAACTTCCTGAACCTTTTTAAATTTCCAAAAGTTTGTGATCTTAAAATGCCTTCCTGTTTTGCTTTCTTGGCTCCTCACATACAGGGTCATGAATAATGTCTCTTCTCATTACGAATTCATCAGCTTTCTCCCCATTTCACTGTGTGAGCCAAGAGAGTACAAACAAAATCCATAGCCTTGAGGTCTCCAGGTCACAGGATTAATGCACATCTTGGATTAATTCACAACCATAAAGCCAATCAAGGTAAAAAAGCCTTAACCCTAAGATACTGACTTCGTATCTACCAGTCAGGTGTGGAAAGAAGAAAAATTAATCTGAATTGACTTTGAAGTTAAGAATAAATTACTTGGCTAAAGGATTTAGAAAAAATAAACTCTGATCATCGGAAGTCTGTTGTTTGCTTAGCTGATAAACAGCACACAAATTCTCATCTGTACATTCTACAGCCTGAGAGGCACAGCTAGAGATGCAGTGACATAATGACATTAACAAACCAAACTATTACTGTGGTACAGAGCTTCCAAAAGGACAGAAGTTCACAGAATCACAGAATGAGGTTGGAAGGGACCTCTGCAGGTCATGTTGTCCAACCCCTCTGCACAAGCAGGGTCACCTAGAGCTGGTTGCTCAGGACCATGTCCAGATGGCTTTTGAAGACCTCCAAGGATGGAGACTCCACAACCTCCCTGGGCAACCTATGCCAGTGCTCGATCACCCTCACAGGAAAAAAGTGTTTTCTTGTCTTCAGACAGAACTTTCTGTGTTTCAGTTTGTGCCCATTGCCTCTAATCCAAGTTACCTCCAAAGAGACTGTGTCATTTACCAGTATCTGAATTTGAAACATATCACCAAGTCAAAATAAGAAGTTTACGTAGAATGAGGATAACTACATTCATGATTCCTGTCTCTGCTTTTCCATGCTATCACAGGTACAATACATATGTGGTACTGCAGAGCCAGCATAAAATGTACCAATTCCTTAAAGCATAACCCAGGACAAACAAGATACGAACACAGACTTTCCAAATACCTTTAAACAGTTCCTAAAGTAGGTTAAAGAAACTTTTAAAATAGAAAGCTTTTGAAAACCACTGCTGGATGCTATGTTAAGACTAAAAGTACGCTCACTAGGCATTCCTCTTCCATTATTTTCTGCCAGTTTACCCTCCGCAGTATTTCCTGAGCATGTCAACTCTGCTCCTATTGGTGTCCCTTGCCCAGCAATAATTAGCTCTCATCTCAACTACTAAAGTATACTACCATTTGGACAGTCAGCTTTACCTTCAATTCACAGCATTCAAATCACTCCCTCAAATCCACACCTCTCCTTGACCAAATCACATGCTAACAACTACAGTTGTTTCCCTTCAGTCTAATGCCATTTAATTAATAGCTACTATATGCCAGTACTGTAATCTTTGTTATGCCATCACCTGCAAGATACCCAGGACACAACTGGAGCAACATGCAGACTATGTACAAGGAAACCAACATAAGGAACATGCATTAGCATTTAACAGAACAGTTTCCCTAAACTTTCTCTTATGCTATCATGAAGTTTTCTACAGAAAATACCAACCTATTTATGTAATTTTCTACTACCTTCTTAACGATTCAAGAGATAACTTTCCTACATAATCTTCCCATGTTTTGATTTAATGGTATTCATTTCATTCTTGCTCAATTTCAGTTAACATTTCTTGAAGAAACAATGCCCTATACATCTCTTCCACATCTAACATTTCCGAACTCTATAAAAAGAGCAAAATGTGTACGTACACAATACATACTAACATTACTGCAATTTTTACTTACTTTTGAGAATCTGTGAGAACATGAGGAAAACTGTCTTATCTCCAAATTAAAATCTTCATCATTGGTATCATCTTCTTCCTCAGTTTCCATATGGTGGTATTTCTCAGAACGAGCTACAGACAAGGGAAATAAAGTATTTGAATTTATCAGGAAGGATGAGCACCAAGCTTTAACATTAACTAAAAGTGTAATTTTATTCTTAAGATTATTTCTGCTGAAATGTCAAACCTCCAATGAAATTGCAAGCTGCCAGTGGTTCTGATACAGGAGATTTTCAAAGCAGTAAGCAAAAGTCAAAGGCAGTGATTATTTAAAGAAGGCATTCACTACATTTTTTTAATACCATCAAACACGTACTGTCAAAATAACTTGTGTCATCTTCAGACTCCAATTGTGGAATAAATTCTGCTTTCTGCCTCAGCAGACTATTCCAGTCAAGGCTCCTGAAGAACTGATGCTGCTTTACTTCATAAGCACCACCTGGGGGAGCCAGAGAAAAACACTGAGCAAATTATTCCAAATCCTCTGACATTAATTCAACTAAAATCCTGGCCAAAAAATGCAAATTACCATGGAAAGGCATCGTCATCACTGTAGGCAGGAACATCTACTATCCATTTCCACTAGAATCTCCTAAACTTGTCAGAGCACCTCCCTGTCCCTCTTTTGTTGTTGCCATTTCTTTATCATCTCCCCCCTTTAATATTGCTATTTTTCTTGATATACTATTTATCTGTCAGCTACACATTAGTCAGAAGCATCAGACGTAGTAGCAGTCATCAAAATATATATATATGCACTAGATGAGTAAGTACAAGTTAGAAAGTAATGAAGAATGATTCTTAATAATTGCTCAGTGAAAATCCCATTTGCTGATCAGGAGCTCCTTTTGGTGTTTTATGGCAGCAATACACAATTCTATAGGAAATACCTTATCATTTATCTTCTTACCGATTACTGCCTACTTGTTATAATGTGTGTTAAACAATTACACTAGTTTCAAGTTAAGAAACAACTGTAAGGACACAATGAAATACTGGTATTTTTGTCCTGGGGAGGTGGGCGAAGATGTTATTAATAAACATAAATCTAATAACAGGTTAACCTGCAGCAGCAAGAGTTATTGACAGCTTGATTGTACTGGGTTTACATTGGACAGTTTTGGTAGCAGGGGTGGGGTGGGGGTGTGGGGCTGTGTGTGTGTCACAGGGGTGGCTTCTGTGAGAAGATGTCCGAAGCTTCCCCCACGTCCAGTAGAGCCAATGCCAGCCGGCTCCAAGATGGACCTGCTGCTGGCCAAGGCTGAGTCCATCAGCAACAGTGGTAGCACCTCTGTGATAACATATTTACAAAAGGGTAAAAAACTGCTGCATAACAGCAGCTGGGAGAGAGGAGTGAGAATAAGTGAGAGACAACTCTCCAGACATCAAGGCCACTGAAGAAGGCAGGGGAGGAGGTGCTCCAGGCACCGGAGCATTTTGTGGAGGACTGTCTCCCGTGGGTGGGACCCCACACTGGAGCAGGGGAAGAGTGTGACGAGTCCTCCCCCTGAGGAGGAAGAAGCAGCAGAGACAACGTGTGATGAACTGACTGCAAACCCCATTCCCCATCTTCCTGTGCCACTGGGAGGGGAGGAGGTAGAGAAATCGGGAGTGAAGTTGAGCCCAGGAAGATGGGAGGGGTGGGGGGAAGGTGTTTTTAGATTTGTTCTTATTTATCGTTATCCTACTCCATTGTTAATTGGTAATAAATTAATTTCCCCGAGTCGAGACTGTTTTGCCCATGACGGTAATTGCTGAGTGATCTCCTGTCCTTATCTTGACCCACGAGCCTTTTGTCGTATTTTCTTCCCCCATCCAGTTGAGGGGGATTGATAAAGCAGCTTGGTGGGCACCTGGTGGCCAGCCAAGGTCAACCCACCACTTTGATACAGCCTGTAAACTTCCCTAATGTCAAGGCTAACTCAGGAGAGAGCCATAGAAGAAGTGTGAAGTCTCCAGGATTGGTCTCTAAGTCAGAGTGTCAAGATTTCTAGGTTGGGTTCTTTGCTTTTCTGACTGCACTAGGGAAAAAGTCGTAAGAGCCAAATCTTCCCAAAGGAAACCAAAATCACATCTCATTGTAAGTCACTAGCCAAGGAGTGAACATTTCTCTGAGCACAGTAATAGGATGTTACGTCAGAATTGTGTAATTCTTGATTGGTATCAGACACTTCAAACCCAAAGAGGTCTTTTTTCTGTCATTTTCCTTCCTCAAAACAAGTATAGCATCTCTCTCTCTTCCTTCAACTTGACTATGCCACTCAGGTCTCCTGAGCAAATACACAATTATGATTTTCATGGAGCGTTATGCAGCTAGCTAATACGTATTAAATAGATAAGGCTGTCATTTGAAATGCATGGTGGATCCTGGGATAAACCGTGCTATTTTCCAGTGCCCCCATGGGACCTGTCACATCGTAGCCTCCATTTCTGTGAGTTGCTTCTGACACTTAAAAAAACTTTGTTGAGGTTTCTAAACACCCCTATGTGCTTCAAAAAAACAGCTGCCCAATTCATTCTTCAGACTGCCAGCTCTTGAGAGACCACGAACAGTCAAAAGAAATCAGCCCCTAAACGAGCTGCACAGATGCTCCATGTGGTGGCACTGACCATTACAGTAGTTAAGCCAGCCTCATTCTAGCCAATTCACTTTCTCAACCAGCTGTAGCAGAAGAGGCAGAATTTGCAATCTACTTCTGATCCAGCCTCTCACAGGGCGACAGTCTTGAATTAACACTGTGTTTACCGGGAAAAAGCATCCTGGCAATGAAACAATGCCTGAAAGGAGTATACTTACAACAAGGGAATGGAACTAGTTGTGGCTCATTGTTTTGCCTTTGGCAACAGTGCCCTATGCAGCAGATGAAGCAGGCAGCAAGCGGAGAACCTGACTGGAGCATGACACCTCCCTCACTTTTAACTTGTTCAACACGGGGCAAGGGAGAACAACAAACTTTGCTGGATGCCACTTACTCCAGACCATCAGCTACAGTGGCTGTTCACACAGATCCCAGATGCTCAGGGAGCAAGGGACATGCAGTTCACTCATCTCAGTCACATCATCATATCCCAGAGGAAGACCTGTCATTTGGGGTCTGGGTTATACTCATGTTCCCCCTGAGGGGCTGTGGTAAGGCCAGTTATGAACTGATTCCTAAAGCTCCTTTTTATATTAGCTCTAAAAAAAATATCCAACACCATCTGACCACTGGACTCGGTTTTGCCAGCAATTTTCCAAGTACGCTCACGCTGACTCAACCTGCCACTTGGTTTCCTTAGCATCCCCAATATATTTATATTCTTGGCATACAGTGTTCACTATAAATAAGCCTATAACCTTTATATTCAGGCTCTTATATGTAGGAGGCATTTTGCTGTGGTTACATAGTGCTTTGCCCAGAGGGATGACAGTCAGTGACCAGGATTCCCATATATTAACACTTTAAAAATCATGTGCAATATTCTTCATTACTGCCTCTCACCCAAATTCCCAAATAAATCCTGCTCCATCAACTAATAAATAAACTCTACTACATAAATGCACAGTGCTTTCATCAGCCTATGCAGGCTCACTGCTCCTAATACCACATGCCAGGTTCTTCTCTCAAAATGGAATGAGCACAGCACTGAACAACCACAGTAGAATAAAGCTGGCAGCTTGTGTTCTCACCGATATCCATTTACTTCCTTATCATTCACATATTTGGTTTTATTCTTTTTCATGCAACGCAGTAGTGCTTGCTGAATGAGAATGACAAGACCTTTCACAACCCAACCTCAAAAGGTCACTTCTGAATAACTAGTTTGAGTACTCACCACCCACCCTGGATGAACTAATTTGCCAGGCTAAGATACTTCTGAAAAAGGAAGCGTCAGCTGTGTATTGATTCCCCCCCTCTATTTCTGTGTTTAGTTATTTAATACTGTACTCATGAAGGAACCCCATCCAATGGTTAACTGGGTCTTTGAGAAATTTGTTTTATTTATCAAATTAAGAGAAGAGTAAATGTGAATGACCACATGTAAACTCCAAAAAAAGGACAGTCATCATCTTGTTAAGCTCATATTACTGGTCTGAATCTATAAAATACCCTCTGCTATAATGGCATGTTGTCATGCTACTTGCCCTGACAGATGTTTCCCAGGCAAAACAACTAGCTGAACAAATGCTCTCAATGCCAAATATAGAAGCTATTCCTAGCACACTAACAATTTAGAAGTAGTGCCTCCTAACCTGTTCCCAGTCTTTCCAAAGGATTCTGCCTGAGCAGCAGGGTAATCAGATCCTGGGCATCTGGAGGTGGTGCTTCATCCTTTTCAGGCCAGTTGATTTCATCTAGCAAAACAGAAAGTCGTTATTACTGAAGTCTGACCCCAACATTCAGCAGAAACTGTGTGAAAGCTCTCCTAGTGAACTAGCAGTAAAGTCAGAGTTAAGGCAACTTTTTCAAGTTGCTCTCTGTTGCATACCAATCACTTCCGATTTTCATACTCTCTATACAGACTCCGTAAACATATTGTTATACTCCCCTTTTCCTTGGAAGTATGCTTTAACCCAAACCAGTGTTTAACAACAGAATACAGGAATGCTTGCCTCATGGCAAACTATTGCAAAATATTAGCACAACTTGTATGCTGTCCCTTCTCCCTGACTGCCCATCCCCCACTCATGGTTTAAATTTTCATTCTGTTCCATGGAAACTGCTGTTAAGATGGACGCAGCTGACCTGACCCAGCAGTCACCTCTCACATCTGTTATCCTTCTCTAATGCTAGCAGACTCACTGAAGTCATTACTCCCATGACTAAGGGCCAAGGTATCGGACTCTGCTCTGGAAAGATACATGCCAATGGAGCTTTTTTCCAAGTGTCTCATACTTCAGAGGAAAACCACTTCACTCTCCTGACTCTCATACTACTAAAGGCTTTTGCACTTCATAGCAAGTTGGACCTAAATCATGCAATCAAGATATTAAACCCTGCAGTATTCAGGTAAGGCTGAATAAAAATTCCACCAAACTTTCATTTAAATTAAACAATGGAAAATTGTTCCAGTTTCAATACGAACATGAACTTTGTAACAGCTTACACAGCAAGTTTTGGCTGATTTTTAGCAGAAGCTGCCTCCACAAATGTAATATATTGCAGGTTTAGACAAAATTCTGCAGAAGTTTCTTGGGAGGTACACGGATTTTGGCATCAGAGAAACAGAATGCTAGGAGCTCAGGAAATACAGAAGGCTGTTAAGGATTTTGTTGTCATTACAGGATCTAGACTTTTCCTTCAAAACGATCATCATTGGAGAAATAATCATCATAAGCTACACACAAGTTTAATCTTTGTATTTTTAAGTTTAAGGAACGGTCCTGAAATAAACAGGCATTAAATGTAACCTGTTTCTGGAGCATTATTTTTAACCCTGATCATTTTAGGCATCTAAGTTTACACTGAGGCCTCCCACAGTTATACTACTTGGGGGCAGGAAAGGCAACCTACAATGAAGGAGTAAGGTATAAGATGAGGGGGCAAGATTTTAAAGTAGATTTTCAAGCAGAATGTAGATTTCACACACAGAAACTAGAATAAAAGTCTAGGCTATAGTTTGGGTTCTTTAGCACAGCTTTTACAGTTGAATACAAGGGGACCATATATTTTAGCACAGGAAACTTATCCAACAAAAGCGTTCTCCTGCAGATACTGACAGTAAGAATGATTTCAGTAAGTAAGGATATTTAAAATAAAAGAGAAGAAACTGACAAGTCAACATCAAGATTCACCTAGATTGTAACACATGACAATTTGTTTTACAAAATATAAAATTAATGCCACATTCAAAATAAAGTCTGAAGTCCAAATTTTGTCATTAATTTTAGACTATTCCCTCCCCTTCTCCTAGTCAGAGAGCATAAAGATAAAAATACATATGCATGTGTCTGGAAATGCAATAAAAACATGAGTTATTTCCATGTTTCCCTGCCTACAGCTTCCACTGCAGTTTAAATCTGATTTGGAAAATAAAACATGAATATGCATTGCAGCCATGAGGCACCCAGAACAAAGCCAGCATTTGCTGCTTGCGTTAATTAAACAGTTGATTCTCCTTGCCACTCAGGCCTCAGCGTACCACATCAGAAAACAACATGGTTATAAATCCATGAACAGCTAGGATGTTGTATAAAGAGGTCACATACTAGAGGCAACTCACAAATCCATTTCATTACAGTTTACAAACAAGTCTGGCTTTCAACTTCAGAGATGGAGGAAAGCGAGATGATGACAGAGTGTCTTCTTAAGTACAAAAGGGTATTTGTTGCTTTCTCAGAGCATAAGGAACCAGAGGTGCAGTTAGTTTTGTTTCTGTTGGGTTTTTTGTATGCTTGGGTGTTTTTTTTTTTTCCGGTCTTCGCTACTGGACCTTTTAAGCAGACTGGGAAATACGCAGTAACAGAGGTGCCATTCTGTTAAACTTTTGGCATAAATAAAGGCCCTCTACATCTATGCATCTGGGAAATTTATGGAAACAGCAGGTAGGGTAGTAAACAATTCTGTTTAATTATCATTCAGTTTTGCCACAAGCCACATAACAATACTTAGGGTCAGATTGCAGGTTAAGATCTAAAAGGTTATTGAATTTTAAATGGAAGAAGAACAGCTGCTATAGAAATAACATTACGCTAAAACAATCACCAATGAAATCATTAACAATCTGTGAACTGAATTTGATTCCTTCTCTTTCTCATTATTTATTATTTGAGAGACATTTGGTTTAGGGTTTTATTACATCTTCGTTAATTTCTTCATTGTGCTATGAGGCATTTTCCCATTTATGCAAATTTATTTTAACTGTTTCTTCTATGGTATAATTTCTTTACTAAAGACTGAAATCACTGTGTCATAGTGGCACTACTTTCCTACTAACACTGCTTTTCTTTTTCAAACACTGCAGCTTAACCATTGTACTCCACATTACTGCACTTCTGTACTTAGCAACAATACACAGTAAGTTCAGGTTTTGGTCCACATTTATTCTTATTGCTTTGATGGCAAATTATGTATTACAATATTACGATAATGGTGGTTTTTTTGAGCAAAACTAGCTTGAAAACCTAGTCTATCAGTAAAGTTGTAAATATCTTTACTATTAACAGAAATTGAGATGTTTCACAGCAAGCTAAGAAATGTGTGTTTTTTGTGATGATCCTCACCACTGATTACTTGTCCAAACAGCTCTTCTGGTGTATCTCCAAAGAAAGGCACACACCCAACAAGAAATTCATAAAGGATAATTCCCATAGCCCACCAGTCCACTGGTTTTCCATAACCCTGTCGCAGTATCACTTCAGGAGCTATGTATTCAGGTGTACCACAGACCTAAAAGAGAGAAAATAAGCATGATGATAAAACAAGTCTAATTGAGCTATGCCACATCATTTGTAATTCTTGAAATGTAAAATAATATGGAAATACGGAAAAATGGAATTCAGTACATTTTAGTCTGCAGAGTTTGCATAACAGCTAATGTTTTTAGAACGACCTAGCTACATTTACAGGCATCAGAATCAACATTTGTGTATTTGTCATGCAAAGGACGCTTTGTGTTTCGTACACAGGAGTCCATCACGGCAAATATTTTATTTAACTTAAACGTATCTTTACATGAAAGTTGTGATGGTTTTATCTTAACTAACTTTTACAGTGAACAGATTGTGAGCAATGGTAATGAGGCATGCTTAAAGGGAAATGGGCCATAGCAAGGATTTTAGCACCCTTGGTTGTACAATGCATCATGAGCTGCACAAGTACTCTGCTGAGACTTCTGAATTCCTTATAAAAACAGTTTGCCATTTGTGTCCCTCACAGATTCACTTGCACGCAATTAGGCTTGTTCATCTTACTAATAGATCTTAATGTAGAAAGAAAAAACCCTAGAATAATCTGCAGGGCATCAGTAAAAGTGACTGACACACAACTGGAACACCAATGCAGAAATAAAAACAGTTTAGAAAGTACAATGATACATTCTGCTGGCAAAACATCACTTTATTTGAATAGTCAACGTAGAAATGAAAAAGGCTGTGTCTTACTTGTTTGTCAAGGAATTCTCTGGCATCCTTCTCAATGTGACCCTCATACAGATTGGTAGTCAAGCTCATTAGCCCCACCTTTGACAGGCCAAAGTCTGTAAGCTTTATATGGCCCATGGATGTTACCAATAAACTGAAAATTAGAATGATCTGAAGTTACTGTGATATAATTCAACATTATTGCTTATCATTAGTATTATTATTATACCTGGAGGAAAATGTCTCATTAGCACTGCAAAAATATAAAGACAGCTTAAAAAGTAATTTAACCAGGTACAAAATAAAAACATTAAAAATCTGACAGTCTTACATTTGTTACTATTATTATCAGATGTAAACAAACTTTTTATATGCAATTGCACAACATCTTGTAGAACCATACAAGTGTTGAGAGCTGAATGCTAGATGCTTTGAAGAAAAAGAAACAGCCATCATCTGAAAGACCTAGAATAGAATAGAATAAATGTTGCTTTTGAAGTGAGGTGAGCATTTTCTGTCTGTAACAAGCTGGGTCATTCAATTGAAAGAAACTCAGGTATTAAGTTAGTAAATAATACTACACTGGCCTGAGGTATCATGCTATGAAGGTATTGTCACTCAACAGACATGACTCCAGTGTTTGGCGGGGGTTTGGTTTTTTTTTTGGTTTGGTTTGGTTTTGGTTTTGTTTTGTTTTTTTTTTAATGTGAAACAGGAAGAAGATTAATGGAGCTGCAACAGCCATACTTTTTACTACAACTACTTGCTGTAATGTTATTTACATGTATAGGAGCAATATTGTATTTCTTAATACTGAAAAAAAAACCCCAAACCACGCAACAGGAAGGATTTCCCAACCTGGTCAATCTAGTCTTCATATATGCAAATATCTGCAAGTTGATGATACTTTGTATTAAACAGTGGTTTAAGTATACTTTGAAAGATCTTTTCTTTAATGACCAAAATGCATTTCCCTCCATTTCAGTCAGAAGAGTAAGGACTTTTTTTTCAGCTACTCTGATAGCCTTTTCCATCTTAAAGATCGAAAATTTTAAAGAGCTCTTTTGGAAAAAAACGTGTTTTCTGTAACTGCAGGTTCTGAAAATTCAAATATTGTGCAGAAATTGTGAATCTACTTAACATTCACGATAAAAAAAAATTTCAAAAATGTTCAAAGCAAGTTTACACCTTTCATATTTTATCTAATGATTTCAAAGTCCTCTTTTGGCTATATTCTATATACGTACTTGTCTGGTTTCAAATCCCTGTGTACAATTCCATAATTATGAAGGTATTCCAATGCCAGAACAGTCTCTGCAAAGTACATCCTTGCCATGTCTACAGGTAAGGGACCCATATTCTTCATCAAAGTAGCACAGTCTCCACCTGTGGAAACAGGACAAATGTTCCAGAGGATGCTAGAAATTCTGAAGTGTATCAGTATACTCCACATACACTGCAGAAAGATACACAAACTGTAGTTATAAATGTTTATTTTCCAATCAAATGATTCAATTGAACATGCAACCACATCAACTACTGTACTGGAAACACAGTGTGAAGCTGGGAGTGAGTAGCACAAGGGTTCAGCTGGAAACCAATAAAGTCTGTGCTGCTACTTTAAAAAATAAAAGGGGAGGGGGAACAACAACAACAAAAAATAGCCCACACAACCATAGCCTGGGTATCTCATCTTGCACTGCCTCTGTCCACTGTTCTCCTTCAGCATCAGCACCTTTTCAAATTGCCTCCTCTTCCCTCTTTCTTCGTAAAAGTAACTATTAGAAATACCCCAACATGGGCTAACGAAAATTTCAACTCCAGAAGAGCAAACAGCATTTCCATGTGAACTTTGAACGCTAGGACACTTATGATTACAGTCTATGAAGAACTTATTCAAAGAGCAGTTATTTCCCATTATAGCTGGAGCAGAAGTGTTTTACAAGCTCTCACTGGGAGATAATGACTGAGAAAAAAACCACCTTGTTGTTGGATTTAGATCCTAAATCTGTTTTGCCAGAGTACAGAGGACACACAGGGAGCCTTTCTAATGCAAATACCATACGGGTTATTTTTCTTTCTTGGTGTAAGAAAACTCTTCTTCCTCTGTAAAACAGAAAAAACTTTTTACCTTCTACATATTCCATGACCATGCATAAATGACGTCTTGTTTCAAAGGAGCAATACATGCTGACAACAAACGGATTTTCTGCAAATGTCAGGATATCACGCTCAACAAAGGCCTGTTGGATCTGGTTTCGGAGGATGAGATTCTGCTTATTAATTTTCTTCATGGCAAATCTTTGTCGGGTTTCTTTGTGTCTCACAAAATAAACCGCACTGAAAAAGTTCAAATGGGGGAGAAAAAGAAAAAAGTCTGAATAACTATTAAAAAAATATTTTAAAATACCTTTTTTTACAAAATAAATAAATATAGTTTAAAAAACCTGTACATATATTACATAAAAGACTTCTTTTTAATTTAATGTAGTTGACCTGCCTTTCACATTAGAGAATGGCTACAAACCTCATTTTGTTTCATATCCAGGATGAGTCTCACTCAACACAAATTAGTACATAAACCAAAACGAACTCCCTGCCCCCCAAAGCAAACAACAGATAGAGCCAATGCCCCCCCAACAGATATAGCAAATGCTCTCAGCTCAGGAAGATTTTGGGCATTTCCATCAACAAGGGATTATATGCAAAGCACAGCTATGGCACAGTGTTATAAATCATTCTGAAAAAAGGCTTATTCTGTAAGTGTGCTGTCAGATAACAATGACTCAGACTCTCTCCAGGGGATTTTAAGACATGTCACAGGTTTCTCATGAAGTTGCTCAGAAGTTGCTTGATGGGGTGGCTCCCTCATTGCCAGGTGCAAAATCTTCTGTTCTGGTTCAGTCCCTGACATCAGCATTGATCCCTATCAGGGGTAGGTCACCAGTAGGTAATCCGAAACAAAGATCATGGTGTTAACTGCATGGTAATGTGGAATTAAGATGTATCTTGACATGCGGAATTTCCACTGGTGTACTGGGTACAAAGTTTCCTGTAAGCTTGGTTAGATAAGGGCAAGGCAGTGAGGGAAGTAAAGTGAAAGAAGACCTCACGTGGACAAGCCTTCTTTCTTTCAAGGCTCAGAAGGAATCACCCTGCCGTGAAAACACTGACATAGGACATTACTGCTGCATTTTTCAAAATCCCTTGAGGCAAATCCTGAAAACGTTTGCCTTGCTTGAAATCTACTTTGTAGCATTCAATGCTTACAGCATCTCCAGTATATAATTACCACAGTAGTGAGTGTTTATGGAAAGAAAGGACTAAAAGGAGAAAATAGAGGGGGAAAAAAATGGGACTCAATTATGTTGTTTTAAAATTCAATTTGTTGTCCCCATGAAGTCAAATTATGAGCATACAATTATTTATTTTAACACAAAAAGCAATTCTTTCCTTGCTATTTCTATGAAGATCTTCCCACAGCTACCAAAGTTACAGGCACTGAAAAAACCAACATGTTTCTGCTTTCCTTTGTGGATGAAAACTTTTTTTAGACAAGAAAGTTTCTCTTACTAATTCCAAAAGCTCTCCTTAATCCCTTGTTCTTGCCTGAGCACAGGGCAGGTAAAAGACATTACACCATTATGAAAGTGGGGGAAAACCACCTTGGGCAAAATGCAAGAGGAACCCCACCCTTTGTGCCTCCTACTAAGTCTCACTCCCTTCTGCCCCTCCCAAGCTGGAATAAAGACCAAGTTATTCAGCTCCAGTACTCCTCCCTGCTGCCTTCACACCTTTTGTCCTCCTGCACCTCTTCCTACTGCTGCCCTCATCTCACCTCTCTCTCCACCCCTTCGTTACAACTCTTTTCCTTTGCTTTTCTTTCCCTTACATTCTGGTTTTCCTCTCTCTTTTGTTGCTATGTCCTGTCAGTCAGTCTTAGCTTCTTAATCTCCTGTAATTTTGTCTTTTCTTTTCCCTATTTCAGTCCCCTTGTGCACTCCTGGCACATAGAAAAGCGAGCCCTTCAGGTGCCTGAAGCCACAACCCTTCAAAGTAAAAAAAAGTTATATGAATGAACTGAGGACGGCCTTAGGACTTGGCATGCAGATCTTCCTCAGAGCTTTAATTTGGACAGTGTGCCAAGACGAACTCTTGACAGACAGATATTAACTAGAGCGTATTATTACAGCATCTTAATAAATCCCCTCTGCATATCATGTGGATCTGTAGGGTCATTACTACCATATTTAAAGATGAAGAACCAGTAAGTTCTATCTAGTCCAGTAAATATCTGGGACATGCTGGATATGTTTCCCCAGCTCTCTAAATTGCATTCCCTAGTCTTATAGTCACAGGCAGGTAATTTTCCACTAGGAATTCAGTTTCCACTAGGATTCAGTTATCTACAATTCCTCAGAAAAAAACTGTTTAGTTCAAGTGTACCAGACTCAGGAGACAACTGCAACACAATTGTCTCTCTCACGTTTACACGTGCATACACTTGATGCTGCATAAAGTGCTTTTAAATGATCTTCAACACATAAGAATGTCTAAAACATCACTTATTCACATCCTCTGATCACAGTGACCCCAGCAAACAGGATTTACGCTTTACAAAGAAAACTGTTCCCTAGCCAGCAGCATGATATTCCTGCGGAAGACCTCCTTTCTTCCTCCAGGACGCCCCCAGTTCACAGCAGTGATGCCATTTCCTCAGCCTACCAGGATGCTAAACCAAGCACACTTCAACAACTGCGCCTGGGACTGCCTGGGACACCAGTGTCGCAGCTCCCACAGTTCGAAAGAGCGTATTAGAATTTGCTGAAGCGTCAATAAAATCATAAATAGAAAATGAAATCTTCCCAAAGAGAAATGGTTAAATAAGATGTATAAATTGCCTGGACATTTAAAAAAAGGTGGGGGGGTGGTGGGTGGTTGAGGGGGAGAAACAGGACATCTTCCATGTTTTTGCACGTAAGTGGGGCTTCAACTTAATGTAAATGGAAAGCTTGGAGTAAAGCACACATCTTCTGAGACACGACTGCAAATTCTAAGGTAAAATGATGGCAACAGCCACAGTGAGTTCTAGCATGTAACTACTTTGTCTTGGGTAATTTTGAACCCTGATTTGCCACCCTTGAAATATGCTTCTGTTATTGTGTTACAGCTTATTGTGTAGATTGTGATGACTTTCTAGTTTCCATTCACTCTCCTTGAAGCTGTCATCTTGCTACATTCCCCTAATCCTGGCACTGAACTTGCACCTTCTTCCCCTCCCCCCCGCCATCTATCTCTATTCTTTATTTTTCAGAATGCTACAGCTGGAGCCCTAGACAGAAGTTTATCTTTGTTTTGTATGTGCTTTTAAGAAAGAGCACAATACCTCACTCCTGGTTTCTTAGCCTTGATCATTAAATGCTGCTCATGATTTTCAGTATATTATAAAGACAATTGTAAATTTGAGGATTCCTTTAACATAAAAGAAATGTATTAAGAACATCTAGACCATCTGATAGCCCTGTCGCCACATTCAATGACAGTGGCATGCCTTGTCTGCCTGCAAAGCCACAGAGTGGTGTTGTCGCAACCTTCTATGGTTTCAAATGAAGAATTTGCTTTCCTACCTCCACCTTTTCTGTTTTCATAACATGGCAACAAGAGATTTCCAAAACATCCTCTGATTTTACTGATCTCAACAGGTACACAAGTGATCCGTATTTTATTGATGCTGTACTTCAACATAGCAAGAAAAGTTTACTTTTGCAGAGAAATAAGAAAAGTCATAAACTTTGGCATCATCCAAACATTACCTTATTCCACTTCCAACATAAATCTCAGCTTGAAAAAGTATCTCTAAAATACCTTTAGCTAGACACAAATATAAAACACCGTGCGCACGTGTTAGGATGACCAAAAAATGGTAAAACATTAAACCGGGTTCCTGAATTGCTCCAACTTAAATATTATGCAATCTATCCCTCCAATCTTACAACCAAAATTCCTGTTTTTTCTCTAAATTACTTATAGGCTTCAAGCCTAGTTTACAGCTCTTCAGTAACTTCAACTTTTAGAGCCATTTTACAATCTAGTCTACATTCAGTGCTTGAGGCTCATGTAGCTGTGTCCCTTGCTTTGACCTGATTCTCTAATTTGTCAGAGGACCTTGAACTCCTTGTGGAAACACAGGTACTGTACTTGCTGCTTACAAGTTACAGCTGCTCACGAGGAGCTATGTTTCATTTTCACAAGCGATTTCCTGAGAAGAGACTTGTAAATTCTGTACTACCCTGGAATTGTCTGATGTTGCCTCCAGTGAGGAAGAGCCCCTTGTGAGGCTGTGATTCATGTTATGGCAATATGGTAAAGTTTATGCATAGTTATGTAAGATCAGAATTCACAAGCAGCACTGCACCACCTCCTAGCTAGGCGATGCCCATGACCAGATCAGATTTATTTGAGGGCAGGGGGAAATGCTGCCTAAAGCACTGCAGCACTCCTAATATGAGCATCCAGTGCAGTGTGGGTCTTCTGAGCCCCAGGACAACAGGCACAGCGTCCTCTCAGCAATATTTCGGACTTATCCTAGCCTGCCTAGAAGCAAATGAGAAGCTGATCACCTGAAGAAGAGAACACGATGGCTGTGATCCTTCTCTCACAACTGGTACTAGTCCTAGTTGTTCCAGTACGTCACAAATTTTGACTAATAAAACGATGTCTCCATACCCAACAGTAGCAATGTCGTCTATCTTTATGGCAGCTTGTAAACACAGATGCAAAATGATGAAGCTGCTGCTCAGATTTCCTATGGGTGAACTGTTCTGTATTTGCAAAAGAAACAGTTCAGAAACTGAGCTCCTCACCACTTTGTAGCATGCTCCACATTCAGGAAGGACAGAATTCAAGACCTTCAACACGGTAACAACCTTTCTCCACCACCGAGAGGATTGCACTAGCTGCCAGTATTAGATCCTCACACATTAGCTACAGAAGAAAGATAAGGCACTTGGCCTGTGCTACACTAGGAAGGAAAGCTCACTCGAGGACAATAAAGTGCATGAGTTCAAAGTTCATCATTTTGAGTAAGTACACAATGAATGATGAATATAAGATCCCTAGCATAGAAATTGCCAGTCTCTACTTTCTAAACTGCTCTTTAAAGCTATGGGCTTCTAGGAATCAAAGCCTCCTACTCTGCATAGACCAGTCACCCACAAGGGTAAACAGAAAAGAAGGAAAGGAATACAGCTTACTAGACATGAAGTCCATGCAGAGGTGGTGCTACTTTAGTGAACCTACAAAAACACACTTCCCCCTGTCCCTTTCCACTTCTGAACTGGTGGCTGTCAGGCTGATGATGAAATAACCTGATTGATGAGGAGTTATTCTGCAGCTGGGTAACTTTCTTAGTCCCATTCCCAATGCAACTACACATGAGCAAGTACTGCCAACCGAGTGGAGAAGTGACAGGAATGAGTACTCACAAGTTACGGGCAGCAGCTGCTCAGGCCAACACTGCCTCAGAGTTTTTAAATTTATCAAGCCACACCATTAGCCAGTATATCATGTACATATTGACATTACTATCTTTGTAGAAGTAACAGCATTCCAGGTAGGTGCACAAGTGGTATCACCTATTTGCTTTAAGCAGATACAGTTATACGTTAGTGAAGAGCAACTGAACTAACATCACTTGCTTCCCTGGAATCAAATGTAATCTTTATTTTGTTGAGCTGGTTCAGGAAACCAGGCTGATGCCAACTTGAAGAGATGGACTACTACTACCTGCTACCTCTTGCAAGGTGGAATATGGAAAAAATGTTAGAATAATAGAATGTCCTGAGTTGGACCCACAAGGATCATTGAGTCCAACTCGATCCCTGCATAGGACAACCCCAAAATTCACACCATGTGTCTCAGGGCGTTGTCCAAATGTTTCTTGAATATTGTCAGGCTTGGCACCACAACTACCTCCCAGGGGAGCTTGTTCCA
Organism: Theristicus caerulescens; assembly: GCA_020745775.1. NCBI lineage: Eukaryota > Metazoa > Chordata > Aves > Pelecaniformes > Threskiornithidae > Theristicus > Theristicus caerulescens. Next base: position 25,110,975 of record CM036583.1, on the reverse strand, counting down.
GTGCTCCATCACCCTCTGGGTGAAGAACCTTTTCCCAACGTCCAACCTAAACCTCTGCTGGCGTATCTTCCTGCCGTTCCCTCGGGTCCTATCAGGTCGCCAGGGAGAAGAGATCAGCACCTGCCCCTCCTCTTCGCCTTGTGAGGAAGCTGTAGACTTCAATGAGGTCTCCCCTCAGTCTCCTCTTCTCTGGGCTGAACAGACCAAGTGACTTCAGCCACTCCTTGTACGGCTTCCCCTCTAAACCCTTCACCATCTTTGTGGCTCTCCTCTGGACACTCTCTAGTAGCTTTGTATCCTTTTTGTACTGTGGCACCCAAAACTGCACACAGCACTCAAGATGAGGCCGCACCAGTGCAGAGTAGAGAGGGACAATCACCTCCCTCCACTGGCTAGCAATGCAGTGCTTGATGCACCCCAGGACACAGTTGGCCCTCCTGGCTGCCAGGGCACACTGTTGGCTCATGTTCAACTTGCCGTCAACCAGAACCCCCAGATCCCTCTCCGTAGGGCTGCTGCTCTCCAGCCTCTCATTCCCCAGTCTGTATGTATATCCAGGGTTGCCATGTCCCAGGTGCAAAATCTGGCACTTGCCCTTGTTAAACTTCATACAGTTGGTGATTGCCCAGCTCTCTAATTTGTCCACATCTCTCTGCAGGGCCTCTCTGCCCTTGAGAGTGTCAACAGCTCCTCCCAATTTTGTGTCGTTGGCGAACTTAGATAGCAAACCTTCAAGTCCTGCATCCAAGTCATTTATGAAGACATTAAAGAGCACTGGCCCTAAGATGGATCCCTGTGGAACCCTGCTAGTGACTGGTCGCCAGCCGGATGTAACCCCATTTACTGTAACCCTTTGAGCCCGACCCATCAGTCAATTGCTCATCCATTGCATTATGTGTTTATCCAGCTGTATGCTGGACATTTTGTCCAGGAGGATACTGTGAGAGACAGTATCGAAAGCTTTACTGAAATCCAAAAAGATTACATAGACTGGATTCCCTTGGTCAACTAGGTGGGTAACCTTGCCATAGAAAGAAATTAAGTTTGTTAAGCAGGACTTCCCCCTCGTGAATCCATGCTGGCTAGGGCCAATGACTGCGTTGTCTTTCAGGTATTTTTCAGTAACTCCCAGAATAATTTTCTCCATAATTTTGCCAGGCACAGATGTGAGACTGACAGGCCTGTAGTTACCGGGGCCATCCCTGTTGCCCTTCTTGAGGACTGGGACAACGTTTGCCAGCTTCCAGTCAACTGGGACCTCTCCAGATTCCCAAGAGCATTGAAAAATCACTGAGAGAGGTCTCGCTATGACATCAGCCAGCTCTTTTAAGTACCCTCGGATGAATCCCATCAGGCCCCATTGACTTATAGGGATCCAGCTGGAGCAGCAAATCCTGCACAAGTTCGGGCTTGGTTGGAAGTTTATCATTCTCACAGTCATAGTTCTCTAGCCCTGGGGTCTGGGGGTCCCAGAGCCATCACTGGTGTTGAAGACCGAGGCAAAGAAAGCATAAAATGTCTCTGCTTTGTCTATGTCCCTGTTTGTGAGGTGACCATGCTCATCAAGTAACGGCCCAATGTTATTTCTGGCCTGCCTTTTGCTATTAACATATTTTAAAAAGTCCTTTTTATTGTCCCTCACAGTACTGGCCAGCTTCAGCTCTAGTTGAGCTTTGGCTGTGCGAATTTCCTCCCTACCATTGCGAACAGCACCTCTGTAGTCCTCTCATGTTGCCTGACCTTGCTTCCACTGGTCACACATTTTCTTTTTTTGTCTTAGTTCTAAAAGAAGATCCCTGCTCAGCCAAGCCAGCCTTCTACCTCGCCTGCTTGACTTCCAACATTTTGGAATTGCCTGCTCCTGTGCTCTTAGGAGGTGGTACTTAAAAAGTGACGAGCACTGATGGACCCCAGCACCTTCAAAAGCTTCTTCCCAGGGGACCTTACTAAGTAGTTCCCTGAGCAGCCTGAATTCAGCTCTCCTCATATCCAGAGTTGAAGTCTTGCTGGTGGTTTTCCTCCTGTGACCATAAATTTTAAACTTGACTGCTTTGTGGTCGCTGTGGCCACGGCAGCCACCAATCGTCACCTCACCCCCGAGACCCTCTCTGTTAATAAGCAACAGATCGAGGAAGGCACCTTTCCTAGTCAGTTCCCTTAGTACCTGTACCAAGAAGTTATCATCCAGATGGTTTAGGAATCTTCTGGACCTGCTTGTACCAGCTGTGTGGTATTCCCAGTTGACATCTGGCAAGTTGAAGTCCCCCATAAGGACAAGGGCAGATGACTTAGAAGCATCCCTTAGTTCCTTAAAGGATAACTCATCAGTGTCATCATCCTGGCTGGGTGGCCTATAGCAGACTCCCACAACAACATCTGCTTTGTCTGTCCCTTAATCCTTACCCAGAGGCTCTCAACTGTGCCATCAGCTACTGCTAGGTCCATGCATTCCAGCCCCTCCAATACATACAATGCCACCCCCCGGCCTCACCTGCCCTGCCTATCCCTCCTGAAGAGCCTGTAACTATCCATCATGGCATATCCATCACAAGACTCATCCCACCAGGTTTCACTTATGCCTATAATGTCATAGCTCTGGGACTGGGCCAAGGCATCTAGCTCCTCTTGCTTGTTCCTCATGCTGCGCACATTTGTGTAGAAACACAAGTGTGGTTCATTGTGCCCATTACCTTGTGTATTGCCCCTTTCCCCCTTCCAATCTAGTTGCTGTGATTGCAGTAAAAGTTTAAAATTTGGGAAGTATGAGAAATTTTGGCTGGCTGAAAAAAGTCAGATAGGCAGCTTGTGAAACCATTAATGACTTGGCCAGCATCCTATATGTTCACTGATTCACAGCTTGTTTAACTTCTAGTATATTCCTAGCCATTCCCAAAAGCCTGATACACCTCATCTACTATACAGTCATTTAATTGCACTACAAATGAGTTTACTCAATCAATTAAAAGCAGAGAACTGCTAAGATATTTGCCCAAACCTTCACAAAACCAATAGTTTATATTTAAACTCATCAAGTTTAACATATCTGACAAATCTCTGCTACACCATGCCAAGACCAACAATTACCCTGTCAAGCAAAGCTTTCCATTTCACTAATGAAGGCAAAAACACCACAGCAAAATCAAAGACAGCAGAATGTATGCGTTTTTTTAAAATTTGTTCAGAATTAAACCCTCCATTATAGCCTCAAAATAAATAAAATATTACAATAGCATACTGAATCTCTAATAAGTCAGAGCACAAAACATGCCCACTGACATATTTTTGAGAATAAATCAGTGAAGCACAGGCAGAATTCACACATCTTTAGGTCATTTTAAAAAATTAACAGCCTGGAAAAACATGGAAGGGGGGAAAAAAAATCCTTGTAGCTAACAACAATAACTTTTATTTCAGCTGCTTATACTTGTAAATAAACTGCAATAAATGCCTATGGGGCAGTTTATTGCTTTGTATTCACAGATGGAACAGGTTATTACTGCTTTATTACACTCCATTTTGTAGATGGCTTAAAGAGCATTTAGGTGATCATGATGTGTTCCCTTTCAACTTGACAATAACTTTTGAGTAAATTAACCACCAATTGTATTGGTGCCAACAGGAAAAACACTTAATAAAGATCAAAAAATGGTCTGTTGATATTATGGTCCCACTTATCTGACATACCACAGTGGAGATCTTCAAGTACACAGACAGTTTTGAAAAAGTGATATCCTAGAGAATTTAGGAGCACAAGCCTTATACTTACACTAGTTGGGGGGAAGTGACTAGGTGCTAAAATCACTTTTAAAAGTGAGTAAATACTTCTAGAAGTTTATTGTCTCACAGTTCACTGAGTGTCTCTACATTAATTAGTAAGGGCCTGTACCTTTGTTTTCTTTCTTGTTCTTGATTGTTCTTCTAAGAAGTAACCATTTAAAACAAAAATCCAAACCAACAAAATCTACTTTCTTACTGTTTGCTCAAGGATGGAAGTAACAGCACTCTACTAAACTGATGAGATTTTCAATTTCCACTTCTAATACTACCACAGTATAACCCACGAACCTACCCGTTTTAACATTTGCTAAAGACAATAATGATTAATGCAGAATCCAGATACACACCAAGCTGTTCACCCGCTATCAGCTCTCCTTTTCCTCACAAATTTATCAGTCTCATCCAATTTTTACGTTTATATTGCCAATTTAGCATATTATTGGCATTAAAAAGGTGTTTCATAAGTATTAATCCCTGTCACAAACATGAGGAAAAAAAATCCTACATGCCTACACTGTATGTATCATAGAAAGCCATGGCTTTTCATCCTTTCTTTTCCAGCTTTTCACATCCTTACTTGCCTTGTTTCAAGTGGACTGTTGTCTCCAGTCTATATTTCTTAATGGCTCATCAAGGCTCCTTCTGACTGTAACACCTTGGGATCAAGAGCCACAGGTCTACCAAACCTCTGACTTTAGGTGGCCGCCCTCACGCTGCTGGTTGGAGGATGCCCTTCTGCAGCTGCTCCTGCCTCTCCCCATCCCTAAAACTGCTGGGAAGCTGGGCAGGTCTACTGACTCAGACACCCTTTTCTCCAATGAGGACCCACCCCACGCTGTTGTTCTTATCCTCCTCCAGTAAGACAAAGAGGAAACTGGGTAGATGAAAGGAGGAATGGAGGGGACTTAGCATCTGCCAAGGGAAGGAGAAAGGCATGCAGCCAGGGAGGAGGGCAGCAGCTACTGCTAACTGCTGGAAGAAAGGCTTTTGAAGTCCTGGGGTAACTGGGAGTAACTGGCATATGTTAAGTAATAAGTTTGCCTAGGAAGAAATTCTGAGAAAATGAGTTGTGCAGAGATTGACTAGTGAGAAGTCGTATTTGGATATTTACATAACTTTAATGCAAATTATGCTATTTCCTTCAGGCTTTTTGCTAAGCTATGTAAGCAGGTCTGGACACAAGTAATAGCCTCCACACAAGCTATCATGACCAACAGTACTAAGCAGTACTAAGTGCCTCCTGTCCCAGAGCTCAGGGTTACCTTTAACTGAATACGACCAGAGAGTATTACTGTGCCCATCAGCCTCAGGCCATTAAAATGGCATGCACAACTCCAGTGGGTAGATTGCAGGTGCCTTCTCTTCTATGTCCAAGGTCTCTTCAAAGAGTGCTCAGTCCTATCAGGTTGCTTCCTACCTCAAGCAGAGGTAGCGCAGAGCAGAGCCAGTCTAATGGGGTCTGTGCCAGAGAGCAGTATAGCCTTCTCCACTGCCGGGCTGTGACATGGTCTCATTTGGCGATGGGCTCCTCACCTCAAGATGGAAACCCCTCTTTTTTCAACCAATATATCCCTCCTGGTCCTGCAGCTTACATAGACCCAACAGTTCCTTTCTTGATACATTTCAGTGCAGGAGCAGCCAATCAAGGGTCTAATAGATAGTACCTGGTCAGAAAAGGTGACTGAAGACAGACTTCCACCTGCTGATAGACACAATCCCTGCATGGTACTTCCAGAAAACATTTTGTGTTCATTTATGGCCCAGGCTAATATAATTTTCTCTTGGTCTTCTAGGATATCTCCAGATGACTCACATACCACTGGGCAGTAAGCTGTGCGCTTTCCAAGTACTCAGCAACCAACCAAGTAACAGCAACTCCTTAAAAGCTAACTGGTTAAAATTTGAAGATAGGAGCATCCACAGAGAAGCAACAAAACAGTGCTGCCCTACTTAAGGAAATTTAGTTCTACTTCACCAATATTTTTAGGTCAAGTAAGCAGTAATTTTTAACAATCTGTCTCCCTATAGATGCAGTTTTATTCTGTATCACATGTGCATAAACACAGGCTGTTTCCAGTATTATAAAGGTAGCTTTAAATCTGCCTTTTGATTTATTCAGATTTCATCTTTGGCATTACATGACACCTACTTCTGAAAAATCTCTGTGATGTAATATTCAGTATTTTAATTTACTGCAGCACACAGTAATTCCTTATTGCCTAGCAGTCTTTCCAAAAAGTTTTTCTTGTGAACTACAAATATTAGCAACAAACCAGGAAAGCACGATGAAAAAAACAGCAGTGCAAACAAACTCCCTCACATAAACATCCCTGCAACAAGAAACAATAGGAAGTTAAGCAAAAATAAAATGCAAAAGAGCTGTTGCACTCATGGATTACTCACCCATAAGCTCCATTACTAATCAGTTTAATTGTTTCAAAATCACTTTCCCGAGGTTTCCTCTGTAGCTTCAGTGAGGTATTAGAGCTCTTCAAAGTGAGACAGGAGAAAGAACCAAGTTAATACAGTACTTTTTTCAAAATCAGGGAAAAATAAAAAAAAAAACAAACAAAAAACAATTATCACCAGGCTGTCGCACCCTGATGGACCAGCTAAAAGCTCTGGCCAGCTATCCACACAGCTAGCACAGAGAGGGACCAAAGGGACTACTGAAGCAAAGCTGCTTTTTCATCGAAAAAGTATCTGTTACAACGCAGCTATCTGTCCCCTTATCTACATGCACAGGTTACAGCAGACAGGCACCAAGGCTTTTGGTGAAGGAGTTACTGGCAATTCCTATCCGGAGCTATGGACTTCTGTGAATCCCAACAGGCACTTGTTGGCCACTGCCTTCCCATTTTAGTAAATCTGACTCTGGTAGTACAGCCTGGTAATAACAAAATGTAGATGAGCTCTCATTCATTCAAATAAACTTTGGCACATTTCAAACTAATGTGTTAGGATAGACTTTGATATTACTTAGGAGAGACTGTGAAGAAAGACACAAAATGAAAGAGAAAAATATGGAAGATAAAAGTGCAACAATTCTACCGTTACAGAGGTCACTACTTGTATACCAGATCATTTTCAAAATGGAGTTGTCTCGAGTACTGCACAACCTTTTATCTAGCTTTAATTTTTAATTAATCTTGAAGATATAAGTGTGAATTAGAATTGGGGAGCACAGGGGATGATGAGGGCACGAGACTCCAAATTCACTATTCCAAACCCACAAGATCTTTTTCAAGATGTTTTCCAAATCTTCAAGAAGTTCTATGATCCCTATCCAGGCAGTCTGGTAATAGTTAAGGTTGAAAGTAGACCTGGTTGGAACATTTTCAATTAAATGCTCACTAAAGAAAATTCAGTGCAAGAAGATTAGTGAATATGTTAATATAACGAACTACACAGGAGCAGAGAGAGACAATTTATTAAATTGCTTAGCCCACTTGCCTGCCAGTATAGGATTCTTTCTAATTGCATATTTATAATGATTTTGAATGGTCCTGTACTTTACTTTTAAGTTATGCTTCCTGTCACTTCCCACGTGTGTTTATTCCACAGCTACACTTTGAGAAAATATTTTCCAATATTCACGCTATATTTTTCTTTACTGATTTCATTTCATCACCTCCCCTACTTATGTTCCTTCATTACACCGCATTATCCTTCCTTTATTTCTTC